>CM040117.1:135522084-136122084 GCA_022559845.1 Amorphophallus konjac | reverse complement strand
CCTCTACGAGAGGTTACAGGTGAGGCAGTGGCTCGCTTCGTAAGATATCATATTATATACAGATTCGGAGTCCCTAGCCGAATTATTTCAGACAATGGGACCCCCTTCAGAAACAAGACAGTGTATACACTGGCGGCTAAATTCCACATTGATTGGAGAACCTCCTCGGTTTATAACCCTCAGGCTAATGGTTTAGCGGAGGCTTTCAACAAAACACTTTGCAAGTTGATGGCAAAGATTATAAATGGCCGAAAAAAGGATTGGAGCGAAAAAGTCCACGAAGCCCTCTGGGCCTATCGGACTGTTTATAAAACCCCTACGGGGTGTTCCCCATTTTCACTGGTGTACGGGGCTGAGGCAATCACCCCTGTAGAGATTGAGCTGGCTTCATATCGAGTGGCAGTTCAGGCAGGCCTACCCGGCCAGGAGCAGTCTGAAGTCGAAAGGAGGCTGGAGGAATTATCCTCTTTAGAAGGCAAAAGACTTCAAGCCTATCAGCATTTGCAGATCTACCAAGCTCGCATGGCGCGTGCTTACGACAAGTTAGTCAAGCACCGGGCATTCAAAAAAGGCGACTTGGTCATGCTTAAAGAAAAAGAAGTCATTGCCGGCAAGCCAAGCGGGAAACTCCAACCCAATTGGCGGGGGCCTTACATCATCCAGAAGGTTTTCGAAGGCGGGGCTTACACGGTGGTGGACCACAAAGGCAACAGCCCGTTCCCTCCTCTCAATGGCAAGCACATGAAGCTCTACCATGCGCCACCGCAAGAGTTTCCACAGCAGTCCTCACAGGACAGTACCTCTCGTCAGTGAAGGTTCAAAAAAAAAAAAAAAAAGGGGTTAAAAATACTGATACCCCGGCGGACTCAGTCAGCCTTCAACGGTTGGCTGAGGGTAAAAAGGCCACAGACCCGGTCGAGGTGAAAACCCGAAAGGGCGCCTCGGGCAAAAATGGGCAACCCCTCGGTGTGAAAATCCGCAAGAGCGCACCGGAAAAAGCTAAAGGGGGCCAACTTCGGCGAAAACCCGAAAGGGCAGTGAGGTTGGTAATGTGAAAGAAATTTTTTTTTTTTCCTCTCCCTATCTATTTTAAGGGTGGCTCTAAGTCAATGACTCCACCCCCTCTCCACCAACCCATCATATTGATGTCTTTGACTCCCTTCTGTCCCATCGGATATGGCCTCAGTATGCTCTCTCGAGCTGCCAACCGATGTCGTCTTTTGACTCCTTTTTGTCCCATCGGCATGGCCTCAGTATGCTCTCTCGGGCTGCCAACCGATGTCGTCTTTTGACCCCTTCTGTCCCATTGGATATGGCCTCAGTATGCTCTCTCGAGCTGCCAACCGATGATGTCTTTTGACTCCTTTTGTCCCATCGGCTATGGCCTCAGTATGCTCTCTCGAGCTGCCAACCGATGTCGTCTTTTGACTCCTTTTTGTCCCATCGGGCATGGCCTCAGTATGCTCTCTTGAGCTGCCAACCGATGTCGTCTTTTGACTCCTTTCTGTCCCATTGGATATGGCCTCAGTATGCTCTCTCGAGCTGCCAACCGATGTTGTCTTTTGACTCCTTTTTGTCCCATCGCGCATGGCCTCAGTATGCTCTCTCGAGCTGCCAACCGATGTCGTCTTTTGACTCCTTTTTGTCCCATCGGGCATGGCCTCAGTATGCTCTCTTGAGCTGCCAACCGATGTCGTCTTTTGACTCCTTTTTGTCCCATCGGGCATGGCCTCAGTATACTCTCTTGAGCTGCCAATCGATGTCGTCTTTTGACTCCTTTCTGTCCCATTGGATATGGCCTCAGTATGCTCTCTCGAGCTGCCAACCGATGTTGTCTTTTGACTCCTTTTTGTCCCATCGCGCATGGCCTCAGTATGCTCTCTCGGGCTGCCAACCGATGTCGTCTTTTGACCCCCTTCTGTCCCATTGGATATGGCCTCAGTATGCTCTCTCGAGCTGCCAACCGATGTCGTCTTTTGACTCCCTTTTGTCCCATCGGGCATGGCCTCAGTATGCTCCCTCGAGCTACCAACCGATGTCGTCTTTTGACTCTTCTTTGTCTCACCGGGCTTGGTCTCAGTATGCCCTCTCGGGCTACCAACCCATTTTCGCCTTTCGGCTCGTAGATTTGACTCATTCGTCCCACCTGGGCTGTCAAATCTACCCATTTGTCCCACTGGTGTGGCATATACGTCCCTACGGGAATGCCACTTTCTTCTCGCCCCTTGGGCGTTATAGGGTCAAAAAAAATATATATATATAAGAAAAAAAATTAAAAAAAATGGGGTTAAAAATATTGAGGCCCCAGCGGACTTGATTGTTTCTGTTAGAAGGAACAATCAAGGGTAAAAAGGCTTTAACCCAGCTAGGGTGAAAACCCGAAAGGGCGCCCTAGGCAAAAATGGGTACCCCTCAGTGTGAAAACCCGCAAGGGCGCACTGGAAAAAGCTAAAGGGGGCCGGTCCTGGCGAAAACCCGAAAGGGCGGTAGGACCGGTAAAGTGAAAAATAAAAAAAAGGGAGACATACACACAGAAAGATGGGAGTAAAATCAGCTATATTAAAGCTCTGTCTTTATTTGCCAATGTCAATAATGGAGCCCGAGACAAGCCCTCGGGGAAGATGTACATGGCTGGGGTCTGAATGCAGCCCCACACAAAATAAAAGAGAGGAACAAGAAGCTATCAAAGCTCGAGATCAGTCCGCAGGCCGGCAAGAAGAGTCTCCTGCTGTGTCAACGCCTCCCTGACTCCTCCTAGCTCGTGCTGGAACTCCTCTTCCTTCACTCTCAGGAGGTCGTGTGCATCCCGGGCCTCTCGGAGCCGTCGCTGCAGAGCCGCCAACTCCTGCTCCAGCCCGTCCACGTGCGAAGAAGCCACCCGAGACTGCTCCTGAGCTGCCGTCGCCTGCACGGATAGGTGCTCTTGTCTGCTGCGAAGCTCAGATGCTGTCTCCTCTGCCTGCTGAAGCAGAGCCTGTAGCTGTAGTCGTCTCGCCTCAGTTGCGTGGCGGCGGGCAAACTCAGTCCATGCATGCTCTAGCCGGGGCATCCACGCATTTCGAGAAAATCCAAATGCGTGATATCCTCGGGTGGAGTTGGCTAAATGCTCCCTCATGACCTCAACTGAGGGAAGCGGGGTCGTCTGCAAGAGGAGCTCGAGGTTTTCAATCAGCCCCGCTTCTAAAGCACTGCCTTGGGGAGCCACCAGAAGCTGAGGTCCTTCTGGCCAGTCTATGCCCAAAGCTGGGAAATCTGCTGGCAAAGACGGGGTATCCTCCCCAGCACCTGAAAAGACAGTTAAGAGGGAACAATGCATTAGCCCCCCCCAAAAAAAAGAGGAACAATGAATGGCCCCTCAGGAAGGCCAAGCAAATAGCTAACCTGAAGAAACCTCCGGGGCCGTGTCTGAGACGACCTCTGGTGTAGCATGATCATTAGAGGTCAGCATACTCCCTGCCCCCAGAGGCGGATCGCCGGTCACAGGCATGGATAGTCCTGCCTCCTGCGAAGGCCCAACTGAGTCCTCAGAAGCCGCCTCAAGGCTCTCCTCCCCTACTGAGGGAGTCAGTGCAGCATCACCTGTATCTGTGTGGCATAAGGGGTAGAAAGGCCATCAATAAGACACCAACATGAAAATACACAGGAAGACTCAAGCTTCAATGCTGATTATACCTGACAATAGAGGTGTCGCGTCATCTGGCCCCACTGTCTGATCACCCTCCTGGACAGTGGCCGGAGAACTCTCTTGTAAGGGAACCGTCTCCGGAACAAGCAGGGGAGTGGATGCAACCACAGAAGTGTCAGCTGCTATTTAGGCAAAAGTATGGTTAGCTCTATGACTAAGTTTAACCAAACGAAAGGCAAATACGAGGCAGACCGAAGACACACCAGCAATGTCTCTGCCTCTGTCCTCGGCCCGTCCACCAGTGGAAGATAGCAGGCTTGGAGCAAAATCAGGAACCCCAGCATGGTAAACCCCGACGGCTGAGACTGGAACGCTCGGGGCCCCAATAGAAACTTCTGGGTCAACATCATAGGCCGGAAGCTCAGGGCCAGCCCCAGAGGAGGAGATCAACTTAGCCAGCTCGGCTGTGGAGTTGGCTAACTCAGTGGCTGCACAGAAAGACTGTCAGAGGTTGCAATGGCAAAAGTAATTGTCAACCCCAAAGAGGGTCAATTGAGTTTCTTGGTATACCAGAAATAATGCCCATGTCGCCTCCCTCAGAGGAGCTCAAAGACGAAAGGGAAGGAGTTGTCTCTGTCTCAGAACCAGTGCTGGAGCTGCTATTACTCAAAGAGGTGCTGGAATCCGAAGATGGGTCAGTCCCCTCTTTCTCTCTGGGAGCATGGTGCTCCCTCGGAGGCTCTGTGTAAAAGAGAAAGCAGAGTCAGTCAAAAAAATATATAACACCTCACTTGATTCCATGAGTAAACAAGGAGGAACTATGAATTTCAAATTCACCTGGAATGGGAGAAGGTCTGCTCTCTCCAGTCTGGCCAGCCATACTAGCAGAAGGACAATCCCCTAAGGGGTGGTCCAAGTCCTCCAGCTCCAGTGTCAGGCCCTCTGGGACATCTGCATCTGGTATAATTGGCAGAGTCTTATTCGCAGGCCCTGGCGAAAACTGCCCGAGTAGCCTCGTCTCTGGGGGAGCTACACACAAGACACTCCTTCAGTAAAACAGAGGCACAATTACAAAACCATACATAAAGGGGTTCATAGTTTCCAACTCACTCAAAGGAGCTCCGTCCCCGGCAGGGGTGGTATCCACCCGAAGGCGGGATGAAGGCTGAATCTCAGCTCCTAAGCCCCCACTATGCCGCCGTTTCGCCGCCGGACTATTATCCACGGGAGGGTGAGCGGGGAGAACATCCTCTGAAGGTGGAGCGTCGGCAATCTCAGCAATTCCTACAATGGAAATATGGCAATCAGCAGTTGACAGCTCCAGAACATTTATATCTTATTATAATGATAATAAATACAGACGGAGGATCAGAAGATTCATACCTACTGCCCCTGCATCAAGACTAGGGCGGGTAATCAGCTGATTCGGGTCAATCCGGAGAGCTCTAGCGGCCTGCTCCACCGCGTCTCTCAGTGCCTGAGGTGTAGAAGCCACCTCCAAAGACGGAATATGGGCTAGCAAGCCGGCACAGCCCACGGCATTGATCACATGGGCCTTCCAGAAAGCGAAGGCCGTGCCCACCAGTGCTCCTTCCGGGATGGACTCCGACAGCTGGGAGTCGTGGGTCAGACCACAGGAGGCCCTCAAGTCTCCCCACCAGGAGTAGCGCGGAGTAGAGCCAGAAGCGCCTTTGCGGCGCGAATTCAAAGTAGAGGCCTCCTCAGATGTCGACCTCAGGGGCCGCAACGCCCCCGTATACTGACTCCTGTCAATGGGCAATGAATGCCCCTGCTCCCGCCATCGACTCTCGATGTCTCGAACCGCTGCAGCCAAGCTGGAAAAATGAGCCCTGACGAAGCCGGGATCAAGGAAAAGAGGAGGCAGGTCCTCCCTCTTCAGGCGCTTCTCCTCTGCTGCCCTGATAGTGTCTGCCCGCTCTCTGAAGATGTTGCTGGCTTTAAACCACCAGCGGGCATAGTAAATGTCAAAATGTCCCACTCGGGCCTGGGCCGGAAGAGGGATATGCTCCCTCACGCTGCGGTAAAGAAAGTCCTGCCAGCATGCGGCAACCAAATGCACGTCCTTCTGCTTGTATTGCCTCGATGTCAGAGGTAAATCAACATTGGGTGGAACCGCCTGGTCATAGCCAAAGTTGCGGGCAAATCTGTGTGGGTAGTACGGCTCTAGAACCACTGTGTAAGAGCGCCGGTAAACCAGCACACTAGGTCGTATACACACGACCCACTCCCCAAAGGCATGTGGGGAAACAATGCCCTTTGAGGACACTTTGCAGACCACTGAGTCTCCATGTCCCTCCAGATACGGGCGATAAGAACGGGAGCTGTGGTCAAACTCCAAGCTCTCTCCCCTCCTCGTATGAAGGAAAGAAAGTGCTCGCCGGGCACCTGCAAGCTGTGTCACGGCATCCTGATCCTGGTGACCAGCAAAAGCAAAGATAAGCGGAGCCTTTATATTCGGAATGGAGGACCGCTGGGACAGCTCTGGAAGAAGTAGTCCTGCCCAAGCACTCAAATAATGAGTGGGTAGCAAAAGCTTCTTATCTCGCGGGCTGGCATGCGAACTCAAGGCACCCAAACAGTGGTAGATGTTCGCCAAGGCAGCAGGGGCAAGGGCCAGCCGACGTCCACATGCAAGCAGGCACGCAGGATAGATCACCTCGACCCGGAGCAGCTCCTCTTCCCCATGTGGGAAGACAAAGGTAGACAGCCAGTAAGCTAAATATGCGGCCAAGTACGTCAGTGTAGGTAGCTTCCTGGAATTCCAACCTTGTGCTGGAGCTGGCAAGTGCCGAGGGTTGGATGCAAACTTTATGATGACCTCTTTACATTGGTCCCAAGTGGCGCCGAACGAAGGGAATTCCTCGTAGAAACAGTACGGCCCGCTGTAGAAGTACATAATCCAGGCATTAAGGGTAACCCTGGGTGTCCTGGCAGTCTTCTCCTTGCCCACCAGGGCCAAATCTCTCCAAGTCTTCATCAGATAACGGAGGCAGTAAGGTAAAAGATAGTGGCCCGCCCCATCTGAACTGTAAAGGTGGGCGTCATCGAGGCACAGCTCCTCGTAAGCCTGTCCGCTGATCGGTAGGCCCGAAATGCGGTGAAAAGACCACAAATCCAGAGAGGTCTCTCCCTCAGCGGTGACCAGTGTGTTCCAGCGCCTATTCCACCTCTCCACTACAGCCTGGAGCAATCCTGCATGACAAGGGTATGAATACAAGGCTGCAGTAACTGCGTGACGAATCCCGGCTCTATCCAGAGTGTCACCGTGCACAGTCAATATCCCCCAGAGCCACTCACCTGCACCTCTGTGAAAGCAATAGGAGGGGACGACGGACCAACTCCCGTACCAACTAGGAACCCTCAGTGAAAGGATTCCTTCTAACATGCAAAGATGGTCATAGCCGTTATGGGCAAAACGGCTTTCGGAGGGAGCCAGATATAGCCCGTCAATCACTACATCGACGGCCTTATGATGCCCCGCCAAGTGCCACACTGCAGGGGAAGAAGGTGTCGACCTGACCACAGCAGCGTCCAGGTCCTGGTAGAATCCGAGCCATTTGCTGTCGGGAAACTGGGGCTGCCGCGTAAATCCCCCGGGAAAGCTGACATATGAATATGTGCAGGTACCTCTCATGCTGTCCCTGCCAGCCAAAATAGCCCCTTCTAGTCGTCGCCGCTGCTCTGGGAGAGAAGGGTCGTCACCATCAAGCCCCGGTGGAATGTAGCTCTGCACGAAGGCAATCAGATGCCGGTCCACCGGGTAGTGGGATGAGTATCCCCCAGAACGGTCGTATGCATAAAGTCCGCCCCGGTAGCTGATCCGAGAAGCTTCGACTAAGCCCTCGCCGACAGGGATATCCTCCGTTGGGCCTTCAGCGATCCAGGATGTGCCTTGATCAAGTGCGTCGGAACTGTCAGAGATGACGCGGCGAGGAGGCAAAGGTGGCATGGACTTATCAGTCCGTTGCACGTAATGCTCATTATGGCCAGCCGCCCTCGACCCCCGTGCGGCAGCGCGACTCCTGCTTGGACGAGCCATGTCTGTGGGGTTTCAAAAAAAAATGCATTAGAGATCATGCTGAAAAAATATCTCGATGCAGGAGCTATGCTCCAAGCCCAAGTCCCTCAGCGGACGTGTTACAACATTTATGTAAGTACACGGGCCATCCGCCCCTGCCTCCGGCTGTCTCGGATGTCCCGTGGGGGGCACTTGTTGTAACCAGAAAATGAATGTATATATATACGTTTATATATGTACGCATGTATGCATCAAAAGCCGATGCTTACGGTGTTGGCTCATTCCAACCCGTTCTATCCCGCGGAAGCGAGGAGAACCCGCGATAAACCCACAGAGACTATTATAGTCATGTGGTTCCGGGTTTTAATCAATCAACTCAAACCCTAAGGGTGTGAAGACGTGCTATGCACACTGTTTTGGTACCTCGACGGCGTGTATCACGTCTCGTAGGATCAAAAACTCCTTCCCCGACGGACGAGCGAGGCGCGGAAGACAACGAACAAGGCGAGGAGAAGGCTTTTTCCTCTTTCACGTGGAGCCAAGTGCAGAAATGTCGCTGTCGAAGCCGTACGGAGCTTTTTTGAAGAAGCCAAGGGAACGGCCCGGGGAGGGGGGAACCCGCCCGGGGTATAAAGCCCCCGGGCAGGTCTCCCGGCGGCTGCGCGCTGGCGGGCAGACCTGCTTGGGGCGCTGCGCACCCGGGCAGGTCCGCCCGGGGCCGCGCGCCCCCGGGCGGGTCCGCCCGGGGTGTCACGTGCCCGGGCGGACCCGCCCGGGGTGCTGCGCTAGTAACTACCCATTTTCCTACAAAAAAAATTTGATTTTTTTTGGAGGGAACGGGACCCGCCCGGGGTCGCCTTGACCCGCCCGGGTCCCACTTCCCCCGGGCCGGTTCCCTACTTTCTATAAATAGACCCCATGGGCCCCATTGACGGGGGACAGGTGAGAAAAAAGACGGAGAAGAAAGAGGAGAGGTGGACTTGACTAGACTTCAAGTTCAAGTCGTTCGTCGTTTTTTTGGTCCGAGTGGGGTAAGTCCCCGGACTTTGTGTATATACCCCTACGGGGTATATTTACAATTATGCCCTTCAACGGGCCGTGTTCGTAATGTGTTATGCAACGGAGTGACGGACTTATGCAATTGTGTCATTATATCTTTACGATGACAAATTGTAAAAAATGTCCTCCTCGAGGTTATGAAAGGCCTAAGTCCTGTAAATTATAATTTTACCCTGCAACTTTTGTAATTAGGGGTATGCCCCTACTTTCCGCCATGATGCGGATGTATGTACAGTCGATCATTCGTCGACATCATTTTTGTACTCATGCAAAACTATAAGAGCACATTATTATGCCCGACACATTTCATTAATGAAATTTTGCATATAAACCCCGACTCTCTAAGAGCTTGTATACTTACCCTTACTTCCAACCAATTGAACCCGTGAATGTCTTCTCTAGAACCTCCCGTTGTCGACTTGGTCTGGGAGTGCTGTTGGCTCAGTCCAGCGCTCGGGGTCATCTTAAACCTAGGCCTAGGGTTTGGTAAAGTTACCGAAATACCCCTGCGACCTAAGAAGTGGTCTAACGGTCTCCTAAACCTTCTGAAAAGGGCCTCAGAGTCTTGGAAGGTTAGTAACCCGGCTTTATACCTACCTCAGCCCAGAAACTCCTAAATCCCTCTGGTCTGGTTATTTACTAAAATACCCATAGGTCTGAGATGGCCACTTAAACCCCAGTGGTCCACCTCAACATACTCAGTCAGGGTCTCCGTCAGCTCCCCCGTCCTGTTTTAAGCAAACCTACTCTATTGGCTAGAGCCTCGAGGAAGAACTTTAAGCCTTCATGTTGTCATTTAATCAAGGGTGTTATGACATTAAGCCGATGTAAATCAACGCCGACTCCGGTCGGCGGGGAGAGGTCCAGCACTCGAACCTATATCGTCTGATACGACGCGCACCCACGGAACCCTCTCTACGCAGAGGAGTGTTTCTTTTCAAAAAGAACGAAAATCTACCTTTTATAGTCGATAAAAGTCGATTTTAGATTTTTTCCGTGTCTCACACCTGTGTGGCTCGCCAATATCGTCCCCGTCAAGAAGAAGAATGGCCAAGTCCGAGTCTGCATCGACTTCAGGGATTTGAATAAGGCATGCCCAAAGGACGACTTTCTTGTCCCGATCACCGAGAAAATGGTTGATATGACCACCGGTCACGAAGCCTTGTCTTTTATGGACGGGTCGTCGGGCTATAATCAAATCCGCATGGCCGTCAAAGATAAAGATCATACGGCTTTCCGATCTCCTAAGGGGATCTTCAACTACAAAAGGATGCCGTTCGGTCTGAAGAATGCCGGCGCAACCTACCAAAGGGCAATGACCAAGATCTTTGACGAGATGCTACATGACCTTGTCGAATGCTATGTCGATGATCTGGTCGTCAAGACGAAGAAGCGGGAGGATCACTTGACTGACTTGCGTCGAGTCTTTGAAAGGCTTCGACAATATCAGCTCAAGATGAACCCGATGAAGTGCGCCTTCGACGTCTCCAGCGGCAAGTTCCTTGGCTTCATCGTCAGGTACCGGGACATAGAAATCGACCCTGACAAAATCAAGGCTATAAGAGGACTACCTCCGCCCAAGAACTTGACAGAGCTCAGATCTCTTCAGGGAAGACTCGCCTATATTAGGCGGTTTATTTCTAACCTCTCAGGAAGATGCCTACCTTTCGGCAGACTGATGAAGAAAGGGGCACCCTTCATATGGGACGAAGACTGTCAGGAGGCCTTCGAGCAAATCAAGGAGTATCTGCTGACTCCTCCTGTATTAGGGGCACCTGTCAGAGGGAAGCCCCTTATCTTATATATTGCTACCATGGATGTCTCTTTGGGGGCTCTCCTAGCCCAGATTAATGAAGAGGGCAAGGAGCAGCCGCTGTACTATCTCAGCCGAAAGCTGATTGGGCCTGAGCATCGGTACGCTCCTATGGAAAAGGTGTGCCTAGCTCTGGTGTTTGCTGTCAAGAAGCTAAGGCACTATCTCCTAGCCCATCGGGTGGAGCTCATCTCAAAATGTGACCCACTCAAGTTTCTGCTCAGCCAGCCTGTCCTCTCTGGTAGGCTTGGTAAATGGGCACTTATCCTCATGGAGTTCGACATCACCTTCGTCCCATGCAAAGCGATCAAAGGACAAGGAATGGCGGAGTTCTTAGCAGCGCACCTCGTGCCAGAAGATTCGCCGCTGAACTTCGAGCTACCCGATGAGGAGGTGTTAGTGCCTTCTCAAGAAATTGGGGAGCATTCTGAAAAAGTCCCGCTACGGATGGAGCTGGATGTCCTCACTCTTGACCTCCCATACTGGGAGTTATATTTTGATGGTGCCTCTCGGACAATCAAAAGGGCTGGTGGCCTTACAGACTATGTCTCAGGCGCGGGGGTAGTCTTTGTATCTCCACAAGGCGGCATCCTCCACAACTCTTGCGCTCTCATAAAGTCGCTGACTTATAATGAGGCAGAGTATGAAGCGCTAATTATCGGGCTTCAGTTGGCACTAGAGATGGACATCAGGTGCATCAAAGTCTACGGGATTCTCAGCTCGTCATTCGACAAGTATTGGGCGTCTATGACGTCCGGAAGGAGCTCATCCCCTACCATGCAGCCGTCATGAGGCTCAAGGAAAAATTCTACCTATTGAAATAGGCCATGTCCCCAGAGGCAACAACTCCCAGGCTGATGCTCTTGCAAAGTTGGCAGCGGCTCTAGAACTCCCGCCCGAGGGAGAGTTGAATATTACCGTCAGGCACCGAAGGCTTATGCCAAGTGTGCTCAACGAAGAATCCGGCCTCACTGTCTATGAGGTCGACAACATCCAAGAGGACAATACTTCCGAAGGAGTAGATTGGCGCGAGCCGATCATAAAGATAAAGAACGGCTGGCTCCCCCCTGATCGGGCTCAGAGGGTGCAACTGCTACGCAGGGCAACGTCCTACCAGCTGATCGATGGTTTGCTCTTCAGGCTCGTCCATGAAAAAGACCGATCGGTCCTCCTCCATTGTCTTTCATCCAAGGAGGCCAAGACTGTCATGCATGAGGTTCACTCCGGATTGTGTGGAGCTCACCAAGCAGGAGCTAAGATGAAGAATAGCATCAAACTCAAAAGATTTTATTGGCCCACCATGTACGAAGATTGCAACCAACATGCTCGTACATGTCATCAATGCCAAGCATTTGGGCCAGTCCCTCGGCAGCCACCTAACCCGCTCCATCCAACAGCGCCTACTTGGCCATTTGCAGAGTGGGGTATGGATATTGTGGGACCATTCCCACCATCGTCCCAAGGGCACAAGTTCATACTGGCGGCCACTGATTACTTCTCCGATGGGCAGAAGCTGTCCCACTACAGGAAGTTACAGGAGAGATAGTTGCCCGTTTTGTGAGGCACTACATTATATACAGATTCGGCACCCCTAGTCAGATTATATCCGATAATGGCACGCCATTCAGGAACACGACTGTTTATGTTTTGGCGGCCAAATTCCATATCGATTGGAGGACGTCATCAGTCTACAATCCCTAAGCCAACGGATTGGCCGAAGCTTTCAACAAGACCCTTTGCAAGCTGTTGTCCAAGATAGTAGGTGGCCGTAAGCGGGATTGGGGCGAGAAGGTCCACGAAGCCCTATGGGCCTACCGGACTATTTACAAAACCCCTACGGGATGTTCCCCATTCTCTTTGGTCTACGGAGCCGAGGCGGTGGTCCCTGTGGAGATCGAGCTAGTATCTTATCGCGTTGCTGTGCACGCCGGATTGCCAGGCCAAGACCAGTCCGAGATAGAAAGGAGGCTTGAATAGTTGTCTAACCTTGAAGGTGAAAGACTCAAAGCCTACAAGCACTTACAAGTGTATCAAGCCCGCATGACACGTGCGTATGATAAGCTGGTCAAGCAAAGAGCATTCAAGAAAGGTGACCTCGTTATGATTAAAGAAAATGAGGTTCTCGCGGGAAGATCCAGCGGCAAACTCCAGCCTAATTGGCGTGGGCCTTACGTCATCCAGAGGGTCTACGAAGGAGGGGCCTATACGGTCCTTGACCACAAGGGAGATAATCCCTTCCCTCCTCTTAACGGCAAGCATATGAAGCTCTACCATGCGCCACCGCAGGAGTTTCCTCAGCAGTCCTTACAGGACAGTACCTCTCCTCAGTGAAGGTTCAAAAAAAAAATGGGGTTAAAAATACTGATACCCCGGCGGACTCAGTCAGCCTTCAACGGTTGGCTGAGGGCAAAAAGGCCACAGACTCGGTCGAGGTGAAAACCTGAAAGGGCGTCTCGGGCAAAAATGGGCAACCCCTCGGTGTGAAAACCCGCAAGGGCGCACCGGAAAAAGTTAAAGGGGGCCAGCCTCGGCGAAAATCCGAAAGGGCGGTGAGGTTGGTAATGTGAAAAAAAAATCCTCTCCCTGTCTATTTTAAGGGTGGCTCTAAGTCAATGACTCTACCCCATCTCGGCCAAAACATCATATCGATACTATGGCTACACCTTACATGTCATCCCATGACACCTAGTCCCATCGACGTTCTCACGTTGTTATACTCTGTCCTATCGGGCTCGGCCTATGCATGCACCTTTTGGGCTGTCGACCCATTCTGCCTACCGGCTTCGAGGTTCAGCTCAGGTGTCTATTCTGAGCGGTTAAACCTGCTTACTATCTTGTCCCACTGGGACTGGCCTCAGTTTGCTCTCTCGGGCTGCCAACCCTTCATGCCTTTCGACTCCTTTTTCATTCTAGGGAATGGCCTCAGTATGCTCTCTCGGGCTGCCAACCCTTCATGCCTTTCGGCTCCTTTTTCATTCTAGGGAATGGTCTCAGTATGCCCTCTCGGGCTGCCAACCCATCATGCCTTTCGGCTCATTTTACCTTCTGGGATTGGCCTCAGTATGCTCTCTCGGGCTGCCAACTCATTATGCCTTTCGGTTCATCTTACACACCGGGTTTGGCCTCAGTACGCCCTCTCGGGCTGCCAACCCATCATACCTTTCGGCTCATTTTACCTTCTGGGACTGGCCTCAGCATGTCCTCTCAGGCTGCCAACCCATCCTGCCTTTTGGCTCATTTCACCTTCTAGTGATTGGCCTCAGTACGCCCTCTCGGGCTGCCAACCTACCTCGCCCTTCGGCTCATCTTATCTTCTTGGGATTGGTCTCAGTATGTCTTCTCGGGCTGCCAACCCATCATGCCTTTCGGCTCATCTTACCTTTCTGGGATCTGGCCTCAGTATGCCCTCTCGGGCTGCCAATCCATCATGCCTTTTGGCAGATGTCCCACCGGGTCTGGCCTCAGCATGTCCTCTCGGGCTGCTAACCCACTTCTTCGCTTATTGGCTTTAGGATTTGACTCTCACGTTCCACTAGGGCTGTCAAATTCACCCTTTTCCTTCTTCTGGGTCTGGCCTCTGCATGCCCCTTTCGGGCTGTCAACCCATCCCGCCTCTTGGCTTCAGACTTGATTCATATATCCCACCGGGATCGCCAAGTCTATTCCTTTGTCCCCACGGGCTTGGCCTCCGCATGCCCTCGTCGGGCTGCCAACCCTGTTTGCCTATCGGCTCACGGATTTGACTCGTGCGTCCCACCCGGGCAGTCAAATCCCCTCCTTTCATCGCTTCGGGTTTGGCCTATGTATGCTCTCTCTGGCTGCCAACCCATCCCGCCTATCGGCCTCCAGGTTTAACTCGCATGTCCCTCTCGGACTGTTAAATCTTCTCCTTTGTTATCCCAACCGGGCTTGGCATATACACACCTCTCTTGGGTTGCCAACCCGTTCAATTTTCAGCTTTCAGATTTGGCTAATTGCGTCTCACTAGGGCAGTCGAATCCACCCATTTGTCCCACCTCTGCGGCACACACGTCCCTACGGGAGTGCCACCTGCTCCTTGCCTTTTGGCATTATAGGTTCAAAAAAAAAACGGGGTTAAAAATATTGAGGCCCCAGCGGACTTGGTTGTTTCTGTTAGAAGAGCAATCAAGGGCAAAAAGGCTTTAACCCGGCTAAGGTGAAAACCCGAAAGGGCGCCTTAGGTAAAAATGGGTACCCCTCAGTGTGAAAACCCGAAAGGGCGCACTGGAAAAAGCTAAAGGGGGCCAGTCCTGACGAAAACCCGAAAGGGCGGTAGGGCTGGTAAAGTGAAAAAAGAAAAAGAAAAAAAAAGAAAAGGCTTATCAAGCATCGGACTCGCTCCTCCTCAGCTCAGCAAGGCGAGTCTCACTCTGAAGAGCTTCCTCTTGGAGCCCCTCAAGCCCACGGCGGAGAGTCTACATCAGCACGCGCAAAACTGTGCTCCTCGGTCTCTCGGAGCTCTCGCAAAAGCTCCTAGAGTCCCTCAAGCCTATGACGGAAAATCTACATCGGCATGCGCAAGACTGCGCTCTTCTTCGGTCCCCTGGACCTCTCACAAAAGTGCCTCCACTCTGTGGGAGGCCACCTGCTCGCGCTCATAAGTGACCTCGACCAGGGCGCCCACCTCAGCCTGGGCCGCCCGAAGTTTGCAAGGCTGCTGTTGCTCCTGTTGAATCGTCAGCTGAGTCCCCCACCTCCACTCCTGAATAGCGCGAAGGCGGGCGAACTCCTCCCATAAAGGCGCAAGCTCAGTCGTCCAAGCGTCCCGCGGGAGATCAAATGCATGCATCTGGCAATGCTACACCAAGTGGAGGATCATTTGGCCACTCCATCACAAGGGCCAGGAAACTCTGAAGCAGCTTTGAAGTCTCACTAGCTGAAGCTAAAACAAAGAAAGGAGTTGTCTCAGCCCGTGTACGGCCGACATCTACCCAGACCAACATGCCCTAAGGGCTGGTCTACATCAACCTTGGCTATCACAAGTCAGCGGTTAGCTAGCTTTAACATTCAGCGACATACCTCAGCGACCGACACATCGACATGTTCGGCTACACACCTCAGTGGCCAGCCGACACATCTTCAATGATACCTCAGCGGTCAGTCGACACATCAACATGTTCGGCTACACCTCAGATGTTAGCCCGCACATCTTCGGCGACATACCTCAGCGGTCAGTCGGCACAATGACTTTTGGCCAAACGCACCCCCAAGGGTCGGCCAGTGTCAGTCTCCAGCTATCACAGCTCAACAGTCAATCAACGACGACTTAGACGGATGTGTCTCTCCGAGATAGGCCTACATCAACTCTAGGCCAACAAGTCTCTCAGAAGCATGCCTACATCAACTCGGGCCAACAAGTCTCTCAGAAGCAGGCCCCCATCAACTTCGGGCTAACAAGTCTCTCAGAAGCAAGTCCCAATCAACTCTAGGCCAACAAGTCTCTCAGAAACAGGCCTACGTCAACTCCGAGACAACAAGCCTCTCCGAGGCAAGCCAGCATCAACCCTCAGCTTTATGGAAAGCAACGAAGCAGTAAGGTGCAGTTCTACAGAAGGCACGGACCGTCCGCCTCCGCCCCGGCTTTGACGAACGTTCCGTGGGGGGCATTTGTTGGAAGCAAATTTTATTTTTAAACTCCGCTTTTATTTAGTTGGAGCATAAATAGGCCAACTTGGAGATGGAAGACCCGTACGGGGTCGAACACTCCCGGGGAGGTTCCCCACTTCTATAAATAGACCCCCGGAGGTCCAAAAGAAGAGAGCTAAGATCTACGATCTACTACACTCGACAACCTACGGAAGACACTCGGAGTGTTTTGTTCGTTTGTTCGTTTGTCTTGGCCCGCGAGGGATAAGTCCCCGGGTGTTGTGTATGTGCCCCTATGAGGGTATATTTATAATTTTGCCCCTCAGTGGGCCGTGTTGTTGTTTCTAAGTCTTGGGGGATCTACGATCTACACACAAGCTACAACCTACGGAGCATTGCCCTGGAGCATTTCGTTCGTTTGTTCGTTGTTTTGACCCGCGAGGGGTAAGTCCCCGGGTCTTGTGTATATGCCCCTATGAGGGTATTTTTGTAATTTCGCCCCTCAGTGGGTCATGTTGTAAGTTTCTACGTCCCGGGGCGACAAATATGTAGTTCCACCCATATAATAGGGGAATTACAAAAACGTCCTTCCCGGGGCCCGAGAAACAAAAAAAGTCATGTTCTTTGCAGTTATACCCTGCAACTTTTGTAATTGGGGCCACGCCCCTACTTCCCGTGTCTGACATAGACATCTAGACAGACACCCAGGGAGAGAGAGAGATTGGACATTACGTACGAGCACATTCGGAGCATCCAGCATTTAGAGCTTTTTGTTCGTTTGTTTCGGCCCGCGTGGGGTAAGTCCCCGGGTCTTGTACTTATGCCCCTACGGGGTATATTTACATTTATGCCCCTCAGCGGGCCATGTTTGTAATTATGCCCCTCAGTGGGCCATGTTTGTAAGTCTTTACGCCCCGGGACGACTAAGTCATGTATTTCTGCCCTTATAAATGGCGAAATTACAAAAAATGTCCTCCCCGGGACCGTAAAAGACCCAAGTCTTGTAATTTGCAGTTATACCCTGCGACTTTTGTAATTGGGGCTACACCCCTATCTCCCGCTCTAACGCGGAACTCTGTACAGTCGACAACTCGCCGACAACCTTTGTACTCATTTGGAATACAAAAGCACTCAGCATGTGTTATGTATGTCCTCGGGGAAAAATTATAAGAAAATCCCGACTTTTATAAAATTGTGCATATGCCCCTTCTTTGGCAAACCTGACACACACGAGTCTTTTATAAAGCAAGTGTCACTCCTTCAACCCAGAGATGTTGTCAGCTCAACTCGACACTCAGAGGTCATCCCAACCCTAGGTCTGTGTAGGGTACGGTAAATTACCAAAATACCCCTGTGACCTAGAAATGACCCATCAGCCCCTAAAATCCTCCAGAAAGAGCCTCAGCGCCTTGGGGAGTCAGGGACCCAATCCTACTTCCATTCCAACCCAGAAATTTCAGAAGCACCCCTGGCCTGATGATATTACTAAAATACCCCCGGGGTGGTAAAATTATCGAAATACCCTCGGGGTCCAGAAAACTTCTCTCTACTTCAAAAATGCCTATGGCTTCTGCATATTTGTACTTCTATTTCCAAATCTTAGGGTTTTGCCTAGACTTAGCCCTAACCTTGTCTACTTGTTGGTGGTGAATGAATGGAAAGCTCCCTAAGTGAGAGTACCCTTAACATCTGAGCCTATGGAGATGATTTTGGGGATTTCTTTGACAGTCAAACAAAGGTGTTCGGACCTTAGGCCGATGTAAATCAACACTGACTTCGGTCAGTGGGGAGAGGTCCAGCACCCGAACCCAAATCGTCTGATACTATGCGCACCCACGGAATAAACCTCTCTATGCAGAGGAATGTCTCTTTTCAAAAAGAACATTTATTTTTCCCACGTGAAAATATTCCGTGTCTCACAAGCTCTAAGCCAGAGAACTTCGGAGAAGAAAGGGAGCTTACGAATCACCGCCTTAGGAAGCTCTTCTGGCTCCGACGGCTACAACGATTCTCCGCTCCTCCGAAACTACTCTCACAGCACGGGAGCCCCCCTTAAATATAACTACCAAGAGAGGCAAAACCCTAAAACCCCGGAGATAAAGGGACGCAAAACGCGCAATGCCTAAAAACCCTGACGGGAGGCGGCGCGGCGTCCGATCTCCCGAGGAGGGGCCTTCTCTTACTCATCATAACGGGCGTATTTTCAAGGTGAGCTACGTCACGTGGCCCCTACCTGAGAGATATCTTTACCTAACCAGTGCCACAGACAGTCTAGCCCAATTGCTACTCGTCCGAGCCTAATCTTGGCTCGGGAGTAGGAGGGGGACAAGTGGAGAGGGGAAATCTCACCGCCCGTACGGAGAGGCCAAACGAGGTCCAAACCGGACCGAACAAGGCTCAACTCCCCGAAGTGGTAGCCCTCGGGCCCACTTATTATGAAGCCCAAAAATTCACTCGGTACAAGCGCTTCCTAGGTGGCCTTCGGGTTGGGAAGTCCGAGCATCAGTCGATCGGGAAAGCTCCCTTGGAGCCCCCTATTCCTTGTCCCGACGCAGCACTTATCCCTCGGGAGACCACACCTGAACAAGTGCCATTCGCTCGGGCTCACTGATGGAAGCTTAATGATTCAGCCGTTGCGAATCCTTTAATGGTAGGAAGCTCAAGGGGACAAGGGAAACCAAGAGTCCGCGCGCCGTAAGGAGCTCGCATGAAGGACGTAACCCCCCCTGGAACCCCTCCGCTTACAGGGATCAATTCGCACAACCGGCCACTATTTAAACAGGACATGCCCAACTGCGACGAAAGAGCTTAAATAAGCTTAAGCACACCTAAGTAAGCCTGAGCAGGAACCACTTCACCTTTTGGTGGAGAGGAATCTCGCGCTCCCACTTTCCTCCTAATTCTCCTCTTCCCATCTGTGCTCTACTACCTGTGCTGACTTAAGCATCGGAGGGTCTTCCCCGGAGATCTATCCCTGGGCACCTCTGACTGGTTTCCCTTCTTACAGTTTATACTTCAAGATAATCTTCCTCCCCGCTCAGGAGCAGCCCGAGATCGCCCCTCTTCAGAATCCTTACACCCCCGACCCCGGGCAGGTCAGTCCCGGGCCAGTTCCGGGGGTTACGTCTGCCCATTTCAAAAAAAAAGGAGGAGGAACGGACCTGCCCGGGGTGGCCTTGACCCGTCCGGGTTCGGCCCACCCCGGGCCGGTCCCCCACCTTCTATAAATACCCCCTACGGGGCTCATTTGGGGAGGACTTTTTTCGGGAGGAGGAAATGAACTTTTTTTCGGAGAGAAGGAAGAGGGCTTGTGTTCGTTGTCTTAGCCCACTTGGGGTATGTAACATCCCGGGCCCGCATTTTTGCCCCTACGTGGGTCTTGTATTTGTGCCCCTACGTGGGCTTTGTCATTATGCCCCTACGTGGGCGTTGTTATTATGCCCCTACGCGGGATTTACATTTAAGTCCTCCATGTGGGCCTTGAAATCATGTTCCCGCCTCAGAGCAGTGAGGGCTTTTGGACTTGGATTTTCTCTACGGAAAAGAAAAGAAGACTTGTTCGTTGTTTTGGCCCACTTGGGATATGGACACCCCAGGCTGAGTCTTGTATTTATGCCCCTGCGTGGGTTCGTCTTTGTGCCCCTACGTGAGTCTTGTATTTATGCCCCTGTCGGGCTTTGTCATTATGCCCCTATGTGGGCGTTGTTGTTATGCCCCTACGTGGGTCTTGTACTTATGCCCCTACGTGGGCTTTGTCGTTATGCCCTTACGTGGGCGTGGTTGTTAAGGACCCTTTGGAGGACTTTTTCTGGAGAGAGAGAAGAAGGCCCTTGTTCGTTGTTTTGGCCCACTTGGGGTATGTGACACCCCGGGCTTATATTTATGCCCCGACGTAGGCTTCGTCTTTGTGCCCTTACGTGGGTCTTGTATTTATGTCCCTGCATGGGCTTTGTCATTATGCCCCTACGTGGGTGTTGTTGTTGTGCCCCTACGTGGGTCTTGTATTTATGCCCCTGCGTGGGCTTTGTCATTATGCCCCTACGTGGGCGTTGTTGTTGTGCCCCTAGGTGGGTCTTGTATTTATGTCCCTACGCGGGCTTTGTCATTATGCCCCTACGTGGGCATGGTTGTTACACCCCTATGTGGGTTTTGTCATTATGCCCCTACGCGGGCGTGGTTGTTACGCCCCTACGCGGGATTGACATTTAAGCTCCCATGTGGGCCTTGTAATCATGTTCCCGCCTCAGAGCGGTGATACCGTGTACAGTTGACAACTCGTCGACAACTTTTGTAATGAAATTTATGAAAATTTGCAAGGGTGTGTGATACGGCCCCCTGCGCGTGCCAATTGAGAAAAATTGCGAATAAACCCCTCCTACAAGGAAAATTACACATCTGTCCTTTCTTCAGGAGCTAAGAGTGCGCATCGCCTTTTATGACCTCTCCACACTCTAGAAATGCCTACAAATGGTCCTGCGACCCCAGTGTCATTCACGGACCACTCCATATACGGTCACGTCCAAATTACGAAAATGCCCTTCCAGCCTTGGGATACCTTGATAATTCCCAATGGCTCTCGAAAATAGCTCTTGAGCCTTTCAGAGTCAATCCTTGCCTGGCGGCCACCCCAGATTGTGATAAAACTTCCAGCAAGGTAAAATTACCACAATACCCCCGGGCCTGATAATTACCAAAATACCCCTGGTGTCTAGGTAACTAATAGGGCTCCCTAGGGCACTCCTGAGCTCCCCGAGCTCACTATTATCCCCAGATACAGTAGGGTGTTGCCTAGTTCAACCTGGTCTTAGCCAAACCCTACCCCTCATACATTTTATGTTCACCCACTGGGAATCAAAAGTGCGATGCAAGCTACCTATGCTGATGTGTCCTCGATTAGAACCTTGGAGAGAAATTCTAGGCCTTATTGTTGACAATTAAACAAGGGTGTTCGGACGTTATGCCGATGTAAATCAACACTGACTGCGGTCAGTGGGGAAAGATCCAGCACTCGAACCCTCATCGTCTGATACGATGCGCACCCCATGAAATAGACACTGCACTGGCCATTCGTGTACCCCCATATGTGCACCCTTACCTCCTCAGAGAGAGTCCATTCCATGATCAGAGGAAACCCCCCAAACCCAAAATAAAATATAAGACTTCTCGCAAAGTCGCCCGGGTAAAAGGGGACGTCCACCTCGTCTTTAAAACAGACTGGCACGCCCGGTGGGACCTTTCCCGCCTTTCTTCTTCTTGTCAACAGAAGGCCTAAAACCTCTTCGAGGTTCTCATTACCCCCCTTCCTCTTACAGGACGAGAAGAGGAGAACACTTCGCTTTCGCTGCTTCCAGCGCTTACTGACCTCACGATGGCGACGATGTCGGCGGTGACTTATGGGCCGCAGGTTGTTGCTAACCACGCCAGGTTTGGCTACTTGGCGACTCCTCGCTTTTGGCGACTTCCCTCCGGTCGTTGGCTCCCCCTTCTTCTTAGGGATAGTTCCGGTCGCCGAGGGCAACATAGTCGCCCCTCTTGCTGCTAGTCGGGTCTCCCCAGCCAAGAAGACCTCCGCGGAGGTGGCTGGGCCCTCTGCTCCTGTTGCTAGCCGGGTCCGCCCGGTTAAGAAGACTTCCACCGAGGGTGTCAGGCCCTCGATTTCTGCAGGTGGCCGAGTCAGATCGGCCGCAATGAAGACATCTGTTGAGGGTGCTGGGCCCTCCACTCCTGTTGCTAGCCGGGTTCGCTTGGTTCAGAAGACAGTGCCTGAGGGTGCCAGGCCCTCTACTTTTGCAATAGGCCGAGTCAGGTCGGCCGCATGTTACAACATGTCTCGGGGTGTCAGGCCCTCGACGTCAACTACAGGCTTGGGTAGGCAGGCCATCAAGAAGCCCATGGCTGGAGGTGTCAAGCCTTCAGCCCACTCAGTTGGCCGGATGTTCTCGGTCAACCAAATTACTGCCGACGTTGCCCCTCCACCAAGGAGGCAGTGCCGTCGCCGAAATAGAAGCCGTTCCAACACGGCCGCCCCTGCTCAACGGGGGTAACGCCGTGCGCGCAATAAGGTAGGCCCGGCGGCTGTCACCTCACGCTCCGGCAAGACTGTACTTGTTGGAGACGTCCGCATCCGGCTCGACGGAGGCGAGCCGATTGTGCCCCGGGATCGACACGTCCCCACCATTCCTACCTCCAGCCGGTTCGAGCTACTCCGGAAGGTCCGGGAGGAGGGGCCGAAGGTGAAGAACTTTGCCGCGCCCCAGCCCAAGGCGACAGTCCCCAGAGTCAGATCCGGGGGCAGTTCAATCGAGGAGCGACAGCTCCAGATGAGAAAGATTTGGGTCACCAAGGAGGAGGCCCGAGCCATAAGACGGGCCAGATCAGGAAAGGCCCTCCGCCGGTCTGAGTCGCAGCAAGCGCGGACCCGCGCTACTCATGAACAAGGCGAGTCTTCAACCTCTCACGAGGCAAAGGCTCACCGGCAACCAAGGCGGAAGCGTCGTGGAATGACCAAGCTAGTACGCCCGACTTCCCCCTAGGCAAGACCGGCGCGCTCGGGTGAGGACTGCTTTGAGCAAGAGTCTACGCCCCGAGTGTCTGTTTTTGACAGGCTAGGGGGAACGCCGAAGCCAAAGCAGCACCCGCTGAGGAAGAAGCGAGTGGCCCAGATGACAGATGACACCGTCAGGGTGTTCACTTGCTATGTCTCTTCCACTGACAAGCAGCCAGAGGGCGCTCAGGAAGACCTCAACCAACCCCTGCAAGCCATGAGAAGGTCAAGACAGGTCTCCCGAGTTGTTGCTCAATTGGAGTCAAACCCAATGGTCGGGGCATCTGCGCTCGAGCCAACACGGCAAGAGGAGTGTCAAGAGGACGTTCACAACCTCAGTGGAGATGGTGACCCAGCACATGAAGAGGGCCTTGTCAGGGAGGCCCAAGTCTTCACAGTGGAGGAGCTTCGGCGTGAGAACCAAGAGCTCAAAAACCCCTTGCAGACTCTGCTACGTGAAAAGGAGGCTCCTGCCCAACTTTCAGCGGTGCCTGCGGGGGCAGAGCAACAACCCCCTCCCGCTCCGGCCACGGTCAATACATCGGCCGCTGCAACCAGGCTGCCCATTGCCCTGGAGGTTGAGGTGCCGCAGCAAGAGCCCAATATGCGGTCCTCCGCCACCCCTGCCGAAAGCTTAATGGCTCAGAGGCAGATGATCGAGCGGATTGTGGAGGCGAAATTCGCACAACATGGCGAAGGTGTGGCCACAATAGATTTGTACAGTGTGCCATACCCCCTTCACCACCAATTTAAAAAGCTCCCGCCAGATTGCCCAAAGGCTCCAAAGTTGCAAAAATTCAATGGGCAAGGTTCGCCGCATGAGCATTTGGCTTACTGTATGACTGCCATAGGCGAATTGGCATTGGATGAGTCCTATCTTCTGCGATACTTCGCCACTTCCCTGACGGGTACTGCCTTCCAATGGTACTCCCGACTGAAGCCCAATTCAGTATCTGATTGGGCAGACATGCAGAAGAAATTTGTGGACCGATTCCAAACAGTTGAATGCAAGGTTTCTCTGGCGGAACTTTGCGCCCTGAAGTAAAAGAAGGGTGAAACGACTTTGGACTTCATCAAAAGGTGGAGGGACGTTAGCATGCATTGCGATAATGCTCCCACGCCGGAAGATGCCATTACCATATGCCGTCGAGGTTTGGCCGCCGAGGTCAGTGAGAAGCTCCTGGGTTCTAATATCCGGGGTTTCGATCAACTCAATACCGTGGTGGCGGAGATTGAGATGTTCCTCGCCGATCATCCAACACACCCTGTCGCCAAGGGCAAAACTTCTAAAGATCGCCCGTCTAGCAGCAAAGAGGTGAATTCGGTCGATTTCTCCCCAACCACTGCAAACAAGGGGGAAACCAAGTCGAAGGGTAATGGCAAAAAGCCTGACACCAAGGCAAGTGCGTCTTTGTTAGCGGAGCGCATGAAAACACCCTATTCTTTCAGAAAAGAGCACACGAAGATGCTCTTTGATTTATGCATGAAAGAGAAACTGGTCACCTTGCCAGAGCCGCGGAAGTCGGCAGAGATAGACAAGACAGATGACCCCAACTATTGTGTTTTCATTCCTTCGACTCTGCACCAGTGCCTCAAGTATGTTAAAGGGGGAGAGCAACATACCGTCTTTGCGGACCAAGCTTCTTTCCACCCTAATGAATGCCACTTGGCAGATGCCTCTTTGTACTTTGGAGAGCCCACCATAACAATCCCCGACCGAGTCAAAGACAAGGGGAAGCAAAAGGTCGAGGCCGAGCCCGAGGAGGGCCAGCTCTTCACTGTTAATCGTGAGTTGTTAAAGCTTCACCAGTTGAGCCTCAAGCCTGGTTCCAAGCCCACCCAGCCGGAAAGGCGCAATGTGGACTTTGAAGCCAATCTCATTAGCTGCACCATCGATCAGAGTGTCCCTTTGCCTCCGAAATGCATTCAGCTCCCCTTTCTGAGGGAGGAGCACAGTGTGGAGGAGTTGAAGACTTTTATAGTCTATTATAGGCGCAAGGGTCGAGGCAAGGATGGCAAACCGGCCCGGTCGAGTGTCTTCTACAAAGGAGATTTAGTCCCGCTAGGTCCTCCTGAGGACGATTTTGGGTGGGACACCCCTGCTGATAAGGCAAGGCGCAAGAGCCGGTTCAAGAGATGGATTATATGCCAGATCGCCTTAAGCGCATGTGCATGAAGCAAGGAATTCCTCAGTTCCAGAACCCTGCACAGAAAGCGTATTTTTCTCAACTCTGGAATCCCACGCAAGTCAGGGGGCAACCGCCTTTTCTCCCGTAAAGACACTCGGGGGTTGGGTTATGATCAGGAGCCAGATTTCGAAGTCCATTATACAGTCAATGCCACAGGGCTTCTACCTCCACCTTGCGAGGAGGCTCAGAAGGAGCCCATAGCTGATGAGCTCCATCACGAGGTAGAGCATGCCCTCGCATCTCCGTTGTCGACGCCCGCTGAGGGGCGGCAGGCCAATCCTGTGGAGTTCGAGGTTTGCGAGGCCAGCACTGATGAAGATGAAGACTTCGTCGACCTCCGGCCGGCTCCCCCAGAACTAGAAGATGGTAGTCAGGCAACCGTTGATGAGCTGATTGAGATTAATCTCGGCAGCAAGGACGACTACCGACCCACTTTTGTAAGTGCCCTCCTCAGCGGGGAAGAAAGGTAGGCATACTGACAACTATTGGAAGAATTCATAGATTGCTTCGCCTGGACATATAAAGAGATGTCGGGGCTTGACCCCTCGGTGGCTGAGCATGAACTGGCTATACTCCCTACAGCTAAGCCAGTCAAGCAAGTCCAAAGGCGTATGCGCCATGAGTTGGAACTCAAAGTCAACGCCGAAGTAGACAAGATGTTGGACGTAGACTTTATAGAGCCATGTATGTATCCAGTGTGGCTTGCCAACATAGTCCCGGTCAAGAAGAAGAATTGCCAAGTCCGGGTCTGCATCGACTTTCGAGATTTGAACAAAGTATGCCCGAAGGATGACTTCCCTTTCCCCATCATAGAGACAATGGTGGATGTAACTACTGGCCATGAAGCCTTGTCTTTTATGGACGGATCGTCAGGTTATAACCAGATCCGCATGTCCATCAAAGATAAAGATCACACGGTCTTTAGGTCCCCTAAGGGGATTTTCAATTACAAGAGGATGCCATTTGGCTTGAAAAATGCTGGCGTCACTTACCAGAGGGCAATGACCAAAATTTTCGACGAGATGCTGCATGACATTGTCGAGTGCTATGTCGATGACCTGGTCGTCAAGTCTAAGAGGCGAGACAACCACTTAGCGGATCTACGTCGGGTCTTTGAGAGACTTCGACGGTACCAGCTCAAGATGAACCCCATGAAATGTGCCTTCGACGTTTCCAGTGGCAAGTTCCTGGGCTTCATCGTCAGGTATCGAGGGATAGAGATAGATCCTGACAAAATCAAGGCTATCAGGGAACTACCCCCGCCTAAAAGTATTACAGAGCTCAGGTCGCTTCGAGGAAGACTCGCCTATATTAGGCGATTCATCTCTAACCTCTCCGGGAGGTGCCTGCCCTTCGGCAAACTAATGAAGAAAGGGGCACCCTTCGTATGGGATGAAGACTGTCAGAAGGCTCTTGAGCAGATCAAGGAGTATCTCCTGGCTCCACCAGTCCTAGGGGCACCTATCAAAGGAAAGCCTCTCATCCTTTATATTGCGGCCATGGATGCTTCCCTCGGAGCGCTCCTGGCCCAGATCAATGAAGAAGGCAAGGAGCAGCCCCTTTATTACCTCAGCCGGAAGTTGGTCGGCCCCGAGCATCGCTACTCGCCCATGGAGAAGATGTGCTTGGCCTTGGTGTTCGCTGTTAAAAAGTTGACACTATCTGTTGGCGCATCGAGTGGAGCTCATTTCAAAGTGGGACCCTCTCAAATTTCTCCTTAGCCAACCTCTCCTCTCTGGAAGGCTGGGAAAATGGGCGCTCATCCTCAGGGAGTTTGACATCACTTTTGTCCCGCGCAAGGTGATTAAGGGGCAAGGGATGGCTGAGTTCCTCGCTGCACACCCTGTGCCGGAGGACTCCTCTCTCAATATCGAGCTGCCAGATGAAGAAAGGTTGCTGCAGCCGCTCAGCGAGGAAGGGTGTGATACGGATGCCCCATCTCAAACCGAACATGATGTGCTGTCCCTCGACTCGCCCTTATGGGAACTATATTTTGACGGCGCGTCCAGGACCATCAAGAGACCTGGCAGCCTCACAGACTTCGTGTCAGGCGTTGGCATAGTCTTCGTGTCTCCTCAGGGGGGCATACTTCACAACTCCCGTGCCCTCATGAAGTCACTAACCAACAATGAGGCAGAATATGAGGCACTGATCATAGGGCTTCAGCTCGCGCTGGAGATGGAGATCAGATGTATCAAGGTATACGGAGATTCCCAACTCGTCATTTGTCAAGTGCTGGACGACTATGACGTACGGAAAAAGGAGCTGATCTCCTACCATGAAGCCATTATCAGGCTCAGAGAGAAGTTCTATCTATTTGAGATAGATCATGTGCCAAGAAGCAGTAACTCCCAAGCAGACGCTCTGGCGAAACTGGCAGCTGCCTTGAAGATCCCGCCAGAGGGAGAGTTGAATATAACCGTCAGGCACATGAGGCTCATGCCTAGCGTGCTCGACGAAGAATCTGGCCTCATTGTGTACGAGGTCAACAATGTTCAAGAGGAGAATGCTCCCGAAGAAGAAGATTGGCGCGAGCCAATTATATGAGTAAAGAATGGGTGGCTTCCCCCTGAGCGAGCCCAAAGGGTGCAACTGCTACGCAGGGCTGCATCATATCAACTGGTTGAGGGCGTTCTTTTCAGGCTTGTCCAGGAAAGGGACCATCCAGTCCTCTTGCGATGCCTCTCGCCCAAAGAAGCTAGAACCGTTATGCAAGAGGTTCATTCTGGCTTATGCGGAGCTCATCAGGCAGGAGCTAAGATGAAAACAAACATCAAGCTCAAGGGATTCTATTGGCCCACCATGTATGAAGACTGCAACCAGTATGCTCGGACATGTCACCAATGCCAAGCATTTGGGCCGGTCCCTCGAAGGCCTCCTAACCCCCTGCATCCGACGGCGCCAACTTGGCCATTTGCGGAGTGGGGTATGGATATAGTAGGACCATTTCCTCCCTCATCCCAAGGGCATAAATTCATTTTGGCCGCCACGGACTACTTTTCCCGATGGGCTGAAGCTATCCCTCTACGGGAAGTCACTGGCGAAACAGTCGCCCGCTTCGTCAGATATCATATTATATTTAGATTCGGCACCCCTAGTCGGATCATTTTTGACAACGGCACGCCCTTCAGGAACAAGACAGTGTATGCACTGGCTGCTAAATTTCATACTGATTGGAGGACGTCTTCGGTTTATAACCCTCAGGCCAACGGATTGGCTGAGGCCTTCAACAAGACACTCTGTAAACTACTGGCCAAAATAATAAATGGCCGCAAACGAGATTGGGGAGAGAAGGTCCACGAAGCTCTTTGGGCCTATTGGACCATTTATAAAACCCCTACGGGGTGCTCCCCATTCTCCTTGGTTTACGGGGCTGAAGCAGTTGTCCCTTTAGAAATTGAACTGGCATCGTACCGGGTGGCGGTTCATGCTGGGCTACCGGGCCAAGATCAATATGAGATTGAAAGGAGGCTTGAGGAATTATCCTGTCTGGAGGGTAAGAGACTCCAAGCTTACAAGCATTTACAAGTCTATCAAGCCCGTATGACGCGTGCCTACGACAAACTAGTCAAGCACAGGGTGTTCAAGAAGGGCGATTTGGTTATGCTCAAAGAAAAAGAGGTCCTAGCAGGCAGATCCAGCGGCAAACTCCAACCCAACTGACGTGGGCCTTATGTCGTACAGAAGGTCTTTGAAGGGGGAGCTTACACGGTCATCGACCACAAAGGCAACAACCCGTTCCCGCCTCTTAATGGGAAACATATGAAGCTGTATCATGCGCCACTGCAGGAGTTTCTACAGCAGTCCGCACAGGACATACTGAGTCAGTGACTTCGTCCTGTGATAGCAGATGGTGATATCCAGTCCCACCAGGGCATGTTCACTATCGTATAACTCAACTCGCCCTTCGACACATTTTGTCCCACCGGGAACGGCCTCAGTACGCCCTCTCGGGCTGCCAACTCAATTCGCCTTTCGACACATTTTGTCCCACTGGGATCGGCCTCAGTACGCCCTCTTGGGCTGTCGACTCAACTCGCCTTTCGGCACATTTTGTCCCACCGGGATCGGCCTCAGTACGCTCTCTTGGGCTGCCGACTCAACTGGCCTTTCGGCTCTTTTTACCTTCTAGGGATTGGTCTCAGTATGCCCTTTCGGGCTGCCAACCCACCTTGCCTCTCAGCTCTTTTTACCTTCTAGGGATTGGTCTCAGTATGCCCTCTTGGGGTTGCCAACCCACTTTGCCTCTCAGCTCTTTTTACCTTCTAGGGTTGGTCTCAGTATGCCCTCTCGGGCTGCCAACTCACCTTGCCTTTCGACACATTTTGTCCCACCGGGATCGGCCTCAGTACACCCTCTTGGGCTGCCGACTCAACTCGCCTTTCGGCACATTTTTGTCCCACCGGGACCGGCCTCAGTACGCCCTCTTGGGCTGCCGACTCAACTCGCCTTGCGGCACATTTTGTCCCATCGGGACCGGTCTCAGTATGCCCTCTTGGGCTGCCAACTCAATTCACCTTTCGGCACATTTTGTCCCATCGGGACCGGCCTTTGTACGCCCTCTCGGGCTGCCAATTCAATTCGCCCTTCGGCTCATTCTACCTTCTAGGGATTGGTCTCAGTATGTCCTTTTGGGCTGCCAACCCAACTCGCCTTTCGGCTCATTTTAACTTCTAGGGATTGGTCTCAGTATGCCCTCTTGGGCTGCCAACCCACCATGCCTTTCGGCACATTTTACCTTCTAGGGATTGGTCTCAGTACGCTTTTTGGGGCTGCCAACCCATCATGTCTTTCGACTCATTTCACCTTCAAGGGATTGGTCTCAGTATGCCCTTTCGGGCTGCCAACGCACTTTGCCTTTTGGCACACTTTACCTTCAAGGGATTGGTCTCAGTATACCCTCTTGGGCTGCCAACCCATCATGCCTTTCGGCACATTTTACCTTCTGGGGATTGGTCTCAGTATGTTCTTTCGGGCTGCCAACCCATCATGCCTTTCGGCACATTTTACTTTCTAGAGATTGGTCTCAGTATGCTCTTTCGGACTGCCAACCCAACTCGCCTTTCGGCTCTTTTTACCTTCTTGGGAATGATCTTAGCATGCTCTTTCGGGCTGCCAACCCACCACACCTTTCGGCTCATTTTACTTTCTAGGGATTGGTCTCAGTATGCCCTCTCGGGCTGCCAACCCACCACGTCTTTCAGCTCATTCTACCTTCTAGGGATCAGCCTCAGTATGCCCTCTCGGGCTGCCAACCTGCCATGCCTTTCGGCTCATTCTACCTTCTAGGGGTTGGCCTCCGTATGCCCATTCGGGCTGCCGACCCATCACGCCCCTCTCGGCTATCAAATCCATTCTTACACCCTACTGGGCTTGGCCTCAGTATGCCCTCGCGGGCTGTCGACCTATTTCACCTACCAGTTTCCCGGTTTAACTCACATGTCCCTTTCGGACTGTTAAACTTACTTTTGTTGTCCCAACCGGGCTTGGCCTATGCATACCCTCCTTGGGTTGCCAGCCCATTAGACCTATCAAGTTTTGTATTTGACTAAACACGTCCTACCAGGGCCATCAAATCCACCCACTTGTCCCCCCGGTGCGACACACATGTCCCTCCGGGAATGCCACACTTCCTCAACCTTTTGGCAAAAAAAAAAAAAAAAAACGGGGTTAAAAATATTGATCTCCCAGCGGACTTGGTTGTTTTTGTCAGGGGAACAACCAAGGGCAAAAAGACTTTAACCCGGCTAAGGTGAAAATTCGAAAGGGCGCCTTAGGCAAAAATGGGTACCCCTCAGTGTGAAAACCCGCAAGGGCGCACCGGAAAAAACTAAAGGGGGCCAGTCCTGGCGAAAACCCGAAAGGACGGTAGGGCTGGTAAAGTGATCAAAAAAAAAGAGAAAAAAAAAGGAAGTTTACATGCAAGGGGATAGAAGCAAAAGCTGTTGAGCTCTGTCCTTTATCCATCAACGTCATCAAAGAAAGGAGCCCGAGACAAACCCTCAGGGTAACTCAGGCAAAAGTGGGGCACGAAAGCCCTGTGTACAAGAATGTACCAAAGCCCATCAAGCATTAGACTCGCTCCGCCTCAAGTCAACAAGGCGAGTCTCACTCTCAAGAATCTCCTCCTGAAGCCCCTCAAGCCTACGACAGTGAATCTACATCGGCACGCGCAAGACTGCGCTCCTCCTCGGTCTCTCGGACCTCTCGCAAAAGCTCCTCTACTCTACGGGAGGTCGCCTGCTCGCGCTCATGAGTGTCCTCGACCTGGGCACCCACCTCAGCCTGGGCTGCCTGAAGTGTGCAAAGCTGCTGCTACTCCTGCTGAATCATCAGTTGAGTCCTCCACCTCCGCTCTTGAATAGCGTAAAGGCAGGTGAACTCCTCCCGTAAAGACGCACGCTCAGTCATCCAGGCGTCTCAAGGGAGACCAAATGCATCCATCTGACAATGCTACACCAAGTTGAGGACCGTTCGGCTACTCTATCCCAAGGGTCGGGAAACTCCGAGGCAACTATGAAGCCTCACCGACTGAAGTTAAAACAAAGGAAGGAGACATAATCCAATGGGTGCCCTTTCTAAACAAAGTGAAATGCACAGAATTTTGATATACAAGCTACGACGCCCTTGCCTAGGGCGGTGCTGGCTCAAGTTTGTGCTAGATGGTATCTGCCTCAGCCCGTGTATGGCCGATATCAACTCAGACCAACATGCCCTAAGGGCTAGTCTACATCAACTTTGGCTATCGCAAGACAACGATTAGCCAGCTTCAGCATTCGGCCACACACCTCAGCGGTTAGCCGACGCATCTTCAGTGACACCTCAGTGGTCAACTGACATGACTACTTTTGGCTAACGCACCCCCAAGGGTCAGCCAATGTCAGTCTCAGCTATTACAACCCAACAGTCAATTGACAACGACACAGACTGATGGGCCTCCCCAAGGCAAGTCCACAACAACCTTGGGCCAACAAGCCTTGCCGAGGCGGGGCTACAACAATTTTGGGCCAACAAGCCTCGTCAAGGCAGGTCTACATCAACTATAGGCCTACAAGCCTCTCCGAGACAGGCTTGCATCAACTCAGACCAACATGCCCTAAGGGCTAGTCTACATCAACTTTGGCTATCGCAAGCCAACGATTAGCCAGTTTCAACATTCGGCTACACACGTCAGCGGTTAGCCGACACATCTTCAGTGACACCTCAACGGTCAACTGACACGACTAATTTTGGCTAACGCACCCCCAAGGGTCAGCTAATGTCAGTCTCAGCTATTACAACCCAACAGTAAATTGACCACGACACAGACTGATGGGCCTCCCCAAGGCAAGTCTACAACAATTTTGGGCCAACAAGCCTCGCCAAGGTAGGTCTACATCAACTACAGGCTAACGAGCCTCCCCGAGGCAGGTTTGCATCAACTTCGGACCAACACGCCCTAAGGGCCGGCCCGCATCAACTTTGACTAGTGCACCCCGAATGATGTAGCCCGTCAGTGGGCACAACACAAAGGAACGCATATTAAAGCGCACGGGCCATCTGCCCCCGCCTCCGGCCGTCACGGATGTCCCGTGGGGGGCACTTGTTGCAACAAAAAAAAAAATCCCTGCAATAATTGGGATGAAAAAAAAAAGGAGTGGAGGGACCCGCCCGGGGCCGGCCACCCCCGGGCCGACCCCCCCGGGGCAGGGGGAACCCGCCCGGGGCCGGCCACCGCTGGGCAGGTCCCCCCCCGCGGCCACACGGGGCAGGGCGGACCTGCCCGATGTCGGCCCGCCCCGGGCAGGCCTGTCCGGGGTGGCCCCTCCCCGGAAGGGACCCCCCGACCCTGGGCAGGTCCGCACGGACCTGCCCGGGACGGGGCAGTCCCTGGCCAATCCCGGGGGTTACGTCTGGCCATTTCAAAAAAAAAAGAGGGAGGAACGGACCTGTCCGGGGTGGCCTTGACCCGCCCGGGTTCGGCCCACCCCGGGCCGGTCCCTCACCTTCTATAAATACCCCCTACAGGGCTCATTTGGGGAGGACTTTTTTGGGATGGAGGAAAGGACCTTTTTTCCGGAGAGAAGGAAGAGGGCTTGTGTTCATTGTCTTGGCCCACTTGGGGTATGTAACATCCCGGGCCCACATTTTTGCCCCTATGTGGGTCTTGTATTTGTGCCCCTACGTGGGCTTTGTCATTATGCCATCACGCGGGATTTACATTTAAGTCCCCCATGTGGGCCTTGAAATCATGTTCCCGCCTCAAGAGCGGTGAGGACTTTTGGACTTGGATTTTCTTTACAGAAAAGAAAAGAAGAAGATTTGTTCATTGTTTTGGCCCACTTGGGGTATGGACACCCCCGGCTTATCTTTATGCCCCTACGTGGGTTCGTCTTTGTGCCCCTACGTGGGTCTTGTATTTATGCCCCTGCCGGGCTTTGTCATTATGCCCCTACGTGGGCGTTGTTGTTATGCCCCATACGTGGGTCTTGTACTTATGCCCCTACGTGGGCTTTGTCGTTATGCCCCTATGTGGGCGTGGTTGTTAAGGACCCTTTGGAGGACTTTTTCTGGAGAGAGAGAAGGCCCTTGTTCGTTGTTTTGGCCCACTTGGGGTATGTGACACCCCGGGCTTATATTTATGCCCCGGCGTGGGCTTCGTCTTTGTGCCCCTACATGGGTCTTGTATTTATGCCCCTGCGTGAGTTTTGTCATTATGTCCCTACGCGGGTGTTGTTGTTGTGCCCCTAGGTGGGTCTTATATTTATGCCCCTGCGTGGGCTTTGTCATTATGCCCCTACGTGGGCGTTGTTGTGCCCCTAGGTGGGTCTTGTATTTATGCCCCTACGCGGGCTTTGTCATTATGCCCCTACGTGGGCATGGTTGTTACACCCCTACGTGAGTTTTGTCATTATGCCCCTACACGGGTGTGGTTGTTACGCCCCTACGCGGGATTGACATTTAAGCTCCCATGTGGGTCTTGTAATCATGTTCCAGCCTCAGAGCGGTGATACCGTGTACAATTGACAACCCGTCGACAACTTTTGTAATGAAGTTTATGAAAATTTGCAAGGGTGTGTGATACGGCCCCCGGCGTGTGCCAATTGAGAAAAATTGCGAATAAACCCCTCCTACAAGGAAAATTACACATCTGCCCTTTCTTCAAGAGCTAAGACTGCGCATCGCCTTTTAAGACCTCTCCACACTCTAGAAATACCTACAAATGGTCCCGCGACCCCAGTGTCATTCACAGACCACTCCATATACGGTCACGTCCAAATTACGAAAATGCCCTTCCAACATTGGGATGCCTTGATAATTCCCAACGGCTCTCGAAAACAGCCCTTGAGCCTTTCAGAGTCAATCCTTGCCTGGCGGCCACCCCAGATTGTGATAAAACTTCCAGCAAGGTAAAATTATCACAATACCCCCGGGCCTGATAATTACCAAAATACCCCTGGTGTCTAGGTAACCAACGGGGCTCCCTAGGGCACTCCTGAGCTCCCCGAGCTCACTATTATCCCCAGATACAGTAGGGTGTTGTCCAGTTCAACCTGGTCTTAGTCAAACCCTACCCCTCATACATTTTATGTTCACCCACTGGGAGTCAAAAGTGCGATGCAAGCTACCTATGCTGATGTGTCCTCGATTAGAACCTTGGAGAGAAATTCTAGGCCTTATTGTTGACAATTAAACAAGGGTGTTCGGACGTTATGCCGATGTAAATCAACACTGACTGCGATCAGTGGGGAAAGGTCCAGCACTCGAACCCTCATCGTCTGATACGATACGCACCCCATGAAATAGACACTGCACTGGCCATTCGTGTAGCCCCATATGTGCACCCTTACCTCCTCGGAGAGAGTCCATTCCATGATCAGAGGAAACCCCCCCCCCAAACCCAAAACAAAATATAAGACTTCTCGCAAAGTCGCCCGGGTAAAAAGGGGACGTCCACCTCGTCTTTAAAACAGGAATCTAGTGTTCAGAGCATCAAGTGTATGCTTTGGGCAACTGGTTCAGTTCCCACCAATGTGGGCTGAGGCCCCCAGCAAGGCTGCAGTTAGTGTCAGATGCCCGTCCTTTAGAATTTCTTCATTTACCTTTTAACATCTGAATTATGTTTTTTTAGAAAAAAGGTTGTGGATTGCACCACCAATGTTATTAAAAAAGCGGTAGTACAATCAAGGTGAAAAAACTGAATTTTGTTAGAAACTTCATATTCATATGTAAACTCTTGATGAAACAAAAAGTTATTTGCTGACAATTCCTTGCCTTACCTTCACTTTCGAAGGATATTGGTGCATGGGACATCACCTCCAAAAATAAACTTAGGATATTGGTGCATAGGATATTGGTGCTTATGGGGGGCAGCATGAATGACAAAATGAATGGATCTTGCCTCTAAGAGATTGACATGGCTTCTCATCTGGGGGGCAAGGATCTCAAATGGCAGTGTTCTTTCTGGGTGTTTGTGTGTGTGTGTGTGTGTTGGGGGCAGGGGGACATCTTAAATAGCAGGATCAGGAGCAGAAACCGTGGCTTGCTGGTGGGAGATGTGTCGTGAAGAAGAGGGCTCCTTACAAGAGGGCTTTCCTTTTTGTGTGTGTGTGGGGGGGGGGGGGGTTGCGGTTAGGGAATGGTTTGGTTACTGGTGTCATTTTGTTGGGTCTTGGTATTTTCTCTTTTCTTTTTTTCTTTTTTTGGGTGGGGGGTTTGGTCTTAGCATCTTGATGGTGATACATTGGTGGGCAATTGGATCAGTGGAATGGACCGAGAGGATGCTTATGTTGGTATACTGGGTCTCATACACTTTGTTATTATCTTTTTAATAGACACATGGAACCATTCACTCAAAAAAAGAAAAACAGAAAAGCAGAAAAAGAACTGAAGTGGCTCCATACCTGGCCAGGTGAGTGTGTCAGGCGAACATTGCTTGCAGTTTCTTTCTTTATTTTTTTAAGTTTGAATTTGTCAAAATTTCCCATTTTTATATTGGAAATTGGGTTCATGATCTCAAAATTGTCTTGAACCTGAGTGTCATTTCGCCAACTTCAACTTGCAAGTCAATCTGGTGCTTGGGATGCCATGTCAAGGGAACAACTGGGCTAACCGGTTGGATTCGTCTAATTTGACCTCCAGTGACGCTTCCCGTACCCCCTCCTGAAAGGAAACCTATGAGGCATGTTACATGATCATTCCACTTTATCTCTTGAATTCTGAATATTGCTATAAATTTTCCACTACCTCTATGAAGCTCAAACTGATGCTGTGAGTTTGAATATGTGATCTGTGCATGCACATGAATTTTGTTTGTAATAAAGAAACCTGTTATTTATTATTGCCAACCTAAGGTTTCTTCTGTTAGTCATAGAGGCTGATGCAATGGCTTTGGAGGAATCATTTTCTTTAATTAATGCAGGTGTTGCTGGTGCAAGATGGGCTACTCATGGAGTGCTTACCCCTGGAAGTAACCATCCACAGGAATCTGGTGCATGGAATGGCCATGCAACCATTATGAGGTGTGATTAGTCGCTTAAACTCCTTAATTTCTGTAGAATCTATACTCCAATGTACTCCATGCAATGATATCACTATATTTTCTTGTGGGAGAATTTTGATCATGTTCTTTTAGTTAAAAACATTTCTAAAGTTGAGTATTCATTATACCAGTTTCTGCATCTCCATGCTCATCCTTCTGTCCCACATGCCCACCTAGGACTGAATGTTATGCCATTTGACTCTGGTCATGGGCTTTCACCACAGTAATTTATTTCCAAAATCCTTAATCGATATAGGGAAGATGCTAGAAACATTGTTTCCCATTCAGCGTTCTAGGACTGTTGTTAATATATGTTAATTATCTTGTTTCCACTGCATATTAGTGGAACTCGACACCCTAAGATATTTTATTTCATTCATTCTTCTGTTGATCATAAAAGAATGATCAGGATTTCAATTCTTTTGCATCCTCAGGTAGCTTGTTTTAATGATTTTTTTTCTATTTCACCGACTTGCTAGGTGTTTTCTTTTAATTACCAAGTTTTAACCAAATCAGTGTTTTTACTCGTACTGCAGGAATTGACTGAAGATATGAAGAGTTACACATCATTCCATGATCTTAAAGCCATCATAATAAATGGGAAACCAAAGAAGTTTCTTCTAGCGATTTACGTCCCAGTTGCACACAGAAGACTGTTTGCCTATTGAAGATGGTGTTGGTAGCGTTCTTCATCTTAAGGTGATGACTCCTGCTTTCACTTCTGCTACTGTAGAGATTTCACTACAATGTGGAGCTTTTGCTTTGAACTTTATTTAGAGGGAACTTTTCTTTAATTCAATTTTTTATGTCACAGAGAGACATATATACTTACTAGCTGCTGAAGTCGTATGTCCAAACTCGGATGGTAGGCAGTAGGCACTGTGCTGAAGCCTTCTTCATTTTCCCCATATTATTATTATTTTTCAAGTTTTGGTTTGGGGTGGGGACAGTGGGAAGGGGAGGATTTCATTCACCTACATTTATTATCAGGTGTGTGCGGGTGAAGCAGGCAGTCTGTTAGGCACTTTGATGGCCCTCGCAACTGGTAATATTTCTTGTACTCAATATCTAAAAATAAAATGAGTTCCCATGTACTCAGCAAAAGAGTGGCACCTTTTGGACAGTATTTGCCATATGTCACACATGTTTAGCATCTTTTGGGACATATCTGTTCTTGTCTTCTAGAAACTGCTAATGAACATTTTACTCGGTGTTCAATGGCGGGGACAGCTATTAATGGCCATCCTCTTACAAGATGTTAGCATCTATTCTTTCGACATTGCTTTGGCAGCCTACTGGGATAAGTGAGTGCTTCAGCATCCAATATGTTACCTTGCATTTACCTTCATATTCTAATCCAATCTTTACTTCGTTGTAAGATCTGTGGGCTTGAATTTGAATGAAATGCTCTTAGTTTACGATTGTCCAAAGTCAACTTGTGAATAATGTCTTCTGTCCTTTCTGGACACTCCATGTTAATTTGTTTCCAATACCTTCATGGCTTCTCTAAATAATGCTTCCTGCTCTTGAGCTTTGGATTGGTTTGTTGTATAGTGGCTGGCGATTTCATACAAAACATCGCGTCTCTTGTGGTTCGTTGCTTTTCTCTTGACTGAATATTCCCAGTGGACAAAAAACAATTGCTTATAGTTTGAGCTCTTTACAGCTCCCAGTGGTGTATTTAATTTGAACACTCTTTCCTTGGGGATTTCAGAAGAAGTCTATCAATGTAGAGGTGTCACATATGTTCACCCAGAAAAGTGAACTCCCGGCAAGCTCAGAAGAATAGCTTGGTTGGCTCATGGACAGACTTGCAACAGGCACAAAGCGTAGAAACTCTCATTTCCCAAGTTCAGGGTCGAGGACATGGTCCTGACTGGTAAGTTCTTACCACCAGTCCGTGAATCTGATCTTACTGTAGTACATGGAATATCATAGATTTTATACAAAAAGTCTTCAATTTTATTTTCTTATGTATGTGCATGTGTGTCCATTTGAGATGCAACACAATACATACATTCATTTTCTAAGTAGCGGGCGGCATGTCATCCTGCCATCTCAGTGGCCACAAGTGGGCCAGCCACGGGAACTTGCGGTGTGGCCTCCCTGGAATGTGAAGAAATGATCGTACCCTTGTCATTTTGACGAAATTCACTTGGATTCAGGGTTTGACGGATCCATCATACCGGCCATACGGGTATGGTATAGTACGGTTTGATATTGAAAGAAGACCTTTGATATATATATATATATATATATATATTATAAATAAAATTATTTAAATAATTCTTTAGCTCAGTTGGTTAGTTGGTGTGTGATTTGAACAAGATATGTAAAGGTTCAAATCTTACAAATGTCACATGATTTTTAGAATTTTTTTCGCTTCAATCAAGATTTGACAAATCGATCCAGTACGTTGCATGTCACACATATTACGTACCAACTGGTGACTGGTACATGATACACAACTAGTATGCTTTATATGTTTTATCTTATAATAAAGTGGGCTTGATAGATCAGTTCGGTGAAAACGTTACAATGTGATGTCTCATCGCAAGATGCATTATTTTTTATTTTTTTCACTTTTCTTTTGAGATTGAAGTGAAAAAAAATTAAAAATCATGTGACATTTGTAAGATTTTAACCTAGGACATCTTGTTTAAACCACACACCAATTAATCAATTGAACTAAAGAATTATTTGAATTATATATATATATATATATATATATATATATATATATATATATCAAGGTCCTCTTTTACGTCGGTACACAACGATACCAAATCGTACTACCGATACGAGATTAGTACAGTCGGTCTGATTGATACGTCAAACCCTAGCTTCAATCTCTAAAGAAAAATAAAAAAAGAAAATCATGCATCTTGTTTAAATCACACACCAACTAACTAACCGAATTAAAGAATTATTTAAATAATTTTACTTATAATATATATATTGAGGAGGGGAAATTTCGTTAGGCCCGGCGTGGCCTGATAATGTTGGGCCCGTTATGGCTCGAGGCACTCAAGTCAGTAACGGATCATCTCGACCCACTAGAGCCCCAATTGACATGGTCTAGTTGGGGCCCATGAGAGTATCGTCGGCCCATAGGCAGAATATTGCATCGCCAGCACACGAGTGGGATGCCTACGCACGTGCGTTTCGAGTGCAGTGGAGTTCGTCGACGGATGAATGTTGGGCCGCTATCATCGGACTTGAGCCGACGTGACGTAGGTCACCTCCACGTCGTCGAGATGTTCTACACGACGCCTTCCCTCTGGGAACGGATGAGTAGGCGGCGCACGATCCCATGATGGAGTAGGATTCCACTCCATGAACGACGTCATTGCTAAGTCGGACGAGGCCACCGCGTCCAGTATAAATTGGTCCCCAAATGAGGACACAAGGAGAAGAAGAGGACATAGGCAGACAGACGCAGGCACAAAGATATATGTCAGGCAACTCAGAGACACGCCCAGCAAGGAAGAGAGAGAGAGAGAGCTCCCCACGTGCTCACCACCAAAAGAGATTTTAGCCCGATAACAGTGAGAGAGAGGTCTCTTCACGGTTCTTCCCCTCCTGTCTCTTCAAGCACTCCCTGCCTTCTCCGAGCACTCCCCAAGTGCCCTCCCCAGGCTACAGGCTCTCAACTCTCCCCCTCTCCTATTCTCTTTCTCTACAGCTCTCCTCGGATTGTCCTGACTTAAGCGTCAGAGGGTTGTCTCTTGGGATCTCTCCCAGGGCTCTTTCTGATATTCTTCCTAGTGGTTGCATGTTTTCTCAAGGTGGCTGGCTGCTCTTCCTCATCAAACAAATCTTAAATGTGTAGTACGAGATGAAGGGGGCACTTTTTTGGCCTCTACACTTTTTGACGCCGTCTGTGGGAATCGAGCAGGCAGCCATGGAGTTGCGTCACGGGATGAGTGAGAGGATACTTCCTGGGAAGCTCGTTGGGAAGACTGGGCCCCCTGACGATTGCTAGTGTTGTGGAAGTTTGGTGCCGTCTGTGGGAATCGAGCATGAAGCCATGAAGCCCAGAGGGAACAACCGCAACACTTGCAATTGTTAGGGGGCCCAAGTTTCCCAACGAGCTTCCTAGGAAGCATCCTCTCACCCATCCCGCAGTGCGACTACATAGGATCCTACCATGAACGAACTAGCAGAGATGCGCCGACAGTTATAGGTGGTAACTGAGGCCTATCAAGACCTCCTCAATCGCCAGGCGGAGCAAGAGCGAGCCCCGACGGTACTCCCCCAGAATGGAGGCGCGCCCACCCTAGCAGAGTCTCGTCGGATGTCCAAACCTTCACTCTTCTTTGCCACACATTCTCAACGCTCGCATAGCCGACCATTGTAGCGTCCCGCCAGCCCACTGCACTCCAATCCAGAGATGGCGCAGTGACTACGACACTACGAGGAGGTAGAGCGCGAGCTCGAGGGAAAGGTCCACTACCTGGATGATATCCTCCAGGCAGCACGGGTCAAGGGGCTAATCGACGATGACTTCGACTTCCATGCTCCCTTCTCTCAGGAGATCATGGAGGCATCGATTCCTCTGAAGTTCCAACTGCCGACGTTTACCCCATACGACGGCACCACTGACCCCGCCGATCACATGCACAGTTTTGAGTCTAACTTGGTATTTCATCGGGCCTCGGATGCTGTGAAGTGTTTGGCTTTCATCACTACCCTGCGAAAGAATACAAAGGCTTGGTTCGAGGCACTCCCCGCCAGAACCATAACCTCCTTCCAGCAGCTGAAGGAGATGTTTAAGGAAAACTTCATCGGCTGCAAAAAGGAAGTCAAATCTTTGTGGTAAGCCTCCTCGCCATCAAGTAGGGCCACGAGGAACCCTTGTGAGACTTTGTTGTCCGGTTCCACAAAGAGGCCCTCCGTATCCCATGCCTAGACGTCAGCATCGCCACGACAGCGTTGACACAAGGCACATGTGACACCATTCTCTAAAGGACGCTCAGAGTGGAGTCCTCAATGACACTGATGGAGTTCCTCGCCTTGGCTCAGAAACACGCCAATTGCGAGGAGAATAATGCAGCATTGGGTCGAGCGGTCGGGACCGGCCAACCCGATCGCAAGCTATTGGTCGACTCCCCCCAAGGGGAAAGAAGCAAGCTCGAGCACCGAGATTGAGAGCGCTGCGACTAGCAGGGACCAAGGGAGAAGGGCCTATATAGGCACTACACCCCTCTGACAGTCCCACCTGAGCAAATCCTCATGGAGATCCGCAAGGAGTCTTACCTCCGTTGGCCCCCCAAGATGAAGTCTGATTTGAAAATGAGGAACCCGAGTCTACAACTGGGCTTGCATTAAGGTTTGGGTCTGGGCTTGTGTTTGCATGGCCTGCACCAATCCCTGAAAGGCTTGCATTAATCCTCCCATATCCGCTGGTGTCATGCCCGATGCGATCATAACGTCTTGCCCTCTTAGATGACTGTCCAACTTGTGCTGCTCCCCATCTACACCAGGAGAGGTCTCATCTGAAGTGGCCTGCTCTCCTTGGGAAGGGTCCATTGCTCCTCTTCCACACTCGGCTCTCTCCTGCAAGAGAGAATTGACCCACATTAGAACTACCTCACACTAAGTCTAACACTCCATGCATAATCACCTAAGATCTCAATGTATGATGTATAAATTCAATGGCTACAGATCAAACCAAAACTCACAACATTGCATTGATACCACCTGTGGCACCCCCTTCCCGAGTCACTCGGTGCCCGTCGGGGAGATGTCACCTCAAACTATAAATCGTTGTGAGCTTGGTGGTCCTGCAAGGCGCTTACGGCCATATCATTGTTAATTTCAATAACACAGCCATACCACATCTGTTTAAAGCAGCACAAACACGCATAATTAACATTACACAATCCTCTACATAAATCAAAAACTTAAAATCTGATTACATTACAAAACCGTAATACATAACGCACAATCCACTAACTAGCAAAGTCTCCCAAGATCCCAATTAGACTTAATCTGATCAAATTTGTTTAAATTCTTAGCTTACAATAGACCCTCGTGAACATAATGAAAATAAAGCCTTAAACACTTCTATGCAGTTGCAACAAGCTTCCCCAAGCTCCCTCAAGACCTTTTCTCAAGGCTTCTGCACGTGCAGTGGAAAGGCCAGCCACCTAGTCTCCTAAAATTGTCAAGTCACAAGCGTGAGTCTTAAGACTCAGTAGACCTAAGAACAAAACCAGTCACATGTATACCATATAATAACCTTTTCACAAGGAGCCGAAGACTTCCATACATAACATATAAATATAAACACACTCATTTTCTGCAGCACGTCCTACATATATATAATTTAAGAAGGTAAATAAGGAAGCAGTTCCATTGTGTGGGGTTCAAAATTTCAGGAGGCATGCTGGTCGGTTTTCATTACAATCACATGGCTACAAGTAGCCATTTATTTACACCGGCCTCAACAATCAAATTATTCTCTATTATGCATATTAACCTTGCCTACATAAGCTTCTTTTAATCACCTTTACTCACACATTTTTGGACATGCATCTAACCCACGACACAAGGAGTAAAACCACTATAGTTCAGAGGTGCGGGCACTACCACAGATGGCCTAATGCATGAATCAACAGTCTTGATCAACTGTATAGGATCAAGAGCCCTACCCCACCATCCACCAGATCATCGTCCAGTCTGGATTTAACCGTCTGTCCTACCTTGGACAAGGGTCACCAGGCAGACGCTTACCCAACACCCTACCCCTCCTTACAATGGCACTGTCCATGTACTCAGTCTCATTTTGTCATTTTCCTTGTCTTTCAGTTGGTCTGTTTTAATGGCTTAAAGAATGGGTATTATCACAGCTATGGCTCACAACAAATCAGAAAAATAAAATGTGTGTAGGTTGTAACATACTGCTAAATACAGATTTTAGGTTCTAACCATGCATGCTTACTACCCCTTTTTCATGCACATTTAGTTACTGAATACCAAAATAGATTCAAGGTAAGAAATACTAACAAATGACATATGTTTAAGAAAACTAACAAATGTCATATGTTTGATATGATCAGATGCCTACCTTTGGCAAAAGGTCCTATCACGGCGGGTTCCTGCTCTCCCCTCTCTGCTGCCTCCCTAAATGGCCTCTAGAGGCCTTCTTCCTGTGCTAGAAGGGTCGTCTACCCTTCAGAACCTTCCCTCCTTTGATACTCCCACAACTCCTTCCCCTCAGCCCCTATGGTTTCTTCTGGCTCTATTCTGCTAAGGATGCAAAGGGGCAACTAGTGGGGTGCTTAGAGCTTAAATAGACAGCCCTCCAGCCTATCTAGGGGAAAAATATCAAATGTATTTTATTTTATTTACCTAAGGTCTTTGCTACTTGCCCCCAACTGCTAGCACTCTGACAAACACCCTTATCATTCCCTGGTTGACTTCTAGTAGGTAGTATTGTCCTTTCTTTATTGACTTCTGGTAGAAATTACTTGAGTGGCTTGAGAAAATATCTAAGTGTTCTATAGGTGTCAAAATTAAAAAATAATTCACTTAGTCGCTTAAAAGAAAGAAAAAGAACTAAATTAACATAGTCACTCACATAGGCGCAACATAGGCACGCTGCATTGCCTATCTCAACTTAAAACACACTTATCCCACTAAAGTCCAGTGCCTATCTTATTAAAACCCATTGGCTATCTCAACGTCGGATCGTCTATCTCAACGACCATCTCAGTCAGGGCTGCAACTATCTTAACACTCTAGCGACTATCTTATTTTAAGAGCGCCTATCTCAATCAAACATAGCTTATCTTCAAATTCTAACGCCTATCTCATTCTCTCTCTCTCTCTTCCTCTGCCTATCTCACCTTCTTTTTCTCTTCCTCCTCCGCCTATCTCACTCTCTCTCATCCTTTGCCTCTAGCGCCTATCTTTAACTTAACTCCTCATCCAATGCTACCGCTCATCATGTGACAAATTTGACTTTCTAAATAGCAAAATCTTAAAATGTGCTCAACAAAGAAAATGCAGATTATTGAGTTATCTTTCCAATGAGCTAAATTTCATTATTTTTGGACATTCATACACTAAATTATACCATAAATAACAGACTACTCTTCTAACGGGTTCAAATTCACTAAAGAGGCTCATCCTAATGGACCCTTGGCATTGCTAACCCCATACACTCATAGCTCTCTTGAAGTCAGGGTGTTACACATGATCTTCAAGATAAAATAACAATCAAAATCAACTAATATATTAAAATGCCGATCATCCAAAAAGTAGTTGGAAATCAGAGGCTATCATGGAATAACTTAATCACATGTTAATATTTAAGTCTTTTAGACATGATAGAATCAATTTTCAAGAAAGAACATGACATGAAGATAAAAGATGACAATAGGGTAGCATTAATCATAAGAGGGGTTCATAAGATCCAAATGAGAGAAATTAATCAGGGTTCAATAAAATTTACCTAGTCAATTAATTGTTCGCATGCTTAATGAAGAACATGATTTTTAACACAAAATCTATAAATTATAATGCTAGAAAAATCTAGGGTTTTAGGTAAACCCGAGTCAAAATGCGGTCATACCCGACATCGCATTTCTAACAGAATGCGGTCATCAGGTGAGCCGTGATCAGGAACTTAAAAGCAGGTCGCGATTGTTGATAGAAAGATCCCGCCCCGAACTAATGAATAAGAAGCATAAGCGTGCAATATAAGAAAAGGGGTAGGGGCAATGAAGAGACAGTAAGATACCATGATCGCCACCAAGGATTACAGCAGGAAACGTGTTGCAAGGGGTCAAAAGATCTGCTACGTACCTTGGAAAGATGAGAAGAAAGGACGTGGTCAAAGAACGACCGCTACAATGTGATCGCGTTCAACAAAGGGGTGTGGAAACTTCGTGGTTCAGCTCCTCCTCACCTTCCGGCCGTCTAGAAAGTAAGGGCCTCACGTCCACGTTTGCCTATCCTGCGAAACAAAGTAACCACAAGAGATAACCCATTAGAGCATGAAGAGTGTAGCATCAATCCCATAGAACATCAACATGAATTGAGGGAAGAACGCACCGGGGAGGGTTTTTAACCCCTGTAGAAGGGAACAAAATATAGGTGTGTTGTGTGATGATTAAAGAGTGTAAAGAGGATAGGAAACACAGTAAAACAGAGATGAAAGTGTGATGAAAACGTGCTATGCGTGCATGAGAGAAGTACATAAATAAAGCAGAAAAGTAATGTAGAAAGGAGAAATAAAATTGAAATAGGAGGAACCCTCAATGAGAGAGAGGACTTGAGAACATCCCTGGACAGCCTGGGGTCGAAGAGAAGAGTCGACGGTGCGGCATGGCTTCGCCCTGGATCAGAAAACGCCCCCATCTCGCGCCCACGGCCCAAGATGTATTTATAGGCCCTAGAAGCCCTAGGTCGGATTCAGAGGATAAATACCAAAAAGATCGGATTTTGATTGATAAATCTGCGGGATTTTAGTGGGATAATGCCCCTAGAAGGGATAAGAGTCGATCTGGCACGGAATCCTCGGCAGTAATGGCTCAAACTAGGACTCTGAGGCGTCCTCGGTCGGAGAAAACAGAGTCCGGGACAAACTAGGCTCCGCAAGGAGAATGTGGTTAGTCGCACGACCGCCACCTCAAGAATGCAGTCATGCAAGAACCGCGACCTGCCCACAGAAGGAAAAGGCCAAAGAAGCTGAGTCGACGCACCCAGGAAGACAAGTAGAACGTGGTCTTGTTGGCGACTGTGATCTCATGATTGCGGTCATCTGTCAGACCGCGACTAGGGGGGTCAGCAAGGGTTGAGATAGGTCAACTCACCCAGGAAGAGGGTCGACCCAGGGAGAGCAAACAGAACACGGTCTGGTCGGCGACCGCGATCTGATGATCACGGTCAGCCGACAGACTGCGACCAGGCCAAGCAGACATGGGCTGAACTCTGAAATCGGTCGACCGTTTTTAAGAATCAGTCGACCGAACTGAGAATTGGTCGACCGAACTAAGCTTCAGAATGAGAAATAAGCCGACTGGACCAGGGAAATAGGCCAAAAAAATGTGAACATAGCCTCTAGGCTTAATGGGCTCGAAAATGATCAAGACTAGGCTCAAAATATGCTCAACGAAGACTCCGGAACAACAGATAATTCGGGACGTCATAAAGATGAATAAGAGAAAAGAGTCAACTTACTGGTTAAAAACGGGTGTCAGCAGATGCCCCTTCTTGATGTCCGCTTTGCAAGGGAGCGAGCGAAAGCGGCGCGAAGGCGAAATGGAATGGAGCGAAAGCGACAACGACATGAAATGGAGACGAAGCAGAGATGAAGCGGAGAGAGCTGAAAAGCGGGCATCAAGGCAAAAGACATTCGTCACAACCAACAAGTGACATGAATTCTCCCGAGAACGTCGAATTAACCACAAGGAACAGCTGACGCAGATGACACATGTCTGGAGAACTAGCTAACTAAAGAAAAGAAAAACACGACCGACCTCATTAGGGGACACAATCCAGAGCCAATGAGGGGATCAGAAGTGCAAAAATTGAAAAGCTAAAAAGATGATTGAAATTAAAATCCAGACAAGAATCATGCTGGCCAATCAGACCAAGCGAATAGATAAGAGAAGACGTTCAAATTTAGAGTGGAATGAGAATCTCTTATCCAAGAGAATTAAGCACAATTAACCATTGCTGAGGAGAAAGCCTTGAAGGTTCACGAGACGTGAATGCTCAAAAATGACATGATGCATGCTAGGCTAAAATAAAGAAATTATCAAAACAAATGCAAAGAAAGGAAAAATAGAAAATGCCCAAGGATAATATTGCTAGACCGAATAAGATGGGGTCAAGAGTCTTCTTGCAACCACGGCGTGCGAGATAGAGTCCATCGTCCCCCATTCCATTCAACCTAACGACCTATCCAAGATTAACCGCATGTTCCTAGATCATCATCATTTTTGAAAAAGGGGAACATCAGATCTCAGAACATACGGGAACCAACCGGTCCTTGAGATGATATAATAACGTAAAGATAACATATAGTAATGTAACAAAGAGAAGGGATAGAAAGTCATACTTGACTTATTTACGTAGGCGAAACGACATTTCTTTAGATTTTTGAATTTTAGGTTTTTATAAGGATTTCAAATAAGACAAACTCAAGAGTGAACAAAACTAAATAACACCACATAGATGAACGAAATAGAACACAACACCACATCAAAGCATAAACATTAGGCGTGAGACGATGGAACATGGTGGGACGGCAACACAAACACGGTGGGATGACAAACACGGTGGGACGACAAACCAGTGGGACGAAAAACACAGCGGGGCGACAAACAACACATGACATGGTGGGACAAGAAACACATGGTGGAGACAACCAAAAGAAACGACAAACACAACTCTCAACCAAAACCCAAGATCAGATAAAATAGAACCGCCAAGTTCATAATCATAAGGCATAGTCCTCTCACGGAGACTTAATGATGAAGCAAGATAAGTGAAAGCTGAGAAGGATATGAACTTAAGAACATATCAAGGGATAAGAATTGAAGAAGAGACAGATCGAAAGACGTGAATAGGAGACAGAGCGAAAGATAGAGCAAGGAAAGCTTGAAGACCTGTATCCTACACACTTAACAAATGAACATACATGTTCTCAAAAGTAGTCAGAAAAATAAAGAGAACACAAAAGACACGTATTTTTTATTTTTGTGATAATTTTCTGATTTTTGACTTTTTGTTATTTTTTTTATTTTTAATTATTTATTTAATTTTATTTTTTAAATGCTATCTGTAGCACACAAACGGGCTGAAACTACTGGCTAGGGGTCGTCATTTCTTCCCCTTCTCATTAGAGACTTCCCTGAGCAGGGTGTGCAGTTGAGGGTGGCGCACTACAACCAACGGTCTCTAATGAACGGTGCCCCTACTAAGGCCATACCCGTGATACAATCTAGCATAAGAGGGAGAAACAGAAGAAAAATAACGATAAGTTTTATGCTGGATGGGAGATATCAGGATTCGACTTCCTTCTAGGACACTACCCTTCAGAGATACAGTATGTTGCGCCGGGGCTTTGTGTCTTTGATTTTTTTGGACCCACTTATTAGGCATGCATACGAACGGGTTCACGACGTCCCGCGAGGAACTATACTGCCACTCTTGCCATGCCTTTGATTTTCATAATTTTTATATTGATTTTTGATATTGATAGTCCTTACTGGCTAGATTTTGCATGAAAGCTCATATTTCAAAGGGTCATTGAGATTGCCCTATCTGAGACATCTCTCGTATCAGGTAGCACCTAGGTTGGAGGTCTTATCCGTCCATCTCTCACCCCTGCACTCGGCTGAGCAGAGAAAAGGAAAGACCTTTGTGCATACCCAAAGAAAGGTCCTAGTAGCAACGATGTTGCATAAGAGAAGTCGGCTATAGCTTGTCGTGTCGTGTGTGGAAACCATGCTCAAAGGCACCCTTAATAATTGGGGAGAGAAACTGGACTCCCAGCACAGAGCTATCACCACCCTAAGGTGCTGTAGAAGCGAACTAGACTTTGACTAAACTAACCTAGCTATGACCCCTAAACTACTCAATCGTGTTAAGGAACCAACATTATAACCATGCACAAGAATAATAGAAATAATAACAATGATAGCATATTCTTACACAAAAATAAAAAGTACGTTGCAATCCATGGAGTGAAAAAATAACGTCCTGAAGCGAGAGCTTGATCATCGTGCTTCGTATTCCTTGCTTGACAGGATCAAAATGGGGAGGATAGCAAAGGTGTGAAGATTTCTTGACACAAAGGAGCAGTAGACAATCACACTGGACCAAGAAGGATCAAAGGAAAAGAGGTGAGGGCTAGAACTGCCTTGCGAGGGCGCAGAGATCCTGATAACAAGGAACGGTCTACAGAGGAATCACAGATCAATTGAGTTCAAGGCGGACTAAAATCTCGAAAATAATAAGAAAAATGGTGAAAACCCCGAAAGGGTGAGGAAGAAGGAAAAAAAAAATAATGATGAGATTGTTGTAAAAGCGAAGAAGAAGAATAATCATTCGACGGAATCGGAGAAGAATTGGGAGAACCTGAAAATTTTGGAGGGAGAAAAGAATCAAACGAAAGTTTAAGATTGGGAAGATAAAGGAGATCCGGAGACTTCGGATGAAAAGGGGAAGGATTAGAAGGCAACTAGAAATTAAAACAATCCGGACAAGACGGATGAGGAGAAAAACCGGAGGAATGAGAAAAACCCGCAGACTCGGGTGATGAGGGTGTCGTAGAGAAGGACTAGAGAGATCCAGAGGCTCCGGATGAGGAGAGAAAGAGTCGGAAGACGACCCAAGAAGAGGGGAGAAGATTATGGACATGAGATTGTGTTGGGCCAAAGAGATGGCAGACAAGAAGGGGGGTTGAATTGTCCCCTTGCCCAGATGGCGGATTTTAAAACATTTCCTAACTAAACATAGTGGAATTAAGATTAACAATGTTAATAGCCAAAACTTAAGTGAGATTTAAAACGTTCTCTCAAGCTTTCCGATCTCACTCGTAATAACAATGCAACTAACATGGAAATTTTGCTCAACATAGATTACGGAGGTAGCAGTGAGTAATTGTGCAGTGAATTAAAAACCTATATAATGTACTTGTGAACGGAGATAGAAGAAATGACAATCACACAGGCAATCACACAAGACACAGAGATTTTAAGGTGGTTCGGGACCACGATGGGCTCCCTACGTCCATCTCTCACCCAACCGGGTGAGGCTTCACTACACGCTACTTTCGTAGCAACACGGGGATGAACCCCAACCACACACACGCTGCTTCCGTAGCAATACACACACGGGGACAAGCCCCAACTCGCTGCCACCGCAGCACACACACACACACACGATGTCGGGGAACACACCCCGGACATTGAACCACACGGAGTCACAGCTCCATCTACACACACGGACTCGGGGAAACTCACCCCACAATGAATCCACACACGCGGAGATGCAACTCCGCCCACACACAATGATATTCAGATTTAGACGACGTAAAGATATACAATATACACCCACAACAGTATGTAGATGAAGATTAAACTATGAAGCATTCATAGAGGTAAACATGGAAGGATGTAGAAATATCTCCTTGTATGTTTGACGCCCTGTAGATAGATCTTCCTTGAGGTTCTTGCTGGTGGGAGGACGATCTCGAACTATACGACTCAGAAGAAGTTTCTCCTTGGAGGTCCGACCACGTTGCAACTTGTAGGCTTGACGATGGATGAGCTTTGAATATCCTCAGCCTAGATCACCCTTCAACTTACCAATGAATCCCTTTGATTAGAAGGTATGGTGCACTGGAAACCTTCAACCATGGAGTGGAAGCGGCCAGCTAAGGAAGCTCCCGTGTGGAAGCTTGCGTTGAACAGGAAGCTGGACTGCAGATCTGAGTGGATGCTTGTGGATGGCGTCTCAGCGCCTTCCTCTTCCTCCTCCAACAGGGTGCGACGCCCTCTCCTCTTCCTGCAAGCAGATAGAACAATGTTAAGCCCAAGGGATTATGTTTCACGATCAGACAAGGGAGACTATGTATACACATGAGAAAGCAAGCCATAAAGACATATTAGCCCATGAGAAACCCACTCAAACCAACACCCAAACAAGGGTATAAACCCTAGGGGTACTGGGGTAAAAGGGCAAGCCAATCGGACTATTAAACCCATGGTTCGAAACCAATCCGGCAAACCCGATTCGGGTCGCCTAGAGAAAGTGTCGACCCTTGGGGTCGACACTTTTCTCACAAGCTTCTGTCCCGTTATATAAAAACAGGACCCATGGTAAAGTGTCGACCCTTGGGGTCGGGGGTTCTGTTTTCATAGAAAACAGACCCCAGGCCTGCCAAGAGTCGACCCTAGGGGTCGACACTTGCAATGTAAATGCGGAAAACTGCATAAAATAGTCCAATGAACCCCAAGGCCATTGACACCCTATTAACCCCATGCAAAACATGATTTTCCAATATAGATAGCATGGTTAGAGGGTATCTAAAACAATGAATGAAACTTGCTTCACAAGGTTTTAACATCGATACAAAGGAATGTGAGTTGGAATGGACGCTTACCATTGTTCCAATTAAATGACATCAATATGAACCTGCATTTCAGAGAACTCAACTTCATGTCAAACACAATTCAATACATATGAGGAAATTAGCATTAAAATATCTCTCCACATAAGTCACTCAACCTGTGGTAGAGAATGCTGAAATACAAGTAGAAATATAGTGATGCAAAGCTTTTCAATCCATTTTCTCCATAAGCTTACATCACTCATGATTAAATCAAACCAGCCATGAGTTGCTAAGTCAGTCCAAGGCAACTTGAACTTTCCCAGCCCACTCATATCAAATAGACTGAAACAGTCCAATTCTAACTAAAGAATGACATAACCATTTACGATTTAATCAAAGTTAAGTGAATGTGTATTTGAATTTCAGTTCAAAGACATTTAACAGTGGCCATTTGGTGTGACAAAACACATAGTCTCACATGCATAAAAGGAAATTCAAGCAGGCCACACAATAGGTTCCATGACCAAACCAAGACAATCAAATTCAGTCCAAGGACTTCCAAATTCAGTTCAAGACAATTAAGTTCAGTCCAGTGGTACCCATCAAACACATTCAAGATTATCAAAACCACCATGTCCAAGAACACAAGGTTCAGGGTTCAGCTCAATTAAATTCAGATCTAGAACAAGGAAAAATTCAGTTTCAATATAGTTCAATCAAGGCCAAATGAAATGGGTTTCACTGTTGAAGACATGAAGCCCATTCAAGTTCAGTTCTATAATCTCAAGCATAGTTGGAATCAATTTGAAGTTCATTGATTTCCTCAAACATTTAGTGGCAATTGATACCAAGTTGAAAACATCAAGTTGATCATGAAAATACCATATGCGTGACTTGTAAAACACCCAACACAGGGTCGGTGGACATATGAGCAAGGTCAGTGCAAAGACATCAAAGATATATACATGTCGGACCATGCTTCATAACAAGGTAAGAACTAAGGCTCAAGGAGCCAGGGGTCGACCCATGGGGTCGACCCATCCCAAGGGGAATGGAAAATTACTTTAGTAGTATAATGCATAGCTATTCAAGTTCAGTCCAATCATAGATAGGGGCATTCCAAAGCAAGCTGAGAAATCACTATCACTAAACAATTATGAAAAGCAAATATGAAGTCATATGCAATAAAACCAATCTTCCCACATTGAAATGCAGTCAATGTAAGTCCAAAAACATGAAAGGGCTTTTAACCCCAATCAAGACACTACGAACAAGATCCACATGAAAGCTCCAAATCCTCATGCACAGCATGCATGAGTCGACTTCAGAAATGTATTCAGGAAGGACCTTTGAATTTCAACCTACAAAACAAGATATCATCATGTTAGCTTGTTTATCATGAAGATGCCATTAAGCATAAAACTCACAATATATTGGAGTCATCCAAATCATTGCCAAGGATAACGAGGGGGCGCACCAGAACCCAACAATCTCCCCCTTTTTGATGATGACAATATATTGTGACTATTCAAATCTCTCTCTCCCCCTTTGGCATTATCAAAAAGAAATAGGGGACTAAAGAGTAACTGTGAAGTTTTCAAAAGAAAACAAGTGAGACACGAGCGCATGAACCCATCAATTAACCTCTCACGAAGGGAATGTGTATAAATCAAGAGCAAGCAAGAAAACGAGACTCTATGTGCATTTTGCAAGATGATGGAATTGTGTTCAAATGAGCAGATTTTGAACTGTAAGTAGAGAGTATGATTGAACTATACACAAGTGTCTAATCTAACTAATCTATATGCAAAATGTCAAACTAGCTATGCACAGAATGTATTGTGCTAAAAAGCACGTTATTCTCCCCCAATTGTCAAGTACCAAAAACCAACTGACAATGGGTTATTTAACCTGTTATTTACATGTATAACCTATAGATGCAAACTATGGAATGGAATATGATATGATCAGACGGATCAAGCATTCATGCACTCAAGCATGCATAACAATATATAGACTCATACAAGTCCCTTCGGGACGGGTGTAAAGATAATGCAATTGATTGTTGAGCATGATGTGCATGTACAATACTAAGAAGGTCGTGCTTACATAAATAAAGTACTGCATTAACTATGAACGACGAATGATTCATAAAGGACATTCACACAATCAAACCCAAAGTGCATTTGTGAAGATTGAGCAATGAAGTTCAAATTAATATGAAAAATCAATTTTCTAAAGAACACTAAAACGAACTTATCATCCATACACTTTCATACACAATGCTCGAATATTTGTAGCTACATATAACCCCAATTTTTTAATTACTAAAAATTGTGTGACTAACCTTTTGACACGAGTCATGCCCTTTGTTTCAGGGACAATTCCCGGTTACTCAGTTTCGTCACTTTTTATGATGTGGATGAGACACTTTTCGACGTGAGTTGTACCCTTTGTCATAGGGGCACTTACCGGCTATTCGGTGGCAAATCACACTTATTTTATTATGGATTGTTTCTCCTTTCGACGCGAGTTTCCTCTTTTATGTCAGGGGAGATTCCCGGCTACTCAGATCCATCCACTTATAAGACATTTTGGTGCGGTAAATAACTTTTTCCTCACGAGACATGTGAATTTCATGTAGAGAATCAGAAGTCCTTAAAAGTGTAGAGTAGAAAATAGTAATCCTTATTAAATTGTTTCATTATCTCAAAAATGTGCATTTTGTGTGGGTGGTTGTATTGAATGTAAAAGATGAATTAGTCTCATCACAGTAATGTCTCCCCCTAAATATATGTACGGTTATAAAAAATCTCCCCCTTAATATATGCCATGTAACAAACATGTCTAAATCAATGCAATTCATTTAGCATGGGAATAGTCATAGACGGAGTCAAAAAGATGGGTGATATTTTATATATAATCAAGCATGCATCGAGATGGATTTATCACACAGGTTGATTACCGGTACGTGGCAGAGATGAAGGTCCGAAGACCCTACTCACATATAAGGAAAGCTTCCAGGTGAACGTAGTCCACCTTTCCACTAATGTCATTTTAGATACTGGGTAATCATGGCATTCATGCACACAAGTATGCAATGATATGCACGTATGATATGTGCAATGAGTATCATGCAACTAAGTATGTGTTCTATGTATGCACAAGTGAGTTGTTATTTGTAAAAAGTAAGTAAGAGTATGAAAGACTCTATGCAAAGTGTAAAGTATTCAAAACCAAATTTTTATTTGCGAAGCGAAAGAGAAGATGTGTATGAAAAACTACATATGTGCATTGATAAGCATTCAAAGACTAAAATTTATTCACATGATGTGAAAAGAGAAGCATTCAAGACAGGTACTCATCAAACTCAAAAGATCTCAACATTTCAAAAGATGCTAAAATCAGTGAGCCACCATTGTGAACATTTTCTTCTAAACATAATTTTTACCTTTTCCGATTTTTCATAATGAACCTAACCATTTTCTTTCTAACTACCAAGGTCAACAAAGGGTAATGTAAAATTCAGATGAACTCATATTTGACTTTATTTATAAACATGCAAACTAACAAGCATGGACAGTCAATATGATAGAAGATTTGCAATTAGAAGTTTCATGTTTTTCTCAGAATTCAACCTCTCACCTTAGTTGAATAATCTAAAAGTAAACAGTATACCAAAATCTTTACCAGATCAGCTCATCTTTTCTCTTGCCTTGAAGGATCTTCATTTATCAACAAATTCTTCCTCCTCAAGGCACCCCTACAAAACAGATTTCTCATTTTGGACATTTGGGTACCCAAGCCATCTTGGGTCCCGATGGGTTAGTTCTAGCACGAACAGATGGATTCTTGTATTTCTTAGCAAACCAATCATCATCATTTCTCATGGTGGAACAATCATCCATTGAATGACCATTCTCACCACAATAATAATAATAAGAAAATTTTCTCTTCATAAATCATTTGTCATCATTTTTCATTACATAGCAATTATCCATTTCGTGTCCAAAACTACCACAATAATGACATGAAAAATTCTTTTTGATAGACAGTTCATCATCATTTTTCTTTGATAAACAGTTTTCCATTACATGGCCATGCAAACCACAATAGAAGCAATGAACATTGAAAATTTTCTTCTTTGGTTTTTCAGGATTTTTAGAATCATCAACAATTTTCGTTTGTGATTTCATTGCCTCATTATCGTCAAATTTCATTAAAGAGCAATCATACATATCATGACCAAAGTTCCCGCAGTAATAACATGAAACGTTCCTTCTTTTTCTTGATGCATGATTATGTTTAACAATCGAGAGTTTTTCATGCATACAAGATTGATCATTGACATTTTTCAATTTTTGATTTTCTTTATCACAGGTAGAGAATGACTCATTCAAATTCTTGATCTCATTTTTCAATGATGAGATATGCAGTTCACAATTAGCAAGCTGTTTTTCACACAATCCAACTTTATCATTCAACATAGAATTGATAGATTTGTAGCTTGCAACTTCCTGTTCTAAAACATGAATGTTTTCAAAGTCATCAATAACTACACTTTTTCCTTTTTTAAGAGAACTAAGTTTTTCAATCAACTCATTGTTTTGATCTTTTAATTTTTCAATTTCTCCAACAAGTTTTTCATTTTGAATGAGTTCATCAAGCAAAAATTGATCACTATTTGAACAACTCATTTTTCTTCTTAGATCCTTTTCAATGTTTTCAAGTTCTAAAATTTTAGCCATCAAGGTCTCATTTTCTTTTCTCAAGCAAAGAATGGTTTCTTTGTAGCTATCAACTTCAAACACGTGAGACTCAACTAGTTTTTCAAGCTTAGTGCATTTTTCAGAAATGGAGTTATCAACACACAAATTTTCAATTGTGGAACACTTGACACAAGGAGTGTAACATGTGAACAATCATCAAGTTTCTTTTTCAACTTTCGATTTTCAGATTTCATGATTTTATATCTTTCAACTAACTCATCGTAAGCATCCATCAATTCATCATAGCTCAATTCATCTTCCTCATCAGAGTCGGAGTTAGAGTTTACCTTCGAACTCTCCTCGCTTTGACGCTCAATTTCATTGTTTGCAACTAAGCACTCACCGTTGTTGCAGCTTTCTTTTTGGGCTTTGCTCAGCCCGTCCCAAATTTCATTGGCTGTCTTACAAGACAAAATAAATGAAATTGATCAGTGTCCAAGGCAGTCTTAAGGCATTCAAAACAAACAAATTATCTGAATTCATTTTCTTATGTTCATCAGTTCACCTTAATTCATTTTTGGGTAAGACATGTGGACCATGAGAGATTAATTTCATGAGTTTTGGATCAAAGCCAGTAATCTAAACATAAAATTTTCCTAGCCATGAAGTGTAATCAAAACCATTGAAAACAGGAATAGAATTCAAGCTAGCCATCATGAAAACGATATTTACTCCTAGACCGTGAGGTCCGTTAAAAAATCAGAGACTAGGCTCTGATACCAATTGTTGGCCCAGAGAGATGGCGGACAAGAAGGGGGGTTTAATTGTCCCCTTGCCGAGATGGCAGATTTTAAAAACTTTCCTAACTAAACACAGTGGAATTAAGATTAACAATGTTAATAGCCAAAACTTAAGTGAGATTTAAAACGTTCTCTCAAGCTTTCCGATCTCACTCGTAATAACAATGCGACTAACAGTAAAATTTTGCTCAACACAGATTACGGAGGTAGCAGTGAGTGATTGTGCAGTGAATTACAAATCTATATAATGTATCTGTGAACGGAGATAGAAGAAATGACAATCACACAGGCAATCACACAAGACACAGGGATTTTAAGGTGGTTCGGGACCATGACGGGCTCCCTACGTCCACCCCTCACCCAACCGGGTGAGACTTCACTACACGCTACTTTCGTAGCAACACGGGGACGAACCCCAACCACACACACGTTGCTTCCGCAGCAATACACACACGGGGACAAGCCCCAACTCGCTGCCACCGCAGCACACACACACACACACACACGATGTCGGAGAACACGCCCCGGAAACTGAACCACACGGAGTCACAGCTCCGTCTACACACGGACTCGGGGAAACTCTCCCCGCAATGAATCCACACACGCAGAGATGCAACTCCGCCCACACACAACGGTATTCAGAGTTAGATGACGTAAAGATATACAATATACACCCACAACAGTATGTAGATGAAGATTAAACTATGAAGCATTCATAGAGGTAAACATGGAAGGATGTAGAAATATCTCCTTGTAAGTTTGACGCCTTGTAGACAGATCTTCCTTGAGGTTCTTGCTGGTGGGAGGACGATCTCGAACTATACGACCTAGAAGAAGTTTCTCCTTGGAGGTCCGACCACGTTGCAACTTGTAGGCTTGACGATGGATGAAGCTTTGAACATCCTCAGCCTAGATCACCCTTCAACTTACCAATGAATCCCTTTGATTAGAAGGTATGGTGCGCTGGAAACCTTCAACCATGGAGTGGAAGCGGCCAACTAAGGAAGCTCCCGTGTGGAAGCTTGCGTTGAACAGGAAGATGGACTGCAGATCTGAGTGGATGCTTGTGGATGGCGTCTTCAGCGCCTTCCTCTTCCTCCTCCAATAGGGTGCGACGCCCTCTCCTCTTCCTGCAAGCAGATAGAACAATGTTAAGCCCAAGGGATTGTGTTTCACGATCAGACAAGGGCGGCTATGTATACACATGAGAAAGCAAGCCATAAAGACATATTAGCCCATGAGAAACCCACTCAAACCAACACCCAAACAAGGGTATAAACCTTAGGGGTACTGGGGTAAAAAGGCAAGCCAATTGGACCATTAAACCCATGGTTCGAAACCAATCCGGCAAACCCGATTCGGGTCGCCTAGAGAAAGTGTCGACCCTTGGGGTCGACACTTTTCTTACATGCTTCTGTCCCGTTATATAAAAACATGACCCATGGTAAAGTGTCGACCCTTGGGGTCGACACTTGCAGTGTAAATGCAGAAAACTGTATAAAGCAGTCCAATGAACCCCAAGGCCATTGACACCCTATTAACCCCATGCAAAACATGATTTTCCAATATAGATAGCATGGTTAGAGGGTATCTAAAACAATAAATGAAACTTGCTTCACAAGGTTTTAACATAGATACAAAGGAATGTGAGTTGGAATGGAAGCTTACCATTGTTCCAATTAAATGACATCAATATGAACCTGCATTTCAGAGAACTCAACTTCATGTCAAACACAATTCAATACATATGAGGAAATTAGCATTAAAATATCTCTCCACATAAGTCACTCAACCTGTGGTAGAGAATGCTGAAATATAAGTAGAAATATAGTGATGCAAATCTTTTCAATCCATTTTCTCCATAAGCTTACATCACTCATGATTAAATCAAACCAACCATGAGTTGCTAAGTCAGTCCAAGGCAACTTGAACTTTCACAGCCCACTCATATGAAATAGACTGAAACATTCCAATTCTAACTAAAGAACGACAGAACCATTTACGATTTAATAAAAGTTAAGTGAATGTGTATTTGAATTTCAGTTCAAAGACATTTAACAGTGGCCATTTGGTGTGACAAAACATATAGTCTCACATGCATAAAAGGAAATTCAAGTAGGCCACACAATAGGTTCCATGACCAAACCAAGACAATCAAATTCAGTCCAAGGACTTCCAAATTCAGTTCAAGACAATTAAGTTCAGTCCAGTGATACCCATTAAACACATTCAAGATTATCAAAACCACCATGTCTAAGAACACAAGGTTCAAGGTTCAGCTCAATTAAATTCAGATCCAGAACAAGGAAAAATTCAGTTTCAATATAGTTCAATCAAGGCCAAATGAAATGGGTTTCACTGTTGAAGACATGAAGCCCATTCAAGTTCAGTTCTATAATCTCAAGCATAGTTGGAATCAATTTGAAGTTCATTGATTTCCTCAAACATTTAGTGGCAATTGATACCAAGTCGAAAACATCAAGTTGATCATGAAAATACCATATGCATGACTTGTAAAACACCCAACACATGGTCGGTGTACATATGAGTAAGGTCAGTGCAAAGACATCAAAGATATATACATATAGGACCATGCTTCATAACAAGGTAAGAACTAAGGCTCAAGGAGCCAGGGGTCGACCCATGGGGTCGACCCATCCCAAGGGGAATGGAAAACTACTTTAGCAGTCCAATGCATAGCTATTCAAGTTTAGTCCAATCATAGATAGGGGCATTCCAAAGCAAGCTGAGAAACCACTATCACTAAACAATTATGAAAAGCAAACATGAAGTCATATGCAATAAAACCAATCTTCCCACATTGAAATGCAGTCAATGTAAGTCCAAAAATATGAAAGGGCTTTTAACCCCAATCAAGACACTATGAACAAGATCCACATGAAAGCTCCAAATCCTCATGCACAGCACGCATGATTCGACTTCAGAAATGTATTCAGGAAGGACCTTTGAATTTCAACATACAAAACAAGATATCATCATGTTAGCTTGTTTATCATGAAGATGCCATTAAGCATAAAACTCACAATATATTGGAGTCATCAAAACCATTGTCAAGGATAACGAGGGGGCGCACCAGAACCCAATAGATTGGAAGGGGGAAGATACACTACCCAAAGGTGGAAACTGAGCAAGAGAAATGATGAATGGAAAGGAGAAGGAGAAGTGACCCCCTGAGTGCACAACAGACGACCCTTAAACTTGCGTCGCCGCCTTTTCTTAGCATAAACTTCTTGAAAATGGACCCGCCTGGCCCGATCTTGGACTGTTGGGCTTCTTGACTTGAAATGTCTTCTTAAATAGCGGACTCACCTGGAAGATGTCCTAGTCTGGTTATGAATGTGCAGCTTCGTCGGGGCGGTTGCCCCTAAGCACTGGATGCTAACGGCATGTGGACATTCTTGAAAAGCTAACTCCGTAGGTGAATGAACATCATCAAACCATGGAGTTTTATCACTTGGCCTGAGGAGCCTAAGGCTCGGCAACTCCACTCGATGGTATGGCATGAAGCATAATTCCCTTGGTAAATGAGCAGAAGGAAGCTGAGGGAGAGCAATGCGCGGCGTTGACGCGGCCGGCTTGCTAACAAACCGAGAGAGGTTGCATAAAACTCGCAGAATGTCCTTAGAAGATCTTGAAGATGCGACAAATTTCCCCTTGAACATAGAACTCATCAGTCTTTTGGCAGCCGTATGAGTTAGCATAATCCGGGTAGAGAGCCCTTCCTGACCAGTAATCTGAATAGCAATGGAGCGAGAGGTAACAATAGTATCAACAATAGACCTCCCGGCGAGCAATGAGATTATCACCTGTCTCGCTTGAGAAGAAACTGGCATCAGTGTAAGGGAACTCTTCTTAGCATCCGTCTTCAGAAGTCCGAGCTCATTAGCCATAAAATAACCAAGGACCAGGACGTGAATTGGCATGTGGCAAATGAAATCATGGATCTTGAAACGCACAACTGGCACCAAAGCGTCTTGACCCGACTCATTCTCTCCCTGGGGACCAGACCCAAGGGACACCAAAGGTAGCGCACACCCGCTCCGTGGGGTGAAAGTGGATGATGGAGAAGTGGAGATAGTAGGTTCGGAAGGTGGGGAGGCTTCAATGGATATGGCATCTTTGAGTGGCGACGAAGGAGTAGCGACAATGACAGGCTCGAGTGAAGGTGAGGGTGAAAGTGAAGGTGAAAGTGAGACCTGCTTAGGCTCGGGCGATGAGGGTGGGCGGAGATGGTAAAGGTGAAGACAATGAAGGTGACAGGTTATGTGATTTTGGAAGGGCAGGTGGCGAAGGCGACAGAGATGATGATGATATAGGCGGTGAGGATGGTGACGAAGGCGGTGAAGATGGTGAAGGCGGTGAGGGAATTGGAGATGGAGATGGGGTCGGTGACGGAGAGGATGAAGAGGAGGGTCATGGCGCCCACCGTCGACGTATCAATACGACGTGCCGAGCGACGTCGGGAGCGGAAGCAGTGGTGACAAGAGCGGAAGAAGAAGGGGAGGCACTAGCCTGAGCAGAGGTATGGGTTTGTGGAGGTGGCAGAGATGAGGTAGGCGGTGAGGGAATTGGTGATGGAGATGGGGTAGGTGATGATGTAGGTGATGGAGAAGGGGTAGGCGGTGGACTAGGTGATGGAGTGGGTGATGGAACATGTGACGGAGCAGGTGCAACAGTAGACAAAAAATCATAGGGGTGCCCTTGGCCTTGTAGTGATGGAGACGGCTGCCTGGGCCGCACTTGTTGTTGATGCTGCTTGCTGCGAAGATATACCACAACTTGGCGAATCGTGGGCCAATTGATCCTTTTCTTAGCTTCCAGACCGTAAACATATTCTTGGAACTTGGGGCAATCCTCAACCAAATGCCTCGGCTGACGATGATATTCACAAAATTGGAGTAGATTCTCAGCCCGAGTTGGCAAGACACAACCGGAGGAAGTTGCAACGCATGAGTGGCCATCAAAGCGCGGAAGATATCGGAGAAAGACTCCGGCAATAGAGGATAATGACCCTGCTTCAGGCAAGGGGGATGCCAAGGAGTATGGGAAGGTGTTGAGGGTTGTATAGAGGGAAGCAGACGTTGCGAAGGCGAGGGCGTTTGGCGACTAGTGGAGAGACTTGATGAGAATGCACGAGGAGCGAGATGGGGAGGTATGTAGTGAACGACATCCACTTGCTTGGGATTTGGTATTCCCTTGATCGGGGTTGGAGACAGATGTGGATATGGAGAGGCGGAAGGTTGACCATGGATGGCGGATGGTTGATTGGGGATGGAAAAAGGTTGACTCGTGGAGGGTTGGTATGTGGAGGAGGGCTGACTCATGAGGGATTGATAGGAGGTAGATGTGGATGGCGGGGTCTACGTGGAAATAGAATGTGGAGGGGGCTCGTAGTCAAGGGAACTTTGGAGTTGTTGGCGAATGAAGCGGGCTCGACTATATAATTGTTGCCATGAGGTGATATCATTCAACGCTAAGATGAAACGATACTCGGGCGTTGCATTAGAAATAAGAATCTTGATTTGCTCCTTCTCCAGAATATGCCCTAGGACTTGCGCGGCCAGGTGACGCCAACAGTCAGCAATGGTGGAGAACTCCTCGTCGGGCTTCATCTTCTCTTGGGCCAGATCCACAACAGAATACCTAGGCCCAACCTAGTCTCGATATTGTTGAATAAAATTTTCTTGAAGAATATGAAAATTCACAACCTTATCATGCGACAGAGAGAAGAACCAATCCCGAGTCGGGCCTTCTAATGACAGACCGAACAAGTAAGCCATCAAGCACCGGTCGTGCTGAAACTAGGCCGACTCATAGATGAACTCCTTCAAGTGCACATAGGGGTCACCGGTTCCACCATAACGACGATATTCAAGAATTTGCGAAGGTGGCGGAAGTTGGAGATTTTGAAATGCGAACGAGACACTCAAGGAAGGTTTGGGATCAATCCGTCATTGAAGCTCATCAAGCTGGCATTGGGCTTGATAAATCATCTCCTAGGTAGGGAGAGATCGAGAATAATGCGGGCCAGCTTGAGCAAAGGGTTGTGAACTCGGACCAGGAGCGGAATAACAGGTCGGATAGGAGGATTCGGGCTGAGAAGAAGAAGGGCCCATTCCGGGAGTGGAAAGATACATGGACCTGGATTGGATAGTATTATATGGACCAATTGGACTAGCATCAACATGGGAGGAAGATGGCCCATTAAGGTGGTTTGTAAGAAACGTTTGGGCATGAACAGGGTCCATTTGGCGAACAAGACATGAGATATGGTCCATGGGGTTTGCTTGTTCATCCATAGGATCAGAGGGACCACCGGGGGAAGGGCCCGCATGGGAAGAAGAATCCACACGGGAATAGGAAGATTGAAGAGAAGGATACATAGAATTAAAGCGATGCTCCATGAGAGAGGTGAAGACTTACCCAAAATATAGGAAATCAATGGGAAGATACAACCAGGGAAGAAGGCGTGTGAGGGCTGAGGAGGGCAAAACTGAGGGTAGATAGCAATTCTCTGATGACCGCTACCAGCAGATAGCAATCAGAAGATGACCACGACCAGACTTAGGGACAGAGAGCCAATGAAAACCAGACGACTAAGACAATAGACTCAAGCTATAAGACACGACCAAAGGTTAAAACTAGATGAATTTAACACAACAAAGACTATGCAAAGGATGAGGAAATGCAGCACAAATGTAACGAACAAACTTATCAAAACCCAAATTTTAAAGACATTGCAACGTGAGAGGTTTCACCCAAGTCAAACAAGTTGAGATGATGCGATATTTTTAGAAGTTTTAGTGGGCCTTTTAATATTTTAATTAGGCATAATTCCCTCAAGAATAGGAATCCTAAAGAGAAAGGGACCTAAACTCCGAGTTGATGTAACGCCCGAGAATTTTTTAAGAATTTTTTAGATTTATATTATAATTATATTAATTATTTAGGCATTTAATTGGCTATTAATTGAATTATAATGAATTAAATCTAATTATTAAGGCCCTACACTAATCCAAGAGGATTTGGCCCATCTAATAAATCCAAATAGGCCCAAAGGATTGTTTTGGACCTTAGCCCATATTCTAGAAGCTAGGAATGGGTGTAATCACGGAATTAAGGGATAATTACTCTTTATGATATAAATAAAAGGATAATATTGCGGATAATATCAAAAGAGTTTGAACTATTTTGAAATTCGGTGCTCACGAAGGCAAACGGCCTATCGCGAGACCGCATAGGACATCAAACAGTCTAGAGCTAGACCGCTTAGCTCTGTCAGTTCCGTGAGTATGAGAAAACGTGAAAAGAGTGGATTTTTGGCATCCAAATCACATAGGATCGATTCTATCTACTAATTAGATAAGTCTAGAAGGCTAGAAGATCGAATTGAAAGCCTAATCAGGACTCTAAGTTTGTTCTAATCCTTAAAATCCTAGTTAACCCTATAAATAGATCCCAGATTTGATGTGTGCGACCCTTACTTTTGGCATGCGTGGAACTAAGGTAAGGAGGACGAATTAGAGGTAAGTTTCTTCTAGGAATTTGTTTATTATAGTTAGAATTAACTACCCTCCGAATTTCGTTCTAGGAGATCAAGTCTACAAGGAGTTAGTGGCTTCCAAAGTTGTTGATTCTACACCAAGAACTCAGGAATTTGTACGTCCGACCCTGATTGATCAAGGAATTTGGAACCCCAAACGAGGTAATTAGATAGAGGTTCTTTAGAACAATTTGTTCCTGTTAGTACCCTCGTCTTACCCTTACAATTTCACGTCTTTAGGACAAGAGAATAAGGAGATAGAAGAATGTGAAGTTACTGGTTCGGTTCAGGACGAGCAGAGAATTAGGGTTGACTTCCAGCCTTATATTCAAAACCTAAAGCCCAAGATCGAGGTAGGTTATCTCATGAATGGCTCAAACTCGAAGTTAGGGATAAAAACCCTCTGGTTTCATTTGATTTCATGTATTGTGCTTTGAGAATTTGATGTTTTCATTAAGACTATGCATCTAGTATATTCCTCATACATGAACTAGCCTTAATGAAGTTAAAAAGGAATTTTCTTGTTAATTACATGAACCTATGCATATATTTGACCTATATTCGTTCTATCATGATTATGGAAGTTTAAATATGTTGATTTCCATGCATGATATGTCTTAATTAACATTTTGTTTTATTATCATTTGAGCTCGGATTTATACAAGAGTAAACGGTCTTCCTGTAGACTGCCTGGATCTCTAGCGGTCGCCCGATAGACCGCTAGCCCAAAATAAACGGTCGCCCATTTAACCGTTTGGATTTTCTGATTTTATGTAATATTGTAAATCCGAACATATTGCAGATTAGACATAATTATTATATGATAAGCCTAGTTAGCTAAGTTTTAATCCAAATTTAGGTACATGTTTTGTATATTTAGTCATATTTACTGTTCATCATGATAAATTTCATGTTTTGTGCACATTGGTATTATTTTTACTTACGTTAATTTGTGACCCAAAATCATATATTCTTGTAATAAATACATGATTTAAATGATAGATGATTCATGTTTCAACTTGATCACTGTTTTATCACGATTCTCTCTCTTCTAAGAGTCATTTTCTTAAGTACATGGCATATATCCCGGTATGTTGTCATTGGTTACACTTTGCACATTAAGAACACAATCTTGGACATGATGACCTCTCCTTTGGATATTCCTTCCAACATACTAGGAAATCTTGTTTTAAGGCCTCCATAAGACTCAGCAAGCCTGAGATTCCCACTAGGACGCCAAGCTGGTTGTATCATTAAAACTCAATTATCTAGAAAGCACTTTTACCGGTGTTTCATGCATTCTGGAACTTAGCGGCCCCTTGGTTGACCGCAAGACTCTGCTAGCGGCCCTGCACTTGACCGCTAATGGATCCTAAACGGCCATGCATTAGACCGCTAAGACTCCGGATATTCTATTTTCAAAATGTCGAATAATGTCTTATCAAACGGTCGAAGACTAGACCACTTGAATTTCTAAACGGTCACGCATATGATCGCTTGATGTACTAAACGGTCCTGTACTAGACCGCTTGGTTCCTGATTGAGTATAACCCGAGGTTTGACATTTGGGGTTGGTTTTCTTGAATGCCTAGATGATCTTATGATTATCTGGAGCCTAAAATATGTTTAACCAAGTTAAGATTGAATATTGAAACTTAAAGAATGTACCGTTATGTTGCCAAATTCTTTCCGTAGCATGACCTTGTTATTAATGCATTTCTTGAATTCTCATAATTAAAATTTGGTACGTTCTATACTTTGGTTACTTTATCATGGAGTTATTGTTGAAATTGTACATCATTGGCCACATTATTATTATAAACGTAGAAGTAGCTTGATTTATACTTGAAGATGTAGTTCGAGCATTGATTGTGTTCAAGGGCTCTATGCTAGTCTCCTCGGCTGATTGTCAGAAACATACTGTAAACCATGGGGTATGATGCTACTGGCGTCGTATTACGTTGGGAGTAATTTCTCTATAAATAAGTGAATTATCCACGGGAATCCACATAAATTTACGAAGTACTTGCTACTAAGTGAAGAGTACATTCTTGCTTGTTACATGACTTTCTAGTACATAGCCTTCATGGTTATGAAAAGTACATTCTTATTACATTCTTAAAAAGGCAAGATCTACATTCTTGTTATATGCTTGATCAAATCGTATTCTCATATCTCGTACTTGATCATATCTTGTTACTTTGGCTTTATTCGCATGTTTTATCGTATTTGCATGATTTATCTTATTCTCTAGAGCTAAAATGTTAATTACTTAAATTTGTCAATCATGTTGATACGAAGATACTGTTGTGCCCCTAAGGTCACTTGAGTTTATATGGTCACTTGGGTCATTCGACATCATTCTATGGTCATATGAGTTCTAATATATTCTTGGTTTTGATAATGGCTAAACACCATTAGTCATTAATGTTTTTCACCTTCATGTGATTGACATACGTGATGTTTTTGTTCATGACAGGTGCGCCAATGAATGGACAAGGAATCAAGTGGAAATGGTGAACGTGAACGCTGAATGTTGCGCCCTCGCACGCGGATCGACCTGCGCGGTCAGGTCGCGGGGATCAACCTGCCCGGTCAGGTCGCGGGGGTCAAGGGGGCAGCGTCCCTTGCGGGGGTTTCCGGGGGCGGAGCCCCCGGAACAAAATTTAGAAATGCTCAAAGCATATTCTATGTTGATTTCAATCCCAAAATACATGAAATTGATGAGGACATGAATATCTTGACTTATGAACATGTTTCCTTGGGCTAACAGTTCAATTTTGTAGGTACAGGTCTTTCCGGTCGACCTATACGCTTTGGTCGGTCGACCTGATTTGCCAGAGCCTCAGAATGTCAACGTTTACAGATTTCGGTCGACCTATACACCTTGGCCGGTCGACCGGTTTTCCCAAAACCGAAATGATGACGTTGTTACAGGTTTCGGTCGACCGCCCCCAGGCGTCCGGTCGACCGGTTTTGTCATAGCCGAAAAGTTCTGGCTACAGTAGGTTCCGGTCGACTGGCCCATGAATTCCGGTTGACCGCCAGCCCCGATGCAGCCTTGTTTGACTTCGAAATCAACATCGTGGCTAGCCCCTTTCCATGGATTTGTTTAATCAAACCTTACCTAATCTTCCATGATTTGTGGATCTGGTCTAGGGGGCATCTATGGACTATTCAAGGGTTATATAACTCTTGTAAGAGGGTTAGAAACCCTGATGCTTCAAGGGGCTTCTTGTGAGATCTAGGGTGACTGCAAGGGAGGTTGCAAGAGAGCTTGGAGAGAAGCTAATGTTCACGTGAACAGTAGTTCGTGAAGGTGTTCTTCATCCAATCAAAGGGGAATCAAGCTCAAATCAAAGCCAGCAAACCTCAAGGAAGATTACATCAAAGCAAGGCTATCAAAGTGATCCAAGGAAGCCGGTTTGATTCAAGTTCTTCAAGGAAAATCATCTACATCCATTCAAGCTCTTTCAAGCTCATCCAAGGTGATCTTTCAAGCATTCAAACTTCTAGGAGCTAAAGAAGCAATCAAGATTCAAGGTAGCTTCATCATCTCCTTCATTCATTCAAAGAAATTCAAAGAGAAGATCAAGAGAGAAGAATTGAAGGAAGAGGTACTATTCACGTGAACAGTACTCCGTGAAGAACATTCATCCAATCAAGGGTGAATCAAGAAGATTGAGTTGAAGCCAAGAGGAGCTTTGTTGCTGATCAACATTCCATACAAGGGCCAATTCATTTTCACTCATAACTCAATCTCTTGTTTTAGTTCCTTCACATTTGTTTCAGTTTCATTATTGTTTAAACATTGAAAGTGTGATTCATCCCTACCGGTGGTTAGTAGGAAGGCAATTGGAGGTTGTTCCAATTTGCGGTTGACATCCCTACCAGGTGGTGAGTAGGAAGGTGATGTCTGCTCGACAGTCGTTGTTAAAATTGCCGTGCCACACAAATTTCAAATATTTATAACCGCACTCACTCACTTATGGATTTGAAAACATGAGTATAATGGTAAGTACGGGTCGATCCCACGGGGAAGGAATTTGGTTATTTTTTTTAGTTGGAAAATATTCTTGTGTTTTGAAAAATCAATTGTTGGAATTTGGAGTGCGATTATGAAAACTTAAATTGGAAAACATAACAGAATTCAAGTGAAAATAGGGGTTGGAAGAAAATGCATAACTTCAAATATAGACAGAATGAGAAGAAGTGTAAAACATGAAAGTTGTAGAGAATTGAAAAAGGAAGAACTTTTATGAAGAACATAGAAACATAAAATGAAAGGAAGATAAGGAAAAACTTAAAAAATTATGACCTATTGGTTCGGATAAACAGTAATTGACAGAAAATCAGCACCTTGAAAACTTAATTCTAAAGCTCAAAAGAAGAGGAATTTGACAAAGTGCAAGAAGAATGAAACTTAGATATACAAGAGAGGAACAACTCTTATGAAGAACTCAGAGTTATTTGAGGACTAGAAAGAGTTCAAAATGAATAAATGGAAGAAGGTATCACCACGGATGAACAGTAAATGCACAGGACAGCACTTAAGAAAACGGATCATAACTCTATGAAATAAGAAGAATTTGAGGAAATGATAAACAGAGAAGTTGAAGAAGACTTGTAAATAAACAACTTTTGTGAAGAAAGCAAATTGAAATAAAGATTACAACCATGCGAAATAAGGCTAAGAACTGGCTGAATTCAAAAATGAAACTTTTATTGAAATAAGAACAACTTACAACTTTGACTTCAAAAGCTTTGAAAATACAACTTGATGCACTCAACAACTTCAGAAATGTAAAGAACAACTTACATTACAAGTGACCAAAGCTAACTCTCCCCCTACTCATCCTTGCCATCTTGCTAATTCTACTTGCTAACTAACGTGTTCTCCTTCAAGGCCAATTCACCCTTTATATAGGGTTTACAAATAACACTCCATTCATACTAATTAATACAAACAAATGTACCAAATTTTGGCCTAAAATGGTAGGCAGGTAGGTGCTGCCCACTTTATTATTTTTTTTCGGATTTTTCCAAATTTTTTTGGAAATTTTCTAGGCCTTTTCTTCTCTTCTCTTCTTTCTCTCTTATTCTCTCTGCGGGCGCAACGCGCCGACGTTAGGCCGCGTTAGGCAGCCGGCCCGGTGGACCCGCCTTCGCTGCCCCGCTCCGCCGGTGCCGCGTGTCGCCTCGTGGCGCACGCGCGCCGCGTGCGTCGCCTCCAGCTCTACGCCGCTCCGCGCCGGCCACGACACCCCCGCCGCTGTCGCCGCGTGCTGTCCGCGGGAGCCACCCGCTCCCCTCCTGCCACGAGCCCCCCCATCCGCCTTCGCCCTCCCGGCATCGTCGCCCGTGCCCGGGCGGCGAAGGCGGGAAGGCGGGGCGGGGTTTGAACACTTTTTTTAGTTTTTTTTAATATATATATATATATTATATATAAATATATATATATAGCTATATATATAGATCTATAAATAGTTAGAAAATTCTAAAAAATAGTAAATAAATTTATTTTTGTTCTAAAATTTTTTTCTTTTCTTTTTGAACCAATCCTCGGGCTTTTGGCCCATTCAACATATAATTTTTATTTTCTTTATTTTCTTTTTCGTGGAGCTTTTCTCGTACAGCGTGCCTACATAAATACATGAAAATGTAATTAAAATTTATTTAATTTCAGAAAAATAAAAATTTGATACAAAATCAACAATAAGTGTGAGAAGTGTATATTTAATATCAATTTAAGCTCATAAAAGTGTATATAATCATGAATTAAATGGTAAAAATACATACTTATCACACCCCCCAACTTACTCATTGCTAGTCCCTTAGCAATGCACATAATGAAAAATTTAGGACTAACAAGAGTTTAAAGATATTCATGCCTCATTTCCAGTTCATCTTTCATAGAGTCAACTAAAGATCAGGAATCTGGAGTAATTATCACAGACTAGCCTTATGTCGGAAATTCAGGTACATGATCAAGAATCTAATCAAAATTCAGTAGCACTTGTGCATGTGTAATGCTAAGTCCACAGTGAAGACAATTGCATCCTCCACTTGCTATTCTGAACAAATATCTTTCAATTCTGCACTTCTTACTTAGAGCGTTCAATGCACACTAGCTTTTTGTCTACCTTATTGCTATGTCCCTTTGGGATCACTATATATATATATTTTTTTCTTTTCTTTTTCTTTTTCCCTTTTTTTTTTCTTTACACACATGATGCTGCACTACCCTTCACTATTTTACGCGAACCTCAACACGTCTTAGGTGAAGTAGGCCCGGTTCCACAGATCAGAGTTCCCTTTTCCTTTTGACGCGAACCTCAACACGTCTTAGGTGAAGTAGGCCCGGTTACTCAGAATCGGAGCATTTTTCATGGTTTTTTTTTTCTTCTCATACTTTTGTATGGCAGACAGCTTCTACCAGATCTCTTCTTCAGAAAATGCAGAATATCAGATAGTCTGTCTAAAATAACAGAAGGCTTGTCCTTTTTGTTTCATTAGCGTGCAACGTGATTTTCTTTTTTCTAAAGTACATCTGAACTTTAAAGAGATTCTTAAAGTAATTTTCCATAGCTAGAGAAATAAATTATCCATCATCTTTTTCCCAGTTGTTTCTATTCAGAATCACTTTTCATGCGACATGAATCAAGAATCATTAATTCGGGGAAAAACTGTTGTTTAACATGACAATTCAAGAAAGTAAGAAAAAATTTTGTTGAAATTTTTAGAAATTTTTGAAAATTTTGAAATTTTTGTTTTTGAAATTTTTGACATTTATCTCCCCCCCAACTGAAATGACATTGTCCTCAATGGCATAAACAGTAGAAAGATCAGAGGACATGTAAAGAGATAATATAGTTGGGATGGAAGGATACAACCTGATGGGTCGGGCGAAGTGATGAGGGCTTCATTGCATTGTGGCCTGAGAACTGTAAAAGAAACACACTAAAACAAAACAACAAAGCACAAAAACCGTGGGTGGCCTCCCAAGAAGCCATTTATTTGCACACCAAACTGTGAAAACGTTGGGCTACCTCCCAAAAGCGCTAAATTTAACGTCTTCAGCCAGACGCAATATAGCTCAATAACCAACAAGTTGATTTTAAAATGAGCCACCAAAGAATTTTATCCTTGCCAAAATTATCATTTTCATGCCCTGAAGAAAACGAATGTGACTGGTGAGCGTAAGGGCAAAGCATGTATTGAGGTGGAGGTAGCTCAAAAGCATTATCCCGAGGAAAGAATAGAGGAGGAACATTGGGAAAAATCATATCATGAAGTATGAAATACTCCTCCTGAGATTCCTTAGGATCAGATAAATCAGCATGTAGAGCTAGGGTGGACCAATCAGTTGGGAGAGTTTGAAAAGAATCACCATGGTCCAGAAGTGGCACAACCTCTACCTTCTCCTCGAGATCACAAGTATCATGCGGGACAGTTAAATCATTCAATTCTTCATTTACCCCAACGTCATTGTCCACATACAAGTTCAATTCATTTTCCATCTCCACGACTTCCTCCTGCCCATCTTCAATTACAATTTTTTCAAAGTCGTGTTCCATTTCCACTTCTTCTCCATGCCCATCTTCAAAGAGAAGTGCATCATGGTCGGGGAGAGACTTGTGATGAGGTTCAATATATTCATCCTCTCCCCCTAACTGAAGATCATTCACCTCTCTTGCATTTCCCTCATGTTGACACGCAAGCACTGGCTCCTCAAATTCCTTTGTAGGAGGGGGAATATGATCATTCATCAGTTCATCACCGTCATGAATTGCATTTCCAGTCAAGTCCGCAATCCCCTCAAATGCCTTAGAGTTCTCATTCAAATCATTTTGACAAGATCTCTCCATAATTCCTTCATCTTCTAAATTAAGATTAATCAGAGGGTAATGCTCTTGGGGAATCATAGAGTGATCATAGTCATCATCAGGAATTTGATGAGGAGTGGGTCCAGAGGAATCAAAGAATTGCTCTCCCTCCATGGTTTTGACTTTCTCGGTAAGCCTATTGATGTGCTGTTGGAGGGATTGACTATGGAGAAGTAACTGAATGAATTGATCATCAGAGGCATTAGGTGTGGGTGGAAGAGATGAATAGTAATGATTTGTCTGTTGGGTTGGGTCATAATGGTCATCAGAGATTTTGGCCCAAATACGATTTTCATCATTCCCTTCTTCTCCCCCCGACGACTCAAGATCATCATAATCCTCTTCACAAATGGAATGGGGTTTAGGCTCCTCAGGTTGCTCTTCCGTTACGTCCTCCGCATAAGACCCTTCCATGATTCCCTCAAAATCAACAGTGATATGAGTGGTAGATTGTGGGATCATAGGTTGAGCATATAGACTTTTATCATTATAACATCCAAGAAGTTGGTCCTCAAGACTTGTGGAGTTGTTAGGCATTGGATCCACTTCCGTTTCTATGATGTTTTTAGCAATCCTACTCACTTGGGCTTCAAAGTTTTGCAGTTGTTCCTGAAAGACTTGTTGTTGAGTCTGGAAGAGCCGTGTCAATTTATCAAACATCTCCTCCTTATGTAAATCTGTGTATAGAGGAGATAGATAAGTGGGCTGAGAGTCAGATTGTGATGGATAGTAATTTGAAGGGCACTCAGTCTGAAAATCAGGAGAGTGTATTGGTTGCCCTCCATAATAGGGTTGATCATAAGAATGGACTTGATTGTAAGGATCATTGGAATATGAATCCCAATCTGCAAAGTGTGGATTTGAAGGACGTTGAATGGGGTCTTGGTATGGTTCCCAAGAAGAAAATTGTTGATTTTCCCATTGATTATTTGGGTTTGTGTAGGAGACAGAGGTAGAAAAATCCGATGACCATTGATATGGCTCTTGGGGGAAAGATGAATTATGAACCCCATTGTGGAAGAGTGAAGGAGTTTGTTGATAAGGGATAAATGAATGATTTGAATTCAAATGGTCCGCATAGTTGAACATGAAGTGATATTTTTTATGATTTTCTTTGTATTTGGATTTTTTATTTTGTTTTATTTTACATGCACACACAAGTTAACACATAATTACCTAATGACCTAGATGCGACCTAAACCTATAAATGTGGTATCACAAAGTGATTAAAGTGAACTTAAATTCACCCTCGGTATATCCACCGGCCAGGTAAGGGGTGGGGAAGTGGGAGGTTCCCCCTACTTTCGTAGGGACCTTATTATACAAAACCACAATCCCGCTTAAGGCGTTTGCCATCCGACCGTCTTGCCTTAGACACCAGTTTTCATAAGAGGATAAACCTAAATATCACAGGAATCACAGTGTGATCCTAGGGCCATCGTCTACTGGCTTTTATTAAGGCCTAGGTAATGTAGAGATGCAAGGAAATTGTGGTTTTCGGGCTAAGGGAGGGTGATAAAATCCCCACCTTATCTTGTTAGGGGTGTTGCCCTTAAAGTATTTTGAAATGAAATGCACACCACAATTTCAAACAAGGGGTTCTTTATGCAAAAATGAATGCCAGACTGGGATCAGTAGAACGTACCTTGCCCCTCGCGATCTTCAAAATACAATGCAGAAATTAAACAAAGACAAATTCTAAGCTAAATGATGCATGACCTAGAGCATGAAAGTGTAGTTTCTACTCTTGCAATGAGGTCTTTTATTTGGTACAAATGAAGATTTTTTTTGTTTTTGTTTTTAGTTAATGAACCTAACTAACCAGCATGAAAATTTTTCTTTTGTTTTGATTGTTTGATTTTTTTATAGAGTTTTCAAGAATTTTTCATATTTTTGTAAAAAAAAAATTCAGAAAGTGGGAAGATAGAACCCGTTTCTTTGTTTAAGCCCTTTAGCAATGCTTCCGGGCTATTCAACGACGTTTCATGCCTTTGGAAGTTCAGGTCCGATCTTCCTCTTCCTTTATCAATTTTTTTTTTCTACAAAGTAAAGAAAGCAAAAATCAATATACAAATATACAAAGTAAACACAAGAGTATCCAACTATGAAAAATATCTCCATCCCCGGCAACGGCGCCAAAAATTTGATGTCTGCTCGACAGTCGTTGTTAAAATTGCCGTGCCACACAAATTTCAAATATTTATAACCACACTCACTCACTTATGGATTTGAAAACATGAGTATAATGGTAAGTACGGGTCGATCCCACGGGGAAGGAATTTGGTTATTTTTCTTAGTTGGAAAATATTCTTGTGTTTTGAAAAATCAATTGTTGGAATTTAGAGTGCGATTATGAAAACTTAAATTGGAAAACATAACAGAATTCAAGTGAAAATAGGGGTTGGAAGAAAATGCATAACTTCAAATATAGACAGATGAGAAGAAGTGTAAAACATGAAAGTTGTAGAGAATTGAAAAAGGAAGAACTTTTATGAAGAACACAGAAACAGAAAATGAAAGGAAGATAAGGAAAAACTTGAAAAACTATGACCTATTGGTTCGGATAAACAGTAATTGACAGAAAACCAGCACCTTGAAAACTTAATTCTAAAGCTCAAAAGAAGAGGAATTTGACAAAGTGCAAGAAGAATAAAACTTAGATATACAAGAGAGGAACAACTCTTATGAAGAACTCAGAGTTATTTGAGGACTAGAAAGAGTTCAAAATGAATAAATGGAAGAAGGTATCACCACGGATGAACAGTAAATGCACAGGACAGCACTTAAGAAAACGGACCATAACTTTATGAAATAGGAAGAATTTGAGGAAATGATAAACAGAGAAGTTGAAGAAGACTTGTAAATAAACAACTTTTGTGAAGAAAGCAAATTGAAATAAAGATTACAACCATGCGAAATAAGGCTAAGAACAGGCTGAATTCAAAAATGAAACTTTTATTGAAATAAGAACAACTTACAACTTTGACTTCAAAAACTTTGAAAATACAACTTGATGCACTCAACAACTTCAGAAATGTAAAGAACAACTTACATTACAAGTGACCAAAGCTAACTCTCCCCCTACTCAACCTTGCCATCTTGCTAATTCTACTTGCTAACTAACTTGTTCTCCTTCAAGGTCAATGCACCCTTTATATAGGGTTTACAAATAACACTCCATTCATACTAATTAATACAAACAAATGTACCAAATTTTGGCCTAAAATGGTAGGCAGGTAGGTGCTGCCCACTTTATTATTTTTTTTTAGATTTTTCCAATTTTTTTGGAAATTTTCTAGGCCTTTTCTTCTCTTCTTTCTCTCTCATTCTCTCTGCGGGCACAACGCGCCGACGTTAGGCCGTGTTAGGCAGCCGGCCCGGTGGACCCGCCTTCGCTGCCCCGCTCCGCCGGTGCCGCGTGTCGCCTCGTGGCGCACGCGCGCCGCGTGCGTCGCCTCCAGCTCTGCGCCGCTCCGCGCCGACCACGACACCCCCGCCGCTGTCGCCGCGTGCTGTCCGCGGGAGCCACCCGCTCCCCTCCTGCCACGAGCCCCCCCATCCGCCTTCGCCCTCTCGGCATCGTCGCCCGTGCCCGGACGGCAAAGGCGGGAAGGCGGGGCGGGGCAGGGTTTGAACACTTTTTTTAGATTTTTTTAATATATATATATATATATATTATATATAAATATATATATATAGCTATATATATAGATCTATAAATAGTTAGAAAATTCTAAAAAATAGTAAATAAATTTATTTTTTGTTCTAAAATTTTTCTTTTCTTTTTGAACCAATCCTCGGGCTTTTGGCCCATTCAACATATAATTTTTATTTTCTTTATTTTCTTTTTCGTGGAGCTTTTCTCGTACAGCGTGCCTACATAAATACATAAAAATGTAATTAAAATTTATTTAATTTCAGAAAAATAAAAATTTGATACAAAATCAACAATAAGTGTGAGAAGTGTATATTTAATATCAATTTAAACTCATAAAAGTGTATATAATCATGAATTAAATGGTAAAAATACACACTTATCAGAAGGCAATCGGTGGTTTCCGATTTGCGGTTCTGTGCGCTGCACAAGTGAAGCCTCACCGGGTTTTGGTGAGGGGTGGACGTAGGGCTGAGGATTCAGTCCGAACCACCTTAAAATCCTGTCTAGTGTGATTTGCTTGTGTGATTGATTCGTTCTAGGTGCATACTTAGGATCGAATTGTTATATATCTTGCTTATCTTGCTAAGCAAATCATAACGCACTTGGAAGTTAGTTTCTATTCCGCTGCAATTCATTTTAACTAGCTATATAGAGGGCCACATTGTGAAAAGTGGGGCTGATCTATTCACCCCTCCCCTCTAGATCCGCTGTCCACTACACAACAAGTGGTATCAGAGCCTAATCTCTCATTATGGGGTCCAACGACCTTGAGGGAAATGGTGGATCAGCGTCCAAGGGTTTTCTACCCGAAGGACATGCTGTGAATAGGCCTCCTTACTTTACTGGAACTAACTATCCTTATTGGAAACATCGCATGCATGTGTTTATTCGCACCCAAGACTACGAACTTTGGCGAGTGATCAGCAAAGGTCCGTATGAGCTTACAGATAATGAGGACTTGTGGACTAAAGAACAGATACGGTAATCCACTATCAACTGGAATGCTAAACACATCATGCAATGCTCACTCCATCTAGTAGAATTCTCAAGAGTGGCTACCTACGCATCTGCAAAACTAATGTGGGATAAGTTAGAGGTAATCTACGAAGGAACGTCTCAGGTACGAGAAACAAAAGCCAACATTTTAGTTTCTGAATATGAAATGTTCCGCATGAAGCCTGATGAATCAATTCAAGATATGTATGCTCGATTAACTGTGCTTACTAACAGTTTGACTGATTTTGGAAAGAAATATTCAGAACAGGAAATTGTAAGAAAGATTCTCAGATCATTAACTCCAGCATGGCACACGAAGGCTACAGTGGTGGAAGAATCCAGAGATCTTTCCACTACAAAGGTAGATGAACTCATTGGGTCACTAATGACCTATGAGATCAACCTTAAGAGCAAAGAGGTTGAGGCACCAAAGAAAAAGTCTTTAGCTCTTAAAGTAGGACCTAGCCGTCAAAACTCCTCCGATGAAAGTGAGGATTCAGCTAGTGAGCGAGATGAGGATGACGTGGCCATGCTTACACGTAAGTTTGGAAAATTTCTGAGAAAGGAAGGTAAGAGGTTCTTGAGAGGAAGATCTAAGGTGAGAACTGGTTTCAAAACTAATTATGAAAATTTCAAGAAACCTGACAAAATCATTTGTTACTCTTGCAATAAACCAGGGCATTACAAGACTGATTGTCCTGACAGACTCAAAAAGGCTGACAAATGGAAGGGCAAGAAGAAGAACAAGGCCATGGTGTCCACTTGGAGCGACGAAGAAGAAAGTGATGATGAAACCAGCTCCTCGGACAAGGAAAGAGGAGATCTTTGCCTTATGGCCAAAGGTGACGAAGAAACCGATGTAACCTCTCCATTTGAAGATTATACTGTTGATGATTGGGAGGAAGCATATATACAACTGATGGAAAAATATAACATGTACAAAAAGGAAAATAAATCATTGAAAAAGAAAATCAATTCTTTTGTGCATGATCATGAAACCAATCATAAGAATGCTATACTTAAGACTGAAATTGAAGATCTTAAGAAAATGATTGAAAATTTGGAGGAAGGAAGAAAAGAAATGGTTGACTTGGAAATTCAAAATGAAGACTTGAGAAATGAAATTGATAGCATGAAACTCAAAATGCAAACCTATGAAAAAGATAGTAAATTGAGCAATGAAAAGTATGAAGCTGTCAAACAAGTCAACATTCAACTTCTTCAAAATATTGAAAACCTACAAAAAGAGTTGAACGATAAACAACAATCTTTAGAAAAGTTTGTGGATGGAAGAGAAAACCTAGATGCATTGCTAGGTACTAGAATGAACTTCAACAAGGAAGGGTTAGGTTTTGAACCAACAAACAAAAGGCCAATTGGGCTCAAAACTGTTACATTCATTTCATCTTCCGAAGCCTCCACCTCGAACACAATTCCCACACAAAATCAGCAAAAACAAAAGGAGAAAGGGAAAGAAAAGATTGAAGAGGCAATCACCAAAATCCCCAAGAAGACTGCCCAAAAGCCTAAGAAAGGCCAATCTTCCCAGCAGCATAGGTCAACACATTCTTGGCTTTTACCTGCTCAGCCTTCTAGGTATCACTATAACTGGGGTGGTCCATCACTTAGGTCAACACCACCTCACTTGTGGGGTAATTGTGATTTCTGTGATCATCAATCCCATAGGTGGCAAAACGATTACTTTCAACCCAAGAACAACCAATGGCCACAATGGGTTAAGAAGCCAACTTCATCAAACTTTCACAAATTCCAACCAAGAGCCTCCAAACATAAAATGAATGTCAAGGTTAAAAATAAAAACTAAATCCCTGCTCTAAGCAAACAAAACATGAATGTTAGAAAGGTTTGGATTCCAAAACAAATGGTTTCATGTTTTGAAATTTTGAAAAGCTTGAAGGGACCCAAATTTGGTTGGGTTCCAAACACCATTGCTTAAATGCTTGTGCAGGAGTGTCTTGCAGCCATGCATAACAGGTGGTACCTTGATAGCGGCTGTTCAAGACACATGGCTGGAGACAAATCAAAATTTTGTCTCTTAGAGGAAAAGGAAGGAGGTTATGTCACATTTGGAGGAAACAACAAAGGAAAAATCATTGGAACAGGTAATGTAGGTAAGAACCTCTCCAACTCCATTGGAAATGTGTTGTTAGTTGAAGGATTGAAATACAACTTGCTTAGCATAAGTCAATTGTGTGATAAAGGTCATAAAGTATTGTTTGACTCTCATGCATGTAAAATCCTTGAACCAAAATCTGACAAGGTAAAATTTTTCGATAAAAGAGTCAACAATGTCTACATGATTGACTTAGATGATCCTGCTCATGCAAATCTTTATCTTGCTGCACCAAAATCTGAACTTGCATGGTTATGGCATCGTAGACTAGGACATGCTAGCTACAATGTTTTACATAAATTGTTAAAGCATTCAATGGTGAAAGGTTTGCCTGAATTATCTTTTAAACAAGAAAATAAGTTGTGTGATGCATGTGCCCTTGGTAAATAAACTAGAAAATCCTTCAAGGCTAGATCCTCATATTTGTCTTCGAAACCACTCGAGCTAATTCATATGGACTTGTTTGGTCCAACCAGAACTGCTAGTTTAAGTGGTAGAAAATATGGATATGTCTTGGTGGATGATTACTCTAGGTTCACATGGGTTTTCTTCCCCACACACAAAAATGATGCTTTTAATGAGTTTCAGGCACTCTATTTGAAGATAAAGCAGGACGGTGAGTTTAAAATTTCTAACATTCAATCTGATCATGGTGGTGAATTTGAGAATACTGATTTCTATAATCTTTGCAGGTCAGAAGGTATTTCACACCGATTCTCTTCACCAAGAACCCCCGAGCAAAATGGGATTGTTGAAAGAAGGAATCGAACACTCATAGAGATGGCGAGGACAATGCTTGCCGAACGGCAACTTCCAAGGAAGTTTTGGGCCGAAGCGGTAAATACGGCGTGTTACATTATCAACCGGTCAATGGTAAGGTCTCACACAAAAAGACTCCCTATGAGTTGCTCAAAGGTAAAATGCCCTCTCTGCATCATATGAAAGTTTTTGGATCAAAATGCTTCATTCACAATAATGACAAAAGAGATTTAGATAAATTCGAGCCCAAGAGCGATGAAGGTATATTTCTTGGATATTCTGATAGATTTAGGGCTTATAGAATTTATAACATTAAAAGTCAAACTGTGGAAGAATCACCCCATGTTTCCTTTGATGAATATCATGATTCTAACAATGATAACTCTTGCAGGAAAAATGATGAAGATGGGGAATTCCTAAGCATGAAGGACAAGAGTGATTCTCCACAAGAAGAAATAAAAGAAGACGGTGACCTAGCTGAATCAAGCAATGCAAGGGATCAAGCTCCAGGAGAAGGTAACGATTCTACAAACATTAGAACTCATAAGGATCATCCCTTGGAGAATGTCCTTGGCAGCTTGAATGACCCACCTAGAACAAGGTCACATTTTAAAATTGTGGAAGAATTAGATCAACTTGCTCTTGTCTCGCAGCATGAACCCAAAAATATTGATGATGCTTTAAAAGATGAAAACTGGATAAATTCCATGCAAGAAGAGTTAAACCAGTTTGAGAGAAACAAAGTTTGGCATCTTGTTCCTAGACCATCATCACAATCTGTCATAGGCACTAAATGGGTTTTTAGGAACAAATTAAGTGAGGAAGGCAAGATAATCATAAACAAAGCTAGATTGGTGGCTCAAGGGTATAATCAAGAGTTTGGGGTCGACTTTGATGAATCTTACGCCCCAGTTGCTAGACTCGAAGCCATCAGAATTTTACTTGCCTTTGCATGCTCTCTTAGAATAAAGCTTTATCAAATGGATGTTAAAAGTGCTTTCTTGAATGGCTTGATCAAAGAAGAAGTCTATGTTGAGCAGCCCCCTGGCTTTGAGAACTCTAACAATGCAGATTTTGTATACAAGCTAGACAGGGCGCTTTATGGACTTAAGCAAGCACCACGAGCTTGGTATGAAAGGCTAAGCTCATTCCTCATTGAAAAAGGGTACACACGAGGTAAGGTAGATCAAACACTCTTCACCAAGAAGCAAGGTAAGAACATCTTAATTGTTCAAATTTATGTTGATGATATTGTGTTTGGTTCTACAAAATCTGAAATGTGTGAGGAATTTGCTAACCTCATGACTAGCGAATTTGAGATGAGCCTAATGGGAGAACTTCAATTCTTTCTCGGTTTGCAGGTCAACCAAGGAGACGATGGGTGCTTCATAAGTCAAGCCAAATACATTAAAGAGCTATTGAAAAGATTTGACATGGCAAACAGTAAAATCATTGCAACTCCTATGAGCACCTCAACTTCACTGGATTCGGATGAAAATGGTAAAATGGTGGATGCAAAGGTCTATAGAGGTATGATTGTCTCTTTGCTTTATTTGACTGCATCCCGACCAGATATCCAGTTTAGTGTTTGCCTTTGTGCTAGATTTCAAGCTAGTCCTAGAGAATCCCATTTGACTGCCGTCAAACGTATCCTTCGATATCTTGCCGGCACTCAAGATTTGGGATTGTGGTATCCGTCATCATGTGATTTATCTCTTATATCTTATTCTGATGCGGATTACGCTGGATGCAAGCTGGATCGTAAGAGTACTAGTGGCTATTGCCAGTTTCTAGGCTGGTGTTTAGTTTCTTGGGCCTCCAAGAAACAACACTCGGTTGCCCTCTCAACCGCGGAGGCAGAATATGTTGCTGCGGGGAGCTGTGGCACCCAAGTGTTGTGGATTAAACACCAACTCCAAGACTACTTGGTGGATCTTGGTTGTGTCCCGATTCTGTGTGATAACACTAGTGCTATCAACCTTGCCAAAAATCCAGTCCAGCACTTTAGGACTAAGCATATTGAGATTAGGCATCACTTCATTAGAGATGAGGTCGGTAAGAAAAACTTTGAACTGTATTTTGTTGATACATTGAATCAGATTGCTGATATCTTTACCAAGCCCTTGTGTAATGATAGGTTTTCAACACTAAGAAGGGAGCTTGGTCTTTGCCGACCTCAGGCCAATAAGAATTTGAATTGATAATCCTGTTCAATTAGTTGTGTGTTTTGCATTCATGCATTGTTTATATGTCAATGTATCTTTTTGCATATGGTGTCGCATTGCATGTAGTTGCATACTAATGAATTGAGTTCATGTTCATAATGCATTGTATGGTTTGTGTAGCATCATTCTCGTATGGCCATGGTATATCAAATGTTGATGTATGGAAGGGCAAGTTATGCTTGTCACGAAGCACTCAATATGCGTGAGGTTTCACCTCCGCCAAGTACCATGCGTCAATGTCGCATATAGGCCATATAGTAAGGGGGAGTTGTCCTTGTGCAGCATTCATGCATATATTTCATCTTCATTCTGTTGCATTTAATAAGTGTACAACCATGGGTTGGGTCATACATTTCATTTCTGGCACCTTCATGAGTGACTAGGTCAATCTCATTTGTCATTCAACTTGATTGCAAATATAACTCCTTCGCGCATCCATTGCATATCTTTAGGGGGAGTTTTGCTGATTCTCTTAACCTCTTGCAATCTACTTCTTGGCTTATAGTCTGGTTTGAGCTCCTGAGATTGTCGAATATATGGTGTAAGAGCTTTCTATTATATGCCCTCATGATTGTCCAATCAATGAAAATGGTTCAGATTTAATGATTTCCTTATAGCTCTGAAATATTCGTTTTGAAATCATCTATGTTCTATGGTTTTAATAGACCTTAACTAAAGATTGCATATTATGCTTTGAATGACTATCATGATATCTGAAAATCCAGACTTCATGACAATCTTGGTGATACTCTAGAGCTTAGTATTATTTTTAAACATCTTGATGAGCTGGACTTCTTGAAAATCTATTTGTAGAGCAATGATATTGTTGCACGGAGAAATATGTCACGTCATCACATCAAGTGACGAATGATATGTCATGATGTGCCTCTATTATCTCTGTCTTACTTATATTTGGACTCTAGGCAGAGCACTAGCACAATTGCTGAGAAATATATTTTCTCATCATAGAAATGAGATCGGATATGTCATGACGTGACTCTGCTATCTCTGTTCATTCTGAAGCATTACAGTCAGTCTTGCCAAATACCTAGGGATATTGGCGTCTAAACAACGTGTATTCTTACGGCTAGGAGGCATGTACTAGACTTGACTGCTCGTAAAATATGAGTCATGTGCCTTCATATACTACAGATATTGAAAATCAAAATATGAAACCTCTTGCCTCACTCATACAATTCCATGCTCTAGTCATGATTGTTTAGCCTCAATACGAGTTCTTGTGTTATTCCCTTTCTAGTTATTGACTATGGATATATAAGACAAGGGACGGTTAAGCACTGCCATGATATGCCTTTTTGGTTCATTTCTATTAAATCTTGGATGTAGCTGCTTTTCGAACTCTGTTGATGAATTCGGATTTCATTAGCTTTGAACCATACATGTTGCTCACAATCTGCTTCAGGTTTGCATATAATGGCTTGCTCTTCACTCCTTTCTGCTCTGGTCTCACAGATATATCACTTTATTGCTCCTTTTTGCTATTGGCAAAGGGGGGAGAATTCTTGTTGTGAGTCCTTGTTGAGGTTGTGGACATGGGAGTCCTTGTTGAAGGGGAGAGCCTTCATCTGTTTCATCTGTCATCATCCAACCAACCTGTCATCATCCAACCAACCGTCACATTATGCATAGCATTCCTATTATGCATAGCATTTTCATATCACATTATGCCTAGCATTCCCATATAGCATTCACATGCTTTGATCATCCATGCATACAAATCCGCATTCCCATGTTTTACTATCATGGATCTTGAGCTGCATAGGTTGCATATGTCATACACTTTGCCATATTGGATATCTCTGCCATATAATGACTCACAGTGTTGCCATCATCAAAAAGGGGGAGAATGTTGTGCCCCTATGGTCACTTGAGTTCATATGGTCACTTAGGTCATTCGACATCATTCTATGGTCATATGAGTTCTAATGTATTCTTGGTTTTGATAATGGCTAAACACTATTAGTCATTGATATTTTTCACCTTCATGTGATTGACATACATGATGTTTTTGTTCATGACAGGTGCGCCAATGAATGGACAAGGAATCAAGTGGAAATGGTGAACGTGAACGCTGAATGTTGCGCCCTCGCACGTGGATCAACCTGCGCTGTCAGGTCGCGGGGATCGACCTGCCCGGTCAGGTCGCGGGGGTCAAGGGGGCAGCGCCCCTTGCGGGGGTTTCCGGGGGCGGAGCCCCCGGAACAAAATTTAGAAATGCTCAAAGCATATTCTATGTTGATTTCAATCCCAAAATACATGAAATTGATGAGGACATGAATATCTTGACTTATGAACATGTTTCCTTGGGCTAACAGTTCAATTTTGTAGGTACAGGTCTTTCCGGTCGACCTACACGCTTTGGCCGGTCGACCTGATTTGCTAGAGCCTCAGAATGTCAACGTTTACAGATTTCGGTCGACCTATACAACTTGGCCGGTCGATCGGTTTTCCCAGAACCGAAATGATGACGTTGTTACAGGTTTTGGTCGACCGCCCCCAGGCGTCCGGTCGACCGGTTTTGCCAGAGCCGAAAAGTTCTGGCTGCAGCAGGTTCCGGTCGACCGGCCCATGAATTCCGGTCGACCGCCAGCCCCGATGCAGCCTTGTTTGACTTCGAAATCAACATCGTGGCTAGCCCCTTTCCATGGATTTGTTTAATCAAACCTTACCTAATCTTCCATGATTTATGGATCTGGTCTAGGGGGCATCTATGGACCATTCAAGGGTTATATAACTCTTGTAAGAGGGTTAGAAACCCTGATGCTTCAAGGGGCTTCTTGTGAGATCTAGGGTGGCTGCAAGGGAGGTTGCAAGAGAGCTTGGAGATGAGCTAATGTTCACGTGAACAGTAGTTCGTGAAGGTGTTCTTCATCTAATCAAAGGGGAATCAAGCTCAAATCAAAGCCAGCAAACCTCAAGGAAGATTACATCAAAGCAAGGCTATCAAAGTGATCCAAGGAAGTCGGTTTGATTCAAGTTCTTCAAGGAAAATCATCTACATCCATTCAAGCTCTTTCAAGCTCATCCAAGGTGATCTTTCAAGCATTCAAACTCCTAGGAGCTAAAGAAGCAATCAAGATTCAAGGTAGCTTCATCATCTCCTTCATTCATTCAAAGAAATTCAAAGAGAATATCAAGAGAGAAGAATTGAAGGAAGAGGTACTGTTCACGTGAACAGTACTCCGTGAAGAACATTCATCCAATCAAGGGTGAATCAAGAAGATTGAGTTGAAGCCAAGAGGAGCTTTGTTGCTGATCAACATTCCATACAAGGGCCAATTCATTTTCACTCATAACTCAATCTCTTGTTTTAGTTCCTTCACATTTGTTTCAGTTTCATTATTGTTTAAACATTGAAAGTGTGATTCATCCCTACCGGTGGTTAGTAGGAAGGCAATTGGAGGTTGTTCCAATTTACGGTTGACATCCCTACCAGGTGGTGAGTAGGAAGGCAATCGGTGGTTTCCGATTTGCGGTTCTGTGTGCTGCACAAGTGAAGCCTCACCGGGTTTTGGTGAGGGGTGGACGTAGGGCTGAGGATTCAGTCCGAACCACCTTAAAATCTGTCTAGTGTGGTTTGCTTGTGTGATTGATTCGTTCTAGGTGCATGCTTAGGATCGAATTGTTATATATCTTGCTTATCTTGCTAAGCAAATCATAACGCACTTGGAAGCTAGTTTCTATTCCGCTGTAATTCATTTTAACTAGCTATATAGAGGGCCACATTACGAAAAGTGGGGCTGATCTATTCACCCCTCCCCTCTAGATCGCTGTCCACTACACAACATATACCTATTAGATAAGTGTGCTCATTACCCTACTTTCCAATCTTTTTCAGGAAGTTCAAGCGAGTCGGATTCAGATTATACATGTAACGGGTCCGAGAGCGATTGAAGGACAAAAGATTCGAGAGAAGCCTTAGTTATTAAATGTCTAGTCGAGTCATGATGTAATCTTTCTTTTTATCGAGTCTAGTATGGAGAATTAAAGATCTTATGTACTTTGGGAATTATTTTATGAAGGACTAAAATTAAAGGTTTTAGTGAATTACATTGTGCAATTACTCTTATGTGATTATCTTGCGCTCTGATTATATTACTTGCTCGAGGCGTACTAGCCGACTGTTCACATTCCTGATTATTTCCGCTGCATAATCTCGGGACGCGACAATGAAAGTGGTATCAGAGCACTAGGACTAGAAGTCCTAGGGAAAAGTCATGTCATCTGTTAAGTCCAAGGTTTAAGGACCCACACCTATGAAACTAGGAAAGAAACTCCTAACCTATGAGAGGAAATGGGTAGAACCTGGGATGCGATAGTCATTAGAATTATTTCTAAGATTAACCCCAGTCATTCCATTAGAATTAACAAATTCATTACTTTTCTTAGGTACCTCATTCATACGATGGCTCATCGTGTTGACTGGAACGGTATGCAAGAGACCGTTGCGGGTCTTACTCAAGCATTACCAACTATGGCTCAAGTCGGCGCATGGGCAAGAGCTGGAGACCTACATCGCAACTTTTGGAGCTTAAATCCTCCACGGTTTTTGGGTTCCTCTAATCCAGATGAAGCCGAGAATTGGATAGTTGCGATGAATCGCATCTTTGAAGTTATGCAGTGTACGGACCAAGAGAAGGTTCGTTTAGCCATGTTCCAATTAAATAAAGACGCCCGCACATGGTGGAAGTCGATTCCGGCACCGCCTCCAGATGAACCACATACTTGGGAAGGTTTCCTTACACTTTTCGTGCCCGGTACTTCTCCGAACATGTCAAGGAGAGGAAGGCTATAGAATTTACTTCGTTATGTCAAGGCATGATGACGGTAGCGGAGTATGAACTTCAATTTTCTAGGCTGGCGCCTTATGCTCCTCACCTGATTAGTACGGACTTATTAAAAGCCAACCGATTTATGGACGGTTTGAGGTCTAGCTATATTCAACAATTGGGGACTCAAAATATCCGTACTTATGCGGAGATGGTCCAACGGGTGCATCTTTGCGAGAGGACCTTAGAGAAGGTCGAGAAACTAAAAGGAAAGGGAGAGGAGCCAAGCCGAAGGTCAGATCGGCATGAGAAGAAGGGCAAGTTTAGCATAACGGAACCCTAAAAATCCCATGATAGCAAGAAGAGATCCCGAAATGGGAGTGGTAGTGGCTACCACAAGAATAAGAAGGTCAAAGAAGAAGAGAAGCAAGTCGCCACGGCTTGCACTTTTTGCGAAAAGTTCGGTCATCTGACCGAAGAGTGCTGGAAGCAGCTCGACACTTGTCTAAGATGTGGCAGCCGGGAGCACCGCATGTCGGATTACCCCCTTATGAAGGAACAATCTTCCGGTGGTGGACGTAAGCGACATGCTCGTCTTAATACCATTATGGAGGAAGAAGAAGCGCCCAAGAATGATGGGCTGATGGAAGGTACAATCCAAATCTTATCCCATCCTGCATTCATACTATTTGATACTAGTGCTTCTCATTTCTTTATATCTACTAATTTCGTAAAAACCTTACCTATTACATCAGTTCCTCTACCTTTGGAACTTGCTATTACTACACCATTAGGTCCCGGAACCAAACTTACAAACTATTATCCTGATAGTGAGATAAGGGTAGAAGGTCACAATCTTGCTGCAAACCTCATATGCCTTGACATGGAGGGCTACGATGCGATTCTAGGCGTGGATTGGCCTGTAGACCACGACGCCTATATAAATTGCTGCAACCAGATTATCTCTTTTCAAAAATTTGGTCTTCCAAGGTTTTCCTTCCTTGGTATCAAATATACGAAGCATCCTACCATGATTTCATCTCTTCACGCTTGCAAACTTATTTCGCAAGAATGTAAAACTTTTCTGCTTCCGTAAACATTACCGAGTCTAAGGAAATTGTCTTAGAAGACATTCCTATTGTCAATGAATTTCCTGATGTATTTCCATCTGATTTAGCTGGTTTACCACCCGAAAGGCAAGTAAACTTATTTGTTTAACTCATCTCTGGAGCAGCACCTGTTTCAATAGCTCCCTACATGATGTCCCCCACAGAACTCAAAGAATTGAAGAAATAACTTCAGGAGTTATTAGACAAGGGTTTCATTCGACCTAGCACATCCCCTTGGGGTGCGCCAGTTCTATTCGTCAAGAAGAAGGATGGATCCCTCAGGCTATGTATTGACTACCGGCGACTGAATCAACTCACAATTAAGAATAAATATATGTTGCCGCGTATAGATGAACTCTTTGATCAGATTTCGGGAGCAGAATATTTTTCCAAGATAGACCTCAGGTCGAGTTATCATCATCTCAAGATCAAAGATGAAGACATTCACAAAACTACTTTTTAGAGCAGATATGGCCATTATGAATTCGTGGTAATGCCGTTCGGTTTAACCAATGTCCCGTCATCTTTCATGCAACTAATGAATACTGTCTTCAGGCCTTATCTTGGCCAGTTTATAGTTGTCTTCATTGACGATATCCTTGTATACTCGAAAACAAAGGAGGAATATGAAGGGCACTTAAGAATATCCTTGCAAACATTAAGAGGGCACAAACTCTATGCAAAGCTTAGTAAGTGCGAGTTCTGGCTAAAGGAGGTCTCTTTCCTTGGCCATATTATTTCAAAAGAAGGAATCGTTGTCGACCCTTCTAAAATAGAAGTTGTTAAAAATTGGAGACGACCGACGACCGTGTCTGAAGTCAGAAGTTTTCTAGGTTTGGCTGGTTATTACATGAGATTTATTAAAGATTTCTCCAAGATCGCCGTTCCTTTGACTAGACTCACAAGAAAAGAAAATCCTTTTATATGGTCAGAGGACTGCGAGGAGAGTTTTCAAACTCTTAAAGAACACCTTACCACTGCACCAATATTAATGCTACCGACAGAGGGTGGTGGCTTTGAAGTCTATACGGATGCGTCTGGTATTGGCCTAGGATGCGTCCTTATGTAAAATGGAAAGGTGATTTGCTATTTATCAAGGCAGTTAAAGCGTCATGAAGAAAATTACCCTGTGTATGATCTGGAGCTAGCTGCAGTTATATTCGCATTAAAGATTTGGCGACATTTCCTTTATGCGGAGAAATTCACTATATTTTTAGATCATAAAAGTCTGAAATATCTCTTCACCCAGAAGGAGCTAAATATGCGACAACGCAGATGGTTGGAGTATCTCATGGACTTCGACTTTACTATTCAATATCATCCAGGGAAAGCAAATGCTATAGTTGACGCTCTTAGCAGAAAGCCAATGGCAACTCTAGCAAGCCTCAGGAAAGGTATTACTTGTCTTATTAAAGATTTTTCTCATTTAAATCTTGATATTGATAGAGAAGGAGAAGGAGGCATGATTGCCAACATAAGGTCTCAACCTACATTGATCGAGGACATAGTCAAATTACAAGAAAATGATCCCACATTGATGGAGATTAAGGATAATGTTGATCAGAGATCGGAATTTTCTATCTCAAACAATGGAAGACTATTGTTTAAGGATCGAATTTATGTGCCGAATCATGATGACACTAAGAAATTGATCATGAAAGAAGCTCACAAATCGTGGTATACTATTCACCCTGGTGCTACCAAGATGTATCAAGATTTGAAAAGAAATTTATGGTGGCCCAATATGAAAAGAGAAGTAGCAGATTTTGTGTCCAGATGTCTCACTTGTCAACAAGTCAAACCAGAACATTTAAAACCCACTGGGAAATTACAACCCTTGAATATTCCGGAATGGAAATGAGAAAGTATAGAGATGGATTTTACTATGGGTTTACCTACGACAAGAGGAGGACATGATGGTATATGGGTGATCATAAACCGATTGACTAAATCTGCACATTTTCTACCAATCAAGAGTCGATGGTCTGTGGATATATTAGCAGTACTATATATGAAGGAAACTATCAAATTACATGGTGTTCCAGTCACCATCATATCTGATCGAGATCCTCGGTTCATATCACAATTCTGGAAGGGTCTACAACATTCATTAGGGACCCGACTTAACTTTAGCACTGCATTCCATCCACAGACTGATGGTCAAAATGAAAGGACAAATCAAGTAGTGGAAGATATGCTCAGGGCTTGTGCTATTGACTTTGGAGAAGTTGGCACGACTATTTACCTCTAGTGAATTTTCATACAACATTAGCTACCAAGCTAGCATACACATGGCACCATTCGAGACTCTATATGGTAGAAGCTGTCGTTCGCCTATTTACTGGAATGAAGTAGGAGAAAGGTAATTTCTTGGTCTCGACATCATTAGGGATACTACCGAAAAGATAAAGCTTATTCGGGAGAGACTTCAGATAGCTCAAGACAGGCAAAAGTCATCTGCCAATAATCGAAGGCGCAACCTAGAATTTCAGGTAGGAGACCATGTGTTCCTTAAGGATTCTCCAGGTCGAGGTATTCGAAGATTCGATATCAAAGGCAAGCTTACTCCAAGATTCATTGGCCCCTTTGAGATTCTCGAAAGGGTTGGTGAAGTCACATATCGAATAGCTTTACCCCCTCAATTATCTGAAGTTCATGATGTATTTCACGTCTCAATGCTCAAGAAGTATGTATCTGATCCTTTCCATGTCATCACTTACGACAATCTGGAGATTAAAAAAGACTTGACATACGAGCAAAAGCTAGTCAAGATCATTGAACGAGAAGTATGTCAACTGCGGAATAAAACTATTCCTATGGTCAAGATTCAATGGACCAAATCATGGCCACATGAAGCAACATGGGAAACTGAAGTAGCCATGCGTAAAAGATTTTCAGAATTATTTGAATGTAAGTACACTCTCCATAAATTCATGTATTGAATTTGAGGATAAATTCTTTTTAAGTAGGGGAGGGTGTAACGTATGAGAATTTTCTAAGAATTTTTTGGTTTTAAATTATAATTATATTAATTATTTAGGCATTTAATGTGCTATTAATTGAATTATAATGAATTAAATCTAATTATTAAGGCCCTACACTAATTCAAGAGGATTATGTCCATCTAATAAATCCAAATAGGCTCAAAGGATTGTTTTGGACCTTAGCCCATATTCTAGAAGATAGGAATGGGTATAATCACGGAATTAAGGGATAATTACTCTTTAGGATATAAATAAAAGGATAATGTTGCGGATAATATCAAAAGAGTTAGAACTATTTTGAAATTCGGCGCTCACGAAGGCAAACGGTCTATCGCGAGACCGCATAGGACATCAAACGGTCTAGAGCTAGATCGCTTAGCTCTGTCAGTTCCGTGAGTATGAGAAAACGTGAAAAGAGTGGATTTTTGGCATCCAAATCACCTAGGATCGATTCTATCTACTAATTAGATAAGTCTAGAAGGCTAGAAGATCGAATTGAAAGCCTAATCAGACTCTAAGTTCGTTCTAATCCTCAAAACCCTAGCTAACCGTATAATAGATCCCAGATTTGACGTGTACGACCCTTACTTTTGGCACGCGTGGAACTAAGGTATGGAGGATGAATTAGAGGTAAGTTTCTTCTAGGAATTTGTTTATAATAGTTAGAACTAACTACCCTCTGAATTTCGTTCTAGGAGATCAAGTCTACAAGGAGTTAGTGACTTCCAAAGTTGCCGATTCTACACCAAGAACTCAGGAATTTGTGCATCCGACCCTGATTGATCAAGGAATTTGGAACCCCAAACGAGGTAATTAGATAGAGGTTCTTTAGAACAATTTGTTCCTGTTAGTACCCTCGTCTTACCCTTACAATTTCACGTCTTTAGGACAAGAGAATAAGGAGATAGAAGAATGTGAAGTTACTGGTTCGGTTCAGGACGAGCAGAGAATTAGGGTTGACTTCCAGCCTTATATTCAAAACCTAAAGCCCAAGATCGAGGTAGGTTATCTCATGAATGGCTCAAACTCGAAGTTAGGGATAAAAGCCCTCTGGTTTCATTTGATTTCATGTATTGTGCTTTGAGAATTTGATGTTTTCATTAAGACTATGCATCTAGTATATTCCTCATACATGAACTAGCCTTAATGAAGTTAAAAAGGAATTTTCTTGTTAATTACATGAACCTATGCATATATTTGACCTATATTCGTTCTATCATGATTATGGAAGTTTAAATATGTTGATTTCCATGCATGATATGTCTTAGTTAACATTTTGTTTTATTATCATTTGAGCTCGGATTTATACAAGAGTAAACGGTCTTCCTGTAGACTGCCTGGATCTCTAGCGGTCGCCCGATAGACCGCTAGCCCAAAATAAACGGTCGTCCATTTAACCGTTTGGATTTTCTGATTTTCTGTAATATTGTAAATCCGAACATATTGCAGATTAGACATAATTATTATATGATAAGCCTAGTTAGCTAAGTTTTAATCCAAATTTAGGTACATGTTTTGTATACTTAGTCATATTTACTGTTCATCATGATAAATTTCATGTTTTGTGCACATTGGTATTATTTTTACTTACGTTAATTTGTGACCTAAAATCATATATTCTTGTAATAAATACATGATTTAAATGATAGATGATTCATGTTTCAACTTGATCACTGTTTTATCACGATTCTCTCTCTTCTAAGAGTCATTTTCTTAAGTACATGGCGTATATCTCGGTATGTTGTCATTGGTTACACTTTGCACATTAAGAACACAATCTTGGACATGATGACCTCTCCTTTGGATATTCCTTCCAACAGACTAGGAAATCTTGTTTTAAGGCCTCCATAAGACTCAGGCGAGCCTGAGATTCCCACTAGGACGCCGAGCTGGTTGTATCATTAAAACTCAATTATCTAGAAAGCACTTTTACCGGTGTTTCATGCATTCTGGAACTTAGCGGCCCCTTGGTTGACCGCAAGACTCTGCTAGCGGCCCTGCACTTGACCGCTAATGGATCCTAAACGGCCATGCATTAGACCGCTAAGACTCCAGATGTTCTGTTTTCAAAATGTCGAACTATGTCTTATCAAAGGGTCCAAGACTAGACCGCTTGAATTTCTAAACGGTCCAGCATATGACCGCTTGATGTACTAAACGGTCCTGCACTAGACCGCTTGGTTCCTGATTGAGTCTAACTCGAGGTTTGACCTTTGGGGTTGATTTTCTTGAATGCCTAGATGATCTTATGATTATCTGGAGCCTAAAATATGTTTAACCAAGTTAAGATTGAATATTTAAACTTAAAGAATGTACCGTTATGTTGCCAAATTCTTTCCGTAGCATGACCTTGTTATTAATGCATTTCTTGAATTCTCATAATCAATATTTGGTACATTCTATACTTTGGTTACTTTATCATGGAGTTATTGTTAAACTTGTACATTATTGGCCACATTATTATTATAAACGTGGAAGTAGCTTGATTTATACTTGAAGATGCAGTTCGAGCACTGATTGTGTTCAAGGGCTCTATGCTAGTCCCCTCGGCTGATTGTCGGAAACATACTATAAACCATGGGGTATGATGCTACTGGCGTCGTATTACGTTGGGAGTACTTTCACTATAAATAAGTGAATTATCCACGGGAATCCACATAAATTTACGAAGTACTTGCTACTAAGTGAAGAGTACATTCTTGCTTGTTACATGACTTTCTAGTACATAGCCTTCATGGTTATGAAAAGCACATTTTTGTTACATTCTTAAAAATGCCAGATCTACATTCTTGTTATATGCTTGATCAAATCGTATTCTCATATCTCGTACTTGATCATATCTTGTTACTTTGGCTTTATTCGCATGTTTTATTGTATTTACATGATTTATCTTATTCTCTAGAGCTAAAATGTTAATTACTTAAATGTGCCAATCATGTTGATACGAAGATACTTACTGGGCAAGTGTGCTCATTACCCTACTTTCTAATCTTTTTCAGGAAGTTCAAGTGAGTCGGATTCGGATTATACAAGTAACGGGTCCGAGAGCGATTGAAGGACAAAAGATTCGAGAGAAGCCTTAGTTATTAAATGTCTAGTCGAGTCATGATGTAATCTTTCTTTTTATTGAGTCTAGTATGGAGAATTAAAGATCTTATGTACTTTGGGAATTATTTTATGAAGGAATAAAATTAAAGGTTTTAGTGAATTACATTGTGCAATTACTCTTATGTGATTGTCTTGCGCTCTGATTATATTACTTGCTCGAGGCGTACTAGCCGACTGTTCATATTCTGATTATTTTCGCTGCATAATCTCGGGACGTGACAATGAAAGTGGTATCAGAGCACTAGGACTAGAAGTCCTAGGGAAAAGTCATGTCATAGGCTAAGTTCAAGGTTTAAGGACCCACACCTATGAAACTAGGAAAGAAACTCTTAACCTATGAGAGGAAATGGGTAGAACCTGGGATGAGATAGTCATTGAAATTATTTCTAAGATTAACCCCACTCATTCCATTAGAATTAACAAATTCATTACTTTTCTCAGGTACCTTATTCTTACGATGGCTTATCGTGTTGACTGGAACGGTATGCAAGAGACCGTTGCGGGTCTTACTCAAGCATTATAAACTATGGCTCAAGCCGGCGCAGGGGCAAGAGCTGGAGACCTACATCGCAACTTTCGGAGCTTAAATCCTCCACAGTTTTTGGGTTCCTCTAATCCAGATGAAGCCGAGAATTGGATAGATGAGATGAATCGCATCTTTGAAGTTATGCAGTGTACGGACCAAGGAAGGTTTGTTTAGCCACGTTCCAATTAAATAAAGACGCCCGCACATGGTGGAAGTCGATTCCGGCACCGCCTCTAGATGCACCATATACTTGGGAAGGTTTCCTTACACTTTTCTGTGCCCGGTACTTCTCCGAACATGTCAAGGAGAGGAAGGCTATAGAATTTACTTCGTTATGTCAAGGCATGATGACGATAGCAGAGTATGAACTTCAATTTTCTAGGTTGGTGCCTTATGCTCCTCACCTGATTAGTACGGACTTATTAAAACCAATCGGTTTATGGATGATTTGAGGCCTGGCTATATTCAACAATTGGGGACTCAAAATATCCGTACTTATGCGGAGATGGTCCAACGAGTGCATCTATGCGAGAGGACCTTAGAGAAGGTCGAGAAACTAAAAGGAAAGGGAGAGGAGCCAAGCCGAAGGTCAGATCGGCATGAGAAGAAGGGCAAGTTTAGCATCATGGAACCCTACAAATCCCATGATAGCAAGAAGAGATCCCGAAATGGGAGTGGTAGTGGCTACCACAAGAATAAGAAGGTCAAAGAAGAAGAGAAGCAAGTCGCCACGGCTTGCACTTTTTACGAAGAGTTTGGTCATTCTGCCGAAGAGTGCTGGAAGCACCTCGGCACTTGTCTAAGATGTGGCAGCCGGGAGCACCGCATGCCGGATTACCCCCTTATGAAGGAACAATCTTCCAGTGGTGGACGTAAGCGACATGCTCGTCTTCATGCCATTATGGAGGAAGAAGAAGCGCCAAGAATGATGGGCTGATGGAAGGTACAATCTAAATATATTCCCATCCTACATTCATACTATTTGATACTGGTGCTTCTCATTTCTTTATATCTACTACTTCGCAAAAACCTTACCTATTACATCAGTTCCTCTACCTTCGAACCTTGCTTTTACTACACCATTAGGTCCCGGAACCAAGCTTACAAATTATTATCCTGATAGTGAGATAAGAGTAGAAGGTCACAATCTTGCTGCAAACCTCGTATGCCTTGACATGGAGGGCTACGATGCGATTTTAGGCGTGGATTGGCTTGTAGACCACGACGCCTATATAAATTGCTGCAACCAGATTATCTCTTTTCGAAACTTGGTCTTCCAAGGTTTTTCTTCCTTGATATCAAATATAGTAAGCATCATACCATAATTTCATCTCTTCACGCTTGCAAACTTATTTCGCAAGGATGTAAAACTGTTCTTGCTTCCGTAAACATTACAGAGTCCAAGGAAATTGTCTTAGAAGACATTCCTATAGTCAATGAATTTCCTGATGTATTTCTATCTGATTTACCCGGGCTACCACTCGAAAGGGAAGTAAACTTATTTGTTTAACTCATCTCCGAAGCAGCACCTGTTTCAATAGCTCCCTACATGATGTCCCACACAGAACTCAAAGAATTGAAGAAACAACTTCAGGAGTTATTAGACAAGGGTTTCATTCGACCTAGCACATCCCCTTGGGGTGCGCCAGTTCTATTCGTCAAGAAGAAGGATGGATCCCTCAGGCTATGTATTGACTACCGGCGACTGAATCAACTCACAATTAAGAATAAATATCTGTTGCTGCGTATAGATGAACTCTTTGATCAGATTTCAGGAGTAGAATATTTTTCCAAGATAGACCTCAGGTCGAGTTATCATCAGCTCAAGATCAAAGATGAAGACATTCACAAAACTATTTTTTAGAGCTGATATGGCCATTATGAATTCGTGGTAATGCCGTTCGATTTAACCAATGCCCCTGTATCTTTCATGCAACTCATGAATAATGTCTTCAGGCATTATCTTGACCAGTTTATAGTCATCTTCATTGACGATATCCTTGTATACTCCAAAAGAAAGGAGGAATATGAAGAGCACTTAAGAATAGCCTTGCAAACATTAAGAGAGCACAAACTCTATGCAAAGCTTAGCAAGTGCGAGTTCTGGCTAAAGGAGGTCTCTTTCCTTTGCCATATTATTTCAAAAGAAGGAATTGTTGTCGACCCTTCTAAAATAGAAGCTGTTAAAAATTAGAGCCGACCGACGACCGTGTCTGAAGTCAGAAGTTTTCTAGGTTTGGCTGGTTATTAAATGAGATCTATTAAAGATTTCTCCAAGATCGCTGTTCCTTTGACTAAACTAACAAGAAAGGAAAATCCTTTTATAGTGTCGGAGGACTGCGAGGAGAGTTTTCAAACTCTTAAAGAACACCTTACCACTGCACCAATATTAATGCCACCGACATAGGGTGGTGGCTTTGAAGTCTATACGGATGCGTCTGGCATTGACCTAGGATGCGTCCTTATGCAAAATGGAAAGGTGATTTGCTGTTCATCAATGCAGTTAAAGCGTCATGAAGAAAATTACCCTATGCATGATCTGGAGCTAGCTGCAGTTATATTCGCATTAAAGATTTGGTGACATTTCCTTTATGCGGAGAAATTCACTATATTTTTAGATCATAAAAGTCTGAAATATCTCTTCACCCAGAAGGAGCTAAATATGTGACAACGCAGATGGTTGGAGTATCTCAAGGACTTCGACTTTACTATTCAATATCATCCCGGGAAAGCAAATGCTGTAGTTGACGCTCTTAGCAGAAAGTCAATGGCAACTCTACAAGCCTCAGGAAAGGTATTACTTGTCTTATTAAAGATTTTTCTCATTTAAATCTTGATATTGATAGAGAAGGAGAATGAGACATGATTGCCAACATAAGGTCTCAACCTACATTGATCGAGGACATAGTCAAATTACAAGAAAATGATCCCACGTTGATGGAGATTAAGGATAATGTTGATCATAGATCGGAATTTTCTATCTCAAATAATGGAAGACTATTGTTTAAGGATCGAATTTGTGTGCCAAATCATGATGACACTAAGAAATTGATCATGGAAGAAGCTCACAAATCGAGATATACTATTCACCCTGGTGCTACCAAGATGTATCAAGATTTGAAAAGAAATTTTTGGTGGCCCAATATGAAAAGAGAAGTAGCAGATTTTGTGTCAAAATGTCTCACTTGTCAACAAGTCAAAGCAGAACATTTAAAACCTGCTGGGAAATTACAACCCTTGAATATTCTGGAATGGAAATGAGAAAGTATAGGGATGGATTTTACCATGGGTTTACCTAAGACAAGAGGAGGACGTTGATGGTATATGGGTGATCATAGACCGATTGACTAAATCTGCACATTTTCTACCAATCAAGAGTCGATGGTCTGTGGATATATTAGCATCATTATACATGAAGTAAATTATCAAATTATATGGTGTTCCAGTCACCATCATATTTGACCGAGATCCTCGGTTCATATCACAATTCTAGAAGGGTCTATAACATTTATTAGGGACTCTACTTAACTTTAGCACTGCATTCCATCCACAAACTGATGGTCAAACTGAAAGGACAAATCAAGTAGTGGAAGATATGTTCAGGGCTTGTGCTATTGACTTTGGAGGAAGTTGTCACGACCATTTACCTCTAGTGAAATTTTCATACAACAATAGCTATCAAGCTAGCATACAAATGGCACCATTCGAGGCTCTATATGGTAGAAGTTGTTGTTCGCCTATTTGCTGAAATGAAGTAGGAGAAAAGTAATTTCTTGGTCCCGACATCATTAGGGATACTATCGAAAAGATAAAGCTTATTCGGGAGAGACTCCAGATAGCTCAAGACATGCAAAAGTCATCTGCCAATAATCGAAGGCGCAACCTAGAATTTCAGGTAGGAGACCATGTGTTCCTTAAGGTTTCTCCAGGTCGAGGTATTCGAAGATTCGATATCAAAGGCAAGCTTACTCCAAGATTCATTGGCCCCTTTGAGATTCTCGAAAGGGTTGGTGAAGTCGCATATCGAATAGCTTTACCCCCTCAATTATCTAAAGTTCATGATGTATTTCACGTCTCAATGCTCAAGAAGTATGTACCTGATCCTTTCCATGTCATCACTTACGACAATCTGGAGATTAAAAAGGACTTGTCATACGAGTAAAAGTCAGTCAAGATCATTGAACGAGAAGTACGTCAACTGCGGAATAAAACTATTCCTATGGTCAAGATTCAATGGACCAAATCATGGCCACATGAAGCAACATGGGAAATTGAAGTAGCCATGCACAAAAGATTTTCAGAATTATTTGAATGTAAGTATACTCTCCATAAATTCATGTATTGAACTTGATGACAAATTCTTTTTAAGTGGGGGAGGGTGTAACACACAAGAATTTTCTAGAAATTTTTTGGATTTAAATTATAATTATATTAATCATTTAGGCAGTTAATGTGCTATTAATTGAATTATAATGAATTAAATCTAATTATTAAGGCTCTACACTAATCCAAGAGGATTAGGCCCATCTAATAAATCCAAATAGGCTCAAAGGATTGTTTTGGACCTTAGCCCATACTCTAGAAGTTAGGAATAGGTGTAATCACGGAATTAAGGGATAATTACTCTTTAGGATATAAATAAAAGGATAATGTTGGGGATAATATCAAAAGAGTTTGAACTATTTTGAAATTCGGCGCTCGTGAAGGCAAACGGTTTATCGCGAGACCGCATAGGACATCAAACGGTCTAGAGCTAGACCGCTTAGCTCTCTCAGTTCCGTGAGTATGAGAAAACGTGAAAAGAGTGAATTTTTGGCATCCAAATCACCTAGGATCGATTCTATCTACTAATTAGATAAGTCTAGAAGGCTAGAAGATCGAATTGAAAGCCTAATCAGGTTTTAAGTTCGTTCTAATCCTCAAAACCCTAGCTAACCCTATAAATAGATCCCAGATTTGACGTATGCGACCCTTACTTTTGGCACGTGTAGAACTAAGGTAATGAGGACGAATTAGAGGTACGTTTCTTCTAGGAATTTGTTTATTATAGTTAGAACTAATTACCCTCTGAATTTCGTTCTAGGAGATCAAGTTTACAAGGAGTTAGTGGCTTCCAAAGTTGCTGATTCTACACCAAGAACTCAGAATTTATGCGTCCGACCCTGATTGATCAAGGAATTCGGAGCCCTAAACGAGGTAATTAGATATAGGTTCTTTAAAACAATTTTTCCTGTTAGTACCCTCGTCTTACCCTTAAAATTTCACGTCTTTAGGACAAGAGAATAAGGAGATAGAAGAACGTGAAGTTACTGGTTCGGTTTAGGACGAGCAGAGAACTAGGGTTGACTTCCAGTCTTAAATTCAAAACCAAAAGCCCAAGATCGAGGTAGGTTATCTCATGAATGGCTCAAACTCGAAGTTAGGGGTAAAAGTCCTCTGGTTTCATTTGATTTCATGTATTGTGCTTTAAGAATTTGATGTTTTCATTAAGACTATGCATCTAGTATATTCCTCATACATGAACTAGCCTTAATGAAGTAAAAAAGGAATTTTCTTGTTAATTACATGAACCTATGTATATATTTGACCTATATTCGTTCTATCATGATTATGGAAGTTTAAATATGTTGATTTCCATGCATGATATGTCTTAGTTAACATTTTGTTTTATTATCATTTGAACTCAGATTTATACAGGAGTAAACGGTCTTCCTGTAGATCGCATGGATCTCTAGCGGTCGCCCGATAGATCGCTAGCCCAAAATAAACGGTCGCCCATTTGACCGTTTGGATTTTCTGATTTTCTGTAATATTGTAAATCCGAATATATTGCAGATTAGCCATAATTATTATTTGATAAGCCTAGTTAGCTAAGTTTTAATCCCGATTTAGGTACAGGTTTTGTATATTTAGTCATATTTACTGTTCATCATGATAGATTTCATGTTTTGTGCACATTGGTATTATTTTTACTTACGTTAATTTATGACCCAAAATCATATATTCTTGTAATAAATACATGATTTAAATGATAGATGATTCATGTTTTAACTTGATCACTGTTTTATCACGATTCTCTCTCTTCTAAGAGTTATTCTCTTAAGTACATGGCACATGTCCCGGTATGTTGTCATTGGTTACACTTTGCACATTAAGAACACAATCTGGGACATGATGACCTCTCCATTGGATATTCCTTCCAACAGACTAGGAAATCTTGTTTTAAGGCCTCCATAAGACTCAGCGAGTCTGAGATTCCCACTAGGACGCCGAGCTGGTTATATCATTAAAACTCAATTGTCTAGAAAGCACTTTTACCGATGTTTCATGCATTCTGGAGCTTAGCAGCCTCTTGGTTGACCGCAAGACTCTACTAGCGGCCCTGCACTTGACTGCTAATGGATCCTAAACGGCCATGCATTATACCGCTAAGACTCTAGATGTTCTGTTTTCCAAATGTCAAACTCTGTCTTATCAAAGGGTCCAAGACTAGACCGCTTGAATTTCTAAACGGTCCAGCATATGACCGCTTGATGTACTAAACGGTCCTGCACTAGACCGCTTGGTTCCTGATTGAGTCTAACTCGAGGTTTGACCTTTGCAGTTGATTTTCTTGAATGCATATATGGTCTTATGATTATCGGGAGCCTAAAATATGTTTAACCAAGTTAAGATTGAATATTGAAACTTAAAGAATGTACTGTTATGCTGTCAAATTCTTTCCGTAGCATGACCTTGTTATTAATGCATTTCTTGAATTCTCATAATCAATATTTGGTATGTTCTATACTTGGTTACTTTATCATGGAGTTATTGTTGAACTTGTACATTATTGGCCACATTATTATTATAAACGTGGAAGTAGCTTGATTTATACTTGAAGATGCAGTTCGAGCACTGATTGTGTTCAAGGGCTCTATGCTAGTCCCCTCGGCTGATTGTCGAAACATACTATAAACCATGGGGTATGATGCTACTGGCGTCGCATTACGTTGGGAGTACTTTCTCTATAAATAAGTGAATTATCCACAGGAATCCACATAAATTTACGAAGTACTTGCTACTAAGTGAAGAGTGTATTCTTGCTTGTTACATGACTTTCTAGTACATAGCATGCATGGTTATGAAAAGTACATTCTTGTTACATTCTTAAAAAGGCAAGATCTACATTCTTGTTATATGCTTGATCAAATCATATTCTCATATCTCGTACTTGATCATATCTTGTTACTTTGGCTTTATTCGCATGTTTTATTGTATTTGCATGATTTATCTTATTCTCTAGAGCTAAAATGTTAATTACTTAAATTTGCCAACCATGTTGATACGAAGATACCTACTGGGCAAGTGTGCTCATTACCCTACTTTCCAATCTTTTTCAGGAAGTTCAAGCGAGTCGGATTCGGATTATACAAGTAACGGGTCCGAGAGCGATTGAAGGACAAAAGATTCGAGAGAAGCCTTAGGTATTAAATGTCTAGTCGAGTCATGATGTAATCTTTCTTTTTATTGAGTCTAATATGGAGAATTAAAGATCTTACTTTGAAAATTATTTTATGAAGGAATAGAATTAAAGGTTTTAGTGAATTACATTGTGCAATTACTCTTATGTGATTGTCTTGCGCTCTGATTATATTACTTGCTCGAGACGTACTAGCAGATTGTTCACATTCCCGATTGTTTCCACTGCATAATCTCGGGATGTGACAGTTGACCTAGGGTTAGCTCTCTCACGCAGATGTAAATGCAGAACCTAGGGGGTGCAATGGTACAACTGACTCGGCGTCCGTCTGGGAATCCACGGCTCGCGTAGACTTACTGAGGTCCCGGATAAGATCACCTAGTCGACTCTGAGGAATACGAAGCCGAGAGGATCACTTATCAAGGTAGGAATGCAACTAAGAATATGCAATGAATGATCTTATGCGCACCAGAGTGCATGCAAATCTAGCTTAAAACTAGCAAATCAACACAAGATAAATATATGCAAACAACAAGATGGATGCAAATAACATGAGAGAATATAAAGAGAATATGATGGACAACAATGTAGAAATATAAACAGCCACAATCATAAGCCAGGAAACTGCTCAAGCCATCAAATAACAACATACCTGCGGGGCTGCCCCTTGGGACTCCAGAGCAAGGTAGCGATCTTCTGGGGACCGCTATCCGATGGTAGCGGTCTCCTGGGGACCACTATTTGATGATAGTGGTCTCTGGGTCGACTGCTACCTGCTCCAGGAATTGAAAACTACCAGAATAGCAGAAAACCCGAGGAAACGCTATCTAAACAGAGACATACACAGACAAAAGTAGCAGGAAGGCAACAGTAACGTGATGAGCACTAGGGGTCCCACCGTGATTGTCAAAAAAATAGAGGTGTTGATAGAAAGATCTCACCCTGAACAAATGAATAAGAAGCATAAGTGTTCAGTATAAGAAAAGGGGTAGGGGCAATGAAGAGATAGTAAGATACCATGATCGCCACCAAGGATTACAATAGAAAATGTGTTGCAAGGGGTCAAATGATCTACTGCGTACCTTGGAAAGATGAGAAGAAAGGACGCGATCGAAGAACAACCGCTACAACGTTATCGCGCTCAACAAATGGGTACGGGAAACTTCGAGGTTCAGCTCCTCCTCGCCTTCCGGCCGGCTAGAAAGTAAGGGCCACACGTCCACACTTGCCTATCCTGCGAAACAAAGCAACCACAAGAGATAAAAATCTATTGTGTGATGATTGGGTAGCATCAATCCCATAGAACATTAACATGAAAAATTGAGGGAAGAACGCACCGGGGAGGGTTTTTAACCCCTGTAGAAGGGAATAAAATATAGGTGTGTGTTGTGTGATGATTGAAGAGTGTAAAGAGGATAGGAAACAGAGTAAAACAGAGATGAAACTGTGATGAAAACGTGATATGTGTGCATGAGACAAGTGTAGAAACAGAGCAGAAAAGTAATGCAGAAAAGAGAAATAAAACTGAAATAGGAGGAACCCTCAACGAGAGAGAGGACTTGAGAACATCCTGGACAGCCTGGAGTCGAAGAGAAGAGTCGGCGTTGCGGCATGGCTTCACCCCGGATCAGAAAATGCCCCCGTCTCGCGCCCATGGCCCAAGGATGTATTTATAGGCCCTAGAAGCCATAGGTTGGATTCAGAGGATAAATACCCAAAAGATCAGATTTTGATTGATAAATCTGTGGGATATTAGTGGGATAATGCCCGTAGAAGGGATAAGAGTCGATCTGGCACGGAATCCTCGGCATTAATGGCTCAAACTAGGACTTTGAGGCGTCCTCGGTAGGAGAAAACAGAGTCCGGGACGAACTGGGCTTTGCAAGGAGAATGCGGTTAGTCGCACGACCGCCACCTCAAGAATGCAGTCATGCAAGAACCGCGACCTGTCCACAGAAGGAAAAGGCCAAAGAAGCTGAGTCGTCGCACCTAGGGCCATGGGTCGACGCACCCAGGAAGACAAGTAGAACGTGGTCTTGTTGGCGACCGCGATCTCATGATCGCGGTCATCTGTCAGACCGCGACTAGGGGGGTCAGCAAGGGTTGAGATAGGTCGACTCACCCAGCAAGAGGGTCGACCCAGGGAGAGCAAACAAAACACGGTTTGGTCGGCGACCGCGATCTAATGATCACGGTCGGCCGACAGACCGCGACCAGGCCAAGCAGACATGGGTTGAACTGTGAAACCGGTCAACCGTTTTTAAGAATCGGTCGACCGAACTGAGAATTGCTCCCGACCGAACTAAGCTTCAAAATGAGAAACAAGCCGACTGGACCAGGGAAATAGGCCAGAAAATGTGAAAATAGCCTCCAGGGCCTAATGAGCTCGAAAATGATCAAGAATAGGCTCGAAATACACTCAAGGAAGACTCGAAAACAACGGATAATTTGGGACATCATAAAGATGAATAAGAGAAAAGACTTAACTTGCAAGTTAAAAACGGGTCTCAATAATGGTCTATCACATGGGTGCGTTTAGGACACGGTCCCTATGACAGATGCGATCTCATATATAAATCTCGTTCCGGTGAGAAAACGTAAAAACAGTGATACCTTGTCCATAGAACTCAAAATACATCTATAATAGTCGATAAAAAAATTTGGGGAAGCAAGCATAAAATTAAACTAGACATGTTCCTGTACAAGTTTGCTGGATCAGTTTAAGTTTAGCTTGTGAGAACACCTATCTTAAGATCGTTTTAATGAAGAAGAGAAAGAAGAACGTGAGATGCCTAAACCCTCAATCTTCCTTCTCGATACACACCCTAGCATGATGCCCAAACTCTTCCATGAACTATTAGGGATGACTAGAAGGGATTTAGGGTTCTATTTATAGATTTAAGAGACCTAAGAGTCTTATTTTTGACTTATTTTCCAAGAGATAAATTCTACTTCAAAATTTTCAAATCCTATCCAAATTTAGGGCCTCTTAGCATGATCTTATCCTAATTAGACTAGGATTTCACGAGAGAACGACCCTATCTAAATTGATTAAGATTTAATTATGATTTTAAGCTCAATTACTTAAGTTTTAGCTCATTTAGCCCAATTAGAAGTTAAGGATTTGAGACATTACGAATTTTAGGGATTTATTCCATCTTTTAGTCTCAATTATACCTTTAACATTATCCCAATTTACCATTTCAATTATTACAAATTTTATTTAGTTCATAATAATTATATTACATTTTTTCTTATTTTGTTCAAAAGATTATATTCATTTATTTATGTATTTCTTTTAATTCGGGTTGTTACACGTTCCCCCACTTAAAAAGAATTTGGTCCTCTAATCACATGATAATCTTTCCAAAGTAGAAGTGGGATATGAAACACAATCTTGAAACAACGTCTAATTCCCATATAGCTTTCATTAGATTCAAAATCTTCAAAATATTAGTCAATTCTAGAAAACTCCAAAATTACACCATAACCTCCATGACCAAGCACACCAATTATCAAAAAAATCATGCTAGAAGGATATCAACAAAATCTAAGGCGGAAATAAATAAGCTTGGGGTTAATGATGATGGGTACTCCTACTACTACTTCAATAGCATACTCATGGTCTGTCAAATCTTGAAGTGTTCCTTGACGCCTCGATTCATTTCGATCCTTAGCTTGTAGGGGTTGGTCCTTCGGAAGAGGGCAGCTTGCTACCTTCCGATCTTTACTCTCGCAATGAAGGCATACACCTAACTTCCACCAACAATTATCGGATGGATGACTACCTACACTTCCCTTGCGATGAATCAGCAGAATGATCTGCCTATCTCTTTCCTTAAATTTCTTGCCATTTAGAGATCCCTTACCACCAGTAGGTCTTTTTTTTTGGCATTTTCGGATTAAATTCTAACTCCTTCTTCTCCACCCCCATCTTTGACTTTTTCGGCAATCTCCATGGCATTTTCCAACAATTGGGTTCTTTTAACTATCTCGGCATAAGTTTGAATATCCATCGGTGCCAATTGAGCTATATACTGAAGCCTTGACCCATTCATAAATCTCATAGCCTTCATCTTTTTGGTACTAATCAAATGGGATGCATAACGAGCCAACTGCGAAAATTAGGCCTCATACTCAATTACAGACATGCTCCTTTGTTTAAGTGATGTAAATTCTATGGCCTTCTCTCGAATTCTCTCTAAAAAAATACTTATCATTGAAATGCTCCAGAAATTCCTCAAACGTCACTTGATTATAGGGAAAAATCATTATTATTGATTCTCACCATGCCCTAGCATCTCTCTTTAATTGGAATGTTGCCAGGAGAATTTTATCTTGATCCTAACATTATATTACTTGAATGATTCTCTTCATCTCCTCAATCCATTGCTCGACCTCATCATGATCGGTAGATCCATTAAATCTTGGGGGATTTGAACCTCAAAAATTCCTGTGCAGATCCCCGACACCATGATTTACTTCGCCTTGAGGCACTTGTTGAAGAGCTCAAGTTATTCCTTGAACTGTCACTTAGTCCAAGGCTTTACCCAATCGCACCGGGTAATAATAAGAAACACCATAAGTTATATGACCAAATACTCATGGCAACATGTATATATGGTAAAAAATCTAGGGTTTTAACAAAATGTAGGCTCTTATACCACTCTTGTCACGCCCCGAGCATAGTAGCGGAAGGAACTCGGGACGTGACATCTATCAGTCATGTCAATCAGAGCAATTAGGAGACAACAACAATAAGAGACAACTCCAAGAGACCAGATTTGGACAAAAATCACAATTTTATCAATATCGACGGTAAAGAGACTGTGTTCAAGCTAATCCATGTTAAATCATGGACAACTCTAAATAACTTAATCCATGTTAAATCATGGAGACTTACGGAGGTCTTAGTGAAGAAGATCCAGTCAGATGGAAGGAATATCCAATGAAGGATCCTAATTTCACCAAGAATTAGGCTATGTGATGGAACCAGACACCAAAGTGAGCGATCGATACACGCCATCGGAGTGACATGATCTTCAAGATCAAACAACAATCCAAATCAAGTAATATATTAAAATATCGATCATCCAAAAAATATATAATTGGAAATCATAGGTTTATATGGAATAACTTTATCATATTTTAATATCTACATATTTTAGACATGATAGAATCAATTTTCATGAAAGAACAAGACATGAAGATAAAAGATGACATGAGGGTAGCATTAATCATAAGAGGGGTTCATAAGATCCAAATGAGAGAAATTAATCATGGTTCAATAAAATTTACCTCATCAATTAATTGTTCACATGTTTAACGAAGAACATGATTTTCAACACAAAATTTATAAATTTATCATGCTAGAAAAATCTAGGGTTCCAGGTAAACTCAGGTCAGAACGTGGTCGTCCCGGACGTCGTGTTTCTAACAGAATGTGGCCATCAGGTGAGCCATGATCAGGAACTTAAAAGCAGGTTACAGTCTATCGTATGGGTGCGTTTAGGATACGGTCCCTATGACAGACGCGATCTCAGATATAAACTCCATCCGGCAGGAATACGTGAAAACGGTGATACCTTGTCCATAGAACTTAAAATACATGCATAATAGTCGATAAAAAAATTTGGGAAACAAGCATAAAATTGAACTAGACATGCTCTTGTACATGCTTGCTGGATCAATGTATGTTTAGCCTGTGAGAACACCTACCTTAAAATCATTTTAAGGAAGAAGAGGAAAAAGAACGCGAGACGCCTAAACCCTCGATCTTCTTTCTCGATACACACCCTAGCACGACGCCCAAACTCTTCCATGAACTATTAGGGATGACTAGAAGAGATTCAGAGTTTTATTTATAGATTTATGAGATCCGAGCGTCCTATTTTTGACTTATTTTCCAAGAGATAAATTCCACAATGAAATTTTTGAATCCTATCCAAATCTAGGGCCGCTTAGCATGATCTTACTCTATTTAGGCTAGGGTTTCATAAGAGAACGACCCTATCTAAGTTGATTAGGGTTTAATTACTATTTTAAGCTCAATTACTTAAGTTTTAGCTCATTTAACTCAAATAGAAGTTAACGATTTGGGACATTACGAATTTTAGAGATTTATTCTATCTTTTAGCCCCAAGTATATATTTAGTATTAGCCCAATTTACCATTTCAATTATTGCAAATCTTATTTAGCTCATACTAATTATATTAAAGTTATCCTTATTTTGTTCAAAAGATTATATTCGTTTATTTATGCATTTCTTTTAATCCGGGTTGTTACATCCTCCCACACTTAAAAAGAATTTAATCCTCCAAATTCATATGATAATCTTTCCAAAGTAGAAGTGGGGTATGAAACACAATCCTGGAACAACTTCTAATTCCCAAATAGCTTCCACAAGATTCAAACTATCAGTCAATTCTAGAAAACTCTAAAATTACACCATAACCTCCATGACCAAGCACACTAATTGCCAAATAATAATGCTAGAAAGATAGCAACAAAATCTAAGGCGGAAATAAATATGCTTAGGGTTAATGATGAAGGGTACCTCCTGCTACTCCTCCTTCAATAAGACTCGGGGTCTCTCAAATCTTGAAGCCTTCCTTGACGCCTCGATTCATTTTGATTCTTAACTTGCGGGAGTTGGTCCTTCGGAAGAGGCCAACTTGCTATCTTTCGGTCTTTACTCCCGCAACGAAGACATACAATCCTCGGATGGATGACTACCTACACTTCCCTGATGATGAATCAGCAGGAACGATATGCCTATCTCTTTCCTTAAATTTCCTGCCATTCGGAGATCCATTACCACCATTAGTTCTTTTCTTGCCATTCTCGGATTTAATTACTAACCCATTCTTCTCCATCCCAGCTTTAACCTTTTCGGCCATCTCCATGGCACCTTCAAATAATGGGGTTCTTCTAACCATATCGACATAAGTTTGAATATTCATCAGTGCCAATGAGCTATATACTGAAGCCTTAACCCATTCATAAATCTCGTAGCCTTCAACTTCTCGGTACTAACCAAATGGGGTGCATAAGGAGCTAACTGCAAAAATTAGGCCTCGTATTCGGCTACAGACATGCTCATTTGTTTAAGTGAGGTAAATTCTGCGGCCTTCTTCTCTCAAATTCTCTCTGAAAAATATTTATCATTGAAATGCTCAAGAAATTCCTCCCACGTCCCTTGATTACCGGGCAAAATCGCTGCTATTGATTCCTACCATGCCCTAACATCTTTCTCTAATTAGAATGTTACTAGAAGAATCCTATCTTGATTCGAACATTGCATTACTAGAAAGATTCTCTTCATCTCCTCAATCCATTGCTTGGCCTCATCAATATCGGTAGATCCATTAAATCTTGGGGGATTTGAACCTCAAAAATTACTGTGCAGATCCCCAATACCATGATTTGCTCCACCTTGAGGCACTTGTTGAAGAGCTTGAGTTATTCCTTGAATTGTCCTTTGCATTTCATGCCATTGAGCACATTTTGCTACCATCTTAGTCGTCTAACTCCTACAAAAATAATTTCAAGAGTTAATTATTTATTCCTTTTATAATTTAAACACATGTTAGCACTTAGCCCAAGGCTTTACCTAATCTCACCGGATAATAATAAGAAACACCATAAGTTATAGGACCAAATACCCATGGCAACATATACCTATGGCAAAAAATCTAGGGTTTTAACAAAATCTAGGCTCTGATACCACTCCTGTCACGTCCCGAGCGCAGCAGCGGAAGGAACTCAAAACGTGATATCTATCTGTCATGTCAATCAGAGTAACTGTGAGACAACAACCATAAGAGACAACTCTAAGAGGCTAGATTTAGACAAAAATCATAATTTTATTAATATTTGACGGTAAAGAGAACGTGTTCAAGCTAATCCATGTTAAATCATGGACAACTCCAACTAGCCAAATCCATGTTAAATCATGGAGACTTACAGAGGTCTTAGTGAAGAATATTCAGTCCGACGAAGGAATATTCGACGGAGGATCTTTAACTTCACCAAGAATTAGGCTATGCGATGGAACCAGAAATCAAAGTGAACGGTTGATACATGCCATCGGAGTGACATGATCTTCAAGATAAAATAACAATCCAAATCAAGTAATATATTAAAATGTCGATCATCCAAAAAGTATATAATTGGAAATCAGAGACTATCATGGAATAACTTTATCACATTTTAATATCTAAGTCTTTTAGACATGATAGAATCAATTTCATGAAAGAACAAGACATGAAGATAAAAGATGACATGAGGGTAGCATTAATCATAAGAGGGGTTCATAAGATCCAAATGAGAGAAATTAATCATGGTTCAATAAAATTTATCTCGTAAATTAATTGTTCACATGTTTAATGAAGAACATGATTTTCAACACAAAATTTATAAATTTATCATGCTAGAAAAATCTAGGTTCCAGGTAAACTCGGGTGATGCGGTCCCCATGATAGACATGATCTCATACAGAAAGTATGTTCCTATAGGAAAATGTGAAAACGACGATATCTCGTCCATAGAACTCAAAATACATGCATAATAGTCGATAAAAATTGAGAAAACATGCATGAAATTGAACTAGACATTGTCCTATACAGGTTTGCTGGATCAATGTAAGTTTAGCGTGAGGGAACAACTATCTTAGGATCGTTTTAAAGATGAAGAGGAAGAAGAACGTGAGACGTCTAAACTCTTGATCCTCTTTCTCGATGCACGCCCTGGCACGACTTAGTACGACATCCAAACTCTTTTACGAACTATTAGGGATGACTAGAAGGGATTTAGGATTCAATTTTTAGATTTAAGACACTCAAGAGTTTCATTTTTGACCTATTTCTCAAGGGATAAATTCTACTCCAAAATTTTGAATCCTATCTAAATCTAGAGCTGCTTAGGATGATCTTACTCTAATTAGGTTAGGGTTTCACAAGAGAATTACCCTATCTTAGTGGATTAGGGTTTAATTATGATTTTAGGCTCAATTACTTAAGCTTTAACGCATTTAACTCAATGAAAAGTTAGGAATTTGTGACATTACGAATTTGAGAGATTTATTCCATCTTTTAAGTGCAATTATACCTTTTGCAGTAGCCTAATTTACCATTTTAATTATTAAAAATTTTATTTAACTCATAATAATTATATTAAAATTATCTTTTTTGGTCAAGAGATTATATTCATTTGTTTATTTAGTTCTTTTAATTCAGATTGTTACGACCGCTCTTCTCTCTCTCTCTCTCACAAATACAAGGGTATTTTAGAGATATTATCTTTCCAAATAATGTTCGTGGACATATTCTTAAAATATTCAATAACGTTGACGACCTTAGAATTATTGGGGTATAACCACGACATTATGATTTATATCAAGAATATTCTTGTTTATATGATAAAAATAGGGGATAAATATAAATATAATATTATATATATATAAGGGTTTTTTAAATAAATACCCCTCTAAATATCGGTTATGTTAAATATACCTCTCATTTGAGTATATTATCAAAAATATCATCTATTTAATCTTAAATGTTTGTAACTATGTCCATGTAGTTTACTGACGTCGACGGGAGGCGAATATTCCGTAGAATATCATATCCATCGTCATTAATTGCAGTGAAACGAGGGATATATTTGGCATAATCGATATTTAGAGGGGTATTTATGTAAAAAACTCAAATAATTTTACTACTTAACTCATGTTTAACTCAAATTAAATCAACGAAAGTTACGGTAGGGGCATAGTTGCAACATTTAAGATTAAATAGAGGATATTTTTGATAATATATATGTTCAAACGAGGATATATTTGACATAATCAATATTTAGAGGGGTATTTATGTAAAAAAACCTATATATAGATTCATACTGATATTCAATTAAGACTGACTTTTTCGAGAAAGAGAGAAATATGCTGCCACAATTGCTCTTCTGAACTGAGAGCGTATATATCCTTGATTCAAAGGTTTTATGATATTACTAGTGTAAGTAACGCAATGTCAAACATAAAATAACACAATATACTGCCACAAGTAGAAGTAATGCTCTCGTCATTGTTAGTAGCACGCCGAGAGAGAGAATCCAACGTTAGAGAGAGCTTCTCTGTGTGTGTGTGTATGTTAGAGAGAGAGAGAATAGTTTGGGTATTTTTAAAAGGTATCTGAAGGTGATGTGAAAATAAGCCTATGAAAAGTAAGGAGTGAAGATTGCACAGTTTAGGGACAGCAAATAAATCCCAAATAAGTCCTCCCACATAGAGTTCTAATTAATTTTCTTAATTAATAAAATACATAAATAACTCTGATATATGTGAATGTAGAATTTCTCTTATATATATATATATATATATATATATATATATATATATATATAAAGTGGAGAGAGATTCTCTTTGTGTGTGTTAGAGAGAGAGAGAGAAGAGAGTAGTTTGGATATTTTTAGAAGGTGTTTGAAGGTGATGTGAAAATAAGCCTATCTAAAAAGTAGAGTGAAGATTGCCCAGTTTAGGGGCATAAAATAAATACCAAATAAGTCCTCCGACAGAGAGTGCTAATTAATTTTCTTAATTAATAAAATACATAAATAACTCTTACATATGTCAATGTAGAATTTCTCTTAATATTTTAATATTATTTTTATTAATAAATGTATATATGAATTTTTCAAATAATGTAAGAAAAAATCTATATATAAGTCATAAAATAAATTAATTAGAGTTACATAAAATTTATAATAATTTTAATGATATATGCTAAATTAGGGTTTCTTACATCCTTCAAAATTATGATATATGTTAAAAAAATATATAGAGAATTGTGATAAGTAAAAATTATAATTTATTCTGTAAAAATTATTATATAGTAAATATGTAATTTTTTTAATGTTTACGGAGTCTTAAGACACATGATCTACTTAACCATGTTTCATGAATTTAAAAAGTGCGATATTGACTCCGACGTGGAGAAAGTTGGGGAGAGATCTTGAGAGCATTTGAAGTCCGTTGCGTAAGTATGTTTAAGTCCTTTTGAATGATATGTATATAAATTAGAAAAATTGAGGTCAATCATTCGTGTTAACAAGACAAAGGATACTGTGAACAAAAATATGTATAGTGTAGAGGTAGAAATCTGGTTTCTATGTCACGTACCACCTTCTCTATTTATTTGACGGGAGAGTCGCCCGACACCCGTGGAAGCCTGCAAACACCAGAAGCGAACATGACGTCAAAAGGAGCCATGAGCATTATCACAGGGGACAACCCTCCGATGCTTAAGTCAGCAACGATTTAAAGAAATGAGTAGAGAAGAGCTGAGGAAAAAGAGAGATGTGGAGGTCGTAGTAGAGGATCCAAGAGATGTGTAGGCCATCTGCGTGAGTGCTCACTACTCCCAATGGGCGCCCGGAGAGTGCTCGCTGGGTGGTAAGGTCGTGTGGAGGGATTCTCTCTCTAGACGTAGTATGGCGTGACCTCTCTATCACTGTAGTAAGACAAGTTACTTTATTCTCTGTGTGAAATTTTTGGCAGAAGTTCCTCTGTCCTCTCTTCTCTGTCAATGTCCCTTTTATAGGGGGTTGTCCTGGAGTGGGAGGCCTATCCCTTAACAGGGAAGGGCGTAGGTAGCGGAGTAACGCCTCCCGCGATCGTGGCGGGAGTTTCCCGTTGAGGGGCGAGTACCCCGGAGTCGGCCGATCCCTTGACGAGTCTTACGGCGCTCGTGGGGCATGCTCGTCTCTTATGGGGTAGGAGCCAACGTCGTGGGGGGTAACGGTCGGTCGTCGAAGGTTCTTCCAACGGTCATTGCGCATGGGCCGTAGCTCTTCACACCATGTCGAATCTGATGTCGAGTTGTATTGGGCCGCGTCTAGATGGGCCGCGGCCATCGGGTGCCCTTGGGCGCGTTGTAGATCGTGGTTTGAGTTGGGCTCGGTGTAATCGGGCTTTATCTAGGCCGAACCGATTTACCCTCCTCATTAGCCCCCCACTCTCAAAGGCCGAGCACTTTTCGGGCTCTGAGAGTTGAGTCAGAGAGGGTGTACTGGAGGCTAGCTTCGAGAAGAGTCTCCTCGTATTTCTTACTCTCTCAATTTGCGTTGAGGTCTCCTGGGGATACAGAGCCGCGCCTCGGGGGTTACCCCGAGAGGGCGTGACCTTCGGGATCCGCCGCTTCGGTTCCTAAGGATTTGAAGAGGCGGTAGGACTCCTCCTCCCTTCGGGGAACTTCGTCCCTCCCCTATAAATAGCGACCCCCGTTGGGCCATCAGGGCATCCCTGGTTTGCTGGGCCACGAAGAGGGAGTTTCTGCAAAATATTGTCGGAGCAGTCGGGTACTTCATCTAATGATGGGGCCTTGCAGGTCCCGCGCCAGCGCTTACGTCTTTGAAGGGAGGCGTTGCCGGCACCCTGGCCAGCATGGCCGGCACCAGGGGAGAACGGTGGGGGTGCCTCCGAACAATACAAGCTTGGGTACTTGGATGGTTGGCGGGAGGCCTTGGAGAAGGTCAACCGCCTATACGCCGGCAGGGGGATCCTGCTCCTCGAACAAGACAAGTTCCATCCCTAAAGGGACGAGATATCTCTTTGTAATCTTCCCCCCTGCTTATGAATAAAACTTCTTCTCTTCCATCTTTTCTTTGTTCTTGTGGCGTGCGACTGTTTTCCCACCGTCTTCCTTGGCTTGTAGGCATATGACAAGGCGCTTTCCCTGGCTGGAGGAAGCATCTCGCATTTGTAGATAGTAGTGATAGCGGGCGAGACAGCCGGCCTCATGTGCTAGCTTGCATATATGGCAGGTAGGTTGGCTGGTGTAATGTGTTGGCCTCGTAGTCCACCCGCACCCCGATGCTAGATCTCTCTGGGGTAGTGGCTTCATGTGTGTAGGATCTAGCGCTTCTTCATGGTGTAGGCCTCTTCGAGGACGACTTCTCCAGCTGGTCCACTTCCTCGGAAACAGACCGACCGAGGGGTGGTTTGCCTGTGGAAGTTGCGTCCGTGGTTGCTGGCTGGCAACTTGACAGAGGTGGTACCAGATGGACAAGATGTTGGAGACTGGACCGGTCGTCATGCCACCGTAACCTTAGTCTGTCTTGTTTTTCCGTATGCTTGTATGTTGGCCGCATGAGAACGACTTCTTGGAACTTGGCAGCTTGTATTTTGACTAAAGAAACAAAATTCTTCAGTTTGAGTCTATGTTGTTGTGTAGCTCTTGATGGGAGACTCCTGTGCGGTATGTTTCTGGGAGTGGGTGACTCTGCTATTTTCAAGGGTGACTCTGCTATTTTCAATCTTCTTTTTCGTGTGCACACACCTGTCTCCCTGAGTCCACAGTAATTGTTATTCTGGAGTGAGATTGCGTCTTCCCTTGGGTCTGTTGTTTGCTGCCATTGTTCTTAATGAGGCATGAGTGCGCGCCTCTTGGAGACTTTGAGGTCACCCTGGTTTCTGAGGGAGCAATGCTCTCCTCTTGGGGGCTCGTAAGCCACCTTCATTTTTGAGGGGAGCGGTGCTCACCTTTAGGGAGCCCGTAGGCTACCTTCTCATTTTCAAGGGGAGCCGTGCTCGCCTTTAGGGAGCCCGTAAGCTACCTTCTTATTTTCAAGGGGAGCGGTGCTCGCCTCTAGGGATCCCGTAGGCTACCTTCTTATTTTCAAGGGGAGCGGTGCTCGCCTCTAGGGATCCCGTAGGCTACCTTCTTGTTTTCAAGGGGAGCGATGCTCGCCTCTAGGGAGCTCGTAAGCTACCTTCTGATTTTCAAGGGGAGCGGTGCTCTCCTCTAGGGAGCCCGTAGGCTACCTTCTTATTTTCGAGGGGAGCGGTGCTCGCCTTTAAGGAGCCCGTAGGCTACCCTCTTATTTTCGAGGGGAGAGGTGCTTGCCTCTAGAGAGCCCGTAGGCTACCTTCTGTCGAATACGGTTGATGACGCTTTGTTGGATTGCTAGAAAGAAGCTTTATTGATAAATTTTTCTGAGGTTTACAGAATTACATGTCCTGGGTATCTCACGCCCCTCTAGCATCGTCAGATTGTATGCCCCTTTGCCGAGTGCTTCAGTTGCCCGGTACGGGCCTTCCTAATTGGGTGCAAGCTTTCCCATGGCAGCTCAAGGGTCTGCCACGCTCGCTCGTCGTAGCACCAGGTCTCCTGGGAGGAAGCGCCGTTCTTTTACGCGAGCATTGTAGTACTGGGCCAGCTTCTGCTGATAAGCCACGAGTCTTACTTGGGCGTGCGCTCTATCCTCCTCGAGCAGGTCCAAGTTCTCTCGCATTGTTTGGTTGTTCCTGGCCTCATCAAAGTGTCTCACCCGTAGCGAGGGGTTGGAGATTTCTACTGGAATTACTGTCTCTGCTCCATATGCGAGGTGGAAGGGTGTTTCACCCGTGGTAGCTCTAGCGGTAGTTCGGTGTGCCCATAGGATGCTCAGGATGGAGTCTACCCATGAGTCTCCCACTTGATCCAGTCGAGTCTTGATGCCGTGGAGGAGCATCCTGTTTGCATTTTCCACCAACCCGTTGGCCTGAGGATGTCCCACGGAGGTATAGTGGTTCCAGATCCCTAGGTCCGAGCACTTTTCCTGGAAGGTAGTGCTTGCGAATTGTCTACCATTGTCGGTTGTGAGAACTCGTAGGATCCCGAACCGACAGATGATGCTTTGTAGCACAAATTTCTAGGTTACTTCGCTTGTGATCTTTCCTAATGGCTCTACCTCGACCCATTTGGTGAAGTAGTCGATAGTGACCATGAGGAACTTCTTCCTCCCTTGAGCCTTGGGGAAGGGACCCAATATATCTATCCCCCACCGAGCAAATGGGCGAGGCTCCATCAGGGCGTGTAGCTGCGTAGCTGGTTGGTGGTGCAGGTTGGAGAACTTCTGGCATTGAGGGCACCTCCGGGCATACTGGAGGCAGTCCTACTGTAGTGTAGGCCACCAATATCCTTGCCGGATCAGCGTCCGTGCGAGTGCTCGCCCACCCACATGGCTTTCACAGAGTCCTTCGTGAACCTCTTGAATAGCCTGCTTGGCTTCCGTGGGGAACAAGCATTTCAGCGGTGGAGCTGAGAGGGATCGATGATACAGACGACCATTGACCACTGTGAAGTGCGCTGCTTGTGCTTGCATGTGGCGATCCTCAGTGTGGTTGCTTGTGAGTTGTTGTCATAGTAGAAAATCCAATAGGGGGTCCATCCACGAGGGTTCATAGTCGATGGCGTTTACCTGGGGTGTTTGATGTGACATGACCCCTCAGACCTAGATTCACAAGCAACCGAACCAAACGACAGACTCACCTAAGCGGGTTCACCCGCGTCGCGCACACCCGGGTCCGTAGGTGGACCGGAGATAGTGGTGAGGGTCCAAGGTTGGACCTTTCTATTTCGGGGGTTTGTCAAGCTTAGGATGGACCCCCAAAGGGCCTGGGATGCCCAATTTTGTGGGCGTCCAACACGCCACGGGCGTGGGTTGTAGGGTCGCACTCTCAACTCACTCCGCGGTGGTCGCACAATTCAATGGAGTTGGAGATCGGGCGCTCACCTCACCGCCGACGGGCAACTAGAAACAATACTAAGACAAGCAAAAGTAAAACTAGCAGAGGGAAGTGACCAAAAGCTCATCTGATCGGCGTGAATACACCGATCCCGACAGGAGAGGAGGGTGAGTGGGGAGGCGTGGGCTACCCGCACGTCGCACCGATGATGCTTCAGCCGCTTACCTGCTAGTACAATCACTACGCCCTCACAAAGGGGGTGGACTAGGGGTAGGGATAATCCAATTACAATCAAAACTACCTCCACATAGGGAGGGGCGGTCAGCCGGCCAGGCGGGATAGGGAGGAAAGTTAAGGAAGAAGCTAATTGAGGACTTCGCCGATTCTGCCCGCTTCTAGAATTGCCTGATAGGTACTCGCTATTGGCGCTGCCACGGGTTCTCCCGAACTTGGAATTAGTCAAAACTAGCGCTGAATCTTCACTGATTGAGCTGGGAGGGCTGCTGAATTTTCTTGTGAGTTCGAGTCGTCGCTGACGGCCGGGGCAGGCGCTGGACCGATGCTGCTCTGTTCTGGCTCTGACTGGTCCCTGGATGCTGCAGCAGGATGTCGGATTCACCATGAACACTTTCGAGATCTGAACGATGCGGGACCAGGATGCTCGCGGGCGTGGTCGAGTCTTCTCGATCATCAACCGAGAATGGCACCAGAGGAGGTCGGAGTCAAGAGATCCATCCCGAAGAGTGGGGGCGTATCAGGACTGACCCTGACTGGCCTGCCCTGCCTTGCGTACCTGAGGGAGAAAATTTGGAACTGGGTACTCCGAACCTGAAACGATGTCCCGCTTCCTGCGTTGGATAGAGGACTGGTAGAGCTTCGTCCCGGTCAAGTGGCGCGCCAAGGGGAGCCGGGGTGTGGTTGCAGTAGCTTCTGAACTGAGGCTCTAGTCTCTACTCGGGTGTCGGATGCGCAGTCAGACGAGAACGGACGTCGTGGACAGCTCCGACCTCGGATCGAGGCGGGATCACCTCGCCTGCGAAGCCGACTAGAAGAGCTTTCCTGAAATGTATGATATGTCTCCAGAGGGTGCTTGGTGAAAACGTGGCTGCCTCTGCAACTCGACCCTTGACTGCTGCGCGTGAACTGAGATGAAACAGGGTGGTGATAGGTGATGGGAAGTGGGGTAGATGGGATGGGGAATGGGGTGGATGGGTGTGGGTGCGACCCCTGGCTATGTGGGGGTCTGGTAGGGGGCAATCCAAGGTGTGGGAGGGGCAGAATGGTGGTTGGAAGGTTGTCTAACAGGTGGAGGAAGGGGGAGCTGCGAATTTGGGTTGGGAAGGGGAAGGGAAGGAGAGATCTCTCCTATTCTTTCCTAGCTTGGCGCCAGAGCAAACTCTTGGCATAGTTGACTTGCATAGGTCCTGATAGAGTGAACCTCCCAAAGTGTCGATTTATGGAGTCCTCCCACTCTAGATATATACTAGGGTGGGTTCCGTCAAACACAAAGGATGGGGGAGGGCTGGCACACCCAAATACGGGCCACTCATACTTCCGACTTGACATGTGGGTGTGATGAATTAAAGGACCTGACTTACTAATCATGCCAACTTATGTGAGGTGCCAAGACACATGCATTCCTACTCCAAAGATGATTTCTTTGTGAGGGATTGTGGGATGACCTTTGAACTTCTAGTGGAAAGGATCGAAGGGATCTAAGAAGGTGGACATCATGGGGTGGGGCACAACCTTATTACCTAGGGATATGTGGCCCAAGGTCATGGCTCCCAAGGTGTGACCCGAGTCAAGGACTTGGTGGATTGGACCAAACATGGTGGGTTGGGGTAGGAAAAGGTGGGTGGTGGGCAAGGCGGTTGGGTCCCATGGGTTCCTTGACCCCCATTGGAAGGGATCAAAGGGATCATATAAAGGGTTATCAAGGGGGAGGAGCCCTATGTCCTCAAGATCCTCAAATGGTGGTGGGTCATCCTCCTCTAATGAAATAATTGGGCCGAAGTTCTTGGTGGGTGGGTTGGCCATGAGGGGAGGGCTTGACTTTCTACCCGATATAAGAAGCTCCAAATTGAGGAGATGTCGGGCTCATCGGGTGTGGGGAGGAATAGAAGGAGGTCTCTAGTGTAGCAACCAATGGTGCAAACTGAGGTGATAGACCCGATGCATAGGTGTAGGAGGCCAAGGCTCCTAGGTTGTTCGGCCATAGGGGTCAACATGCTAGTGAACTCAATTTGCCATGCTAAGTCCTTAAGAAGATCCTTTAAGGTCTCCACTTGATAGGATGCTTGGATTGTAGTGTGATAGGAGAAGAAGGGCACTGTGGGAAGGTTTTGTTCTATGGGAGGGAAAACATAGGCCGTGATCTCTCTACTTGGGCTCTCCTTTAGCCAACTAACAAGGGGTTCTCCTAAGATGAGCTCGACCCCAACTAGAGAGGGTGGTGTAAGGTGAAGACCATCGTGTGAGGTTTCTTCTTCTAACTTGGACATGGATTTCCTCCAAGGTGGGGAGTTGTTTTGGAGTGTTCACCACTATGGGGTCGGGTATGAGTTCCTCTACCAAGGAGGTGAGAGGGTCTTTTGGGGTGATGAGGGTTGGTGTGTGGTGCTCTCGAGGTGGAGGGTAAAGGGAAACTTGGATTGGGATTGGTAGGGTAAGTAGTGGAGGCCTAGGTTGGGGTAGGATTGGGGTTGGGAGTGGAAGGTGGGTTAGGTGAGGGGGTTTGGGTTGATTGGATTTGGCGGGGGCGTTCCTTTTAGGGGATGATGGAGGGGTAGTGGTGGGAACCAAGGGGGCTTATGGGGTATGGGTTTGGTGAGGGATCATGGGTTGGGAGGTGGTGGCCGTCATGGGCCTAGGTGGTGGGATGGACACGGGGTCCACTTGGATTTGAATGGTGAGGGTTGGGTGAGTGGTGGTCCTCATTGGGGAAATCGGGTCGGTTGGGGGTCTCTTCGCCTTGGGATCGACTGATTGTGGAGGGGTGGGAGTGGGGGCCAATTTGGTTTGGATATTGAGGACTGTGGAAGGGGGTTTTGGTTGGGGTGTGGGGGCCCTTGTGGGGTTAGGTGGAGAGGTGGATGCTTGGATCATTTGGGTCTTAAGGGAGAGGATTTGGTGGCGAAGTGTAGTGATGATGGTTGAGAGGGAATTTGTTGGGAGTGGTGGGGGTGGATGCCTAAGGGTGGTCTCAAGTTGGCCGGGTGGGGATGGAGGAGAGGTAGTGCTCCTCGGGATAGGGGTGTTTGAGTAGGAGGGGTGGGAATATTTGGGGATGTAGATCTTCCTAAGTTCTACCTTTGTCTCTTCCCATGACTGAATAGGTTATTGTCTTTCAACCCTCCTTAAGCCCTCTATGCTCCGCCACTTTTCCTTGGCTTGACCCCGAAGTCGTCCATTGGCCTTGAGGACTCTCGTGGGTCCATATACCCAAGTCTCTTCAAAGTACCTTTCTATGATAGCCTCCCACCTAAGGTAATCACTAGAACATGATCCGTCAAAGATGATATCCCTATTTAGAATGAAGTCCATGGGTGGCGAGTAGGCTAAGTAGGAAATGGCCATGATGAACGGGGGGATAAATGCAACGGCCCTAGGACAAGACTTAGTAGAGACAAGTCTAGAACTTGCTCTGATACCAATTGATGTGACACCACCTTGGGGGTGGCAGCCACTCTGTCACGCCCCGAACCGATAGCAGCGGAACATGTCGTTTGCTCGGAACGTGACAGTTACAGTCGCGAATAATCAAGAGCAATCAAATAATTTGGAGAAGTAATAAAAATCTTATTTCAAATATAAATGTCTTACAATTTCAATTTCTAACTTAAAGACTCAACTACATCACAATGGGAAGGAAGGACACGACATACTAACAGACTTGGACATGACAACTAAATAAGAGACACCACGCTAGACTAAAGAAAGACAAAAGACTCAGGTTCACTAGTTTCCGAAGCTCGCTTGCACACTTGTCCCGCCCACGTGAGTCACGGTCTCGCTAGTCACTTGATTACCTGAAAAATATTGGAATAAAACTGGGTGAGCGAACGCTCAGTAGGAATTATATCTCAAGAACAAGCAATTGGTTTAAGTAGTTACATTTTTGCATGCAAATGCACGTAAGGCTATGCTTGTAGAAATAACCGGGAAAGTGAACAAAACTAGCAAGAATTTGACAGTTTCATGTAAAAACTTTCAAGCAAGAGATATCCAGGAGAGAATTATAGAATATTGGCTATTTCACGCAAGTACTTGCCCATTCTGGGCCACGCTAGTCGAGTCACGCATGTCAAGTCACGCAAGTAATATCAAGTAACGTCACGAGAGAGAGAGAGTGTGTGGAATGCCAAAGATCAAACTAGTCATGCACTTCGGTGCAATACCAGACACCGTGATCATTAAAACTCCCATGGGCACAAGTACTTTCGGGTGCTCCTCCCAGGACCAGATCGGGCCCTATATGCACAGCATTTAAAGATAGACATAGGCATCCACGATAGTTTATAGCCAATAAGGAGTTTCGAGAACAAGCTTTAATAGGATGATAAGATAAGATTTTATGGAATTCAAGGGCAAGGCCCTTGAGTAAGGACAGACTTGCGATAAAATCTACGTGAAAACATAGAAACTATGACATGTCAAAAAATTGGGTGGAATTGGCACCTAGATAGGTTGCCATGAATAACTTGAATAGATGACTAGCAAGATAGTCACCAGTTCAATGGACATGATGCAAGCTGAATAATTGGTACTTAGCAATAAGTTACCCAATTCAATGTATCACATAGTGGAATGATCACTCATTCCACCGGCTAAGAGAATTTCTCTCATGGGCCAAGAATAGCACAATGAAAGGGCCGGGTTACCACGTTTCCAAAGTGACGTGGCACTAAAATAGGTACAAAGTGTTTAAGGTACAACCAGCTCAGTCGGCCTTGAGGAAATCAAGGCTACGAGGAGACTTACGGAGGTCCCAATGACTAACTTGTCAGTCCGAAGGAACGGAATGTCCAACGGAGGGCTCGTATGTCACCGAGAGTTGAGGTGTATAACGTGAATCAATCATGAAACATTGACTCCATCTACGGACGTGAGATGTGAGTGCCAGAAGACCCGCGGTATGGGTCAAAACTGAAAGAAAATGGTGAGAACATGAATACATTAATTAAGGAATTTGCGTCTATTAAGAGAGACGCCAATTCAAAAATTAACTATAATTAAATATATTTATATTAATTGACACCCGTGAGTGACCTCATTTATTAATTAGCATCCACTTGGAGGGACGTTAATTTTATGATTTTTAACTTAATTTATTTAACAAGACTTCACATTAATATCCATTTAATTGAATAATTTCAAAACATACATTCAAAGACACATTTATTTATAATAAAAATTTTAGAGAAATAAAATATATGATAATTAGGAGAAAAATATAAGGATTTTAAATATATATTTTTTATAATTTTCTGTTATATATTTTAATAGATATCAATTTTCATAGATATTGTTACAAGATATATATATATATATATATTAAAGATTTAACGACTTCGCACGATGCCGTCAAAAGAATTTGACGCTGTTTAGCTTGTCGTCATTTTAATAAAAATGTCAATCTTCAAATCTACGGTTCTCGACGTACACACGTCGGAATCACGCGTTCTACATATCGAAATGACGGGCTCGAAAAACTCTACCTAACTAGACGTTCAAAATAATTTTTCGTTGAGAGATGGGGTATCTTGAGAGAGGGGGCACGAAAAATGATGCAACCACTCTCACAACCTCGGTCACCTCCCCAATAATATACCCATAAAATTTCATAGCCAAAAGACGCTCCGGTGATTAGAAACGAGTCGTCAAAAGACAAAAAACTAAAACTAACATGTTATAGAAATCTTTAAAATTCGTTTGACTAACGTGATCATATACGTTAAATCATTTAACTTGTTTAAGCTTATAATAAATACACTATATAAGGCAAAAAAATTTAGGAGTAATCTTGAGAATTTTAAAAGTATATTTATCCAGAATTTTTGGTGTATGATTACTTGGTTATAAAATTTTTAACATGATGAGATTATTTAATTTATGAAGATAATTAAACAGTAAATTAAACTTAAGCAAAACGATGATAACAAAATATGAGTTTTAAACATGCAAAATTAATTACTACTATCTTTGGGCTTCAATTATTGAGAAAACCTACCTTTGATTGATTTGGACGATGAACAAGAAGAATGTTTTTCTCAGCAGCAGGAAGAAGAAGAAGAACGGTCGCACGGCTACTCCTTCAAACGCAGCAGGAGGAAGAAGGAAGAAGATGAAGGAGTCTTCGCAGTAGGATGAAGAGAGAAAGAAGGAAGAAGATCTCTCTTCGCTAGCTTCACAAACAACAACAGTAAGAAGGAGAGCTGTCACGTCCCGAGCGCGGAAGCTTACCCGTGGCGCGACAGTTTTATATAGAATCAAAGCGAGCTAGCTATTCGATGGAATTCTTCATTTTGATAGTTAATAGGGTGCGCAAATAACTAAGATTTAACTTGAAATTAATACAAATAATCCGAGATGACAATTGTTACCACTAATCAAATGATAATTACACACATTTCTCGAGTCCGACTACTAGGCTTCAAGCCCTTATTACAGTTCTAATAAATTAGACTAATACAACTGACATATGACATAACTGGATAAAAATGACATAATTACTACACCACAATTAACAAGACAACATGATAACTCCATTTCTACACTCATCACTCAGACTCATTCCCTTCCGAGTTCTGGCTGATATCCGAACTACCTGAAAAGGTTAGAAAATAACTAGATGAGCGAATCGCTCAGTAGGATTTACATCTCAAGTTCTAACATGCTTTAAGTGAATTGCCTATTTATTTAATGTAGGTAAACTATGCATGCAGACAGATAGATATCAAAGAATCGTAAAATCGATAGGAGTAGAAAGTGAGAGTATATAGATTGCACAATTTCAAGCATCAGTAGCAAGTGATAGCAAATGACATCAGGCCAGTGATAACTGAGAAGTAATAACTGGAATAGCAACATGTTAATCAAGATAGCAATAGTAAGCAAAGTAGTTTCAATCATGTATAACTGGAATTGGCTATTTATAATGCATTCAAGTAAACACTTTTACCCTTCTGCGGGTCTCAAGTTAATCAATCAAGTAATATCACGAGAATGAGTGGAATGCCTAAAGTCTAGCAAGCAAGTACTCCGGTGCAATGCCAAACACCGTGGTCAATAAACTCCCATGGGCACAAGTACCTTCGGGTGCTCCTCCCAGGACCAGACCGGGCCCTATATGCACAGCATTGGTCGTGTTTGTCGACATCCACTCTCATTTATAGCCAATATGGAATTTCAAGGATTGACCCGGTAGGATGTATATAAGGTGGATTATAGAATAGAATCCAAGGCGTATCGTTATGTAGGGACGAACTAGGAGTAAAACCCGTAACGTTCGATACATGCTAATGACAATAGGAGTTTGAGACTAACTTGCTGGTGTTGACACAAATGTCGATATTAGTTATATATATATATTATTTTTATCCAATATGTATATGTATATATATATCCGATTATAGAATTCTGTCCAATATAATGGAGGTTATAGGTATGTATATCTTCTGTCCGATATACATATATGAGTTAGCCAAAATGGTGATTTATTATAATAATCAGAAATTAATTATGAAAATAAGTTTTTATGTTGAATATAGTTCTAACTTGCTAAAAATGATATTAACATGTTGAGAATGAGTTTCATATGTTACTTTACTGGTAAGGTGATAAAAATAAATTTTTCATGCTGGATTTAATTTTTACATGCTGAAAACTAATTATTAACATGCTAAAATTAATTATTAACATGCTAAAATTAATTAACTTACTGATAGGATGATAATATAAGGTTGCCATGCTGATTACAGAAATTTTCTGATAACAACATAATTTTATCATGCAAAAATTTATTTTTCTACATTTATTTGCTAATTATTTGATAGGAAAATAGAATTATCATGCTGAAAAATAGTTTTAATACATTGAAAATAACTATAACATGCCAAAAATAATTATAACATGCTGGAATAATTTTACCACACTGGAAGAAATGTTATCATGCTGGAAGTAATTTTCATGCATCAATTTACTACTTTATTTAATAGGAAAGTAAGTTTTATATGCACAAAATAGCTTTAAATAGATTTTAACATGCTGAAAATAATTTTTATATCTCAGTATGTATAAAATAATTCTATCATATTAGAAGTCACTTTTAAAATGCTGGAAATAGTTTTAACATGTTGGAGATAATTTTTAGTATGTATAAACTAATGTGGTGAAAATTATATTTTAAAAAAAAATAATTTCATTCTACAAATATATATATTTATTTATTTAAGGTATCGGGTGTATATATGCACACTTGCATATGCAGGTGTTATCTATATACTGTTAATAGAGGTAAAATGGAGGTTCATAAATTGTTCATACTTTATTTCACTTGTAAAGAGGCTTTACGGTGTTTTTCATTAAGTTCACTGCATGTGTCGACACTAGTGTCGACACTTCCTGTTCATTTTTCGTCTCTGTTGTACAGTTAATATTACAATGTTTTGTGTGTCGACACCTGTGTCAACACCGGTGTCGACACCTGTGTCGACACATGAGGTTCTTCTGCGGGTAATATGTTCACGTACGTATTGTGTGTCGACACCTGTGTCAACACCGGTGTCAACACCGGTGTCGACACATGAGTTGCTTATATGTTCACATATGTACTGTGTGTCGACACCTGTGTCAACACCGGTGTCAACACCGGTGTCGACACCTGTGTCGACACATGAGTTGCTTATATGATCCCGTATGTACTATGTGTCGACACATGTGTCAACACCGGTGTCAACACCGGTGTCGACACCTGTGTCGACACATGAGTTGCTTAACACTTAACGTGTCAACACCGACATCTGATGTGTTGATGAAGTGTCGACATTTAACATGCTATTACATAAATATGGAAATGTCGACACATGATGTGTCATGGAAGTTTAACACTTGCTATCATATATATATGTAAGTGTGTGTCATGGAAGTGTCGACATTTAACATGCTATATGCTGTTTATAGATTAGTTAATAAAGCTAATACATATTATTTATCTAGGTCATGAGACTAATACTTGCTAATTGTTCCAGATTGAAGCTATTGCATGCTAACTACGAGACTAACACATGCTGTATAAACATAAAATATCGCATGGAGATGAGCCTAATACTAACTGCCTAGACTAATCATCTTAGATTAGCTACTAGTTTAGTTAAAAATTGAGAACACCTACCTCTCTGAGATGACATCGTATAGATGGAAGAAAAAGGGCAGCTTTCTTCTGCAACGTCAGAGGAGGCTCCCCCTTCTCTGCAGCAAGTCTTCGGAAGAATGAAGGGAGTCTCAGTATATAGCATATAATTATCTGGCATAAAAAGTAATGGTGGATACTAGGATTTGAACCCTAGTCATTGGGTTGAAAGGCAAGTCACATAACCAACTACACTAGGAAGTCACTTGTTAAGTGAATACTCTTTACATATAATAGCTCCGTGTTCCAACTTCTTACTTAAGCTTCCCATAGAATTTATCTAATATTTTTTTATTTGAAAAATATTATTAAATTTTTTTTTATACGGGATGCTACACCCTCCCCTACTTAAAAGAATTTGGTCCCCAAATTCAATTGTATAAGGGTAAATTCAACTACATAAGGATACTGTAGAAAGTATAAGATACTTGCCTACTAAAATAGTTCTCGGTATCTTCTCTTCATAGATTCCTCAGTCTCCTAAGTTGCTTCTTGCTCCGAGCATCGATTCCATTAGATTTTTACCATAGGGATCGTCTTGCTCCTTAGAACTCGGATTTCTTGGTCGAGAATCTTTACTGGCCTTTCCTCATAGGTGAGGTCCTTCTGTATCACCAAGTCAGTGTGATCGATGACGTGGAGAGGATCGTGCACATACATCTTCAGCATAGAAATATGGAATACATTGTGCACTTCCAATAGTTGAGGAGGTAAGGTAATGCGGTAAGCCACCTCGCCCACTCTTTCTATTACTTCAAATGGATCGATAAACCTTGGTGTAAGCTTGCCCTTAACACCGAATCTTCTAATACCTCGGCCGGGAGATACCTTAAGAAATACATGGTCACCCACTTGAAATTCTAAATCTCTCCTTCTGTTATCAGCATAAGATTTTTGCCTGCACTGAGCTACCTTGAGTCTCTCTCTAATAAGGTGTATTTTTTCAGTTGAATCTCTAACCATATCTGGGCCTAGAAGTTATCTTTCACCGACTTCATCCCAGCATATTGGAGATCGACAACTCCTGTCATAAAGTGCCTCGAAAGGTGCCATCTGGATACTGGCTTGGTAGCTGTTATTGTAGGCAAATTCGACTAGGGGTAAGTGGTCATGCCAGCTTCCGTCGAAATCTATAATACATGCCCTTAACATATCTTCAACAACCTGATTTGTTCTTTCAGTCTGACCATCTGTCTGGGGATGAAAAGCAGTGCTAAAGTTGAGTTTCGTTCCCAGAGAATGTTGTAGACCCTTCCAAAAATGAGAAGTAAAGCGTGGGTCTCGATCAGATACTATAGACACAGGAATTCCATGCAATCTAGTAACCTCCTTGATATATAAGGCAGCAAGAACATCAATCGACCATCGACTCTTGATAGGCAAAAAATGAGCCGATTTAGTAAGGCGATCGATGATTACCCATATTCCATCATGTCCGCCCCTAGACCTGGGCAAACCCATGATGAAATCCATGCCGATGTCTTCCCATTTCCACTTGGGGATATCTAGTGGATGCAATCTTCCAGCGGGCTTCTGATGTTCCGCCTTCACCTGTTGGCATGTCAAGCATCTAGACACGAAGTCTGCTATCTCCCTTTTCATATTGGGCCACCAAAAGGTTCTTTTTATGTCTTGGTACATCTTAGTGGCTCCAGGGTGGATCGTATACCTCGATCGGTGAGCTTCTTCAAGAATCCTCTTCTTCAGCTCAGGACTGTCTGGTACACATGTCCGTTCATGGTATAATAATCTGCCATCGAGTGCCAACTTGAAACCAGATTTCTCGTCCAGCTTTTCTTTTATTTCCACTAGGGTAGGATCTTCTTCTTGCAACCTCTTGATTTCAGCTAGCAAATCCGGATGTACACTTATGAGAGATAGAGTAATACACATGTCATTCTCATCCATGCTTATATTGAGTTCAGAGAATTTTTCCAGCAGCTTCCATTCTTGAACCATACAGTTGGTTACTAGGGCTCTCGGCTTCCGACTAAGGGCATCTGCTACGGAGTTACCCTTACTAGGATGATATTGTATAGTGAAGTCGAAATCTTTGAGATACTCAAGCCAACGCCTTTGTCGCATGCTCAGCTCCCTCTGAGAGAATAGATATTTAAGGCTTTTATGATCGGAGTATACGGTGAATTTCTCTCCATAGAGATAGTGCCTCCAGATCTTTAAAGCCAATACCACTGCGGCTAGTTCCAAATCATGCACAGGGTAGTTTTCTTCATGCTTCTTTAATTACCGGGAAGAGTATGCAATGACTCTTCCATTCTGCATCAATACACATCCGAGGCCGATACCAGATGCATCGGTATATACCTCGTACTTCTCTCCTTCAATTGGTAGAGAAAAGACCGGAGCAGTAGTCAAGAGATCCTTCAAAGTTAGGAAACTCTTCTCACAGTCTTCACTCCATTCATAAGGCACTTCCTTGCGAGTTAATCTGGTAAGAGGGACATCAATCTTGGAGAAGTCCTTAATAAAACGCCAGTAGTAACCAGCTAGACCCAAGAAGCTTCGAATCTCCGTTGCATTCGTTGGTCGTCCCCAATTTTGTACAGCTTCGACCTTCGCAGGGTCAACAAAAATTCCATTCTTTGATATGACATGGCCTAAGAAGGACACTTCTTCAAGCCAAAACTGGCATTTGCTGAATTTGGCATATAGCTTGTTGTCTCACAATATCTGTAATGCCTTCTTGAGATGCACTTCATGATCTTCTTCAGTTTTTGAATAGATCAATATATCATCGATAAAGACCACAATAAATTGGTCTAAATAAGGCCTATAGATGTTGTTCATTAACTGCATAAAAGCTGCGGGGGCATTTGTTAGTCCAAAAGGCATAACAGTAAATTCATAATGCCCATACCTGCTTCGAAATGCAGTTTTATATATGTCTACTTATTTGATCCTCAATTGGTGGTAACCAGACTGAAGATCAATCTTGGAGAAATAGTTAGCTCCAGACAATTGGTCGAACAACTCGTCAATTCTCGACAGCGGGTACTTGTTCTTGATTGTAAGATGGTTCAACTGCCGATAATCAATGCATAGCCTAAATGTTCCATCCTTCTTTTTAACAAAGAGCACGGGTGCTCCCCAGGGGGAAGTACTCGGCCTAATGAATCCCTTTTTCAGTAAATCCATTAGCTGCTCTTTTAGCTCCTTCAACTCGGCGGGAGACATTCTATAGGGTGCCTTAGACACAGGACCAGCACCAGGAATAATGTCGATAGTGAACGACACTTCCCTCTCCGGGGGTAAACCTGGTAATTCTTTAGGAAAAACATCTGAAAAGTCCCAAATTACACGGATGTCTTCAATTTCAGTCTTCTCGACTTCCATGGCAGTCACAAAAGCTATGAAAGCCACACATCATTTATTCACAAGTTTGCTAGCTCGAAGAGCTGAGATGAGAGGGGATTTATTCCGAGGGCTAATATAAACTAACTCGGAATAATCTGCAAAAGTTATCTTGCCATGCTGGCAGTCTACCGTTGCTTGGTAGGTGGATAACCAGTCAGCTCCTAATATGACATCATAATGCTCCATATCAAGGCATATCAGGTCGACTGGCAGATTGTTACCTTGGACCATAACCTCACCACTTGGGTAGTGATGCATGATATCAGACTTGTTTCCAAGAGGTGTAGATATTACTAAATCTAACCATTCAGGTTCTTTAGAAAATGAGGCAGTAAATCTCTTGGAAACAAATGAATGAGTTGCTCTAGTATCAAATAGAACTTTTGCAGGTTTAGAGCAAACAGTTAGTGTACCTTCCACGATTCCTCCTTCCATGGGTTTCGTCCCTTGAAGAGCTTGGAGACGGCCTTGTTTCTTTACCAGACGCTTCTCGTCTTTGTTGGCTTGTTCCTTCATCAAGGGGCAGTCAGGGATTCGATGCTCTCGACTCCCACATCGGAGACATGCTCCCAGTTTCCTCCAGCATTCCTCAGTCTTATGACCAGCCTTGTCACAATACTTGCAGATTTCCTTGGAAGGTGTGATGGCGGAGGAAGGCTTATTGTTGATTGTAGAGAAGGGCTTGTTGCTTTTCTGGAACCTCTTCTCTTTGGAAAATTCTCCTCCATTTAAGAATCGCTTCTTACCAAATGGTGGTTTGAAGTTTCCCATACTAGGGACGGGTTCCTTCTTGTCCGTGCCTCGAATCCTTTCAGAGAATTCAGTGGCATCTTCCAACAATTGAGCACGCCGAACCATTTCCGAATAGACTTGGATGTCCATTGGCGCAAGTTGTGTAATATATTGGGGCCGTAGCCCATTGAGGAATCTCCTTGCTTTCATCTTTTCCATACACACCAAGTGGGGTGCATAACGGGAAAGTCTTGAGAATTGGGCTTCATATTCGGCCACCTTCAGGCTCCATTGCTTTAACGCGGCAAATTCCGTGGCCTTCTTCTCTTGAACACGGTCAGAAAAATACTTCTTGTTGTAGTGTTAAACAAACTCCGCCCAGGTGACATGGTTGTCGGGCAGTGTTGCTTCTATGGATTCCCACCAGCATCGAGCATCCCGTTCTAGTTGGAACGTAGCCAATAGAACCTTCTCTATATCCGTGCATTGCATTACACGGAAGATCCTCTCAATTTCCTTCAGCCAATTCTCGGCATCATCGGGGTCCACCGAACCCGTGAATCTTGGTGGGTTCATGTTACGAAAATCCCGGTGAAGGTCACCAGCTCCACGGTGAGCACCGCCAACACCGCCTTGCGCCACTTGCTGTAGCACCTGCGTAAGTCCCTGCACAGTGTGCTGCATCTCGCGCCATTGTGTTCTTTCAGCGGCCATAATCCTACAAAAGAATTAAGGTGTAATAAATATTGGGTTTTGTTATTATGGAGTCAATTGTCATTGTTAAACTTAACCCTTGACTTTACCCATCTCACCAGGTAAGATCTAAACCTATCCATAGATAATTCTATTAGACATTTATATCTTTGGACTCAGGTTTTTACCTAGGAAATTAAAATCCTAGGCTCTGATACCAAGAAAGCTGTCACGTCCCGAGCACGGAAGCTTACCCGTGGCGCGACAATTTTATATAGAACCAAAGCGAGCTAGCTATTCGATGGAATTCTTCATTTTGATAGTTAATAGGGTGCGTAAATAACTAAGATTTAACTTGAAATTAATACAAATAATCTGAGATGACAATTGTTACCACTAACCAAATGATAATTACACACATTTCTCGAGTCCGACTACTAGGCTTCAAGCCCTTATTACAGTTCTAATAAATTAGACTAATACAACTGACATAACTGGATACAAATGAGATAATTACTACACCACAATTAACAAGACAACATGATAACTCCATTTCTACACTCATCACTCAGACTCATTCCCTTCCGAGTTCTGGCTGATATCCGAACTACCTGAAAAGGTTAGAAAATAACTAGATGAGCGAATCGCTCAGTAGGATTTACATCTCAAGTTCTAACATGCTTTAAGTGAATTATCCATTTATTTAATGTAGGTAAACTATGCATGCAGACAGATAGATATCAAAGAATCGTAAAATCGATAGGAGTAGAAAGTGAGAGTATATAGATTGCACAATTTCAAGCATCAGTAGCAAGTGATAGCAAATGACATCAGGCCAGTGATAACTGAGAAGTAATAACTGGAATAGCAACATGTTAATCAAGCTAGCAATAGTAAGCAAAGTAGTTTCAAGCATGTATAACTGGAATTGGCTATTTATAATGCATTCAAGTAAACACTTTTACCCTTCTGCGGGTCTCAAGTCAATCAATCAAGTAATATCACGAGAATGAGTGGAATGCCTAAAGTCTAGCAAGCAAGTACTCCGGTGCAATGCCAAACACCGTGGTCAATAAACTCCCATGTGTACAAGTACCTTCGGGTGCTCCTCCTAGGACCAGACCGGGCCCTATATGCACAGCATTGGTCGTGTTTGTCGACATCCACTCTCATTTATAGCCAATATGGAATTTCAAGGATTGACCCGGTAGGATGTATATAAGGTGGATCATAGAATAGAATCCAAGACGTATCGTTATGTAGGGACGAACTAGGAGTAAAACCCGTAACGTTCGATACATGCTAATGACAAAAGGAGTTTGAGACTAACTTGCTGGTGTTGACACAAATGTCGATATTAGTTATATATATATTATTTTTATCCAATATGTATATGCGTATATATATCCGATTATAGAATTCTGTCCAATATAATGGAGGTTATAGGTATGTATATCTTCTGTCTGATATACATATATGAGTTAGCCAAAATGGTGATTTATTATAATAATCAGAAATTAATTATGAAAATAAGTTTTTATGTTGAATATAGTTCTAACTTGCTAAAAATGATATTAACATGTTGAGAATGAGTTTCATATGTTACTTTACTGGTAAGGTGATAAAAATAAAATTTTCATGCTAGATTTAATTTTTACATGCTGAAAATTAATTATTAACATGCTAAAATTAATTATTAACATGCTAAAATTAATTAACTTACTGATAGGATGATAATATAAGGTTGCCATGCTGATTACAGAAATTTTCTGATAACAACATAATTTTATCATGCAAAAATTTATTTTTCTACATTTAGTTGCTAATTATTTGATAGGAAAATAGAATTATCATGCTGAAAAATAATTTTAATACATTGAAAATAACTATAACATGCCAAAAATAATTATAACATGCTGGTATAATTTTACCATACTGGAAGAAATGTTATCATGCTGGAAGTAATTTTCATGCATCAATTTACTACTTTATTTAATAGGAAAGTAAGTTTTATATGCACAAAAATAGCTTTAAATAGATTTTAACATGCTGAAAATAATTTTTATATCTCAGGATGTATAAAATAATTCTATCATATTGGAAGTCACTTTTAAAATACTGGAAATAGTTTTAACATGTTGGAGATAATTTTTCGTATGTATAAACTAATGTGTCGAAAATTAGATTTTTACAAAAAAAATAATTTCATTCTACAAATATATATATATATATATATATTTAAGGTGTCGGGTGTATATATGCACACTTGCGTATGCAGGTGTTATATATATACTGTTAATAGAGGTAAAATGGAGGTTCATAAATTGTTCATACTTTATTTCACTTGTAAAGAGGCTTTACGGTGTTTTTCATTAAGTTCACTGCATGTGTCGACACTAGTGTCGACACTTCCTGTTCATTTTTCGTCTCTGTTGTACAGTTAATATTACAATGTTTTGTGTGTCGACACCTGTGTCAACACCGGTGTCGACACCTGTGTCGACACATGAGGTTCTTCTGCAGGTAATATGTTCACGTACGTATTGTGTGTCGACACCTGTGTCAACACCGGTGTCAACACCGGTGTCGACACATGAGTTGCTTATATGTTCACATATGTACTGTGTGTCGACACCTGTGTCAACACCGGTGTCAACATCGGTGTCGACACCTGTGTCGACACCTGAGTTGCTTATATGATCCCGTATGTACTGTGTGTCGACACCTGTGTCGACACATGAGTTGCTTAACACTTAACGTGTCAACACCGACATCTAAGGTGTTGATGAAGTGTCGACATTTAACATGCTATTACATAAATATGGAAATGTCGACACATGATGTGTCATGGAAGTGTAACACTTGCTGTCATATATATATATGTAAGTGTGTGTCATGGAAGTGTCGACATTTAACATGCTATATGCTGTTAATAGATTAGTTAATAAAGCTAATACATATTATTTATCTAGGTCATGAGACTAATACTTGCTAATTGTTCTAAATTGAAGCTATTACATGCTAACTACGAGGCTAACACATGCTGTATAAACCTAAAATATCGCATGGAGATGAGTCTAAGACTAACTGCCTAGACTAATCATCCTAGATTAGCTACTAGTTTAGTTAAAAATTGAGAACACCTACCTCTCTGAGACGACAGCGTATAGATGGAAGAAAAAGGGCAACTTTCTTCTGCAACGTCAGAGGAGGCTCCCCCTTCTCTGCAGCAAGTCTTCGGAAGAATGAAGGGAGTCTCAGTATAGGGAGTATTATAGCATTGGAGGGGGACAAGATCCTACATAATTCGCATATCAGTGCGATACCAGCTCAAACGTCCAGCTCAAACCTACTATTCATGTATGAGAAGGACAAATGTCAACGAAGGTTTGTATGTAAGCTAAAATATGGGGCCAAATTATAGGGGCCCTGTGGCCCCATGTCGGTGCAAGTTTTGCTAGCCTATAGCATATAATTATCTGGCATAAAAAGTAATAGTGGATGCTAGGATTTGAACCCTAGTCATTGGGTTGAAAGGCAAGTCACATAACCAACTACACTAAGAAGTCACTTGTTAAGTGAATACTCTTTACATATGATAGCTCCGTGTTCCAACTTCTTACTTAAGCTTCCCATAGAATTTATCTAATATTTTTTTATTTGAAAAATATTATTAAATTTTTTTTTATACGGGGTGCTACAAGAGCGGCCCCTCCCTTCACGCTACAGGTTCACGTTGGAGAAGCAGAGGAACCTTCTTTTGCAAGAAGAGGAAGAAGATGACGAACGCCTTCACTCGTTGAAGGAGGAAGAAGATAGCAGGACGTTTGTTTGAAGAATAAGAGCAAACAGGTTGGCTCAACGGAGGGGTTGGTATTTATAAGGAGAAGAGAGCTCACGGGTTTGGAGTTCAATTAGGACTAAAACTTCCTCTGTAGAATTTTTACTAACCATAGAAGTGCACGTATGGATCAAAATTTACCCAGATAACATCCATGTTCGAACCAAACACCAATGTTGTTTGGCAATGACGCCTCAGATTGGGACGTTATTTCAATAAATGACGCTTATATACACAGTCGTCAATTCCTTAATTGACGACTTGCTCGGAGGCGTCATTCACCTTTCCCTATTTGTTAATTTAAGGTGTAACGATCTTTCTGAATTTTTATCTTTTTTCTTGATGTGATCTTGTTGGAAAATTTTATGAGTATGCATTTTCTATTTTTCTCCATTTTCCCTATAATTAGTTTTCCAAAATTCTTTAATTCAAAAACTGGCACTATTCATTTTAGAATAAAATAACGACTTTGTTTAAGTCGTTTCATATGAAATCAACGCCTATAATAATGGCGTCATTTGATTTTAGCCATTTCTCTTTAACCTCCAAAGGACTGATATTGTATAAATATCCCTATTATTGTATAATACCTTTAACTATATACTTTATTTGACTTTTGCTAATTTGTAAATAACGACTTGCATTAAGTCGTCTTTCACGTTGGATACGCCTGTACCAAGAGGCGTCAATTGAGTTTTTGACCTTTTCTCAATGCCATTGAAAGAACCGAAATTACATATATGCTCATTCTTTTATCTTTTACATATCTTTAATGTAATTAAATCTTATATGTATATTCTTCTCCCTTCTAATAAGATTATAATGAATTAAATGTGGAATATTAAATTTTCTAAAGTAATAAAATATAAATTGACATTTTCTTCGAGATTTAATGATTCTTAATTCAATTAGAATTATGTTGTGCATTAAATACTTACCTAAAAATAACATGTCATTCTTAAATTTATTATAATACAATAGTAGTGTCTATTGTCAGACTTTTTAGGATGTCAGGGGGTTGTGTACAGAGTTTGGCCTTGATTATTTACGTTGTATTATATTTATTTATATTGCATTATATATATATGCACATATATATGGATGAGTGAGTTGAGACTTAAGAGCCCTTATTTGTGTCAATATGTTGTTATCCATTTTTCCCAAAGCTTGTTATTTGTCATATACGTATTCTAAAGGCCCTTACAATATGTGTGGGTTTCATATATCTTGATATATATATATATATATATATATATATATATATATATATATATATATAAAACTAAACCTATTTGTTATTTACTAACCCTCATATACCTATTAATAATTTATATGTATATAGGGATTTTATTCCTCATAATTTTTTAACTTTTATTAGTCCTTGTCCTGGGTATCAGAGGCAGGTTCGATCCGTGCAAACCTTTTTACTTCCATCCCTTAAGGAATATCACTTGGACATTTATTTATTTGAATAAATTTTATTTATTAAACATTATATACTCATGTGTAAGAATATGTATTAGGTATAGGTTTTCTTCAAAATTACCGGGCGTTACACACTCGATCGATGCCCTTGGACCTACAACCCGCAAGCATGCAATTTTGACGGCAGACTCACTCGAGCGGACTCACCCGCTTAGCGCATACTAGGGCCCGTCGGCAACCCGGTGATGGTGGTGAAGGTCCGGGATGGGACCTCGCTGCTCCGAGGGTTGGCTAGCCTAAGATTGAACTCCTAAGGGCCATGGGATGCCCACTCTTAGGGGCGGGCAGCACGCCAAGGGCGTGGGGTATAGTATCTCTCTCACAACTCACCCGCGGTAGCACTCAATTGATGTAAATTTGGGACCGGGCACTCTCTCACCGTCCGACGGAGCTAAGAGGAAATACTAATTAAGCAAGATAAATCAGAAAAGAGAGGGGGAAGGAGCTCAACTTATCAGCGTGAATACGCTGATCCCGACTGGAGACGATGACGAGCGGGGAGGCGTGGGCATGCACCCGCACGCCGCATCGGTGTGGCTTCGGATGGCGACCTGCTAATACATGCACTACGCCCCTTGCAAGGGGGTTGGACTAGGGGTGGGGGAGTAGAATTACAACCAAAATGTACCTCCACGCAGGGAGGGGCGCTCAGCCGGCCAGGCTGGGAGGGGAAAGCCGAGCTAGGAACTAATTGGAAGGCGGTTGCCGGTTCTGTCTGCTCACTGGAACAGGGGATAGGCAGTCGTTGTCGGCACCGCTGCGGCCACTCCCGGACTCCGTTTGCTAAGAAACCAGCGGCAAAACCTTCTTGGTTGACCCAGGAGGACGTCAGATTTTTGGGAGGACTTCTAGTTGCCGGCGTTGGTCAGGACAGGGCCGTGAGCAAGGTCTCTATTCTCTGGTTCTGTCTGCTTCAGCACCACTACCGCAGGAAGACGAGATCGCAACGGGTGCTCCTGGGCTCTGATTCGGGCATGGTTGGAGTCGCTGGATTCTTTGTCGAGCCATCTTTGAAATGAGACCTGCGGGGGCACTGGAGGAGGTCAGAGTAGACAGAGACAGCCCGAACAGTGATCGGGTGTCTGTTCAGTCCCAGAGTGGACAGAACAGCGCACCCGAGGGAGAAAATTGAGAAATTATTGCTCCGTATGCCGAACGGGTTGCTGCTTCTTGGTAATGGAAGAAGACTTGTCGTAGAAGCTCTTAGCCAAGTGGCGTCTCACGAAGCCTAGGAATGTGGCTGTGGGAGCTTCTGGAAGTTGCTTCAGGTTGCTGACCGGACATATCCTGTGCAGTCAGAGAAGAACGGCTCTCCCTGGCAGTCACGAACTCAGACGGGGACGATACCACCGCTGTTGCAAAGCTGACAGGAAGACGAATCCAACGATATATGATACGTCTCAAGGAGCTTCACGGTGACATCGTGGCAGCCTCTGCAAGTCGATGGAACACTGCGGCCTGTGAGCTGGAACAGGCTGGTTGAAGATGATAGGTGGAAAATGGGGTAGATGAGAGGGGAAATGGGGTGGATGGGTGTGGGGGTGACCCCAGGCTGTGAGGGGGTCTGGGAGGGGGCAAACCATGGTGAGGAAGGGGGAGAATGGGGGCTGGAAGGGGGTCTAGTAGGTGGTGGAAGGGAGAGCTGCGAATTTGGTGTTGGGAGGGAAAGGGAGAGGGAGATCTCTCTCCCTTGGGGAGTCTAGGGCATGGGGGAGGAGAGAGTGGCGGAAAAATATTCAAATGTCCCTTGGGAGCTGAAGGATTGTGTGGGGAATAGGGTGGATTGTGTTGGGGAGAGGGAGATTGTGTTGGGAGAGCCAAGATTCTCCTAGGGAGGGAGGAGATTTGGTGGTAGTTGGGAGAGGGGGTAATTAATGCTCCTAGGGAAGTGAAGGGTCTCTAGATGAGGTGGAGGGTGATGGATGAGGTGGAGGATGATATGGAGGGGTGAGGAGAGAGAAAGGGGCATAGGTTTTAGAGAGAGAAAGTGGAGGAGAGAGAAAATGGCTTCCTAGAGAGAGAGGTAGAGAGAGAGGGGGGATAGGGGCTTCTCACCCACTCAATTGGCTTCTCACCAAAAGAAGAAGATTTAAGTTGGACACTAGAAAATTCAAATATTCATTCATTCATTAACTTCAAATGGGGAGATGGGGGTCCTATTTATAGGGATCCCATAATTTACAATAAGTCCCTGACTTTAGTACTAATGACAAATAACCAAGGGGAAGGGGGGGCGCCCTTGGGCCTAGCCCAATGAATTGGGCCCATTAACTAACTTTAATCAACCTAATGACACACAACTTAGGTAAATGACTCATTAACCAAGGTATATGACTCAAATAAAAGGAAAATTACAATGATATGACTCAAAAAAATATGAAAATTACATGACTCGACTCAGAAAAATGTGACGGACACAATGGAACCATGCCGGTGAGCATTTTGAGCTGTAAAAAAATGTGAAGGGCGAGAGATGCCCCCATCAGTAAGACCAACAAGAAGAGAAATTTTAGCAGGCCTTTAAGAAAGGCAAGGCAAAGAAAAAGCAGGAAAAGCAAGGAAAGGCTGCCAAGAAAGAAGAGGCAAGCAAGGACATGGGCCAGTGCTTCCATTGCCATAAGGATGGCCACTGGAAGAGAAATTACAAGTTGTACCTTACAGAGGAAGCAAAGCAAAAGCTTGGAGAAGTTTCAGGTATGTTCATGATTGACCTTAACTTGTCATATAGATCCACATCACGGGTATTAGATATTAGATGTGCATATCACATCTGCAATGATTTACAGGTTCTGACAAGTTGCAGGCGATTGAACAAAGGCGAGGTTGATCTACGATTGGGAAATGGAGCAAGAGTTGCTGCAGTTGCAGTCGGAAGTATGAACCTCAAGCTTTCTTCAGGAGCAACATTAGAGTTGACATACTGTTATTATGTTCCTTCAATAATTAAGAACATTATTTTCATTTCATGCTTAAATAAATGTGGATTTATTGTGAGCTTTAGGAATAAGACATGTTCTTTATTGTTAAATGGTGAATTACTTGCTAGTGGGAGCTTAATTAATGGTTTGTTTTTCCTAGATATGGATACTCCTGTTATATGTATGAATGGACCTCTTAAGAGGAAGAGGAATGATGTAAATCAAGCATACCTTTGGCATTGTAAGCTTAGTCATATTAGTGAGGAAAGATTGAAAAGGTTGTGCAAAGATGGATATGTTGATCCATTTGATTATGAATCATTTGTAACATGTGAATCTTGCCTCATGGGAAAAATGACCAACTCTCCATTTACTGGACATGGAGAGAGAGCTGGTGAGTTATTAGAACTCATACATTATGATGTATGTGGACCTATGTCTACCTAAGCCAAAGGGGGTTACTCATACTTCATTACTTTCACTGATGATTTCTCTAGGTACGAATATATGTACTTGATGAAGTACAAATCTGAAGCCTTTGAGAAATTTGTGGAGTTCAAGAATGAAGTAGAGAAACAAATAGGAAAGAGTATTAAAACTCTTTGATCTGATCAAGGAGGGGAATATTTGAGTACGCAATTCACACAATATTTAAAGGATAATTGTATATTATCCCAATGTACTCCTCCTTACACACCTCAGCTGAACGGTGTGGCTGAAAGGAGGAATCGTACCTTATTAGATATGGTACGATCCATGATGTGCTTTGTTGGATTGCCCTTGTCGCTCTGGGGCTATGCCCTAGACATTGCTGCTCACTTATTAAACAAAGTCTCTTCTAAGTCAGTGTCTTCCACTCCATATGAGATATGGAAAGGAAAGAAACTAAACCTTAAGAATGTTAAGGTATGGGGTTGCCCTGCCCATGTTAAGAAACACAATCCTGATAAACTGGCATCTAAGACTGAAAGATTGTGTGGGATACCCTAAGGAAACTTATGGATATTATTTCTACCAGCCTAGCAATCAAAGAGTGTTTGTAGCTAAGCGAGCTATATTCCTAGAGGAAAAGTATATCCTTGAAGGAAACAATGGGAGTACGGTAGAACTAGAAGAGGTTCTAGAACCCCAAACTGGAGCTGTATCGTCTCAGGAACCAGTTCAGGATGGCACACAAACTGTGCGTAGGTCTGGCCGTGTACCTGTCCAACCAGATAGATATGTGGGACATATCTCTGATGGTGGGGACAAGGCACACTATAATGAGGATGATGATCCTAAGACCTATGAGAAGGCAATAAGTGGTATTGCCTCCTGGAGATGGCAAGAGGCCATGAAATCGGAGATGGACTCCATGTACTCCAACAAAGTTTGGAACTTGGTAGATCCACTTGAGGGTATAGTATCCATCGAATGCAAGTGGATCTTTAAAAGGAAAATTGGAGCAGATGGAATGGTTGATACCTATAAGGCAAGGTTGGTTACGAAGGGATATTGTCAAAGATAAGGAGTTGACTATGACGAGACCTTCTCACCAGTTGCCATAACTAAGTCCATCAGGATTTTACTTGCTATCACTGCATACCATGATTATGAGATCTGACAGATAGATGTAAAGACTGCTTTCCTCAATGGATATCTTGAAGAAGAGGTGTATATGATACAACCTGAGGGATTCATATCCAAGGAGCACCCAGATAAGATATGCAGGTTGCTACGGTCCATTTATGGATTGAAGCAAGCGTCCCGCAGTTGGAATTTAAGATTTGATGAAGCCATCAAGTCTTATGACTTCGATAAGAACGAAGATGAGCCGTGTGTGTATAAGAAAATATGTGGCAGTGCAATCACCTTCTTGGTCCAATATGTCGATGACATACTACTCATTGGGAATGATGTAGGTATGTTGTTATCAGTTAAAGCCTGGCTGTCTAAGCACTTCTCTATGAAGGATTTGGGAGAAGCATCCTATGTGTTGGGGATTAGGATCTATAGAGATAGATCAAATAGGATGCTAGGTTTGTCCCAATCTATGTACATAGATTTCATTGTTAAAAGGTTTGGCATGAAAAACTCCAAGAGAGGTCTCATACCGATGAGACATGGAGTTCACCGCTCTAAGGAAATGTCTCCTAAGACTCCTGAAGAGAGGGGGGGCATGAGTAGGGTACCTTATGCTTCTGCCATAGGGTCTATCATGTATGCCATGTGTAGGGAGAATGTTGGGCATGTGTGTAACATGCTTAATTCTATTATTTTGATGATGTCTGACTATGACTCATTGATAAGTCTAACTGCATTTGATAAACACATATTCATACATTTCAGGTCATGACAACATAAGCAAGAAGATACATCTCTCTGCCATCACTAATAAGTGTAAGAAATCAAGGCATTGGCAACACAGAATTAAAGGCAACAGGTTTCACAGAAGTCTATGCAGTCAAGTCAGTGTAGCTGCTGAAGTTGGTGTACATGCTTGTTGACACCCGTTTTATGACCGATAAGTTGGGTCATCTCCTTGTTCATTCTATATGATGCTCCGAGTTATTCCCTTTTGTTGAGCCTTCTTGATCAGTGGGAGGTTTATTTCGTGGGTCTTAATTCCTTGGTTGGGTCTGGTTCCTTGATTCCTTGCATTGAACGAAGTTTAGCAAGCTTTTGTCTCATTTGGATCCTTATTGTCTCTAACGGTATATACCAGGCGCGTTACATTCCTCTGACGCATCAGTCCTTGGCCGTTACATCTTGAAGAGTCCTTGAGTATAAGGCTTCTTTTCAAAGCTTATCCTTTGGCTATCCGTTTACTCTGACGGTCTATCGTGCAACCGTTATAGTTCTCTGATGCGTTTTCTCTCGACCGTTACATTCTTCAAGAGTCCAACATTTGAAAACTTCTCCCGTTGATCTTATCTCTTAAAGGATGAGGTTGATTGTGACAGTCTACTCCTGGAGCGTTACATGCCTGTGACGGTCTGTCGTGCAGCCGTTACATCAAACAGAGAGTCCTGGCAGGTCTGGCCTTTTCTCTGCTACTCCGTGGCCGAGTTAAGAGTTTGATCTTGTGATTTCTCTTCCAAATCTGATCCTTAAAACCTTCTGTTTGTTTCTATAGACTCTTGGGAGTGTTATCTTCAAGAGTTTGCTAAGAATCATCCTCCTTTTTAGCTGGATTATCCTCTGCTCGACCGGAGAGTTTGAGGGCCTATAAATAGAACCCTTGACTTCATGGCCTAAGGAGGAAAAATCTGGAGTGTACGTCGAAGTGCTGCCGCATTCTGGAGCCATATCCAACCAAGAAAAGTTGTCTCTCACGTCCATCTGATTCACAGTCAAGGGAGTATTTGTTTTCTTGAGTGTTTTAGTTCCATCATTGGCATACTTGTGTTCTTCCTTTTCTCTTTTCATCATAGCATTGTCCCACTCCTTATTTCATGTTCTTCCACGTTCTTTCACTTATTTCATTCACTTAAGCATCCTTCTAATCTTTTAAAACGCCCAGAGGGGTTAAAAAAATACAACTCCCCGGTATTCCCCTTTCCTTTTGAATGATATCAAGTTCATTTGATTATTGATACTACGTTGTTTGAAAGGCTAATTTGGGGGTTGTTTCTTATGTTCTACATTTTTTGGCAGGTTGACAGGGCTCATTAAACGAGGCCCAAGCTTTCTAGCCGGTTGGAAGGTTTGGAGTTTGAAGGATTCACAAGCTTGTTCTGCAGACACTCTGACGGTCTTCATCAGACGCGTCAGGTTCCTCTAGCGGTCTGTCGGGCAACCGTCACACTCCCTGTGAGGCATAGGCACTGGACCGTTATATCCAGCAGAGCTGCAGTTTCCTATTGGTTTCTCTCTCCCGTGAGCGAGTGCTTCATCTTCCTATTCTAAGGTATTAATCAGGTCTTTGGCTTCTTTTTACCTTAGTGGCGATCACGTTCTTTTCCTGGTAGTGGACATTAGCTTTCTCTCTCCCACATCTTATTTCCTCTTGCTTGTTCCACCCACGCGGTGTGTTTTTATTTACTCCCTTTGCTCCACGCTCCGGCGTGTGTTTTCCTTTTCCTTTCTTAGTTTAGTTTGATTGAGATAGCATTGCCCATGCTGGAGCTGGTTCTGATTGCCTAGGTTAATGGTTTACATGTTCATAGGTTGATTGAGATCATTGTTATTTGCTCTTCATATTCATCTTCATATCATATCAAACTTATCTATTCTTCTTTGCAAATGACAAAAACAACAAAAAAAATAAATCAACAGTTTTTTGGTGATCACGGTGGGACATCAATGCCCATCACGTTTGTTTTAATGCTCTTTTGTAAGTTAGGTGTGTGCATGTGCATGTTTAGGTCATATTTTATCCGTTGTTCAATTGTTTTGGGCGTTTTAAGGGCTCAGGTAGTGTGACAGTCCTCTAGTAGACTGCCACATGCATGTAACGGTCATTTGGTAGACCGTTACAGCTTCTAGCAGTTCTGCGTGCATGCTCACAAGGCCGTGTTCATCGGGACATAACTTTTGATCCCGATGTGCGATTGCGCTGATTTTTCTTTCGTTGGATAGCACTTTGTATTATCTTTCCATCCATATATCATTTGCATCATTTGGTTAACATTTGCATATTCTAACATTGTCCAACGTTTTGAGTTTTGTGCATAAGTTCTGCAGGCTGGCTCAGGGACAGGTTCATAGGTACATCTTTACTCAGTGATTTAACTACCTTCCCGACATCTGATTGCACTAATTTTTATTCCATTAGATAGTTGACGCGGGACGGGGACCGACACGGACTAAGACTCACAAAAGACTCTAACTCAGGCCAGCAGTAGCACGCTCAAGGGTCGCCAAGTGGCTGACCACCGTGATATCCCACAGAATGAGGGACGTCTCTCAACAGAAGCTCCGACCTCGGCCGTCCCAAGGAGGGAAGCGCACGTGTCTAGGCGTATAGTCGACCTCCAAAGACAAGGGGAGTCGAGTCCTAGCTCGGTGCTCGACTAGTGCTAGGGATGGATGCTCTCACTCACGATCCGCGGTGATGGCAAAAAGTGGCTAGACGCCTACCTTCTCTCACGCGGCATAATCAATCACATACTAAAAGAGCAAGCAAAGGAGGAGAGTCGGAGCGCGTACCTCCACGCCTAGGCGTGGGGAAGGAACCCCGGCCGTGAACCAACAACCCCGATACACCAGAGATCAATAAAATATAACCCAATAGTGGCCCACTCCTCGCAGGGAGGTAAAAGGCTACAACCAATACGTTCGGGACTGCCGGACACGGGTTGACGGGCCGCACTCGGTGACGGGTTGGCCGCGAGGAGGTTCGGGTGCAACGCTGCCGAAACCGGTGTCGCGCGCGCCTGAGCGGAGGGGGTCTCACGGGCTGATACGACGCCCGTTTGAAGCACCGTCAGAGAGGACGCGTCACTGACTGATGGAGGAACGCTCCGGCCAAAGGGGGCGCGCTGGATCCGCCGGTGGTGACCGTGGGCGCTGCTGAAAGTCAGATCAGGTTCTGTGGACACAGAACTGCGCACGCCGTCGGTAAAATCTGGAAAATCGGCCTTCTGGTGCCCGAACAAGTCCGGGCCGGTTGGTGGTGACAGCTGATTGGCAGAGGTCGCCCTCGGCCAAATGGCGCTGGCAGACGACGCCGGTGCGAGCCGCAGGAGTCGTTGAAAGTCAAGACTGGTTCGCTGGGCGGACTGGGCAGACACGCTGGCGCAACCCCACGAGATCGACCGCCACGGACGGTGACGATGTCGAAACGCAACGCCGTCGGCGGCGTTGGAAAGTTAACTCGGAGATCCACGAACCCTGAAGAAACCAGCGCAAAAGACGCAGCGTGGAGGCCTGGGGAAAATTCCCAATCAGGGCCTCCCCGCTGGGCGAGCAGAGAAAGTGGTGCTGGCGCAGGTCGGCGGAGAAAATCGGTACGGGCAGTGCCGATCCCCGATTGATGCAAAACCGGCGCCGACGCGAAGCTGATCCGCAGACGTATCTCCAGAAAATAGATCGTGGCAAAACTCGTCCAAGAAGGGGCGCGAGCTCTGCTACAAGTCGGGGAAGAAATCTGGAATCACGCACACGAACCGTTGAGGAAGAAGATGAGGATAAGAGGGAACCCCGGAGTCCACCGAGGGCTGAGGCGTCACACCCCGCCGTTCTCCCGTCGCAGGAGAAGAAAGAGAGAGAGAGAGAAGGGCGCAAAAAGCTTTGCACAATACTCACTTGTATTCAAAATCATGTGTAAACTGTAATCGGTACAATGTGAGAACTACTTATAGGGGATGGGAAAACCCTAATCTAACTAGAAGGGGAGGGGTGCGCCCAGCTCCAAGGAGAGAAAGGCGGCCCATAATTCAGCAAGCTTAGAAAATAGAAAAGGATTCTAAGTGGGATAAGGAAGGGGTGGAGTTGGGGAAAGGAGGAGAGGGGGAAAGGGGAAGGGAGAGGGGAGCGCCCCCCACCTTCCCCAGTAGAACTAGGAAGGGGGGGGGGGCGGCTGCCTCCTCCTCCTCTAGCTGGGGAGGGGGCCACCCCCTAACCCTAATGGGCCCTTTTTTTAGTGGGCTTCAAACCCCAATAAGCCCCTGACCCCATAACACGATCCATTACCCCACAAAGCAACCCAATTGGCCACTATATGGCCCAATAAGTGCCTAAACAAGAAGATGTCCACGCAGGGACCAAAAGACAAGGCCCACAAGGCCTGAGCAAGTCCAGACTGAGGCCCAACATGGCCTAAACATGATGATGAAAAGATAACTAGAAGGTGCCGCCGTCGCCGAGCCACAAGGAGGTAGCGGTGTGCCGGGTGCTCCGTCGAGGATAGCGCCGTGTGTCCTCACCAATAGTCCTTTGTATTAGCTTTCCATCCATAGCTTATTTGCATCAGTTGGGTCACGTTTGCTTTGTTAAAAATTGTCATCATTTTAGCATTTTGTCCATAAAATCTGCATGTGGTTTGCGCACAAGTTCATAGGGGCAACTTTGCTCAGTGATTTAATTGACCTCCCGGGATCAGATTGATCTGTTCTTGAGCCCGTTGTGCAGACCTTTGTATTGTCTTTCCATCCATATACTATTTTTCTTAGTTGGATCAAGTTTGCATAGTTTAATCTAGTCTTGATTTTCTAGTTTTAAGCGAGAATTTGCATGCACTCCGGTGCACATAGGGCCATACATTACATATCATAGTTGCATTTCCTACTTTGGTAAGTGATCCTCTCGCCTCCATATTCCTTGGAGTCGACTAGGTAATCTTATCCGGGATCTCCAGAAGTCCCCATGAGCCGTGGATTTCCACATGGACACCGGGCCGGTTGTACCTTTCCACCCCTTAGGCTTGCATTTGCATAAGTGTGAGAGTGATGTGACACAAAGCGGGGAGGGGAATTCGAGCTAGAAGTGATGAAAAGGCCGTCGATGCCGATGCTATCCACTCTCTGTGCTTCAGGATAGATAGTCGGTTCTCTTGACACTGCGGCCACTCTGGATTTTTGCTGAAGACGAAACCAGTGGGAAACTCTTCGTAGCTGGACCTGGAAGACACCGAAATTTTCTGGATTTCTTCTGGTACCTCTACTAGTCAGGGTAGGGGCTTGAACAGGGTAGCAAGTCCTCTGTTCTGACAACTGTAGGTTCCTAACAGCAGGAAGCAGAGGGTGCCACGAATGCTCCCGAGCTCGGAATCAGGTTCCGTCAGAGCCTTTGGAACCGTTGACAGGTCTACTTCGAAGCCGAACCAACGGGGATGCCAAATGAGATCGGAGTAGTCCGGTGGCTTTTGAACACTGAAGGAGGGTCGGTGCAGACAGAGTGGAAGTAGAACCGCACGATTGGGGGAGAAAATTGATAACTTTCTGGCCCGGTCTACAAATTGAACTCTGCTTCTTGGGGATGGTAGGGGACTCGAGTAGAAGACTTTTACTGAAGAACTCTTGATTAGATTCCCAATAGGTTTGTTGCAGAAGAGCTTCCACTCCGGCTCTGGCCTCCTGCTAGGGAAGATTCGCGCAGTCGGGGGAGAAAGGCTCTCCCGAGCAGCACCGTGCTCGGACGAAGATGAAACCACCGCCGTTGCGAAGAGGACAGGCAGACGCTTCCAAAAGTACCTCTTGGGCCTTCAGATTTGCCGGGATGTGGTCGGGGTTGCCTCTGCAAGCAGGTGGTCTTCTGCAGGTCTCCAGCTACTTGGAGGATCTATCAATGGAGGTGGGAGAGGTGATGGAGAAGAGCAAGGGAGAATGGTGGAGATGAGAGAGAGAGGGGGGGGCGACCCTAACCAAGGGGTGGGGTCTTGGGGGTGCCCTAGGGCTATGGAGGGAAGGTGGATTTGAATTCAAATGGCCTAGGGAAGTGGTGGGTTGTATGGGGGAGAGGGAAGGGTGCTTGGGGAAGGGAAGAGGGTAGTTGGTGGTTGGAGGGTGGAGCAAGGATTGGAGGATTCCACCTTGGGGTTGGGGGGGGGAGTTAAATGAGTGTATGGGGAAGGGGGAGGGGTCTTAATGATAGGTAATTGGGGAGGAGAGAGAAAATTTCAAAATTTGGGGTGAGGGGAGAGAGAGAGAGAGGGGGGACCCCTTAGAGAAAGAGAGAGATAATGAGAGAGAGAAAGAGAGAGAGAGGGGAATCCACCCCTTAGAGAGAGAGAGAGAGAGAGAAGTTAGAGAGAAAGAAAGAACCCAGGAGAATCCACTCCTAGAGAGAGAGAGAGAATATTGGAGAATCCACTCCAAAGAGAGAGAGATAGATGGAGGGTAAGGGACCTCATGTTGGAGGTAGTTTTCCAAATATTTTTGATTCACTTCATTTTTTTAAAAGAGAGGTTACATGACACTTGTATAGACTCCACAAAGAAGACCAAAAGGCAACTCACCTAACACCTAACACCTACTCATCATAACTCTCTTGGGAAGACTAAAAGACACAAAAAATAAAAAAGACTCTTACATGATTATTGTGGACATAATTACTATAAACATAAAACATGACCCATTAGGCCCATACATATGGCCCAATTAACATGAGACAACTAAAACATAAACATGAGACAACTAAAACATGAATATCTATTTGATAATTTTGTTGAAGCCGCTTGCCGATCCCGCCAAACCACTCCACTTGGAGAAGGTTCGACCTCGAACCTTGATTCTCGAATCTCGAACTGCAGGACCCCGACTTGTTGGGACAAATCGGACGACTTGCTCGGATACCATTTTGATGTGACACCAAGCGGGGAGGGGAATTCGAGCTAGAAGTGATGAAAAGGCCGCCGATGCCGATGCTGTCCACTCTCTGCGCTTCAGGACAGATAGTCGGTTCTCTTGACACTGCGGCCACTCCTGATTTTTGCTAAAGACGAAACCAGTGGAAACTCTTCGTAGCTGGACCTGGAAGACACTGAAATTTTCTGGATTTCTTCTGGTACCTCTGCTGGTCGGGGTAGGGGCTTGAACAGGGTAGCAGGTCCTTTGTTCTGACAACTGCAGGTTCCTAACAGCAGGAAGCATAGGGTGCCATGAACGCTCCTGAGCTCGGAATCAGGTTCCTTCAGAGCCTTTGGAACCGTTGACGGGTCTACTTCGAAGCCGACCCAACGGGGATGCCAAATGAGGTCGGAGTAGTCCGGTGGCTTCTGAACACTGAAGGAGGGTCGGTGCAGACAGAGTGGAAGCAGAACCACACGATCGGGGGAGAAAATTGATAACTTTCTGGTCCGGTCTACAAATTGAACTCTGCTTCTTGGGGATGGTAGAGGACTCAAAGTAGAAGACTTTTTCTGAAGAACTCTCGATCAGATTCCCAATAGGTTCATCGCAGAAGAGCTTCCACTCCGGCTCTGGCCTCCTGCCAGGGAAGATTTGCGCAGTCGGGGGAGAAAGGCTCTCCCGGGCAGGACCATGCTCGGAAGAAAATGAAACCACCGCCGTTGCGAAGAGGACAGGCAGACGCTTCCAACGGTACCTCTTGGGCTTTCAGATTGGCCCGGATGTGGTCGGGGTCGCCTCTTCAAGCAGGTGGTCTTCTGTAGGTCGCCAGCTGCTTGGAGGATCTATCAATGGAGGTGGGAGAGGTGATGGAGAAGAGCAAGGGAGAATGGTGGAGATGAGAGAGAGAGGGGGGGGGGCGACCCTAACCAAGGGGTGGGGTCTTGGGGGTGCCCTAGGGCTGTGGAGGGAAGGTGGATTTGAATTCAAATGGCCTAGGGAAGTGGTGGGTTGTATGGGGGAGAGGGAAGGGTGCTTGGGGAAGGGAAGAGGGTAGTTGGTGGTTGGAGGGTGGAGCAAGGATTGGAGGATTCCACCTTGGGATTGGGGGGGGAGTTAAATGAGTGTATGGGGAAGGGGGAGAGGTCTTAATGATAGGTGAATGGGGAGGAGAGAGAAAATTTTGAATTTTGGGGCGAGGGGAGAGAGAGAGAGGGGGGGACCCCTTAGAGAAAGGGAGAGATAATGAGAGAGAGAAAGAGAGAGAGAGAGAGGGGAATCCACCCCTTAGAGAGAGAGAGAGAAGTTAGAGAGAAAGAAAGAACCCATGAGAATCCACTCCTAGAGAGAGAGAATATTGGAGAATCCACTCCAAAGAGAGAGAGATAGAAGGAGGGTAAGGGACCTCATGTTGGAGGTAGTTTTCCAAATATTTTTGATTCACTTCATTTTTTTAAAAGAGAGGTTACATGACACTTATATGGACTCCACAAAGAAGACCAAAAGGCAACTCACCTAACACCTAACACCTACTCATCATAACTCTCTTGGGAAGACTAAAAGACACAAAAAATAAAAAAGACTCATACATGATTATTGTGGACATAATTACTATAAACATAAAACATGACCCATTAGGCCCATACATATGGCCCAATTAACATGAGACAACTAAAACATAAACATGAGACAACTAAAACATGAATATCTATTTGATAATTTTGTTGAAGCCGCTTGCCGATCCCGTCAGAGAGAGTTAACCTTAGTCAACCCAAAGTTTGGACCTTATCTTGAGGGAATTATTATTAATTCAAATCATTAAAAGGTCTATTAAAATCCCTAAAATATTTCCCATCATATCAACTTGTTTGACTTGGGTGAAAACTCTCACATTGCATTGTTTGGGCTTGTCCAAGCCCATTGGTGGTGTTTTATGTTGCATCCACATGTTTCATCGTTGTTAGGTCCTGCTTAAGTCAGTCCATTTTGTATGTTTATTATCTAGTCCATTGTCCCTTGGTCCGTTGTCCATTGGTCTTTGCATTAGTGGGTCAGTCGCCCCTTGTTCTCAAGCCCATTAAGCCCATGCTTCCCCATTTGTATTGTCCTTGATCTCCTTGTATTAAGTCTCCATTTGCCCCCATGGAGTATCATTCTAACCCCTTGTATCATTCTTTTTTCTAATCTTCTTCCCATTCTCGCGTGGAATCTCTTCCCACGCGGGCCCATCTTCCTGTGGTCCCTCTGATCCCTCCGAGGAACAGGCTAATCTCATGGCCCATCTTTCAAGCCTTGTTCGCCAAATGGACCCGGCCCAGGCCCAACGTCTCATTGCATCTCATCTTCATGGGCCTCCTTCTCTTAATGGGCCTTCTTCTCTCATTAATAGGCCTCATCATCTTAACGAGCCCCATTCTCTTAATGGGCCTTATTTTTCTAATGGGACTCATTCTTCTTCTCCTTATGCTGCCATCCCAATGGGTCCTTATGCTCATGCTTCTTCCAGGCCCACATATCCTTCTACTCCCGGAATGGGCCCTTCTTCTTCTCAGCCCGGATCCTCTTATCCGGCCCATTATCATCCTACTGGTCCGAATTCACATCCTCTTGCTCAAGCTGACCCATATTCTTCTCGATCTCTCCCTACCCAAGAGATGATTGTTCAAACCCAATGCCAACTTGATGAGCTTCAACGTCAGATCGATCCTAAATCCTCTTTAAGTGTTCCGTTCGCTTTCCAAGGTCTTCGGCTCCCACCTCCATCACAAATTCCCACATATCACCGTTATAGTAGAGTCGGTGACCCGTATGTGCACTTGAAGGAGTTTGTTTATGAGTCGGCCCAATTTCGGCATGACCAACGCTTGATGGCCTATCTATTTGGTCTGTCATTGGAAGGCCCGGCTCGGATTGGTTCTTCTCTCTTCCGCAAGAGCAAGTTGTGAGTTTTCATGCCATTCAAGAAAAGTTTATTCAACAATATCAAGACCAAGTTGGGCCCAAGTACTCTATTGTGGATCTGGCCCATGAGATGATGAAGCCCGAAGAGGAGTTCTCTACCTTTGCCGATCGTTGGCGTCGCCTTGCCGCGCAGGTCCCAGGGCACATTCCAGAGGGAGAGCAAATCAAGATGCTGATATCTAATGTCGCACCCACCTGCCCTCAACGACATTATATCCTGGCAACAATTATATAGCCGAGCCCGCTTCATTCGCCAACAAATCCAAGATTCCCTTGACCTCGAGTCTCCACCATCCACCTCCACATATCAACCTTCACCCTCCACGTGCCAACCCTATGCTCCCATGAGTCAGCCCGCCATGAGTCAGCCTTCCACCACATATCCCTCCTCGAGCCAACCCCCTGCCTATACATACCTATACGCCTCCACATATCAACCTTCCATGAGTCAGCATCCTGCGTCCGCATACCCATCTCCGTTTCCACCCCCGGTCAAGGTCACACCACATCCCGAGCAGGTGGATGCCGTCTACATACCTCCCTACTCCGTTCCACATATGCCTTCGCCAAATCCCTTCGCCACTAACCAAACTCCATTACCTATGCAACCTCCGCTTCCCTCTACACAACCTTCTCCACCACCTCATACCCCTCGGCATCCGCCTTGCCCGAAGCTGGCTCCTTGTCCTCCATTACCGGAGTGCTTTACCGACATTTTTAGGGCTTTGATGGCCACTCACGAGTTGCCGCTCTCTCTGGTTGTGCCTAGCCAACCCGTGGTCGGGAATATGCTTCAATATTGTGATTTTCACCGCCAGAAGGGGCATTTGGTTGAGGATTGTCCCGAGTTCCGAGAGTATGTTTATGGCCTGGAAGGTAATAAAAGGATTGATTGGGCCGCCATGCGTAAAGTTGTTTTAGATCTCCACAGCAAGCAGTAGCAACAAGAAGCACCGCCCAAGCAGCCATCTCCATCTCTACAAGATCGGGGGCACCCCAATGATTCTTCATCTAGCGTTGAACCCGCTCCATCACCTACTACCTCGCCTACTCTGTTACCTTCACTATCTCCTATCCAATCTTCGCAACCTCCACAAACCCAAGCCTTTGCTCAGGCTAGTGCCACCTCCCCTTCTTCTACTTCTTCCACCACTACTTCCACCCCCAATGTCGTTCAACGCGTTGTGTTGATACGTCGATGGTGGGTGCCACAACCCCCTTCTTCACCCTTGCCATGTCCACTACCTCCATCGACCACATCACCATCTCCACCATCCTCTACATCGCCTACACCATCTCCACCACCCTCACCATTGCCTAAACCTCCATCACCCCCACCATCACCTTTGACCGAGCCTGAGCAAATTTTGCCTTTGCCGCCCTCGCCCGAGCAAGTCATACCTCCACTCTTACCTTTGCCTCCACCTAAACACACCATACCCGTTGAAACCCCCGTGTCTTCTGAACCTACTCCTATCCCAATTCTTCCACCTATTCCCACCCTACGGAGCGGGTGTGCTTTGCCCATGGTGCCCCTTGGGTCTAATCCCCAGGGAGACAACAAGCCAAGTCAACATGATTCGGTGTCGGCCGTGCATTTCAAGATCCAAGACTTCATTTTCTGGATGCCGATCCGCATCCTGGTCCCTTGTTATTTTGGGGATGTTGAGCCTACACTCCTAGTGAAGACGGTTGACAAGAAGAGTTCCCTTGAGTTGATGTCAATTTCTTCCTGAGCAAGGCCGGTGGCAATCTCTTTGCTCACCAGAGAGTTCACCGTTGATGCTATTATTTCTCTTCACTCTATTGCCATTCAGATGACAGGACAAGAAGGGTTCTCTACCCGTGTTGTGCTAACGCATACGACCGCCAAGCAGATTATAAGTTCTATATTCAAGGGGAAGTTTGCCGTATCTTCTATATTCTCCAAGGACATTCTGCACATCCTATGCAATATCTCTCGATTTATTAGTACGCCGGCCACGTCAACGCCGTGTATTGATCTCCCCCGGCTTCATCCATCTCTTCTATCAAGGGAGCTATGCTTCAGGCCTGATTACCAAGTGGAGTTGCTGAATATCATGTTGCTTGTGTCGAGAGACAAAACTCCATGGTTTTCTGATATTCATCATTCTAAGGAGTCACATGCTCAAGAATGTCCGCATATTGCTAACACCGAGTGTCTAGGGGAAACCGCCCCGATGAAGTTGCATGTTCACAGCCGGGCTAGGCCATCTACCGGGTGGGCCCATTATTTGAGAAGGTATTGCAGATTAAGAATCCCGAAGGTCCAAGCCCGCACCAGACGGGTCCATTTTCAAGAGATTTCTACCAAGAAGAGGCGGCGATGCAAACTCAATGGCCGTCGGTTGTGCATTCAGGGGTCCATTTCTCTTTCTCCATCTTTCCATTCATCGTTTCTTCTACTCAGCTCCCACCCTTGGGTGGTGTATCTTCCCTCTTTAGATCTGGATTCTATGATCTTCTCCTCTCTTATGGGGTCCGCAAGCCCCTATTCTTCCTCTTCTCCTTTTCATCCGAAGTCTCTGGATTATCCCTCCTCTCACGATTCTAGGCCCCGGCCTATGTCATTCTTCCATCCCGATCTCGGGACATCACTTGATTCTTCCTCCCTGGGACTTCTGGGTGTTGCCTCTGATTCTTCCCCGGGACTTTCGAGTGTTACTTTTGATTCTTCCCCGACTTCGTCGGGTGATTACGATTCTCCTTTTCCGGCCCTGCCAGATGACTACTACTCTCCTTCTCCGGCCACGTCGGATGATCATTCTCCTTCTTCCTCATCTTCACAGCAATCCTCTCACTGTCTTTCTATTCTCTCCTCTTCTCCCTTTCGGGGTCTTCGCCATTTCTCTTGCTGCTTTCGAGGCTTTAGTCTGCCTTGATCTGAGCTAATCTGGTTTCTTTTGTATCTGGTTCCTTGTTATCAGGGTCTCTATGCCTTAACGAGGGAGTTCTAGCCCTCGTCTCTCTTCCTTTTTATCCTCCTTCGTCTAGTTTGGTGTCTATCGCTCCTCCACGTCAAGGAATCTTTCAATCCCTTTGCTATCCTCTCCCTTTTGTCATGTCAAGCAAGGAAAATAAAGCCCGCACTCCTCAAAGCTCGATGGTCAAGATCACTCCACGGATTTGCAAAGGTATTTTTATTTTGTACAAGAATATGTTATCATTGCTATTACTCTTATTACTTCTGCACATGCTTATAACGTTGGTTCCTCGACATGGTTAAGTGGCTTTTAGAAATTTGCTTAGTTCATTTAAAATGAGTTCACTTCTGTAGCATCCTTAGACTGGTGATAACTCTGCGCTGGGAGTCTAGTTTTTTCCCCGATTGTTAAAGGTTATCTTTTAGCATGGGTTTTTCACACACTCCATGGCGAGCCATAGCCGATTCCTCTGAGACACACCGTTGCTGCTTTAGCCATACTTTGGGTATGCACAAAGGTCATTTTATCTTCTCTGCTTAGCCAAGTGCAGGGGCAAGAGATGGATGGATGAGATGACCAACCTTGGCACTCCCCAATACGAGAGAGGTCTCAAATATGGGTAGTCTTGACCCTTGAAAAGTGAGCTTTCATGCTATATCTAGCCAACAAGGGCTGTCAAAAAAGAAAATCAATGATGAATCAAAGAAAAATATTGAATCAAAGGCATGGCAAGAGTGGCAGTACAGTTCCCCGCAGGACGTCATGAGCCCGGTCGCATGCGTGCCTGATAAATATGGGTCTAAAAATCAAAGACACAAAGTCCCCGGCGCAACAGACCTACTCTTTGAGGGGTAGTGCCCTGGAAGGAATTCAAGTCCTGATGTCTCCCATCCTGCATAAGGCTTGTCTCTAATTTTTCTTCTACTCCTCCCTCTTAGGCTGGGTTGTATCTCGGGTATGGCCTTAGTAGGGGCACCGTTCTTTAGAGGCAGTTGGTTGTGGTAAGCCACCCTCACATGCACGCCCTACTAAAGGGAAGTCTTTAATGAGAGGGGAGGGACGGCGATCCCTGACCAGTAGTTCGAGCCTGTCTTTAGGTGCTACGGATTACTATTTCAAAAATCCAAAAAAAATGAGATATTGTCAAAAATCTAAAAAAAAGAGATATTGTCAAAAATAAAAAAATGAAATGTTGTTCAAATCTAAGAAAAAATCAAATATTTTCAAAATCTAAAAAAATCAAGAAAATTAAAAATCTAAAAATATTTATCTTTTACATTTTATTTTGAGAATAGATATGTAATCTGTTTGCTAAGTGTGCAGGTTGCAGGTACTCAAGCATTCCTTGCTATATCTTTGTGCTCTGTCTCCTGTCCACATCTTTGATCTGTTCTTCTCTTCTTCAATCATGTCTCTCGATATGTTCTGAAGCTTATGTCCTTCTCAGCTTTTGTTTACAATGATCATATTTCTATGAGAGGGCTTTACCTCACGATTATGAACCTGGCGGTTCTGCTTCATTCTGATCTTGGGTTTTGATTGAAGGGCGTATTTATTTATATCCTTTGTCCCGCCGTGTCCTTGTCTCGCCGTGTCTATGTCCCATCGTGTTGTCCCACACATGTTATTTTATTCTTCACCACGTGTTGTTAGTTGTCTTGCATATGTTGTTAGTCGTCCTTCTATATCTCGTGTGTTGTCCCAACCGTGTGGTCATCCCTCATGTTCTTGTCCCAACCATGTGTTGTCCCACTGCATTGTTGTCTTGTCCCCCACGTTCATCTTGCATACATGTGTTTTTTTCATGCCATTGCATATGTGCTTGTTCGTCTTGTTGCGTTGTTTTCCATTCGTTTGATTGTTATGTGTCGTTCAATTGAGCGTTATCTTATCGTCGTTATGTTCATGCTTGTTTATCATGTTCATTCATATTGTTATTGTCTTATTTGAAAATCCATAGAAATTTTAAAAAATCAGAAAATCTAAAAAAGATGCCGTTTCGCTTGGCAGGTAAGTCATGTATGGCTATCGATCCCTACTCATTGTTGCATTACTATATAGTATCTACATTATTATAGCCTCTCAAGGACCGGCTGGTTGCCTGTGTGTTCTAGGATCTGATGTTCCCCTTTAACAAAAATGATGATGATCTAGGAGCATATGGTTAATCGTTGGATAGGACGCTCGGTTGAGTCGAGTGGGGGACGACGGACTCTGTCTCGCACGCCGTGGTTGCAAGAAGACTCTTGACCCCGTCTGGCATAGTCTAGTAATATTATCCTTGAGTACTTTCTATTTTATCTTTCTTTGCATTCGTTTTAATGATTTCTTTATTTTAGCCCAGCATGCATCATGCGCATTTTTTTGAGCATTCATGAATCTTCATCTTTTCAAGGCATCTTACTGATGGTGAATAGCTGTGTTCTTGATCTCGGATGAGGAGAGTCATTCCACTCTGAATTAAAAGGTTTCCTTCGATCTGCTCGCTTGATTTGGTTAGCTGAAGATTACTGTCTGGAGTTTAGTTAATCATCTTTTCCTTCCCGTTACCTCCGGCGGCCAGCCGTGTTTTCCTTTCCTTAGTTGTTAGTTCCTCCAGACTTGCGTCGTTTGGTTGGCTATTCCTAGTGATTAGTTCGAAGTTTTCTGAAGATTCCTATCGCTTGTTGGTTGAGACGGGTGTCGTTTGCCTTAACGCCCGCTTTTCAGTCTGCTCCACTTCATTTCCGCTTCATCTCCATGTTCCATTCCGCTTTCGCTTCACCTCCGCTCGCTCCCCTGTAAAGAGGGCGTTAAGGAGGGGCATCTGTTGACACCCATTTTATGACCGATAAGTTGGGTCATCTCCTTGTTCATTCTATATGATGCTCCGAGTTATTCCCTTTTGTTGAGCCTTCTTGATCAGTGGGAGGTTTATTTCGTGGGTCTTAATTCCTTGGTTGGGTCTGGTTCCTTGATTCCTTGCATTGAACGAAGTTTAGCAAGCTTTTGTCTCATTTGGATCCTTATTGTCTCTAACGGTCTATACCAGGCGCGTTACATTCCTCTGACGCATCAGTCCTTGGCCGTTACATCTTGAAGAGTCCTTGAGTATAAGGCTTCTTTTCAAAGCTTTCCTTTGGCTATCTGTTGACTCTGATGGTCTATCGTGCAACCGTTATAGTTCTCTGACGCGTTTTCTCTCGACCGTTACATTCTTCAAGAGTCCAGCATTTGAAAACTTCTCCCATTGATCTTATCTCTTAAAGATGAGGTTGATTGTGACGGTCTACTCCTGGATCATTACATGCCTGTGACGGTCTGTCGTGCAGCCGTTACATCAAACAGAGAGTCCTGGCAGGTCTAGCCTTTTCTCTGCTACTCCGTGGCCGAGTTAAGAGTTTGATCTTGTGATTTCTCTTCCAAATCTGATCCTTAAAACCTTCTGTTTGTTTCTATGGACTCTTGGGAGTGTTATCTTCAAGAGTTTGCTAAGAATCATCCTCCTTTTTAGCTGGATTATCCTCTGCTCGACCGGAGAGTTTGAGGGCCTATAAATAGAACCCTTACTTCATGGCCTAAGGAGGAAAAATCTGGAGTTTATGTCGAAGTGCTGCCGCATTCTAGAGCCATATCCAACCAAGAAAAGTTGTCTCTCACGTCCATCTGATTCACAGTCAAGGGAGTATTCATTTTCTTGAGTGTTTTAGTTGCATCATTGGCATACTTGTGTTCTTCCTTTTCTCTTTTCATCATAGCATTGTCCCACTCCTTATTTCATGTTCTTCCACGTTCTTCCACTTATTTCATTCACTTAAGCATCCTTCCTATCTTTTAAAACGCCCAGAGGGGTTAAAAAAACACAACTCCCCGGTATTCCCCTTTCCTTTTGAATGATATCAAGTTCATTTGATTATTGATACTACGTTGTTCGAAAGGCTAACTTGGGGGTTGTTTCTTGTGTTCTACGTTCTTTGGCAGGTTGACAGGGCTCATTAGATGAGGCCCAAGCTTTCTAGCCGGCTGGAAGGTTTGGAGTTTGAAAGATTCACAAGCTTGTTCTGCAGACACTCTGACGGTCTTCATCAGACGCGTCAGGTTCCTCTAACGATCTGTCGGGCGACCGTCACACTCCCTGTGACGCATAGGCACTGGACCGTTATATCCAGTAGAGCTGCAGTTTCCTATTGGTTTCTCTCTCCTGTGAGCGAGTGCATCATCTTCCTATTCTAAGGTATTAATCAGGCCTTTGGCTTGTTTTTACCTTAGTGGCGATCACGTTCTTTTCCTGGTAGTGGGCATTAGCTTTCTCTCTCCCACATCTTATTTCCTCTTGCTTGTTCCACCCACGCGGAGTGTTTTTATTTACTCCCTTTGCTCCACGCTCTGGCGTGTGTTTTCTTTTTCCTTTCTTAGTTTAGTTTGATTGAGATAGCATTGCCCATGCTAGAGCTGGTTCTGATTGCCTAGGTTCTTGGTTTACATGTTCATAGGTTGATTAAGATCATTGTTATTTGCTCTTCATATTCATCTTCATATGATATCAAACTTATCTATTCTTCTTTGCAAACGGCAAAAACAACAAAAAAACAAATCAACAATGCTGAAGAAAGAAGGTGTTACAAGAGAAGTGTCGACACTTGCAACAGAAGCGCACCACAGCCATTCCTCAGTAAAGGAAAGTCGATGCTACATTGCTGTAAAGGTCGAAGCACACAAATGGTCAATGTAGGTCAACGCAGTAAAGTCTGTGCATGTTCATGACTTAGTCATCAGTAAGGTCGGTGCTTGCTTGATTTTCAATGCAGTAAAGGTCGGTGCACATCTGAGACTAGCACAGACCATGGTCAATGCAAACTTCTAGCTAGCGCAACCAAGGTCGGTGCACATCAGTCAAAGTTGGTGCACATTTGAAAACAAGGTCTGTGCACATTGCTGAAGGTCAGTGCACATTTGGTTTCAATGCTTCAAGGTCGGTGCACATAGCTAAGTCTGAGCACATGTGTCTTCTAAGGTCGGTGCAAGTTTTGCTTCGACATACAAAGTCTGAGCACATTTGACAAATCAAGGTCGATGCATGTTCTCCTTCAACACTAGAACGTCTATGCATATTTACCTTCTGGAAAGATAAGGTCTGAGGACATATGAAATCAAGGTCTGTGCAATGTCTGCTTCCAACCTCAAAAGGTCTGAGCATATTCGCTAGAAGGTCGATGCATATCTGCAAATAAGTGTCGACACTTCACTTATAGAGTGTCAACACCTTGGTGGTTCCAAATGTTGATGATCAGATCCTTAAAGAAGTGTCGACACCTTAGTTATAGCAGGTCGACACTTTGGGCTTCCAGAGACAGTCATACAAGAAAACTTCATAAGAAGTGTCGACACGTCCTTTACAGGAGGTCGACACTATGGCATTCTAGAGAGCATTATATTGGCTGCTTTACGAAGAAGTGTCGTCACTTCCTTCACAGGAGGTCGAGACCTATGTTCTTCCAGAAGCTTTCAAGCTAGTTGTCTGTCAAGTCAATGAAAGATCCAGAGAGAGAAAATAGGTACTGCAAATGTCTAATTTTACAGATTTCGAGGTCTGGATGGGGTCCCCATGTTTGACTTTTGTCCCTATCAACATGTCACTTTCTTAGAGCTATTTTTGTCAGAAATCTAGCTGGAGAAAGGACACCTCACAGTCTGCCACTGGGAAAAGTCAACACAGTCTGCCACCTCTTTACTGTCACCCCATGTGACTCCGGTCCGAGCAGTCCTCAGCAAGACAGAATGTAAATTTCAGCCAATGAGAGGACCACATGTCTAAAGGCATTTAATGTGAAGATCTTATGATCTGCCTTCAGTCTGCCCCCATCCTATCCATGGACTAGAAGCAAGCCAGCTCAAGGCAAATCCTACAAAGCATCTTCCTCAAAAATAAGAAAAGCTTTTGGAGGGAAAATTTGGAGGGAAAGTCTTTCACCACATTTCCTTGTGACTCGGCTATAAATATCAAGCTTTCTCAAGAGAGGAAGCTGCTGCTACCAAGAGAGTACCACGCTCTAGAGCATTTGCAAAGAACTTCCTTGAAAGGCGTGAGAGAGCAGCCCAGCACTGATTCTCAGTTCAGTGCTATCAAAGAAGAAGAAGAGAGAGCAACCTCGAGAGAAGAGAGAGCAGCCTTGAGAGAGAAAAGAACACCCCTGCAGTCTACCTGAGCTTGAAGAATCAGATCTTCAGATCTGGAATATATAGCTGTAGTCCCCAGCTGGAAAATCATCATCTAAAGCTCCAGCTGGCGTTTTTTTTTTTATTCTTGTGATTCACCCACTGCACTTGCAGTGTCTTCTGCTTATGTTTTTCGTTCCACTCATTTCAACATCATACTTTGTTCTATCCCTACTGCTTGTGTGTAGGAAGACAGACGGAGGTTTGCTCCGGTCTATGGAGAACCATCCCTACCGGTTTTGTGTGTAGGAAGACAGACGAAAGTTTTTCCGTTCTGTGATTTTGAGGCGTGTCCCCTGTCAAGCTGTGAGTCAGCAGGAAAGTCTCACCAGGTTTGGTGAGGGGTGGACGTTGGTTGTGGGTTTACAACTGAACCACCTTAAAATTCATGTGTTGTGGGTTGTGTATCTCATGTGATTGCTCCAGTTTCTCTATCCCCTTCACAGTTCTGTGTGTTTGCTATATCAATGGAATCTTGATTGCTTTCTACAGAACACTTCATCATATTGCTCACCCACACACACATGAGGTTCAACGAGTAGCCAATCTCAATTCATGAGATTCTGGTTGATCTCTAAAGTTCACACATACAGCGAGTTATCACACTTAGTTGATATGTGTTGAGATCCCTATTGTCCAGTGCAATATATCACTCTTACCCCCTAACCACATTGAATCAGCATCAACCTAGCTGCTGTGCAGCGTTGATCTTTGCTATCTATCTAGCTGTGCTCCGTTGAGCTTAAGCTTCTAACTGTGCAGTCCATGGACCTGTTTTGCTATCTTCACTTAAGCCACTCTGTCTAAATCCGATGTGCTTTATGTCTAAGTGTTTTATTGTCTTTATAGGAGTGATCTTCGCCTTTGGCAGTCAAGTTTTAAATAGGCCATAGTTCTTGAGAGGATCTATTCAACCCCCCTTCTAGATCCCATTGCACCACTCGAGACCCAACAAGTGGTATCAGAGCCAAGCTCATCTTTTCCCAGATCCTACGATATGCAGGGAAAGATCCCAGTGCATTTTGAGAAAATGGCTTCATCTGCTATACATGCTTCGATGGCTTCTCTGCCTATGTATGATGGTTAAGATTTTTCAATTTGGCTAGGGAGAATGTTCACCTATGTCAAATCCATAGATCCACAATTGTGGAACCTTATATACATTGGTCCTCATGAGCTGCCATCAAACCCAGATGAATGGTCTGCTGAGCAGGAGACCAAACATATTGAAAACCTTGTTGCATTTAACCTGATAAAAGCAGTAATTGATTTCATGTTTTCTCATCTTGTGTCCACTTGCAGCACAGCCAAACAAATCTTGAATAGATTGGTGAACATTCATGAAAGAGGAGAACAAAGGATTATCTGCCTCATGTCCGACCAACCAGAACAGTCAAGCAATTCATCCTCAACTCAGGTAAGCTCTGAATCCGAGGACTTTACTTTTGAAGAACTTATAGAAGCTTATGATGATTTAACCAAGCACTTCAAAAGACTAAAATCAGAAAACAGAAAACTGAAAAAGGATTTAAAGAAAAACAATCAAGGTGAGAGTTCATCCTGCAAAAATTGTTCAGCTGTTGAAGAGCTCAATGATACTATTTTGGCTGATATGGTTGTACATAAAGAAACCATTGCTTGCCTAAAAGATGAAAATAGAATCCTTCAAGCTGAGATCAGTAGATTAGAAGAAATAATAAGAAAGCCTAAAGATAAGTCTAAATCTACATCAAATGATCAAAGTTTGACTGAAAACAAAGCTCTCACCGAAGTAAATCAAAATCTTAAAAATGAGAATGAAAATCTAAAAATGAAAACATTGAGTTGCTTGAAAGACTGTCTATCTGTGAAAAAGGCAAGGGCATTGTTAATGATAGCCTTGAGAAATTGAATGAACTTCAATTGGAAATTGAAAATTACAAGGGGGTGAATGCCATGCTCAATGAGCAATTGGCCGAGTGTGAAGAGGACCTTGCTGAGTCTGAACTACATGTCTCCTCATTGGAGAGTGAAAACAACAACTTAAGGAATTCTCTGTCAAAGCTTAATCAGGGCAAAGATAAGTTAGACAAAGTTCTGAAAACTAGGGTCAAACCTCAAATAGAAGGTTTGGGGCACAAACCTGTGAACAAAGAGTCCCTCTGAAGCAAGGTGTGTACCTCGTTTGTCACTGGCTCACTTGAAGCCAGCACTTCTTATGGTCATTCAAAATCGTATGCTGCTCAAAAGAAAAACCAAAATCAAAATGGCAATCTGACAAAGAATTTTTTCGGGCATAATCGAAAATATGGTTTTGCTAATGTGGAAATGCATACGAGGAAATCTCATGCTAAGTACCATGCTACTCATGAAATGAATGGTTATTGTTTCTATTATGGTATTGTTAGTCACACTGTGCATGATTGCCTCACCTTGCGTAATGATGAACTAAGAGCAGGCAAAAATAGAAGGTTTGTTACTGAAAACCATGGCAAGGGACACGTCAACACTGGGAGGAAGCATCTTCTGCACACTCATGCTCAAAAGCCCAGGTATGACCCCACGTGTCGACACACTCATCTGAATAGGTCGACACTTTCCAAGGCTGAACAATTAACAAATAGAAGAAACCATCCTCCTTACTGCTTCCACTGTGGAAAGATTACCCACACAGTCAAAAACTGTTAGCATCTGAAAGGTAAGACTCACCCTCATGATCAACATAGTAGAATCCATGCTCACCCACCAAGAGTTAATGCACCTGTACAAAGAAAGAATAGTAAATTTCTTGTGCGTTACTTCTACTATGGTAAATATGGGCATACATCCAATCACTGTCCTTGGACGAGAGTGGGTGACCATAAAGCAGCAAAGAAAATAAAGTCATTTGCAAGAATTGCTGCTAGCCAACCAGACCCAAGCAAGCTTGGGCACCTAAAAATTTTAAATGAGAATTTTGGGTGTAGGGTGCTTTGGAGCTGAACAGTGGATGCTCACGTAAATCAAAGCTCAAGGCATAGGTATATAAATATTTTTTATTTGTTCAATCCTTGCATGATAGGCTTGCACTGTAGTCATTGCATTATAAAGTTGTCTTGTCGTCAATAAAATTCTGCAAACTGAATTGCTTCCTTGAAATGCTGAAACATCCCCCATGGTGTGAGATAAACATCTAAGGTAGATTCTTGCTTACAGCTTGCTTGACCTCTGGTATATCAAATGATGTAGAGTAGAAAGGCAAGTCAAGCTTGACCGGAGCTCTCACCATGCTTGAGTAGGGTCCCAGATCCAAACCTCCGCCTTGTACCAGAGATCAATTAACTCAGCTACGTAATCCATGAAAAAATTGTCATGCTGATGGAATTACTATGATGGTGAGTTGCTATTTGTTTTCTGCTATCTTTTAGCAGCCATGTGAACTTCTTCCTTAGCATTGTTGATCATTATTTTTGATGATGTCTTCCATGGCTGCATATATTACAACTCATCACTCACATGGACAAATGCATTGCATATGGTTGACACTATATGTGTTGTGGTCATTAAGCATCATCTTGATATTTCATGCACTATCATGCATTTCATGATCAAGGGACCCAACTCTGCATGACACCTTGGTATATAAAATATTGAGTTGTGGAAAGGCAGGCTATGCTTGTCTAAAGGCACTCACTATGCGTGAGGTGGTCTTAGGACCTATGTTCTCTACCAGGTACCAAGGGTCAACCCATCATTAGAACAGTCTAGATGTTCATGTGAATAATTCATCAAATTCCCTACATTGATTTCATGGCATGTGGTGCACTCAGAATTCAGACATTCAATGCATAAAGTCAGGGGGAGCTCCTGCATTTCATAGTTTACCCATGTGCACTTGTTATCATGCATATACTGGTTTCAGAATTGATTGTACACTATATTGAAATCATCAAAAAGAGGGAGTAGGTAGCATGTATCCATCTGCATATGATAAAATCTAATTTGCATCTCAGTTCAGAATGCCTTGAACTTCTTGGAGGATTTTTCGGTCTGATTGTTGAATTCATTTATCAGAGTAAATCTTCTAGAAGAATCTTCCTTTATGGAGCTTTATGACTGCCCTGTATATGAAAGCTACTGGTTTAAAATTAATGATTTCTTGAGCTTTAATGTCTAATTGCCCTGAAAATGGTTGCACTCGGTCTTAATAGGCTTAAACTAGTTTTTCATGTTTTGACATGATATGCCTTCTTATATATGAAAGTTTATCTTTAGTACAAAGGCTTTCTTGTTTGAGAAACTTAAGCTAAGTATTGCACTTAAATAATCTGATTTGATGGAATTTATAAGAGCTAATTGTGTCAGAGCAATGACACTGGTTCATTGAGAAATATGTCTCCTAAAAAAAAATGAGGTAAGATATGTCATGAAGTGTCATTGTTATCTCTGCAGTAATGTAAAAGAAAAATCAAGATAGTGCAATGGCAAAGTTACTGAGAAATATGTCCCCTCATCAACAATAATGAGGTTCGATATGTCATGAGGCGACAAAGCTATCTCTATTCTAATTGTGGCATGACAGTCAGTCACACCAAGTACCTAGGGATACTGGCATCTAACCAATATATATCCTCAAGATACAAGGCATTATTGGACTTAAATGCTCATAAAACTCCCTTCGTGCTCAATGAAAATTATGAGTGTGATAGCAAAAGTTAAAAGCATATCTTCTGAAACTCTAAAATTCCATTTAGTCTTCATGATTGTTTAATCTCAATACTTTTCGTAGTAACTTTCAAGGAGCTAATGGAATTGAATGAGTAAGGTAAGAGGAGGTTAACATTGTTTTAGTATGCATTTCTGGTTCATTTCTATTAATACTAAATGCAGATGTTTTCAAGTGATTTTATTGAGAAGATTATAATTCATCAATGTTAAACCAATCCTACCGTAAGGGTTGCTTTACTAAAGCTCCACCACTGGAAATTCTGAAAAATCTGTAACTCTGTATTTATGAACTTGGCTACAGAATGAGGAACCCTCATCTTATCAATTCTTGGATTCTTTTCCGCAAAAATCTCCAAGTGTCGACCCCTTGCAACCAGGATTCGGTCTAACTGTCCTGACATCTGCCATTAAGGCAAACCGGCCTCATGTTGCTTCATGCTCCAATGATTTCTACCCTCTCCGCACATCTGCATAACTCATTCAGGCTGCCATGAATGCACCTTTATTCTTAAAAAGTGGTATCTGAATTCATTGATGTCTCCATCATGCCCTTGGGCTGCCTGCATTTCTCATCTCCATGCATTGCATAAAGAATCTGAAATCCTCAAAAATCTAAAAACTAGAAAACCATTAAAAACTCAAAAAATCTAAAAAACAAATTTGGTTTATGGTTGCTACATCTCTCACGTACAACATCATGCCTCTAATGACTCAATTCATGTTGCCGTTCATGATCTGCCCCTGCCATGCCAAGGGACATAGCCTTGTACTATAATTGCTCATCAATAAGTGGTATCATGTCCTAAAAGCTATTGACTTCAGTTCGTCTAGCATGTGGTTAGTGTGCTTTTTCCATTTCCATGTCTTGCATAAAAAATCTTAAAAATATGGAAAATAGAAAACTAGTAAAAATTTGAAAAACCTTCAAATCAAATTTGCTTTCTGGTTACTGTCTCTCTCTCATACTGCATCATGATTGCCATGGTTTAATGTCATGCACATGTCTACCTCTCATGATTCACTATATGTTGTTGTGCCGAGCCTTCATGGCATATGATGTCTAATTGTGTAAATATGTTTCTACCATGCCAAAACACCTAACAATCTACATCGTACTGATCATTAACAATTGGTATCACTTGCTCTCTAAACACTCAGCATCACTCCCTAACAAGTGGTATCATCTGCTTGTCTGTACGGTCTCCTCTCTACATATCACTTGCGTTACTTGCATTGACAAGGGACCCAACTATACGTTGTTGTGCTATGCCTTCAGTGTACAACCATTGGCATGTATTTCCACATCAGTTTATGTACACTGACAAGGTATCTTAGGTTGTTGAACGTTTCCTTGCTACCCACAGGTACTAAATCTTCTACTTTACTTCTTACCTTCCTAACTGTGCCATATATTTTCTCTATTGTGGTATTTTGATGATGTCAAAGGGGGAGAGAATTATATGTGTCATTAACTAGGGTATGCATAAAGGGAGAGTCTTATATAGGGAGAGAAAGTCATTGTGCTTCAATTCATGCTTCTATTTCCTTTTACCTTGACTAATAATGACTCATAGTTACCATTATCAAAAAGGGGGAGAATGTAGGGAGAATGTTGGGCATGTGTGTAACATGCTTAATTCTATTATTTTGATGATGTCTGACTATGACTCATTGATAAGTCTGACGTGCATTTGATAAACACATATTCATACATTTCAGGTCATGACAGCATAAGCAAGAAGATACATCTCTGTGCCATCACTAATAAGTGTAAGAAATCAAGGCATTGGCAACATAGAATTCAAGGTAATAGGTTTCACAGAAGTCCATGCAGTCAGGTCACTGCAGCTGCTGAAGTTGGTGCACATGCTGAAGAAAGAAGGTGTTACAAGAGGAGTGTTGACACCTGCTACAGAAGTGTCGACACCACATCCATTCCTCAATAAAGGAAAGTCGATGCTACATTGCTGTCAAGGTCGAAGCATATAAATGGTCAACGCAGGTCAATGTAGTAAAGTCTGTGCATGTTCATGACTTGGTCATCAGTAAGGTCGGTGCTTGCTTCCTTCTCAACGCAACCAAGGTCGGTGCACATCCGAGACTAGCACAGACCATGGTCGATGCAAACTTCTGGCTAGCGCAACCAAGGTCGGTGCACATCAGTCAAAGTCGGTGCACATTTGAAAACAAGGTATGTGCACGTTGTTGAAGGTCGGTGCACATTTGGTTTCAATGCTTCATGGTCGATGCACATAGCCGAAGTCTGAGCACATGTGTCTTCCAAGGTCGGTGCAGGTTTTGCTTCGACATACAAAGTCTGAGCACATTTGACAAATCAAGGTCGGTGCATGTTCTCCTTCAACACTAGAAGGTCTGTGAATGTTTACCTTCTGGAAAGATAAGGTATGACCACATATGAAATCAAGGTTTGTGCAATGTTTGCTTCCAACCTCAAAAGGTCTGAGCATATTTACAAGAAGGTCGATGCACATCTCCAAAGAAGTGTTGACACTTCACTTATAGAGTGTCGACACCTTGATGGTTCCAAATGTTGAAGATTGGATCCTTAAAGAAGTGTCGACACCTTAGTTATAGCAGGTCGACACTTTGGGCTTCCAGAGACAGTCATACAAGAAAACTTCATAAGAAGTGTCGACACGTCCTTTATAGGAGGTCGACACTATGGCATTCTAGAGAGCGTTATATTGGATGCTTTACCAAGAAGCGTCGACACTTCCTTCACAGGAGGTCGACACCTCTGTTCTTCCAGAAGCTTTCAAGCTAGTCGCCTGTCAAGTCAATGGAAGATCCAGAGAGAGAAAATAGGTACCGTAAATATCTAATTTCATGTATTTTGAGGTCTAGATGGGGTACCCAGGTTTGACTTTTGTCCCTATCAACATGTCACTTTCTTAGAGCTACTTTTGTCAGAAATCCAACTGGAGAAAGGACACCTCACAGTCTACCACTGGGAAAAGTCAACACAGTCTGCCACCTCTTTACTGTCACCCCATGTGACTCTGGTCCTAGCAGTCCTCAGCAAGATAGAATGTAAATTTCAGCCAATGAGAGGACCACATGTCCAAAGGGCATTTAATGTGAAGATCTTATGATCTACCTTCAGTCTGCCACCGTCCTATCTTTGGACTAGAAGCAAGCCAGCTCAAGGCAAATCTTGCAAAGCATCTTCCTCAAAAATAAGAAAAGCTTTTAGAGGGAAAATTTGCAGGGGAAGTCTTTCACCACATTTCCTTGTGGCTCGGCTATACATATCAAGCTTCCTTAAGAGAGGAAGCTGCTGCTGCCCAGAGAGTACCACGTCCTAGAGCATCTGCAAAGAACATCCTTGAAAGGCGTGAGAGAGCAGCCCATCACTAATTCTCAGTTCAGTGCTGTGAAAGAAGAAGAAGAGAGAGCAGTCTCGAGAGAAGAGAGGGTAGCCTTGAGAGAGAAGAGAACACCCCTACAGTCTACATGAGCTTGAAGAATCAGATCTTCGGATCTGGAATATGTAGTTGCAGTCCCCAGCTAGCAAATCTTCATCTAAAGCTCCATTTGGCATTTTTCTTCTTGTTCTTGTGATCCTCCCACTACACTTGTAGTGTCTTCCACTTGTGTTTTTCGTTCCACTCATTTCAACCCATCCCTACTGCTTGTGTGTAGGAAGACAGACAGAGGTTTGCTCCAGTCTGGGGAGGGCCATCCCTAACGGTTTTGTGTGTTGGAAGACATACGGAGGGTTTTCTGTTCTATGGTTTTGGGGTGTGTCCCCTGTCAAGCTGTGAGTTAGCAGGAAAGTCTCATCGGGTTTGGTGAGGGGTGGACATAGGTTGTGGGTTTACAACCGAACCACCTTAAAATCCTGTGTTGTGGGTTGTGTATCTCATGTGATTGCTCCAGTTTCTCTATCCCCTTCACAGGTCTGTGTGTTTGCTATATCAATGGAATCTTGATTGCTTTCTACAGCACACTTCTTCATATTGCTCACCCACACACACATGAGGTTCAACGAGCAACCAATCTCAATTCATGAGATTCTGGTTGATCTCTAAAGTTCACACATAAAGCGAGTTATCACAGTTAGTTGATATGTGTTGAGATCCCTGCTGTCCAGTGCAATATATCACTCTTACCCCCTAACCACGTTGAATCAGCATCAACATAGCTGCTGTGCAGCATTGATCTTAGCTGTCTATCTAGCTATGCTCCGTTGAGCTTAAGCTTCTAACTGTGCAGTCCGTGGACCTATTTTGCTATCTTCGCTTAAGCCACTCCGTCTAATCTGCTGTGCTTTGTGTCTAAGTGTTTTATTGTCTTTATAGGAGTGCTCTACGCCTTTGGCAGTCAAGTTTTAAATAGGCCATAGTTCGTGAGAGGATCTATTCAACCCCCCTTCTAGATCCCATTGCCCCACTCGGGGCCCAACACCATGTTATGTAGAAGGTCTGATGTTGCATATACTCTAAGTGTTACGAGTAGGTTTCAGGCAGATCTAGATGAACAACACTAGATAGCGGTGAAGTGTATCCTTAAGTACTTGCGAAGGACTAAGGATATGTTTCTGGTTTATGGAGGAGAGGAGAAACTTTGAGGTTACACTGACTCAAGTTTTCAGTCCGATAAAGATGACAGCAAGTCAACTTCGGGGTATGTGTTTACCCTGAATGGTGGGGCAGTGAGTTGGAAAAGTTCCAAACAAGAAACCACTGCTAATTCTACAACCAAAGCTGAGTACATTACTGTTGCTGAGGCAGCCAAAGAAGCGGTTTGGATGAAGAAGTTCATCGAAGGGCTTGGAGTAGTCCCAAGCATCTCTGATCCGGTCCCCTTATTATTTGATAATAATGGGGCAATTGCACAAGCAAAAGAGCCGAGGTCTCATCAGAAATCGAAGCATATTCTACGGCGTTACCACCTGAACAGAGAGATTATAGCTAGAGGAGATGATGTAATTGATAGAGTGTCTTCCAGTGATAACATTACAGATCCACTACTAAGTCGTTGACTCAAAGTGTTTTTGAGCGTCACCTAGGGCTGATGGGGATCAAGCATGTGGGTGATTGGCTTTAGTACAAGTGGGAGATTGATAGAAATGTATGCCCTACAAGCCAATCACATGAGATGTGATGATAACATTTCTTGTAATATCTTATTCATATTTATATTAATGACAGTTATTTATTGCAGTTAATTTGTGTTAATGATTCGAATGTGATGAAGTCCCTAAACTTGTGCGATGATGGCTGGATCATAATGAGATTATGATAATGAGATCAGTCATCCGGATGCACATGTTCTAAATGTTCCCAGTCATAGGATCTTCAAGAAGGGGCATTGAAGATCCAAATAGATTGGTGTTGTACCCGGACAATTCCTCAGCAAAATACCAAGGAATAAGGACTCGGGAATTTTCCTTAACACCCTCAAGGTGTGGGCTACATAGCCCTTCCTACGACTCCGCGGGTCTGACCAATGGCCCCAGCCAGTTACCCGTGACATACGGTTACACCAGTAACTAGCCGGGATCATTCCCGACCACCCGACTACGGGCATTACCCGCTCTTTACACGGCCGCCCAGCTAGGCCAACCCGGGGGCGCTCCGACTCCAAGCCACGCCACGTGGCACCCAGTGAAGGGGCCAGGGCCTTACCTTGAGAAGTTGTAGCACCCCGGTGTATTAATTAAATAAAATAAAGGGAATTTATAAATTTATTCATAGAAATCACATAGGTTAAGTTTCAACCAATTTATAAAAATCTAGAAAAATTATAATCAGGTAGAGGGTGGATAATTTAGACTTTTGTTCTTCTGGGTCTGACCATAATTAAAATTTTAAATTAACCGAATTAAGGGAATTAGGGCGAAAGCTACATCTTAACCTATCAGACCTTAAATCACCAAATTAGGGCCCAATTCTCGATCATTTAAGCCCAAACCGGACCCAAATGAACGGCCTAGATGAGTAGATCATTTCCCCTCTCGATCCCCATCAAAACCCTAACCCTAAAGTTCAAATTTTGAAGGCAAGCGGCGGCATGACCGGGTCAAGGCGCGAATCTCGCGCAACCGGCGTCGTGGACTCTATCCTCTCTAATAGATGCCTCTAGAGACCGATTGACCCTATAAATCAGATCCTACTTCGACCTAGAAACCCTTGGATGCTGTGACAATCGACGAGGAGTTCGATCGTGGGAGATTTTAGGTGTTTTCCTTGGTGTTCATCACGCGACCGGCCGGCGTTATCGTCCCTCTTCTTCCTTCATATATGGTAGGTTATAGCAAACCAAATCCTAAGTGTTATATATTTCTAGATTCGTCTCTCTGTCCTCTTTCTAAAGACATAAAAAGCCCGAAAAATAGTTTCGTATCCTGCGAGTATTAGTCCATCTAGTTGAAGCATGTCACATTTAGGATTTTTCCTGTTTATCCTTGATTAATGTAGGGATTAGCACGCGCTAAAACTTAATTGATCATGCCTGATGGGAATCAACACCGGGCACTGATATTTTTAATTTATATTTGTGTCCTTTTAGTTTATTTTTATATCCTTGGAAAATATATGTGCAATTGTAAGGCTTTATAAGCCAAACTGTGAGTCTTTAGGTTTTAGTGGGTTTTTGTGCAAAAGTCTAGTAGGACCAGCAAGGGGCCCCCACACTCTTTCCTATTGGTCCACCTAAGCCCTAGGGACCCATGTGGGGCTGGTCAAAGTCCTAGGTGGGCTTCTAGATGGTTTGACATTCAAAGGGGGACAAGTGGTAAAAAATGTCCAAGATGCCTCCCCTTAAGTCAAGGGGGTGCCCCCCATTAAAATGACATTTTGTATTTTCTTTTTTAGGCCAATTGACCACATGATGGAATAAAATGCTATCCCTCCCCTCTCTCCCACGAAATTCCAACCCCCTCCCCCTTCCTTCCCTTCTATATAAACCCATGTATAGTGTTTTGTAAGGTTTAATGAAGAAAAATTAGTGAATTTGGTTGGAGCTCCAAGAAGGGTGTGCCCCTCTCTCCTCTCTCTCTGCTGTGGTTCTTCCTCCTCTAGCCTTCTAGGGTGTGAGACCCATTCTATCTCTTCCTCTCATTCTCTGAATTCTGATTCTGCCACCGCCGCCGCCACCATCGCACCGCCATCGTACCGCCGCCACCATCGTCGGAGTTCTGTCAAAATCAGGATAGAATCTCAGATCTGGAATTTTATCTTTTGTTCTTATTGTCTGATCGAGCCCAAACTTTGAGGGCTTGTTTTACCTGTCTCCCCTAGTCTCTAGTTTAAATTTCGTGCCATTTGGACATCGTTTAGTATTTTTCCCATATTTCTTGTCCCCCCTGTAATCTGCCATTCTACAGATCCACGGGACAGTGTTCCCTTTTCGTATCCCCCCTATCAATTTTCAGAAAATCCATAAAAATTCTCAGGTGTTCCTAACATCCACCCCTTCCACCGTAATTTTCACAGCATCCATAAAATTCTCTACCCACCGTTCAAAGGTCAGTTTTAGGCAGATCCCTTTCTATCCCGAGTGTCAATAATGAGATCCACAGAAAAAACACAGTGTTGCAGAGCCTCCCATTTCTCTTCCCTTTTTTGGATCGACCTACAAAAATTATATGTTGTATATCTGGGAGACCTCTTTCCAACACCGCTAGTCTCACCTCGATCTGATTCCGGATCTGAGAGAATTAATTCTTTCCGCTAAGGCTCGCAAATATGTTCCCTGTGCAGGTCTGAAATAGCAGTTCGGGAGAAATTCACAAATAAATACCAAAACTCAACTTCAGCGACCGCCACTTCAGGGAGTCGTTCAGGGACGTCCAGCCATCGTCCCAGCCAAGTAGTGCCTTCAGAAGATCTCAGGAAGGTGACGTTCCTTTGGAGGTAACGGCTTGCTGCCTAGCGAGTCAGAACCGGGTCGACGCAGCATCGAGTCGGCGCAGGACCGAGCTCGCCCCGAGAACCCTCCCAGTTTGCTGCCTGTCAACCCAGGGTCGGTCCTCTCGGACCCCACTTGTAGCCCTTTACCTCCCTACGTGGAGTGGGCAATAAAATTCACTATTGTAATTAAGTTTTTACCATTGTACCGGGAGTTATCGTAACTGGCCGGGGTCATCTTCCCCACGCCCGGAGTGTGGAGGTATCGTGTTCGCTCTCTTACTCGGTGTTTGCTTTACTCGTATTTATTCGTATATGCCGCTGCATGTGATAGGTAACTAGCTCGATATCTATTTTTATCATCGCTGTGAGAGAGTGAGTGTCACCCGTCCCGTGAGTCGATCTGAGTACATGTGGAAAGCCGATACCCGAGACTCACTGCCGATTTCTCAACCACGCATGGTCCCACGTCTTCCCTCGCTTAGGGGCGATCGCGAGCTAGAGTCCCAAGTCGCATGTCCGTCCCGCATCAATTTGGTATCAGAGCGCCAGTTGAGTCTAGGGTAGTCATTTGTAAAACTCCAAACAAAAAAAGAGTCGTTTAAGTTGAGTCTAAGTTTAAGTCGGTCCAAGGTTGCATCGTATACCTTTATTCAGTATATCAAATGGTGTTCCCAGAATGATAGGTTACGCCTATTTGGAAGGTAGCAGCCTTGTGTGAGTGGATCTTCGGATCGATTAGATCCGTCAAGTACGGTTTATTGGTTGTGTCTAGGTGTGTAGTCGAGTCTCATTTCAACTTTGCATTTGCATCGCATTCTAAGTCGTGTCTAGGTGCTTGCATTAGTTAGCATAACATTTGTCTTATAAAACAAAAAAAAATGGCCTTGCATATCCATTCCTAGGGGATCCAACCCCATCTTTGCAACCATGGCCGCACCCCGAGTCCATAGTCCCGATGAAGTGGCCGAAATGTTCCAAGCCATTATGGGAGCAATGAAGGGGTTGAGTACACGCCTGGATGTGTTGACTACAGGGGTAGATCGGATGGAAGGGTTGAGTACGTGAGTGGATGGCCTAGGCACACGCCCAGAAGGGAGGAAGAAGGCCTTAGAGAATAGGATGTGTACTCAATTTGACGGATGCCTGCCCGAGCCTCACATCCCGGTGCCACCCCAAGGACCCCTTCTCCACGAGGAGGACAGTCCTTCCTCACCCATGAGGGCTCCATTGCCATCACCCTCACCTTCCAAACTTTATTCAGAACCATCATATTTGGAGCCACCAAAGCCCGAGCCACCCGTATTTCTAACGGGTACGCTTTTCATCACCGAGCCGCTTCTTAGTTGGCTCAAGGATGGCTTGGTCCCACTTCCTTACCCATCCATGGACCCCACCCTACCACTAGTGCCCGTCAACTCCTACCACACGACATTCTGGTCTAGTCACCATGTTGATACCTTGGGTGACCTTATTATGGGTTTACACCGGCAATGGACGTTGACGCACTTATTGGCCCGAGGTTTTGACCAACCCACTAGTCTTAGCTTCACCCATCCGGCCTTAGGGTCCATTACCTCCGTGTGCACCGTGGGTTGTGTCACCACAGAGATCCTCTTATTCCTCCCCATGCCGGCCGAGCCCGACTTCATTCCCTTTTCCCAAGGGAGGAATCTTATTTTCTACACATGATCACCGTCTCACCTACCACAATGCATGAAGGTGACCATCCACACCTTCAAGACTACCATACATGGGACCGTGACTTGTGGGAACCCACCACAAGGGGTCATACCTTCTTTGATCCCTTTGACTCATTCCTAGTGGACCCATAGACGCACCATATATACTTCACTTCTTCGAGGGAGTCCACTACCACACCCCTTCCCCACGGGCCGGGTCATCTATACCCACCAAGTCCATTCTCGATACACCTACACCCGGTTCTCCTAGCCCTCTCAAGTCTACCAAATCCAAAGGGTCGTCCATGCATGATTGGGTCATACTTGGACGTCTAGGTGTTCCCTATTCTGCTAACCACCGATTACGTCAAATGCATGCATGGCACACATTCGGGTGTCCTGGTCCACCATCACCTATGCGTAGGTCGGACTAACATTAGGTGTGTCTAGGGTCTTGTGTGTCTGTGCATACATCGAGTCGAGTCGGTTTGCTATGCTTGCGTTGTTAGTCCCTTTCGAGTATGAGACTTGTCTGACTTTGGGATCGGTTCTACTTCACATATCGGATCTAGTCACATAAGGGACAAGTGGTGATTCCTAGTGAGCCTTTGAGCCGCCTCCCATCATTCGAGAGTGACCCCACCCCGGAGTGTCCACCTCTAGCCTCCTTCACAGCAGCGTGTGCATATCGGATCTATACGGGATGAGCAGGTGTCGATTACTTGGAGTGGAGCGTACTCCGCGCTTCCAGGTTCGGTGACGCATCCGTCGGAGCTACTCGAGCAGCCGCACCCCTTACTTGACGGGGTCGAGTTCTTCCCACCCGGGGAGAATTGATGGGAATCAACACCGGGTACTAAACTTTTTAATCTGCATTTGTGTCATTTTAGTTTATTTTTATATCCTTGGGAAAACAAATATGCAATTGTAAGGCTTTATAAGCCAAACTGTGAGTCTTTAGGTTTTAGTGGATTTTTGTGCAAAAGTCCAGTAGGACCAGAAAGGGCCCCCCACACTCTTTCCCATTGGTCCACCTAAGCCCTAGGGACCCATGTGGGGCTTGTCAAAGTCCTAGGTGGGCTTCTAGATGGTTTGACATTCGAAGGGGGACAAGTGGTAAAAAATGTCTAAGATGCCTCCCCTTAAGTCAATGGGGTGCCCCCCCATTAAATGACATTTTGTATTTTCTTTTTTAGGCCAATTGACCACATGGGGGAAGAAAATGCTACCCCTCCCCTCTCTCCCACGAAATTCCAACCCCCTCCCCCTTCCTTCCCTTCTATATAAACCCATGTATAGTGTTTTGTAAGGTTTAATGAAGAAAAATTAGTGAATTTGGTTGGAGCTCCAAGAAGGGTGCGCCGCTCTCTCCTCTCTCTCTGCTGTGGTTCTTCCTCCTCTAGCCTTCCAGGGTGTGAGATCCATTCTATCTCTTCCTCTCATCCTCTGAATTCTGATTCTGCCGTCGCCGCCATCGCACCGCCATCGCGTCGCCGCCACCATCGTCGAAATTCTGTCCAAATCAGGATAGAATCTCAGCTCCGGAATTTTATCTTTTGTTCTTTTTGTCTGATCGAGCCCAAACTTTGAGGGCTTGTTCTACCTATCTCCCCTAGTCTCCAATTTAAATTTCGTGCCATTTGGACATTGTTTAGTATTTTTCCCATATTTCTTGTTCTCCCCTATAATCTGCCATTCTGTAGATCCACGGGATAGTGTTCCCTTTTCGTATTTTTCCCACCCTTTATCAATTTTCAGAAAATCCATAAAACTTCTCAGGTGTTCCTAACATTCACCCCTTCCATCAATAATTTTTGCAGCATCCATAAAATGCCCCTACCCACCGGTCAAAGGTCAGTTTCAAGCAGATCCCTTTCTGTCCTAAGTGTCAATAATCAGATCCACAGAAAAAACATAGAGTTGCAGAGCCTCCCATTTCTCATCCCTTTGTTGGATCGACCTACAAAAATTATATGTTGTAGATCTGGGAGTCCTAGTTCCAACGCCGCTGGTCTCACCTCGATCTGATTCCGGATCTGAGAGAATTAATTCTTGCCGCTGAGGCACGCAAATATGTTCTCTGTGCAGGTCTGAAATAGCAGTCCGGGAGAAATTCACAAATAAATACCAAAACTCAACTTCAGCGACCGCCACTTCAGGGAGTCGTTCAGGGAAGTCCAACCATCGTCCCAGCCAAGCAGTGCCTTCAGAAGATCTCAGAATGTGACGTTCCTTTGGAGGTAACGGCTTGCTACCTAGCGAGTCAGAACCGAGTCGGCGCAGCACCGAGTCGACGCAGGATCGAGTCGGACCAGCAGGCTGAGTTCACCCCGAGAACCCTCCCTGTTTGCTACCTGTCAACCTAGGGTCGGTCCTCCCGGGCCCCACTTGTAACCCTTTACCTCCCTGCGTGGAGTGGGCAATAAAATTCACTGTTGTAATTAAGTTTTTACCATTGTACCGGGAGTTACCGTAACTGGCCGGGGTCATCTTCCCTACGCCCAGAGCGTGGAGGTATCGTGTTCGCTCTCTTACTCGGTGTTTGCTTTACTCGTATTTATTCGTATATGCCGCTGCATGTGCTAGGTAACTAGCTCGATATCTATTTTTATCACCGCTACGAGAGAGTGAGTGTGACCCGTCCCGTGACTCGATCCGAGTACACGTGGAAAGTCGATACCCGAGACTCACTGCCGGTTTTTCAACCGCGCATGGTCCCACGTCTTCCCTAGCTTAGGGGCGATCGTGAGCTAGAGTCCAAGGTCACGTGCCCGTCCCGCATCAATGCCATGTTATGCATCTTATTGTTCTTGTTCCAGTCATAGCATATTGCCCAATTTTAATGCTCTATATGATGAGTATTTAGTCGTTTTATCGAACCCTAGCCGAGCTCGCCGGAGTTCAGGCATGGCAACCTTAGCGCAGTCCTACAGGAACCGCTCTGTTTTGAACGGCCCCTCGATAGACCGTGTGGTCTAGGGTGACGACTTTTACTTGACCGCTTAATTGATTTGTTGCGTTGGATACCTCCATGAATAGGATGGCCCAACGATTGACCGTTCCTTTTTACGGGCGGCTCATTCCAGACCGCTCAGAGACCCCGCAGCCCCTTGATAGACCGTGCAGGGCCTATAAGGTCTTCAGGCCTGCATGAACTGAACGACTTGTCGACAGACCGCGAAGACTGTGAGGCGATTCTGGACGGACCGTTATGTCACGTAGAATGGTATATTATTGTTTTTAGCATGATTCATCTGGTTAAATTAGCAACCCACATTAAACTGGAACATATGGAAGTTAATAGTTGTTAATACTTTTGCTTGATTTACTTTTATCATGTCTCCCTTGTTCTTATCAATTTAAATAGAGCTTAATCTCAAACATGACATAATGGGAAATGGAATAATGATACTAGGATTGCTTTGACGGTCATTCCACTCTGGTGGAATTGACTGACCACTGTTTATTCACTTTTCGATGATTTCTAGCCCTTAATTCTTGTAATGGTTGGAACTCTCCGCCGGATACTCCTTCCATCGGACTAGGACCTCCATTATGAGACCTCCGTAAGTCCCTGCGAGCCTGAGATTCCACTAGGACACCGGGCAGGTTGTACCTCAAGTCTTGCACCTGTTGACTCGATCGAATCACTTGGATTACCCCTGTTCTGAGTCACGGCCCGCACTGGACCGTCTAAGTCTTTATACGGTCGAAATTGGACCGTGTGACTCATTGAGCGGCCCAGTGGAGACCGTGTAATTTTGGCTGAGTTCCAAATCTTGCTGGTCGATTATCCTTGATTTTTCTTCAACCTGGCCATGTTTGGTCGACCCAAAAAGCATCTAGGCTGACCTAAGAGCAGTGGGCTGAACCCTTGTTCGGTTCCCCCACCTTTGGTAGCCTAGGAGCCCATTTGTGTGAGTTTTTCTTATCTTGCTTGGCCCAATCATGGAACGGACAGGCACGGCCCGTTTAAGTCCGTAGAACGGACCATCGACTGACCGCTCTGTGATAGCGCTGCCCAATCCAGCCCGTGTACCTCTCGTCGTGGGCTTTCAATTCCTCTTGTTATGAACAGTCCAGAATGGACCGTTCTGTATTGGAGTGGCCCATTTAAGACCGCGTACCCTTGGCTTCGGCTGGGTTGTCTTCGGCCCAGACATCTTAGCACGGCCCAGTATGAGCCGTTCCTGTTTAAGCAGCCCAAAGATGACTGTGTACCTTCCAGCATCTGATTTTTTTTCGCATTTTTTTTGTGTGCCTCTTGGATCGGGCCATGTATGGCTCGTCCTATGAAAACCCTGGATTTATTTTTGATTATTCCTGGTTATATCTTGAGAGCTTATCTCTCCTGGCCGAGTCTTTTAAATGTCTAGACAACTTGGGATCTTGGATCCACCAAAACAATGTCAACGCGTCATAAGGGCCCGGTCTGGTCCTGGGAGGAGCCCCCAAAAAGTATTAGTGGCCCGGGGAGTTGTAATGACATGGTGAGGTATTGCACCGAGTGCATGACTAGCGTGATGTCTATGACATATTCCTTTACATTATTCCTTCTCTTAAATGTGAGTTATAATTTTCACCTTGGGATTATTTACATGACTTGTTTATTTCTGCTTGGTCGACCAGTGCCCTGCTTTAGATACTATGATCGTGTTCTTTTGCTCTCTTTATTCTCTTATCGCGTCGCCATTTCTTTTCTTTATTGCGTAACATTAATGTAATTGGTTAATTACTTCAACATTGCCTGCTATTACCTACTGAGCATTCACTCACCTAGTTGTTTCCCCCTTTTTCAGGTAGCTCAGGTGAGGACTCTCAAACTGATGAGGATGGTCAGGAGTGAAGACCTTGGAGCGAACCAGCTAGGCGGCCTTATGGAGTCAATTTAGATAGTTTGAGTCTGAGAGATGTAGTTGTGTTCTGGAGTTGTAATTCTTTTAAGTCGGTGGTTATGTAACTATGTTAAGTTGGTGGATATTGTGATTGTCTTTGGTACGTTAATTATGGTTGATCGTGAAACTCATTATGTTTAATTAGTTGGTATTTAATGGTTATGATGGAATTTTATGGCCATGATATTGAGCTGAATGTATGGATTCGTTAACCTAAAACACAGCATGTCTGGAAATCAACATATTGTTAACTATTTCTGCTGCTGCGTTCTGATATTCCGCGTCGGGGCGTGACAATTTAGTGGTATCAGAGCCTAGGTTTTTAAGGTTCCTAGGTTCCCTAGTGGTGTCTTAGAACCATGACTAGTCAAAAAGTTTAAGAATCCAACCCAGTGAGGTTTGGGTAGAGACTCGGGTTGAGTTAATAAATTTACTTTAAAAAAAATTCCCGCCATGTTGTTCTAATTTAATTTATTTTACATGTAGGGTTCAGGCAATGGCGGATGAACGTGCGCAATGGAGAGACATGCAGCGTACGGTACAAGGTTTGACTCGGGCCCTACAGTAAGTGGCCCAGGGAGGAGCGGCTCACCATGGTGCGAGAGATCTTCGCCAAAATTTCCGCGTAATGAATCCCCCACGATTCAGTGGCGAGACGGATCCAGACGAAGCCGAGCATTGGCTGAAGGAGATGGATCGAATCTATGAAGTGATGCAGTGCAGTGATCAAGAGCGTGTTCTCCTGACGACTTTCCAGTTGGAGCGAGATGCAAGAACATGGTGGGATGCCGTGAAAGCCACCTTGGGAGACCATCAGGTAACATGGAAGAAGTTCGAGGAACTCTTCAACGACAAGTATTTTCTGACAGAGTGCAAGAGAAGAAGGCGGCAGAGTTCGCTGCTTTGAAACAGAGAAACCTATCTGTTGCTGAGTATGAAGCTCAATTTTCGCGGTTGTCTCGTTACGCAACTCATTTAGTGTCTACTGAGAAGATGAAGGCCAAACGATTTCTTAATGGGTTGAAGCTGTATTACATCAACCAATTGGCCCCAATGGAAATCCAGACTTACGCTGAGATGGTGAGGAAAGCTCAAGTTCTGGAGGATACCTTAGAGATGACGGAGAAGATCCGTGGGAAGAACCCCAAGAAAGAACAGACTACTAGTTCCGGGAACTTTAAACCCGGCAATGGCAAGAAGAGGCCCAATGGCGGGTCTAGTTCGTGGAAAGGCAAGATGCCGAAAAATGATGAGAAGAAGCTTGGTCCGATTGTACCATCCAAGGCCCTTTGCAAGTATTGTGACCGCCCAGGTCACAAGATGGACGAATGTTGGCGCAAGTTAGGCGCCTGTCTGCGTTGCAGAAGTCGGGACCATCGCATTCCAGAATGTCCCCTCCTGTTAGAACAAGCTACACCAAACAAGCCACAAGGAAGTCGGAAGCAGGAGGGCAAGCTTCAAGCCCTATAGGAAGAGGAGGCAGGAACCACCGAGGAGGGTGGACTTGTTGAAGGTACACTTATTATTCATGATAAGCCGGCTTTTATCCTATTTGACACTAGAGCAATGCACTCTTTTATTTCTCGAAGTTTTGCTAAGTCTTTAGCTGTGAAACATGTATTAATGAAATCTCCACTAGCAATTTCAACCCCCATTGGTTCAAGTTCAGCAATTAAATATTACTACCCTTCTAGTAAGGTTTTGGTTAGTGGGCAGAATTTGCCAACTGATTTAGTTTGTATGGACATGAAGGATTATGATGTAATCCTAGGAGCAGATTGGTTGGTTAAATATGGGGCCAATGTCCACTGCAGCACTAGCTCGGTGTCTTTTTCTGGGCATCCCGAGCTTTCTTTTGTCGGGGTTAGGCACTCTAAGTCAGTGCCGCTTATTTCGGCTCTTCGAGTTGAGAAGTTATTGAGGAAGGGATGTCAGGCTTTTCTAGCCTTTGTTTCTTTGACCCCTGAGAAGGAGATTGAGATAAAGGGCATTCCTATTGTTCAAGACTTTCAAGATGTCTTTCCTGAGGAATTGCCAGGACTTCCTCCAGAGAGAGAAATAGTCTTTTCTATTGATCTAATTCCTGGCGCGTCCCCTATTTCTAAGGCTCCGTACTGCATGTCTCCTGCGGAGCTGAGAGAATTGAAGCGACAATTGATGGAGTTGCTCGAGAAGGGGTTTATTCGTCCAAGTACATCCCCGTGGGGAGCCTCAATATTGTTCATCCGGAAGAAGGATGGTTCGATGAGATTATGCATCGATTATTGGCAATTGAATTAGCTTATTATCAAGAACAAGTACTCGCTACCGAGGATCGATGAGCTATCTAATCAGATAGCATGAGCTCAATATTTTTCTAAGATCGATCTTCGATCAGGATATCATCAGCTTCGGATTAAGGATGAGGATGTCTTTAAAATAGCTTTCCGTAGTAGGTATGGGCATTTTGAATTTATAGTAATGCCTTTTGGACTAAAGAATGCCCCTGCAGCTTTTATGCAGTTGATGAATAGCGTGTTCCGGCCCTACCTTGATCAATGGGTCGTGGTGTTTATTGATGACATCTTAATATACTCTAAGAGTGAGGAAGAGCATGCTGAACACCTGAGGATGGCGTTGTAATTATTGAGAGACCATCAGTTATACGCCAAGTTTAGTAAGTGTGATTTTTGGCTACAAGAAGTGTCTTTTCTGGGACACATTATCACTAAAGAAGGTATTTCTGTTGATCTTTCGAAAGTAGAGATAGTAAAGAATTGGATAGGCCTACAAATGTAACTGAAGTAAGAAGTTTTCTAGGTCTAGCAGGTTACTATCAAAGGTTTATCAAGGATTTCTCCAAAATTAGAGTACCTCTGACCAGATTGACCCGTAAGGAAAACCAATTTGAGTGGTCAGAAGGTTATGAATAGAGTTTCCAGACTTTGAAAGAGTGTTTAACCACTGCCCTTGTTTTGGCCTTACCTTCTGGAGAAGGAGGTTTTGTAGTATACACTGATGCTTCAGGTATTGGCCTAGGCTGTGTGCTTATGCAGCATGGGAAGCTGATAGCTTATTCCTCTAGGCAATTAAGGAAGCACGAAGAGAATTATCCTGTCCATGATTTGGAACTAGCAGCAATAGTTTTTGCTTTAACGATTTGGAGGCACTACTTGTACGGAGAAACATTCACGGTGTTTTCAGATCATAAAAGCTCGAAGTACTTGTTTTCTCAAAAGGAACTCAATATGAGGTAGAGGAGGTGGCTGGAGTATTTGAAGGATTTCGATTTTTCTATAAAGTATCATCCTGAAAAAGGCAATGTGGTGGCATATGCTTTAAGCTGTAGGCCGATAGCTAAGTTGTGAAGTCTTATGTTGCAAGAATGGAGATTGTTAGAACAGTTGGCTAGTTTAGACCTCAATGTTGGCAGGGATCGGGTTATGATTGCGCAGATTTAGCTTCGTCCAGAGTTATTGATGGAAATCAAGTCCTGTCAAGGTAATGACCCGATGTTGGTAGAGATCAAGGAAAGTTTGAGCAACAGACCTGATTTTATGTTAGCCGATGACGGCAGATTATTATTCTGAGGAAGGACCTGTGTGCCAGATGTAGCTGAAGTAAAGAACAAGATCTTAGGAGAAGCTCATAGGTCCAAGTATACTATTCATCCTGGAGGTACTAAGATGTACCGAGATTTGAAAAGATCCTTTTGGTGGCCGAACATGAAAAAGGAAGTCGCAGAATTTGTAAGTAGATGCTTGGTATGTCAGCAAGTAAAGGCTGAGCACTTCAGACCTGTAGGGAAGTTAAAGCCACTTGATATACCGCAATGGAAATGGGAGAGCATTGGCATGTATTTTATCATGGGACTACCTAAGACTTGCAGTGGATTTGATGTAGTGTGGGTCATTGTGGATAGACTGACTAAGTCTGCTCATTTCTTGTCCGTTAAGTCCAAATGGACCGTTGATGTTTTGGCTGCTCTGTATATGAAGGAAATTGTAAGACTTCATGGGATACCAGTAAGTATTATGTCAGATAGAGACCCTCGGTTCACTTCACACTTTTGGAGAGGATTACAAGAATCCTTGGGAACCCGTCTGAATTTCAGCACTGCCTTTCACCCTCAGACAGACGGACAGACTGAAAGAACAAATTAGATTGTGGAAGATATGTTAAGAGCTTGCGTGATTGATTTTGGAGGCAGTTGGCATGAGCACTTAGCTTTGATCGAGTTCGCCTACAATAATAGTTACCAGTCTAGTATCCAGATGGCTCCGTTTGAAGCTCTTTATGGAAGAAGCTGTAGATCACCCCTGTGTTAGGATGAGGTAGGCGAGAAGCATTGGTTGGGACTGGATCTCATTTCAGAATCAACCAAGAGTATTCGTATTATCTGATATTGTATACAAGTGACTCAATCAAGACATAAAAGTTATGCTGATTATAGAAGGAGAGTCTTAGAGTTTCAAGTCGGTGAGCATGTGTTTCTGAAAGTTTCACCCATGAGAGGAATCCGAAGATTTGGCATTCGTGGCAAGATGAGTCCGAGATATGTTGGCCCTTTCGAGATTCTGGAAAGAGTTGGGGAGATTACTTATAGATTAGCTTTACCACCTCAGTTATCTAGAGTGCATAATGTCTTCCATGTATCTATGTTACGGAAATATGTTTATGACCCCACTCACATCATTCAACATGCGGATTTAGAATTGAAGGAAGATATGACTTATGGAAAAAGACCCATTAAGATTTTGGACCGCAAGCAGCAGCAACTCAGGAATCGTTCCATACCTATGGTCAAGGTTCAGTGGAGCTGACGTGGAACTGAAGAAGCTACTTGGGAGTCTGAAGATGCTATTAGGAAGCAATACCCTGATTTATTCTAAGGTCAGTTCTCACTCCCCATTTTTGACAAGAGCAGTGAATTTGGAGGACCAAATTCCTTAATGTGGGGGAGGTTGTAGCACCCCGGTGTATTAATTAAATAAAATAAAGGGAGTTTATAAATTTATTCATGGAAATTACATAGGTTAAGTTCCAACCAATTTATAAAAATCTTGAAAAAATATAATCACATAGAGGGTAGATAATTTAGACTTTTGTTCTTCTGGGTCTGACTCTAATTAAAATTTTAAACTAGCCGAATTAAGGGAATTAGGGTGAAAGCTACATCTTAACCTATCAGACCTTAAATCGTCAAATTAGGGCCCAATTCTCGATCATTTAAGCCCAAACCGGACCCAAATGAACGGCCTAGATGAGTAGATCGTTTTCCCTCTCGATCCCCATCGAAACACTAACCCTAAAGTTCAAATTTTGAAGGCGAGCGGCGGCGTGACCGGGTCAAGGCGCGAATCTCGCGCAACCGACGTCGTGGACTCTATCCTCTCTAATAGACACCTCTGGAGACCGATTGACCCTATAAATCAGATCTTACTTCGACCTAGACACCCTTGGATGCTGTGACAACCGACGAGGAGTTCGATCGTGGGAGATTTTAGGCGTATTCCTTGGTGTTCATCGCGCGACCGGCTAGCATTATCATCCCTCTTCTTCCTTCATCTAAGGTAGGTTCTAGCAGACCAAATCCTAAGTGTCATATATTGCTAGATTCGTCTCTCTGTCCTCTTTCTAAAGACATAAAAATTCCTAAAAATAGTTTCGTATCCTGCGAGTATTAGTCCATCTAGTAGAAGCATGTGACATTTAGGGTATTTCCTTTTTATACTTGATTAATGTAGGGATTAGCATGCGCTAAAATTTAATTGATCATGCCATGTTATGCATCTTGTTGTTCTTGTTCCAGTCATAGCATATTGACCAATTTTAATGCTCTATATGATGAGTATTTAGTCATTTTATCAAACCCTAGCCGAGCTCGCCGGAGTTCGGGCATGGCGACCTTAGCGCGGTCCTACAGGAACTGCTCTGTTTTGAACGGCCCCTCGATAGACCGTGTGGTCTAGGGAGACGGCTTTTAGTTGACCGCTTAATTGATTTGTTGTGTTGGATACCTCCATGAATAGGACGGCCCAACGATTGACCGTTCCTTTTTGCGGGTGGATCATTCCAGACCGCTCAGAGACCCCGCAGCCCCTCGATAGACCGTGTAGGGCCTATAAGGTCTTCAGGCCTGCATGAACTGAATAGCTAGTCGACACACCACGAAGACTGTGAGGCAGTTCTGGACGGACCGTTCTGTCACGTAGAATGGTATATTATTGTTTTTAGCATGATTCATCCTGGTTAAATTAGCAACCCACATTAAACTGGAACGTATGGAAGTTAATAATTGTTAATACTTTTGCTTGATTTACTTTTATCACGTCTCCCTTGTTCTTATCAATTTAAATAAAGCTTAATCTCAAACATGACATAATGGGAAATGAAATAATGATACTAGGATTACTTTGACGGTCATTCCACTCCGGTGGAATTGACTGACCGCCGTATATTCATTTTCTGATGATTTCTAGCCCTCAATTCTTGTAATGGTTGGAACTCTCCGCCGGATACTCCTTCCGTCGGACTAGGACCTCCATTATGAGACCTCCGTAAGTCCCCGCGAGCCTGGGATTCCCACTAGGATGCCGGGCAGGTTGTACCTCAAGTCCTGCACCTATTGACTCGATCGAATCACTTGGATTACCCCTGTTCTGAGTTACGGCCCGCACTGGACCGTCTGAGTCTTTATACGGTCGAAATTAGACAGTGTGACTCATTGAGCGGCCCAGTGGAGACTGTGTAATTCTGGCTAAGTTCCAAATCTTGCTGGTCGATTATCCTTGATTTTTCTTCAACCTGGCCATGTTTGGTTGACCCAAAAAGCCTCTAGGCTGACCTAAGAGCAGTGGGTTGAACCATGGTTCGGTTCCACCACCTATGGCAGCCTAGGAGCCCTTTTGGGTGAGTTTTTCTTCTCTTGCTTGGCCCAATCATGGAACGGACAGGCACGACCCGTTTAAGTTTATGGAACGGACCATCGACTGATCGCTCTGTGATAGCGCGGCCCAATCCAGCCCGTGTACCTCTCGTCGTGGGCTTTCAATTACTCTTGTTATGAATGGTGCAGAATGGACCATTCTATATTGGAGCGGCCCATTTAAGACCGTGTACCCTTGGCTTCGATTGGGTTGTCTTCGGCCCAGACATCTTAGCACGGCCCAGTATGAGCCGTTCCTATTTAAGCGGCCCAAAGATGACCGCGTACCTTCCAACATCTGATATTTTTGTAACATTTTTTTTTGTGTGCCTCTTGGATCGGGCCATGTATGGCTCGTGCTATGAAAACCCTGGATTTATTCTTGATTATTCCAGGTTATATTATGAGAACTTATCTCTCCTGGCCGAGCCTTTTAAATGTCTTGACAACTTGAGATCTTGGATCCACCAAAATAATGCCAACGCATCATAAGGGCTCGGTCTGGTCCTAGGAGGAGCGCCCAAAAAGTACTAGTGCCCCGGGGAGTTGTAATGACATGGTGAGGTATTGCACTGAGTGCATGACTAGCGTGATGTCTATGACATATTCTTTTACATGATTACATCTCTTAAATACGAGTTATAATTTTCACCCTGGGATTATTTACATGACTTGTTTATTTCTGCTTGGTCGGCCAGTGCCCTATTATACTATGATCATGTTCTTTTACTCTCTTTATTCTCTTATCGCATCGCCATTTCTTTTCTTTATTGCATAACATTAATGTAATTGGTTAATAACTTCAACATTGCCTGCTATTACTGATGGAGGCATCATCCACAACTCCCTTTGGCTAGGGTCTTATTCACACTTCGGCATCGTTTGAGTTCGGGCCTCTCTCTATAAAAGCCCAATTATCCCTTTTGTGCTATCTATTTGAGTCATTTTGATGTAATTTTCATTTTATTTGAGTCATGTCCCTAGGTCTTGCATTTATTTTCCTAAGTTTGAGTGTCATTAGATTGTGTAATGTGCTATTGGGCCCAATTCTTCGGGCTTGGCCCAAGACCCCCCTACCCCTTCGGTTATTTGTCATTGAGTCTTTTGTAAGGGACTTATTGTAAAATGTGGGTTTCCTATATATAGGGCCCCATTTCCTTCATTTGACGGTAATGAATCAATCAATGAAAAATGCCATTTGAGAGTTCAAAGCTTAGTTTAATGGAGAGAATCCAATTGGGTGAGAAGCCCTAGGGTGAGAGAGTCCCCACCCCCCTTCTTCTCTCTCCTCTCTCTCCTCCACTAAGGGGTTCGCCCCTTTCTCTCTCTCCTCCACCTCACTCCCAACTTCCAACCCCCACCTACCCCATTAAAGTCCCTCCACTTCCCATAGCCACCATTACTCCACCCCCCCTAGTTCCAAGGTAGCATTCCCCCCATTCCAACACTATCTACCCCATTCCAACAATATCTTCCCCTTTCCAACACACTCACCCCTCTTCCCCACACAACCTCCCAACTTCCTAGGTCTTTTGAATTTGAAATCCCCTTCCCTCCAAGTGCTTTGGCCGCCCTCTCCCTTCCCCATTAGGCTAAGTTCGCCCCTTTCTCCCTCCATTCCCACCATCCTTGCACACCCCTTCCCCCCTCTCCTCCAGCTGCAACCTGCGCCCTCCCCTTCTTCCTCCACCTCCCTTCCACCATTAGATACCCTCCACATCTCCCACAAGCCCCCCCCTTCCACCCTTCATCCACCTCCCTTTCGCCATAGACCCCCTTCCCCTTCTTCTTTCTTGATCATTGGAAGCTACTCCGAAGTTGCAGCTTGCTGTCCAAAGGGTTACAGTGAACCAGCAAGTTGCAGCGGCCACTACGACTTCCTCTGGACGAGTTTGAAGACCCAAGAGCTATCGTCGGAAGCGTCTACCGGTCTCCTTCGCAACAGCAGTGGTCTCGTCCCGATCCGAGCTCCGAGATGCCCGGGAGATCCGTTTTCCCACCACTGCGCAGTGGTGTCTCTGCTGAAGACTTGATCCTGAGTAGAAGCTCTGCCACGACAGACCACAGAAGAATCAGTTCGAGAACTCTTCTGCAAAGTTCTTCATCGCCATGTCTACTTTCAGAACCAAGAAACGGATCTTCAATCGGCATTTGTGATCCAGAGTTATCATTTTTCTCCCTCAGCTGCGCAGTTCTGCTACCCACAGTCTGCACCGATCAGTCATCCTTGTTCAGAGCCTCCACGTTTTCTCCGGCATCTTTTGACTTTCCCGTCAGTTTTTCTGCGAAGAGGACTGATCCACGGTTCCTACGGCTCCAACGGTGCTTGATTCCGAGTTTGGGAGCTGTCGGGGCGTCCTCTGCAACCTGCTGTTAGAAGTCTGAAGCTGCCAGTCTGAGAATCTGGTGCTCTGTTCGAACCTCCTCCGAGGCCAGCAGCGACTCCAGAAGAATTCAACAAAATTCAGAGGTGTTCCAGTACCAGTCCCGAAGAGTTTCCCATAGGTCCCGCCATCAGCAAAATTCTTGACCAAGTTCTGCAGCAGCAACATCAACTATCTGTCCCTGTTCAGAGAGAGTAGGCAGAACCGGTGTCTTCATCTCTTCATTACTTTTAGCCCTAGTTTCCCCTCCCCGCTTGGCCGGATGAAGGCCCCTCCCTGTGCGGAGGTAGTTTTGGTTGTAATCCATTAACCCCCACCCCAAGGTCCCCCTCCTACGAGAGGTGTAGTGTTGTAACTTGCGTGGGACGGTCAAGCTACATCGCCGCGGTGTGTGGGGATCCACTCGCCTCCCCGCTCGCCCTCGTCTCCGAGCGGGACCGGTTTCTTCAAACCGGTTGAGTAAGTGCTCACACCTCACTCCATTTAGTGCTTGTCTTTCAATATTTGTTATAGTTCCGTTGGTTATGCGAGTGTCCTCAAGCCCCGTTGCCTTGAGTGATCACCGTGGGAAGAGTGCAACCGGTGCCTTCGGCACTTTGTCGGCCCCATTGAATTGGGCTTCCACATCCATTGGGAATCAAATCTTGGCCTTGCTGGCCCTCTACCAGCAAGGGCCCAACCCCACATCCTCCACTTGGCATCGCCAAGTCACCCCGGGCTTGGGTGAGCGACGGGAGAGCGGCGGCCCAAAATTGGCCCTTTTGATTGTGAATGTGCTTGTTTGCCTAAGTCTTAGGTTGTGTCACATCAATTGATATCAGAGCAAGTCTTTGACTTGTCTCTATCAAGTCTAAGTCCTAGGACCTTTGCATTGTGTGTCCAACCTCTTTTGTCCCTTGTCTTGCATGTCCACCCGTAGTGGTGCTAGTTACCGACCCGATCCATCATCATCGGTTCCACCCATGGATCCCAATCCTCAACTCAATCAAGATGCTCCTAGGGAGGAACCCCAAGGCTAAATGAATAGGGTAGATGCTGCCCTTAGAAACATTCTTGGCCAACTTGAGTCCCTTTCCACTCGAATTGCTCGGCTAGAAGAGCATGAGTTCCACGCAAGGAACAATGAGCCTAGAGTCCACCCTCCACATGTTGAACCTCATAGGGAAGACCCTCATCCAAGGAATAATGAACCAAGAGTCCATCCACCACATGGTGAGCTACATAGGAATGAGTTCCACCCAAGGAACAATGACCCAAGAGGAGCCTCATAGGGATGAGTTCCACCCAAGGAACAATGGACCAAGAGCCCATCACCCACATGCTGAAATTTATAGGGAGGACTTGGACCTTGACCCCTACCATGACTATGAGAGGCCTCGCCACCATCACATTCATGAAAGGCGTCCATGGGATTACCCGGATGACCCTCTCTTAAGGATGATTAAAGTAGAGGCCCCAAAGTTTGATGGTTCCCATGAACCAAGTGTCTACTTAGAATGGGTGACCGCCATAGACCAATACTTTGAATGGTACCCTATGACCGACCAAAGGAGGGTAAGATTGGCCAAAATTCATCTCACTAAATTAGCCAAAACTTATTGGCTAAACCAGGAGGGTTTAAGAAGGATTAGGCGGGAAGAGCCTATTGATACTTGGGAGGGTATGAAGAACTAACTTAGGAACAAATACCTTCCTCAATCCTACCATCAAATGCTCTTAGATGAATGGCAAAGCCTCACCCAAGAAGGGAAGACCGTGGTAGAATACATTGAGAAGTTTGACTCCTATCTTTTGAAGTGTGGAGTTCATGAGGACCCGGCCGTTACCTTGTCCCGCTTTAGGAATGGTCTTCAAAGTCACATCAAGAGAGAGCTTTTCATGAGAGATGTTGATAACCTTGAGCTAGCCTATCAAATAGCAAGGGATGTAGAAAGATTCTCTAGGACCCCTCGATTTACTACTCCCCGACCGGCCGATCCCAAAAACATGGGACCACGACCCATCCCGGCCACCCCCATGAAAGCCCCAAATCCAAGTGGGAGTACCCCATTAAGGCCTTACAACCCCCCTCCCACCATCACTCCAAACAAACCCACCCCTAGTCACCCTCTCCCACGGAGGGAAGACAATCCCAAAGGCCCAAGTGTAGGAAACACTCCGGGTAGCGGGCGACAACAATGCTATAGGTGTCAAGGGTTTGGTCACTTTGCGGGGCAATGTCCATCCAAGGGATTATCTAGCTTGCTTATTGAGGAAGAAGCTCCCCCACCCCAAAAGGAACTTGAGAGTATTGTTGAGGACCATGAAGCCTCACTAGATTGGGAGGAAGAGTATGAGACCCAATACCTTGAATCGGGTCTAGATCACACCACTCCATCTACCAACTCCCATCTAGGAGTGATTAGATGCACCCTCACCAAACCCCAAGAAGAGGATTGACGTCGAACTTCAATCTTTCACACTTTTGTCAAGATAGGGAGCCATGTAAGGAAAGTGATCTTGGATAGTGGGAGTTGTGTCAATGCCGTATCCCCCGATACCGTCAAGCTGCTTGGGCTTACTATCACTCCCCACCCAAATCCATATTGGGTCTCATGGATCAACAACAACTCCATCCCGGTCAACACCCAATGTCTTGTACCCCTCACCTTCTCTTCATACCTTGGTCAAATATGGTGTGATGTCATACCCATGGAAGTAGGTAGCATCCTTCTAGGAAGACCTTGGCTCTATGATGTAGATGCCACCATCTTGGGTAGGAGCAACATATGCACCTTTGAACATGAGGGTAAGACAATCCGTCTTAACCTCTCCCCACCACGTCCCATGGCCAAGAGGGACACTCTCCCTCAAGGACAACATCCCACCACCACACAAGTCTCGGGGAACTCCACCCCTCCAACCCCATCTCTCACCTACAGCCTTTCATTGGGATGTTTCTAGTGGTCTACTTTGATGATATACTCATCTACAGTCAATCCCAAGAGGCCCACCTTGACCACCTTTGGCAAGTTTGTACCGTCCTCCGACAAGAGAGCCTATTTGCCAACTTAGGAAAGTGCCACTTCATGACCACATCCATCACCTTCCTAGGATTTGTGGTGTCCACCAAGGGTGTCTCCATGGACCCCGACAAGGTCCAAGCTATTTTTGATTAGCCGGAACCCCACACCCTTCATGAGGTCCGAAGTTTCCATGGATTGGCAACATTCTATAGGAGGTTCATTCGTGGATTTAGCACTATCACCGGCCCAATCACCGATTGTCTCAAGAAGGGAACTTTTGTGTGGACCAAATCAGCCTCCAAAGCCTTCCAAGAACTTAAGGAGAAGTTGACCCAAGCCCCGGTCCTATGCCTTCCCGATTTCTCTAAAGTTTTTGAAGTCACATGTGATGCATCCGGGATAGGGATAGGAGGGATCCTTAGTCAAGAGGGACACCTGGTAGCCTTCTTTAGTGAGAAGCTATGTGATGCTAGGACAAGATACTCCACTTATGACAAGGAGTTCTATGCCGTGGTGCAGTCCCTCCGACATTGGAGGCACTACTTGTTGCCCAAAGAATTTGTCATCTTTTCCGACCATGAGGCCCTCAAATACCTTAACTCCCAACAAAAGCTAAATGCCCTCCATGCCTGATGGGTTGAGTTCATCCAATCCTACATTTTTGTCATCAAACACAAAGCCTGGAGTGAGAATCGAGCAGCGGATGCCCTTAGTAGGAAAGTTTCCTTGTTATCCACTATCCAAGTTAAAGTGAGCGGATTTGATAGGATCAAGGATGAGTACCCTAGCTGTCCCGACTTTGGGCACATCTATACCACCTTGACCACCCATTCTAGCAAGGAACATGAGGGATTTGTCATAGAGGATGGGTTCCTCTTCAAGGGACCAAAGCTTTGCATCCCACGGACCTCACTCCGTGACTTCTTGATTTAGGAATTACATGCGGGAGGGCTAGCTGGTCATTTTGGAGTCCACAAAACCATTGCTCTAGTTGAGGGATAGTTTCATTGGCCAAGTCTCAAGAGAGATGTAGGCAAGATAGTGGGTCAATGTCGAACATGTGCTTCGGCCAAACAGGTGAAACAAAACACTGGCCTATATACCCCACTCCTCATCCCCGACCGTCCATGGCAAGACTTGAGTATGGACTTTGTGCTAGGACTACCCAAGACTCAAAAAAGGCATGACTCCATCTATGTGGTGGTTGATAGATTTTCCAAAATGGCCCATTTCATCCCATGCTCTAAAACCTCCGATGCCTCCCATGTGGCCCGATTGTTCTTTGATGAGGTTGTCCGTCTCCACGGGCTACCTAAGACCATAGTCTCCAATAGGGATGTCAAATTCACTAGCTACTTTTGGAAAACTCTTTGGCACATGATGGGTACCCCCCTCAAATTCTCCACTACCTACCACCCCCAAACGGATGGCCAAACAGAAGTTGTCAATCGGAGTCTAGGGAACCTCCTTAGGTGTCTTGTTGAGGATCACCCCAGAAATTGGGATCTCATCTTACCCCAGGCCGAATTTGCATATAACAACTCCATCAATAAGTCCATAGGGATGAGTCCATTTGAAGCCGTGCATGGATACAAACCAAGAAAGCCTTCCGATCTCATTCCCCTTCCCCAGCATGCTAGAGTGTCCATTTCAGCCGAGTCTTTTGCACAACATATTAGAGAATTACATGAAGAAATTCGCAAGCACATCAGCAAAAAGAATGAGGCTATAAAAGGGTTGGCCGACTCTCATCGGCGTCACCAAGAATTCCATGTGGGTGACTTTGTGATGGTAAGGACGGAGAGGCTCTCCCCGGGAGCCAACTCTAAACTGAGGCCACGTGGGGCTGGTCCCTTCCAGGTCTTGAGGCGCATTGGTGCAAATGCCTACGAGTTAGATCTACCTGAGGAGTATGGAATAAGTCCCACATTCAATGTCGCCGACCTAGTGCCATATAAGGGACCCACGGTGGTACCTAGTGAGGAGATTGAGCCTACTTCTTCCATTGAGAGAGCACCCACCCGTGAGGAGAGACCACCAGCCAAGAGAGCCTAGCGTGAACAAATTGAACGATTATTAGATGAACAAGTCACTACCACTCGGAGCAAGGCATATGAGCGCTATCTCGTCAGGTGGAAGGATCGGCCTCCTTCAGAGGATTCTTGGGTGAGTCGGGAGGATCTCCAGTGGTTGGATTCGGACCTCCTCGAGCAGTACCACAGTCGGATGGACCCCTACTCGATGGAGTCGAGTTCTTCACAGCCTAGGGGATTTGATGGAGGCATCATCCACAACTCCCTTTGGCTAGGGTCATCTTCACACTCCGGCATCGTTTGAGTTCGGGCCTCTCTCTATAAAGGCCCAATTATCCCTTTTGTGCTATCTATTTGAGTCATTTTGATGTAATTTTCATTTTATTTGAGTCATGTCCCTAGGTCTTGCATTTATTTTCCTAAGTTTGAGTGTCATCAGATTGTGTAATGTGCTATTGGGCCCAACTCTTCAGGCTTGGCCCAAGACCCCCCTACCCCTTCGGTTATTTGTCATTGAGTCTTTTGTAAGGGACTTATTGTAAAATGTGGGTTTCCTATATATAGGGCCCCATTTCCTTCATTTGAAGGTAATGAATCAATCAATGAAAAATGCCATTTGAGAGTTCAAAGCTTAGTTTAATGGAGAGAATCCAATTGGGTGAGAAGCTCTAGGGTGAGAGAGTCCCCACCCCCCTTCTTCTCTCTCCTCTCTCTCCTCCACTAAGGGGTTCGCCCCTTTCTCTCTCTCCTCCACCTCACTCCCAACTTCCAACCCCCACCTACCCCATTAAAGTCCCTCCACTTCCCATAGCCACCATTACTCCACCCCCCTAGTTCCAAGGTAGCATTCCCCCCATTCCAACACTATCTACCCCATTCCAACAATATCTTCCCCATTCCAACACACTCACCCCTCTTCCCCACACAACCTCCCAACTTCCTAGGCCTTTTGAATTTGAAATCCCCTTCCCTCCAAGTGCTTTGGCCGCCCTCTCCCTTCCCCATTAGGCTAAGTTCGCCCCTTTCTCCCTCCATTCCCACCATCCTTGCACACCCCTTCCCCCCCTCTCCTCCAGCTGCAACCTGCGCCCTCCCCTTCTTCCTCCACCTCCCTTCCACCATTAGATACCCTCCACATCTCACACAAGCCCCCCCTTCCACCCTTCATCCACCTCCCCTTCACCATAGACCCCCTTCCCCTTCTTCTTTCTTGATCATTGGAAGCTACACCGAAGTTGCAGCTTGCTGTCCAAAGGGTTGCAGTGAACCAGCAAGTTGCAGCGGCCACTACGACTTCCTCTGGACGAGTTTGAAGACCCAAGAGCTATCGTCGGAAGCGTCTACCGGTCTCCTTCGCAACAGCAGTGGTCTCGTCCCGATCCGAGCTCCGAGATGCCCGGGAGATCCGTTTTCCCACCACTGCGCAGTGGTGTCTCTGCGGAAGACCTGATCCTGAGTAGAAGCTCTTCTACGACAAACCCCAGAAGAATCAGTTCGAGAGCTCTTCTGGAAAGTTCTTCATCGCCATGTCTACTTTCAGAACCAAGAAACGAATCTTCAATCGGCGTTCATGATCCAGAGTTATCATATTTCTCCCTCAGCTGCGCAGTTCTGCTACCCACAGTCTGCATCGACCAGTCATGCTTGTTCAGAGCCTCCAGGTCTTCTCCGGCATCTTTTGACTTCCCGGTCAGTTTTTCTGCGAATAAAACTCATCCACGGTTCCAAAGGCTCTGACGGTGCTTGATTCCGAGTTCGGGAGCTGTCGGGGCGTCCTCTGCAACCTGCTGTTAGAAGTCTAAAGCTGCCAGTTCGAGAATCTGGTGCTCTGTTCGAACCTCCACCGAGGCCAGAAGTGACTCCAGAAGAATTCAAAAAAATTCAGAGGTGTTCCAGTACCAGTCCCGAAGAGTTTCCCACAGGTCCCGCCATCAGAAAAATTCTTTAGCAAGTTCTGCAGCAGCAACATCAACTATCTACTCCTGTTCAGAGAGAGTAGGCAGAACCGGTGTCTTCATCTCTTCATTACTTTTAGCCCTAGTTTCCCCTCCCCGCTTGGCCGGCTGAAGGCCCCTCCCTGTGCGGAGGTAGTTTTGGTTGTAATCCATTAACCCCCACCCCAAGGTCTCCCTCTTGCGAGTGGTGTAGTGTTGTAACTTGTGTGGGCAGGTCAAGCTACACCGCCGCGGCGTGTGGGGATCCACTTGCCTCCCCGCTCGTCCTCGTCTCCGAGCGGGACCGGTTTCTTCAAATCGGTCGAGTGAGTACTCACACCTCACTCCATTTATTGCTTGTCTTTTAATATTAGTTCTAGTTCCACTGGTTATGCGAGTGAGAGCTCGATCCTCAAGCCCCGTTGCCTTGAGTGATCACACTGGGAAGAGTGCAACCGGTGCCTTCAGCACTTTGTCGGCCCCATTGAATTGGGCTTCCACATCCATTGGGAATCAAATCTTGGCCTTGCTGGCCCTCTACCAGCAAGGGCCCAACCCCATTTCCTCCACTTGGCATCACCAAGTCACCCCGGGCTTGGGTGAGCAGCTGGAGAGCGGCGGCCCAAAATTGGCCCTTTTGATTGTGAATGTGCTTGTTTGCCTAAGTCTTAGGTTGTGTCACATCAATTACCTACTGAGCATTCGCTCACCTAGTTGTTTTCCTCTTTTTCAGGTAGCTCAGGTGAGGACTCTCAAATTGATGGGTATGGTCAGGAGTGAAGACCTTGGAGTGAACCAGCTAGGAGGCCTTATGGAGTCAATTTAGATAGTTTGAGTCTGAGAGATGTAGTTGTGTTCTGGAGTTGAAATTCTTTTAAGTCGGTGGTTATGTAACTATGTTAAGTTGGGGGATATTGTGATTGTCTTTCGTATGTTAATTATGGTTGATCGTGAAACTCATTATGTTTAATTAGTTGGTATTTAATTGTTATGATGGAATTTTATGGCCATGATATTGAGCTGAATGTATGGATTCGTTAACCCAAGACACAGCATGTCTAGAAATCAACATATTGTTAACTATTTCTACTGTCGCGTTCCGATATTCCGCTTCGGGACGTGACAGAAGCCTTCTTTCAACCCCCCAAGGTCAAAGCGAGACCTAACTAAGTCAACCATAGGCTTTGGAGGCCCGCAGCATGTGTATACGGCTCACACACGGGTGTCGGGCATTTCCCCGAACACCTTGTGGGCGCATATGTCCCAGCCCTTCTATAACAAACTGTGGGCCAACCCACGGATCCAGCATGCCAGTCGGATTCTACCAGAACTCTCCAGCAAGTCAGGACCGCTCCTGACCCTCAGACACGCGGCAACAGGCCGTTTACCTTTAGCTCCCAGGCCAACCCGGGGCTACCCTGCCATATCATGCGGCACGCATCACGGAAGCTGGGCCTCTCCACCCGGGAGGCACCTTCCCAGCACATATGAGCCCCTGCCCTCCGCCCAGTGCCAAATCTAAGGTCTGCCAGTCATTCGCCTAAGCCAATCGACAACCCAAGGCGCGTTGGGCATTTGCCCGAACACCTTGCAAGCGGTAGCTACGGCTCCACAACAACCGCCCCCGTGGGCTAATCCCAGCATTCCAGGACCCTGTGTCTTTCTAAGGACACCCCCCGCCAACAATAGAAGACCCCCCGGGGGCCATCCCTCGGGGTTGCGGCTCATCTGGGGCCAGTTCGCCCCAGGGCGCGGCCACGCCCCCAGGGAGGGTGAACTCCCTGGGGGTCACGCCGTCTTCCCAGCCCAGAGGACCCACGGCGTTCCCTAGTCCCAGTTTCGTGCAAGATCTGTCGTACCGTGCGTAGAAGGATTCGATGACGAGGAACTCGCCAACGAGAGCTCGAGATTGTGCAAGTCTTACGTTAACTCCCGTGTTCTTCATACACACGCGGCCGGCCTACCAATATACTCCCAGTATCCTTGTAGTATCCTCCCAGAAGTCTTGTCCTTTTCTTCTTAGTCAAATTAGGAAGAAATTACCAAAAAATCAGATTTTTGTAGAGGTGGGGACCGCCCACTCTCTCCTTCTCTCCAACCCACCTAAACCCCCCTGGGGTGAGGTTTAGGCGGACCGGCCTCTCCCCCCAGGCTGGTCCGCCTAGACCCCATTAAACTAAAAAAAAAGTTTTTTAGAAAAAAAGGCCCCTGCCAGTCCGCCTAACCCCCCCTGGGGTGGGGTTTAGGCGGACAAGCTTGGACCACCAGGCTGGCCCACCTAAACCCCCTAGGGGGGTGTTTAGGCGGACTAGTCTCACCCCCCAAGCTAGTCCACCTAAACCCCATCCAAACAAAAAAAAGTTTTTTTATGAGAAAAAAAAAACCCTCCGTGAGGGGTTTAGGCGGACTAGACCAGCCCCTTGGGCTGGCCCACCTAAACCCTTCCTCCCCACTCTGTAATGGAAAAAAATGTATTTTGGGGGTTTACCCGGACCAAGTTGGACCTCCAACTTGGTCCGCCTCAACTCTCCCCCTGCCCCTTCAACTTCCTATAAATACCACCCTTAGAAGCTCAAGGGGCATATGCAAGAAGACGGAGAGACACAGCAACAAACAACCCACGACCTAACTGCTGCACCCTCGAAGTTCCTCCGCAGGCATCCAGCAAGGGTCGAGATGCGAGGAGCGAGGTGCGCGTATGGGTGGCTTGTAGATCGGCTTGTAAACGCCGAGGGTATGTCCGTACTCCTCTCACGTGGCGTCTAGCCATCATACACATGTCCACTCCCATCGCCCGTAAGGCGTAATGACAACGACGAACACACCCGCATCCCGGCTCTGCCCGTGCGTGACAACCCACGGTGGCCACGCACACGACACAATGCCACACCTACGACCGACACGAAACCGCGTGACTACCGTTCACCTTCCGAAGCCCGGACCGGACCGCTCACCTTGAGCCGCGTCCAACCTCCATCAGGCGCCAGCCCACGACCACCCCTGCCACCTAGACAGTCGGGCTTATCTTGATCTCCTCATCGAGAGCCTCTATAAAATATGCATATATCCGCCTTGTTACGCAATGACCCAGGGACCGATCCACGCGTCGGAATTATCCCGCGGCTTGCGCCCGTTGTACTTCGGCCCTCTCGGCCCACTTGTAAAGCCAGTGTGGCTCTCATATAGAATCAAACTAGTTGAACACAAGTGCATGTATGTGGGCCCCAGTTTTTTACCTACATCACTCGGCATGCATGCCTAATACCCCTGACTCCAGCAAACACCTCCCTATCAAAAGTGCGCCCACAACCACGAATGCTCCCGGCCCTCTACCCATGGCTTCAGACACATACAGGCTTCTCTTCAGCACAGAATGAAGGTGTTCAGATTCAATCCAATGTAAATAAACACCGATCTCTTGCGGTCGGTGGGGAAAGACGTCCAGTACGCGATTCCCACAATCGCCTACACACTCGCACCCGTGGAATCCCCTCTATCCACGTGTCGCCCGACCTTTTGAGCCCATGTGCAGCGTCCTCGCGACGCTTCCCCGATCAACCCTTGGTTCCATAAGTGATTGTCGAGAAATCCACTGGCACGCTCGCATCCTGTCCAGCTAACCTACACCCCTATATTTTCGTGCCATTCGACCCTTCTTGACTTTCCGTAAAAGGAGAGTGCCCGATACCGCCATGGGAGGCATGCAACTGTAAAGGAGGATACCCGAGATATCTCAAACTCCGTATTTTTATTCCCCGATGTATCCCTTCTGTCACCCAGGTCATCGGCATAAAAACCCCTGCGACAAAGAGGATAGCACGCCTGGTGGGACGTCTCCCACCTTCCTTCTTTTTGCTGAAGAAAAGTGATGTGACACCACCTTAGGGGTGATAGTCACAGGGCCAATGCACCTTGGACCTACAATCGCAAGTCAGCAACTTTGACGGCGGACTCACTCGGGCAAGCTCACACGCGTAGCGCACACAATTGCCCGTAGGCCAATCGGCGATAGTGGGGAGGGTCCGAAGTGGGACCTTGCTGTTCTGGGGTTTGGCTAGCTTAAGATCGAACCCCTAAGGGTCTGGGATGCTCAAACCCGCGGTCGGCCAGCATGCTGAGGGACTGGGATGTAAGGTTTCTCTCGCAACTCGCCCGCGGTGGTCACTCACGTGATTGGCAATTTAGTCTGAGCACTCACTCACCGACCGACGGCACTAAGATGCAATACTAAGCAAGTAAAATGATTCTAGTAGAGAAGTGCGATCAGGAACTCACCTGATCGGCGTGAAGACGCGGATCCCGGCTGGAGATGAGGGCGAGCGAGGAAGCGTGGGCTTACCCGCACGCTGCGCCGGTGAAGCTTCAACCTGAAAAATTAAGTAACAACCACTACTCCTCACGCAGGAGGGGTGGACTAGGGGTGGGGGACTGTGGGATTACATGTAAATACTACCTCCCGCAGGGAGGGGCTTTAAGCCGGCCAGGCAGGGTGGGGGAATCTAAGGTAGAAGCCGAATTGCCTAGCTACGCCGGTGCTGCCAGCTTTCGGAACAACGTGACAGATAGTCAGTGACGGCCCTACCATGGGCTCTGCCGAACTCAAGTGAGGATGAAACTGGTGCCAAAACTTTCTGAGTTGGCCCAGGAGGACTTCTGAATTTTTGGGGAATTTCTTGGCGTCGACGGTGGCTGGGACAGGGTCTGGAACAGGACCGAACTGCTCTGGCTCTGATTGTTACTAGACTGCTGCTGCAAGAAGACGAGGGCGCCACGAGCACTCCTGGGGTCCGATTGATGCGGGACAAGAACCGCTGTCATCGTGGTCAAGTATTCTTCGAACGGAGATCAACAGGGTCATCGACAGAGGTCGGAGCTGACCGCGAAGATAGGAACAGTGGGAGGGTGTCGGATCAGGCTCAGGGGGGACTGACCTTGCGCACCTTGGGGAGAAAATCTGGAACTCGGGACTCCGGGGTCCAAAAATTGCTCTTCTTCTTGGAGATGACAGAAGAGTTGAAGGAGAAGACCTCAGCCAAACAGTGCCATAAGAATCCCAGGGTGCTAGATGTGGAAGCCTCTGCAAGTCATTGCTGGTTGTCTACCTAGGAGGAAATGCACAGTCTACGAAGATGACTCCTCTGAGCAGCTCCGAAGTCAAACGATGACGAGAGCACCTCACCTACGAAGCATCCTCGTCAAGCTTTCGGAAGTATAGGATACTCCACCACAATATGCGCGATGAAGACGTGGCAGTCTCTATAACTGGGTGATCCTCTACTGCCTGCGAACTGAGAACTGCAGGTTGAAGATGAGAGGTGTGGTGGTGGGGATGGGTGACCAAATGGCAGGGGGGATGGGGATGGAGCTTGCGGGATGTTACTGGAGGAGTCTAGGGGTGATGGAGGTGGCTGGAAGGTGAAGGGGGGTGGAGCTAGGGCTTGGGGGCTAAGGGAAGGCAGGCTGGTGGTGTTGGGTGCGGCCAGGCCCAAGGTGGAGTGAGAGGTGGAGCTAAGGCGAACCAAGGAGGAATGTGGGAGATGGGGGGCGACCCTAGGGTGGAAGGGCTGGATAGGGGCGACCAAAGGGGCTGGGGAAGAAGGAGAGAGTGGTGGGAAATTCAAATTTGGACTAGGGTTAGCGCCCTTCAGCCTTGGGGAGGTGGAGAGGTGCTTGGGGAAGGGAAATGGGTAGTTGGGGGTTGGATGGTGGAGCAAGGATTGGTAGAGGTTCTCTTGGGGCAGGGGTGGAGTAATAAGGGGGCTTGGAATAGACTTAATGGAGTAGTGAAGAGAGTGAAAGTAGGTGGGAGGGGATGAGAGAGAGAAGGGCAACCCCTTAGAGAGAGAGATGTGAGAGAGATATATATCAAGAGAGGGAGGGGAGATAAAATTCCAAGGGAATTTTAAATTTCATTGATCATCAAAGGTTACAAATGAGAGAGGGGAGGGGACTATTTATAGACTCTATACTTTTCCTAGGACCAAATTACCCCTAGATAATTGATAGATTGACCACACAGTCCAAGGAGGGGCGCCCCTGGGCCTAGCCCATTGAATTGGGCCCAATAACCTATCAAACCAACCATATCACAACAAACTTTGGTAAATGACTCACTAACCTTGGTACCAGACTCAAATAATAGAAAATTACATAGTTTATGACTCAAAGAAAATATAAAAATTACATGACTAGACTCAGAAAGACATGACGAACACAATGGCGCATGCCGACGAACAATTTGAGCCTCGAAAAAATGCGAAGGGGAAAGGGATGCACCCATCATACCCCTGGGGTGGGCCGAACTCAACCCCGTCGAGTATGGGTCCACCGGGGAAGTGGTACACCCAACCAGCTCCAGTCGAACCACAATCTCCTGAGTCGACCCTGCATCCATAGCTGGGGAACGACTCTTCTGCCTCTCAAGGTGGCTCAAGCACACCCCCTTGCTGGCAATGATACCTTGCTTGCCCAGTATTGCCGCCGTGTGCTCACGTCGGGCTCACAAGCTGATATGTGGTGGCTCTCCGAAGTGTCTCTCTCAAGGAAGTTAGAGGCTCGAGGCACTCACTTGGATCCAGCTCGGTGCCCGTATAGGGTGTTGGGTCCGCCACGTGGGAAGTGGGGTGAATCCCAAAACCCATCGGTAAGTCCAACCCGCAAGCCGGGTTGCCAAAGCCACTCAGAATTTGGGAAGGTCCAAGTCCTCGTGCCCTCGATTTGGTGGTGACCCTCGGGTAGAGCCACTCTAATGTCACTATCACCAAGTTGCCTACTTGGAATCCCAAGTGGCACTTACGAGCTGTTGCCCGCTCTTTGTGATCCTCACCACTCGTTGCTAGATGCTTGCGTGAATGCGTATGCCATGCACTACGATGCGGTGTGGGTGAAAAGTATGGTGTGCAAAGGTGGACCAGGGCATCCAAATGTAGACTGATCATTCTTTGATGCCATGAATACTTTGACGGACTTAGGAGGGTCGGGAGATCAATAGGTGAACCTATCATGCATGGGTGTGGCAAATGTCAGGGGACCCAGGCATCCATGTATGCTCCTTTCATGCATAAGACCAATGATGTATGGGGGAGGTCCAGCACATCCAAATCTGACCCAGTCATGCATTGGGCCTAAAGTGTGTGTGACATGTATGAGATGACCGGACTTGTGACCCATGTCGAATGATGTGATATGCCAAGATAGGTGCACTCTTGCCCCAAAGGTGACGGCCAAGTGTGTGGGTATGGGGTGGTCCTTGAGCTCCCACTCATAAGGATTGAAGGGGTCAAAGAAAGTGTGTATCATGGAGTGGGGCACTTCCTCATTCCTAAGGTGTAGGTCATCCATGGTTATGTCTTCCCATATGTGGCCCGAGTCTTGAAAGAGGTGGGCTTGATGATGCGGGACGAACACGCGACCTGGGACTCTTGCTCGCGATCGCCCCTAAGCGAGGGAAGCCGTGGACCATGCGCAGTTGAGAAATCGGTAGTGAGTCTCGGGTATCAGCCTTTCCGCGTGAACTCGGATCGAGCCACGGGACGGGTTATCTATACCCACCAAGCCCGTTCTCGATACACCCATACCCAGCTCTCCTAGCCCTTTCAAGTCTCCCAAATACAAAGGGCTGTCCATGCTTGACTGGGTCATACTTGGGCATCTAGGTGTTCCTCATGCCACCAACCTCCGGTTGCATAATGTGTATGCATGGCACACATTCGGGTGTCCTGGTCCACCTTTGCATATGCATGAGTCGGACTAACCGTATGTTTGTTTAGGGTCATGTGTGAGTCCATGTTTTCTTTCTTGTCGAGTGCATAGTGAGTCTGCATGCATTGAGTCGAGTCGGTCTTTTGTACGATCGCGTTGTTAGTCCCTTTCGAGTATGAGACTTGTCAGACTTTGGGATCGGTTCTACCTCAACATATCGGATCTAGTCACATACAGGGACCCAGCGGTGATTCCTAGTGAGTCTTCGAGCCGCCTTCCCTCCTTTGAGAGTGACCCCACCCCGGAGTGTCCACCTCTAGCCTCATTCCCCAGCAGCGTGTCCATATTGAATCTATACGGAATGAGTAGGTGTCGATTACTTGGAGTGGAGCGTACTCCGCGCTTCCAGGTTCGGTGACGCATCCGCCGGAGCTACTCGATCAGTCGCACCCCTTCTCGACGGGGTCGAGTTCCTCCCACCCGGGGAGAATTAATGGGGACATCAAAGCAAGAGCACTAATATTTTATTTACATTTGTGTCCTTTAGTTTATTTTTATATCCTTGGGAAAACATATGTGCAATTGTAAGGCTTTATAAGCCAATGTGTCATTCTCTAGGATTGTTTGGGTTTTTGTGTAAAATATCAGTAGGTCCAACAAGGGGGCCCTCACTCCTTCCCCATTGGTCACCTAAGGCATTTTGGGTCTATGTGGGGCTGGTCAACCATCCTAGGTGTCTTCTAGATGCTTGGACTTTCAAAGGGGGACAAGTGGAATACAAAGTCCACATTGGAAGCTAGCTTGGTCAAGGGGGCGCCCCCCCATTTAATATAGATTAATGTGGTTCCAAACCACATGGGATAAAAACATTTGAACTCCCACTTTTACCCCTCCTAATTCTAGATCTAGGGTTATTTAGTATCTTTTTACATTTCTTATAAATGGCTTATATTTCCATTTTTACTAGAATTAATGAAGTGAAAATTTGGAAAATTGGTTGAATCCCCCTTGGAGGGTGCGTCCCTCTCTCCCTCTGGTTCTTCTTCTTCCTACAAAAATCCAGGGTGTGAGACCCATTCTACCTCCTCCTCTGATCCTCTGAATTCTATTTCTGCCGTCGCCGCTACTGGCATCGCATCGCCATCGCGCCGCCATCATCAACCTCGGAGTTCTATCTACATCAGGACAGATCCTCAAAGCTCGAATTTTAGCTCTCCATCAGGAGCTTAGATCGAGTCCAAACTTGGAGGGTGAGTCATCCACATCTACCCCAGCCTCCACAAAATAAATCCAGTCATTTATCCATCGAGAAGTATTTTTCCATTTTCGTGTTCTTCAGTCTTCCAGTTCTGTCTTCTGTTCAGATCCTATCATAGCAACTCTGAGTTTCCACGTTTAGACCATTTTTTATTTATTTTCTTGGGTCACCAATTTTATTGTGAGTTTTGTCCATCACCCCCATGATCCACGAATTTTCTTAGAATTTCTGGTGTCCTTTTTGTATTTTTAAAAATTACTGTCTTCTCCCAAATCTGTTTTGTCCTGTGCAGTTCAAATCCGACCCCCAGTTAGTATAAAATCCTCAAACAATCAAAACCTCCACCAAAAGTCAAATAAAAATTATCCCCGTCTTCCTTGTTTCCACCTATACAACTTTTGTGAAGAGTCCAAGGTCCAGATCCGAGGTTTGTGGCACGGTCAATGCCAACTCTAAGGAAAACTTAGTTATGTCCTGAGATTTCAGGTTCTGTCCAACAACAGCTTATAAAATCGATCAAGGCCAGATCCAAGAAATTCAAAATTCTTTATCTGGCCATAGATCGAGGTATTTTGAAAGAGCTTTCCAACGGTACCTCTTTTCGTCGATCCGACGTCAAGAGTGATCGCAGCAGCAGATCTCGTCGGGTCACGCGCTGTAAAATAGCAACTTCAGATCTGTGGGCAGCAAGGTCAACCAGTGAAGACTGGAGCCGACTCGCCTTCCGCGAGATGAACCGGCGTGTTGCCGTCCCAGGGAGCGCCTCTCCAGGAGCCAACATCACAGCGGTACCACTCCGGGCCCACTCTGAGCCGCCGATGAGCACGTGGGCCCAAGTTCGTGAATACGCGTGCCGTTGAAGCTACATCAAAACGCTGCCCGTCAACCCAAGTTCGGTCCTCCCGGGCCCCATTTGTAGCCCGTTACCTCCCTGCGTAGAGTGGGCAGTAGAAACTATTTCTGTAATTATTGTAATAATTATTTTACCAGGAGTTACTGTCTTGGCCGGGATCGTCTTCCCCACACCCGGAGCGTGGAGGTAAATTCGCTCCCACTCTTTATCATATTTTACTTATCACGTATACCTTTTGAATACTGCTGCATGTGATAGGTAATTAGCTCGATATCTATTTTTTTATCACCGCTGCGAGAGAGTGAGTGTAACCCGTCCCGTGGCTCGATCTGAGTTCACGCGGAAAGGCCGATACCCGAGACTCACTGCCGGTTTCTCAACCGTGCACGGTCCACGTCTTCCCTCGCTTAGGGACGATCACGAGCTAGAGTCCCAGGTCGCGTGTCCGTCCCGCATCAATTTGGTATCAGAGCGCCAGTTGAGTCTAGGGTAGTCTGGTGAAAAAAAAGAGTGTCATTTACGTCTAGTCATTGTCTAAGTCAGTCTAAGTGTCACATCTGCATACCATTAATCGGTATATCAAAAGGTGTTGTCCGAACGTTAGGCTACGCCTATCGGGAAGGCCGCACACTTGCGCGAGTGATCTTCGGATCGATTAACTCCGCCACGTACCGAGTCTTGGTTTAAGTCTAGGGTCCTTAGTGTGCATTAGTTAGTGCATTCCAACTTTGCATTAATTAGGGTCGTGTCTAGTGTCTTGTCACCCACTGTTGGCATGTCCATTCACTAGTGTCCCCGTGTCCCATGGACGACCAAGGGGTCGCATCTTCTGCATGGTGGCGATACTATCTAAGATGGGAGAACCACTCGGACCACCCCCGGAGACCCATAGCCCGGGACTTCTATGGCTCCGAAAACCTGAGTGACTACCTAGAGTGGGAAGCCATTATGGACGACTACTTTGAGGTGTACCTTATGTCTGGACCCAAGCAAGTCGACTTTGCCAAAATGCGACTTTTTTATGAAGCAGCCGAAACATGGAGGGACATCAAATACTTCCGGGAGGATAGGAGGCTAAGGCCCATCGAGTCATGGTGGGATATGAAGAGAGCACTTAGGAGGGTCTACCTTCCCCGCCCACCTACCTCCAACCACGGGGGTCATACAACTAGCCAACCCCACCAACTCACTCGCAATCAAGTGGGCCACACCTCCAACCAACCCCGCCCCTTCACCCCCATCCAAGTCCACCAAAGCACTTCCAATCAAGTGACCCGTCAAGTCGCCCCCAACAAACCTCCCCTTGGCACCTCCGTTCAATCCCACCCAAACACCTCCAACCAAGTGGAAGCCCCTGTTGGATTTTTGTGACTTCCCTAGTGTTTTGATGATGAGCATCACTATGTTAAATATTGTCATTTTAATCAGATATCTTGCGTAATGTTATGCAATTGAAATTTCCATGATTAACAGGAAAACTGCTATGAGGTAGTACCTTGTATGTTCGTACTGTTCCTTTCATACTTCGTGTTGTTTGTGTTTACTACACTTCGTGTTGTCCTTTTGTACGTCGTATTGTTCCAACTATGTTTGTTGATTGTCTTCGTGCTGTTTACTGAAGCAGCTCGATTTGTTTTGATGAACTTCGAGTCGTTTTCCTGTGAACCTCGTGTCGTTTCTTCAGTATTTAGTTGCTCATCTCGAGTCATCCTTTTTATTTTTGCTCTTGTGTTTTCGTGTCATGTACTGTAGTTACTCGAGTCATTTTTCTGCTTTCACTGTTTTATCACGTGTCGTTGTAGCTGTTCCTGTCTTTTGTCTTCGTGTTGTTTTTCCTAGACCCCGTGCCCTTTTTGCTTTGTGACCACACTTCGTGTAGGGTTATGTTTTCGTCTTCGAGTTGGTTTCAGTCCGTGTCGTCCTCGTCTTCGAGTCGTTCGTAAGTTCGAGCAATTTTGTATTCGAGCCATTTTTTATGTCTTCGTGTTGTTTCTATGTTTGTGTCTTCGTGTTGTTGTTTTTGTGTCTTCATGTTGTTTTTGTATGTGTGTCTTCGTGTTGCTTCTTTCTATCTTCGTCCAAGGTTCCTCTGATCGTGTGTTTCTATCGTTTTACTCCGTGTTATTTCCTTCTCACCTCGTGCTGTTCTCATCTGACCTCGTGTCATTCTCTCTTTATTTCGTGCTGTAGTCATCTTGTGTATCCCGTGTCGTTCTCAGTATAGTGTATCTCGTATTGCTATCACATACCTCATGCAGTTTTAGTTTTTGTGGCCCTGAGCTTTAATGGTTTTAATTTCTTTGCAGGAGAAGAAGAAAAACAAAAAGAAGAAGGTGGTCCGAGGAAGAATATTCCCCAGTGTCTGGGCTACACGTGATCCAATACTAAAGGAACCAATGCTATAAGGGCACGTGGCAAGAAGGTTCTGGATCGAGCGCGGGAAGCACACGCCTTGCATGAACCCTCCTGATCGCTTATAAAAGCACTGCCTCACCATCTACGAAAAAGAAGGAGCTCCGAGGTTACAGTAAAGAAATTTGAGTGAGAGCAGACGAGAAAGAGCCTCCCTGAGAAACTAGAGTGATCCAGTTGAGAGAGAAGAGAGAGCAGAAGAGTGATCAGAAGATGGGTATTGACTTACGGATCAAATCCGAAGTCTGCTGCTCAGTTTGAGCTACATTGTTTCCAGTTTCTGAAATTTGGCTTCCTTCTTTCTTGTTTTCATTTTTATCTACTTTTTCCTTCTTGATTGAAAGTTCTCTGTGTTACCTCCTTGTGTTCAGGGGAAGAGAGAGACGTGTTCTCTCTGGTTCACTTGCAACAGAGGTTGCAGGATTGTTCCCTCTCGTAGAAGAGGTGTTCCCTCTGGGCTTCAGAGGAAGAGAGACCTTGGTCTCTGGTTCTAGTGACTGCAGATCACTAGTGTTCCCTTCGGTTGTAGGAAGAGGAACTTGTTTCCTGGTTTCTAGGGACTTGGCGTCCTTAGGGTTCCCTCCGGGTGTGGAGGAAGAGGGGAGGGTGTTCCCCTGGTGAAGCTGTGAATCAGCCGTTGTCACAGACTGAGTCTGCTTTGCTAGCAGGTGCTAGTGGAAGCCTCACTTCGATTTGAAGTGAGGGGTGGACGTAGGCAGACTGGAGGTCTGACCGAACCACCATAAAAATCTCTGGGTACTCGTGTGATTGTCTGTGGTGATTTTGTGGTGTGCCTTCTATCCACTCGAGCTATTGTCCGCACTGCGTTCCTTTTTATGGGTTCAACTCCGAGATTGCTTGTTTTAAGTGAATCATTCTTCAGTAATTGTTAATCGGTTGAAAAAAGTGATCTATTCATCCCCTCCCCTTCTAGATCACTTCATATTTCTTGTATCACTTGGTATCAGAGCAGGTATTTCCCAATATGTGGTCCAACGGCCAGGGAAACGGATCCGCTGGTTCTCGCAGCTACATTGCTGAAGGACAGTCAATCACCCGTCCCCCTTTCTTCGATGGTAATAACTACTTCTTTTGGAAGAACAGGATGGAAGTCTTTATCAGGGCCCAAAGCCACAAGCTCTGGAGAGTAATTACAGATGGTCCGTATCAACTTCCACCGAACGAAGACATGTGGACAGAGGAACAGGTTAAACTCTCCGCACTGAATTGGACAGCTCTTAACATCATACAGTGCGCCGTCCACCCGGAAGAGTACTTGAGGATTTCAGCGTGCAAGACTGCAAAGAAAATGTGGGATGAATTGCAGTTAATGTATGAGGGCACATCTCAAGTGAGAGCTACCAAGGTCAATATGCTTACAACTTAGTATGAGTTGTTTAAGATGAAGCCAGAGGAGTCGATCACAGAAATGTATGCTAGATTGTCTATGATCATCAATAGTCTGAGAGGATTTGGAAAGGAGATTCAGCAAGAAGACATTGTCAGGAAGATCCTTAGGTCCCTAACTCCCATCTGGGATACTAAGGTGACCGTCATAGAGGAATCTAGAGATTTATCCACCATGTCAGTAACCTAGCTGATTGGGTCTCTCATGACCCACGAAATGAACTTCAAACAAGGGAATGATGGACATGACAGAAAGGGAAAGAATGTTGCTCTGAAAGTCTCACGACATACTAAGAAGAGCAGCAGCAGCAGCAGCAGTGGTGGTAGCAGCGAAGACTCTGACGGATTCTCAGACCTGGACAAGGGCGAGCAGGCCATGCTCACCAGGCAATTCAGAAAGTTCTTGAGGACTAAAGGGAAATTCTACAGGAGAAAGAAATTTAATGCTGCAAGGAAGTCTCCTGAACGAGAACTTGAGAAGAACCGATTTGTTAAGAAGGTTACATGCTACCATTGTCAGAAACCTGGTCACATGAAAAGTGAATGTCCAGAGCTGCAAACTAAGGCTCCCAGATACCAGAAGAAGATGGTGCACAAGAAGAAGAAAGCCATGCTGTGCACATGGAGCGACGAGGAGGAGGATCCAGAAGCCACCTCGTCCAGTGAAGGTGAAGAGAAGACTTGCCTCATGGCCAACCATGAGGAAGAGGTAACGAACTTATTTGAGAATTTTACTTTGGACGATGGGAGGACGCCTATGGCGACCTGTTAGCTAAATATAATTTTCTAACCAAGGAGCACAGAATGCTTAAATGAAAGTTTCACTCTGTTTCTGAGGAACACTCTATTGCTGTTACGGATAACATGAAAACCAAGGAGATGGCCATTGAGCTAGATCAGGCTAGAAGTGAGATCGAGAAATTTAGAATGGAAAGAGAGGAAAATCTAACTAGGATGAATGAGCTGAAGAGTAAAACTGAAGAGAGTAAAAAGGAGTTCAGACTGATTGCAGAAAAATATGAGGCGGTTAGAAAAGTTAATCAGGAACTCCAGGACCAATGTAATGAACTTCAGAAGGAGATTGAGGACAAAGGAAAAGTGCTAGAAAAATTTACAGAGGGGAGAAACAATCTGGATGCCCTTCTGGGGTCGAGGGTAAACTTCAATAGGGAGGGATTAGGATACTATCCCACAAGTAAAAAACCCTTTGAATTTAAAACTATCACGTTCTGCCCCGCCAAGGGCAAAGAAAAACTGGAAACACCATCCAGTTCCAAATCTATCTCTACATTGAAGGTTTCGACCAGCAAATCCATTCAATCCACTGGTCAGCAAGCTAAGTCAGGAAATCCTGAGACTAGAACTGCTCCTGTGCAACAGTTGTGGAACAAAGGTTTTCACACGACCATTCCTATTGATGTCACTAGAAAGGTGAACAGTTTCGCTAAGAAAGTTCAGCATGCTAGTTATCAAGGAAAGCATGCAAACATGCATCACTTTCAGCACAATTTTCATTTGAATAAAAATGGTTACATGAATTATGCTCAGCACACACGTGTTTCCTCTAAGAGGCCAAACAACAATTTTTCTGTTCGGAAACAGCATAATTTTAATAGGAATAGGCTCATTCAACACCCACTGAGAAATGCCAAGAAGGAAGAATCAATCCACATGAAATCACTGAAAAGAACAGTAAAACAAATGTGGGTTCCTAAGTGTAATTTGGATAAATTAAAAACTATCTTTGGACCCAATTTGAATTGGGTCCCACATTACTTTGTATGAACTCTCACAGGTTAGCCTGGCAGCCGAGCATAACAAGTGGTATCTTGACAGCGGCTGTAGCAGGCACATGACAGGAGACCGGTCCAAATTTAGCAAACTAAAAATGAAGTTTGGGGGCTTGGTCAAATTCGGTGGAAATAACAGAGGAAGAATAATTGGAATTGGTACAGTTGGTAAGTCCTCTACTAACTCCATTGAAGATGTGTATCTTGTAGAAGGACTTCAGCACAACTTGGTAAGTATAAGTCAACTCTGCGACAAAGGACACAAGGTACTCTTTGACCACAATTCCTGCACTATTTTTGAGCTGAATTCTGATAACGTCATGTTCAAAGGTCATAGAGTAAACAATGTATACATCGTAGACCTGGATGATAATCCTGAAACTAACTTGTGTATGTCTGCTAACTCTGAACAGGTTGCTTATGACTGGCATAGGCGTCTAGGCCATGCTAGTTTGTCTACAATGAATAAACTGTCTAAGCATAACCTAGTTAGAGGTTTGCCCAGAATAAGATTTCAGTTAGGGTCCAAGCTATGTGATGCTTGTGCACAAGGTAAACAGACTCGTGCAGTTTTTAAGTTGAGAACTAAGAGTCTTTCATCTAAACCGCTGCAGCACTTGCACATGGATCTCTTTGGTCCTACTCGCATACAAAGTTTGTCAGGTAAAAGATATGGATTAGTCATAGTTGATGACTTCACTAGATTTTCTTGGTTGTTTTGTTTAGCAAATAAAAATGATGCTTTTGTTCACTTTGAAGAACTTTTCAATAAAATCAAACTGCAAGGTGAACATAATATCATTACAATTCAGTCTGACCATGGAGGAGAGTTTGAGAACTCTTCATTTTCTGAATTTTGCTCAAGAGAGGGAGTGACTCACAAATTCTCTTCTCCCAGGACACCGGAGCAGAACGGAATTGTTGAGAGAAGAAACAGGTCAATAATTGAAATGGCCAGGACTATGCTGATTGAGAGTGGACTTCCAAGGAGATTTTGGGCTGAAGCTGCGAATACTGCATGCTACATTCTAAACCGAGCCTTGGTAAGACCTACTCATAGAAAAACTCCTTATGAACTTCTCAAGGGTAAGCAGCCAAACATTTCTTACTTTAAAGTTTTTGGCTCCAAATATTTTATTCACAATAATGGTAAGAATGGTTTGGACAAATTTGAAGCTAGAAGCTCTCCTGGAATTTTTCTCGGATATTCAGAAACCTCAAGGGCTTACAGAGTTTTCAATAAAGATGATCAAACTGTTGAAGAAACACCGCATGTAGTGTTTGATGAAAATGATTTCTCTAACAAAGTGATGAATGATGACAGGGAGCTATCTAATGAGGGAGATTTCTTGGAGAAAATTGAAGAAGAAGAGATGCAGCCAGCTGCTCAACCAGAAAACTCACAGCAAGAAGGAGCAGTTGAGGTAGGTGAACCCTCAGGTGAGATAATATTTCACAAAGACCACCCTAGTGAAAATGTCATAGGCAATTTGCATGATCCTCCTAGGACAAGGTCTCATTTTAGAATTGTCCAAGAACAGGACTTAGCTGCATTGGTATCTCAGGTGGAACCCAAATCTGTGGAAGAAGCCTTAAAACATGATTCTTGGGTATCCGCCATGTGTGAGGAGTTAAATCAATTTGAGAAAAATAGTGTATGGGAACTAGTTCCCAGACCTGATAACACTCATGTCATTGGCACTAAATGGGTTTTCAAGAATAAAGTTGATGAGAATGGAGCTATTTCTAGAAACAAAGCAAGACTTGTAGCTCAAGGCTACAGTCAGGAATTTGGTGTGGATTTTGATGAATCCTATGCCCCAGTGGCTAGGATGGAAGCTATAAGAATTCTGCTTGAATTTGCATGCTCTAGGAACATTCGGCTGCAGCAGATGGATGTCAAAAGCGCATTCTTAAATGGGTTATTAAAGGAAGAAGTATATGTTGAACAACCTCCAGGTTTTAATTTCTCTGTTCAGCCTAACATGGTTTTTAGGTTGAATAAAACCCTCTATGGATTGAAGCAGGCTCCCCGAGCCTGGTATGAGAGACTTTCTGAATTCCTCTTGAGCAAGGGCTACACTCGAGGTAAGGTTGACCAAACCCTCTTCACCAAAAATCTCGGAAAGGATTTAATAGTGGTCCAGGTATATGTTGATGATATCATCTTCGGATCTAACAATTCAAAATTGTGTAAAGAATTTTCTGAATCTATGTCTCATGAATTTGAAATGAGTTTAGTTGGCGAACTAAAGTATTTTCTTGGGCTGCACGTCAAACAGATGGAGGATGGTTGTTTCATAAATCAAACCAAGTATACTCTGGAGATGCTGAAAAGGTTTGGAATGACCAACCTCAAGACTATCTCAACACCCATGGGCACCAACTCCTCACTGGATTCAGAAGAAAAAGGTAAAGAGGTGGATGCTAAATTATATAGAGGTATGATCGATTCACTCCTCTACTTAACAGCATCCAGGCCTGACATTCAATTTAGTGTAGGGATGTGTGCCAGATACCAGGCTAGGCCTACTGAATTGCATTTGGCAGCTGTAAAAAGAATCTTTAGATACTTATCTGCTACCCATGATCTAGGTCTTTGGTATCCTGCATCATGTAGTTTAGATCTCATTGCATATACAGATGCAGATTACGCAGGATGTAAATTGGACAGGAAAAGTACTAGTGGTCACTGCGAATTTTTAGGAGGGTGCCTAGTCTCTTGGGGATCCAAGAAGCAACACTCTGTGGCTCTTTCTACTGCTGAAGTTCAGTATGTGGCAGCAGGGAGCTGTGGCACACAGGTTATATGGATAAAACACCAGCTTCTGGATTACTCAGTTGAGCTAGGTTGCACTTCCATCTTTTGTGACAATACTAGTGCAATAAACATTGCAAAGAATCCTGTACTTCATTCTCGAACTAAACACATCGAAATCAGGCATCATTTTATTCGAGATGAAGTAGCTAGGAAGACCTTTGAGTTGATCCATGTTGGCACTAACTCACAAATTGCAGATATTTTCACTAAGCCACTAGACACTGAAAAATTTAGCACATTGCGCAGAGAATTAAGTATTTACAGAATTTCATGATTGAATAATTGATCTCTGAATAATCTGTCATGTGCTCTTCTGCTTATCTATACTCATTGTCTGTTGCTGAAAATAACCTCATTATGAGTGTTTGCTGATTCACTCGTACTGATTGATATCACTTTGTTTTCTTTGAGGTGTTTTGAGGTATGTCTTGGTTAAGTCTGAGTTGGAGTCAAGGTCTCAGGGGGAGCTAGATTAATAATAGGTGTCATGCTCGTTTGGTCAAATCTGAACATACTTTGAACGGATTTTTGCTGACCTTATAAGAGAATCAGTTTGAGTAGGTGTATAAAGAAATTTTTGGATGTTTTAGCCGTTAAGACTGTTCATCTAATTTCTTGTTGGAATTTCAGCTGTTAGTCCCACTGAGATCAAAATCTGAATTCAAGACTATCTTCCTACACTGGAACCGACTTCTGATCTAGCCTGTACAGCATACCTACTTAGTCGAGTTAAGTCCGAAATGAGATATATAGTGTTTTAGTCTGAAAAACTTTGGAGCTGGTGTATTGTTCTCAAACTGAATCAAGACTAATTTACAAGGTTTCAAGTGCAGTTTAATAAAAAAAAATTTCATGAAAGAAGTTTTAACAACCTTGTTAACTGTTCATTGAGAAACTGGGACTTTCATCAATGAAGTGAAAGCATCCCATGTCATGAGATGGCAGTATAAATCAGGTTTAATTAGCTGTCTTGATCATACAGAGCTATGGTACATATCTGGTTAGTAACTGGGGTGTCTGGCCTCTGGTAAAGGTGTCACCTTAATGTTAACACCAGTTAGAATACTATCTCTGTCCTCTTGTCAGAAGGGGTAATGTGGTCTTGCCACCAAGTAACTGGGGATTCCTGCCTCTAAACAAGGTGTCTCCCTAATGTCAAAGGTGTACTTGATAAATTTACCTTTGATCTTGACCATCTTTGAAAAATTTTCTCCCTCTTGGTAGCAAGATTCTGTTCACTTGGCATATAGTTCTTGGTTTGTTTGTTTTCAATACCACAGGTCTTTGTTTTCCTGACTTCCTTGCTTTATACTCTCTGAGTAAAGACTTACTCTGACCATACTAGTATCTTGTACCTTACTTGCTTAGAATCTGGTTCTGTGTATGGAGCGGATCTTCATTCACCATTTTGCACACAGTCTGACTAACTGATCTTCAAAATCCTCACATTAAATTAATGGCTTTCTTAATTGCCTAAACATCTCAATAACTCTCCTTTATCAGCCATACTCTCTCTTGTTTTCTCTCCACTGTCAGCAATTTTCTTTTCGTGATATCTTCAGACCTGCCCCTAGTATTGATGATGTCAAAGGGGGAGAGTGTCTTGCTTGTGTTTTGCTAAGGGGGAGCGAAAGATAAGTGCCCTGAGTTATCTAGTCAGAGGAAGGCAGTTGTTGTGTTCAGGTGGCGCTCTTGGGAGTCATCAGAGGAGGCGAGTGTGTTGTGTGTCTGCATTGCTTATCTTCACATAATCTCATTGCACTTCATCTCTATTATTTAATATAGTGTTGTCATCATCAAAAAGGGGGAAATTGTTGGATTTTTGTGACTTCCCTAGTGTTTTGATGATGAGCATCACTATGTTAAATATTGTCATTTTAATCAGATATCTTGCGTAATGTTATGCAATTGAAATTTCCATGATTAACAGAAAAACTACTATGAGGTAGTACCTTGTATGTTCGTACTGTTCCTTTCATACTTCGTGTTGTTTGTGTTTACTACACTTTGTGTTGTCCTTTTGTACGTCGTATTGTTCCAACTATGTTTGTTGATTGTCTTCGTGCTGTTTACTGAAGCAGCTCGATTTGTTTTGATGAACTTCGAGTCGTTTTCCTGTGAACCTCGTGTCGTTTCTTCAGTATTTAGTTGCTCATCTCGAGTCATCCTTTTTATTTTTGCTCTTGTGTTTTCATGTCATGTACTGTAGTTACTCGAGTCATTTTTCTGCTTTCACTATTTTATCATGTGTCGTTGTAGTTGTTCCTGTCTTTTATCTTTGTGTTGTTTTTCCTAGACCCCGTGCCCTTTTTGCTTTGTGACCACACTTCGTGTAGGGTTCTGTTTTTATCTTCTAGTTGGTTTCAGTCTGTGTCGTCCTCGTCTTCGAGTCGTTCGTAAGTTCGAGCAATTTTGTATTCGAGTCATTTTTTATGTCTTCGTGTTGTTTCTGTGTTTGTGTCTTCGTGTTGTTGTTTTTGTGTCTTCATGTTATTTTTGTATGTGTGTCTTCGTGTTGCTTCTTTCTATCTTCGTCCAAGGTTCCTCTGATCGTGTGTTTCTATCATTTCACTCCGTGTTATTTCCTTCTCACCTCGTGCTGTTCTCATCTGACCTTGTGTCATTCTCTCTTTATTTCGTGCTGTAGTCATCTTGTGTATCCCGTGTCGTTCTCAGTATAGTGTATCTCGTATTGCTATCACATACCTCATGCAGTTTTAATTTTTGTGGCCCTGAGTTTTAATGGTTTTTAATTTCTTTGTAGGAGAAGAAGAAAAACAAAAAGAAGGAGGTGGTCCGAGGAAGAATATTCCCCAGTGTCTGGGCTGCACGTGATCCAATACTAAAGGAACCAATGCTATAAGGGCACGTGACAAGAAGGTTCTGGGTCGAGCGGGGGAAGCACATGCCTTGCATGAACCCTCATGATCGCTTATAAAAGTACTGCCTCACCATCTACGAAAAAGAAGGAGCTCCGAGGTTACAGTAAAGAAACTTGAGTGAGAGCAGACGAGAAAGAGCCTCCCTGAGAAACTAGAGTGATCCAGTTGAGAGAGAAGAGAGAGCAGAAGAGTGATCAGAAGATGGGTATTGACTTACGGATCAAATCCGAAGTCTACTGCTCAGTTTGAGCTACATTGTTTCCAGTTTCTGAAATTTGGCTTCCTTCTTTCTTGTTTTCATTTTTATCTACTTTTTCCTTCTTGATTGAAAGTTCTCTGTGTTACCTCCTGGTGTTCAGGGGAAGAGAGAGACGTGTTCTCTCTGGTTCACTTGCAACAGAGGTCGCAGGATTGTTCCCTCTCGTAGAAGAGGTGTTCCCTCTGGGCTTCAGAGGAAGAGAGACCTTGGTCTCTGGTTCTAGTGACTGCAGATCACTAGTGTTCCCTCCAGTTGGAGGAAGAGGAACTTGTTTCCTGGTTTCTAGGGACTTCGCATCCTTAGGGTTCCCTCCGGGTGTGGAGGAAGAGGGGAGGGTGTTCCCCTGGTGAAGCTGTGAATCAGCCATTGTCGTAGACTGAGTCTGCTTTGCTAGCAGGTGCTAGTGGAAGCCTCACTTTGATTTGAAGTGAGGGGTGGACGTAGGCAGACTGGAGGTCTGACCGAACCACCTTAAAAACCTCTGGGTACTCGTGTGATTTTCTGTGGTGATTTTGTGGTGTGCCTTCTATCCACTCGAGCTATTGTCCGCACTGCATTCCTTTTTGTGGGTTCAACTCCGAGATTGCTTGTTTTAAGTGAATCATTCTTCAGTAATTGTTAATCGGTTGAAAAAAATGATCTATTCATCCCCTCCCCTTCTAGATCACTTCATATTTCTTGTATCAGCCCCGCTTCTAGCCGAGCCTAGGTCTCCACCCGAGCCGAGAGACGGGGAGCGAGTCCACCACGAGGCCCCTACTCCAACCCGCACCTTTGATGAAATCGAGAAAATATTTTCAGATTGGTTGGAAAGGACACGTGCTCCTTCACCACCCGTGAGTGCTCCATTGTCACTTTCTACGTCCGAACTTTATTCGGAACCATCTTATTTGGAGCCACTAAAGCCCGAGCCACCCGTGTTTCTAATGGGTACACTTTTAATCGCCGAGCCACTACTTAGTTGGCTCAAGGATGGCTTGGTCCCACTTCCTTACCCATCCATGGACCCCACCTTATCTCTAGTTCCCGTCAACTCCTACCATACGACATTCCGGTCTAGTCACCACGTTGATACATTGGGTGACCTTATTTTGGGTTTAGGTTGGCAATGGAAGTTGACGCACTTATTGGCCCGAGGCTTCGACCAACCCACTAGTCATAGCTTCACCCACCCGGTCATAGGGTCTATTACCTCCATATGCACCGTGGGTTGTGTCACCACGGAGGTTCTCTTATTCCTCCCCATACCGGCCGAGTCCGACTTCATACCCTTTTATCCGAGGGAGGAATCATACTTCCTACATATGATCATCGTCCCACCTACCACACTGCATGAAGGTGACCATCTACACCTTCAAGACTTCCTTACATGGGACCGTGACTTGTGGGAACCCACCACAAGGGTTTATACTTTCTTTGATCTCTTTGACCCATTCCCTAGTAGACCCCTAGATCCACCATATATGCTTCACTTCTTCGAGGGAGTCCACTACTACAGCCCTACCCTATGGGCCAGATCATCTATACCCACCAAGCCCGTTCTCGATACACCCATACCCGGTTCTCCTAGCCCTCTCAAGTCTCCCAAATCCAAAGGGTCATCCATGCATGATTGGGTCATACTTGGGCGTCTAGGTGTTCCCCATGCCACCAACCTCCGGTTGCATAATGTGTATGCATGGCCCACATTCGGGTGTCCTGGTCCACCTTTGCATATGCATGAGTCGGACTAACCGTAGGTTTGTTTAGGGTCATGTGTGAGTCCATGTTTTCTTTCTTGTCGAGTGCATAGTGAGTCTGCATGCATTGAGTCGAGTCTGTCTTTTGTACGCTCGCGTTGTTAGTCCCTTTCGAGTATGAGACTTGTCGAACTTTGGGATCGATTCTACCTCAACATATCGGATCTAGTCACATATAGGGACTGATGCGGGACGGATGACTCGACCGGGCTAGGACGTACGACGGACACAAGTGCGGCCAGCACTAGCACGTTAAGGCAAGCCAGGCGGCTAGCCACTGTGGTATTCTCCGGGTGGAGACGCCTCTCAACAGTGCTCTCTCTTTAGCCCAGCGATCGTCCCTTACGAGGGAAACATGGAGATCGCGGCGATTAAGAAACCACCGTCGCCTAGGGTACCGATTTGCGTTCGGTGCTCGATCAGAGCTACGGAACGGGCACTCTCAACTCACTAGCATGGTGATTTAGATACAAGCTAACGACCCTAATCTCACAAACGCAGCAATATAGAATGTATACTAAATTAGCAATGTGAGAATGGAATGAACGTGTACCTCCACGTCTAGGCGTGGGGAAGAATTCCCGGCCTGATGTGACACGACCTCGGACCTAATGCAAGCAAGCACAATCGCATTCAAAACGGGCCAAATTGGGCCACCGCTCTATCGTCACTCACCCAAGCCCGGGGTGACTTGGCAATGCCAAGGGGAGGATGTGGGGTTGGACCCTTGCTGGTAGAGGGCCAGCAAGGCCAAGACTTGATTCCCAAAGGGTGGGGATGCCCAAATCAAGGGGGCCGACAAAGTGCCAAAGGCACCGGTTGCAATATTCCCACGGTGATCACTCAAGTTTATGGGGCTTGAGGATCGGGCTCTCACTCGCATAACCAGCGGAATTAAGAACTAATATTGAAAGACAAGCACTAAGTGGAGTGAAGGTTTGAGCACTTACTCGACCGGTTTGAAGAAACCGGTCCCGGTCGGAGACGAGGGCGAGCGGGGAGGTGAGTGGATCCCCACATGCCGTGGCGGTGTCGCTTGACCTGTCCAAACAAAGTACACCACTACACCTCTCGCAGGAGGGGGAACTTGGGGTAAGGGTTAATGATATTACATCAATACTACCTCCACGCAGGGAGGGGCCTTCAGCCGGCCAAGCGGGGTGGGGAAACCAAAGCAAAGAACGAGGAACAAGGGTGGATGCCGAATCTGCCTGCTGTCTACGAACCAGGACAGAGGGTCGGTGCTGCTGTTGTAGATCTTGTTCAAGAATTTTGCTGATGGCGACACTGGTGGCGAAATCTTCGTAACAGGAAGGGGAATGCCTCAGAATTTTTGTAATTTCTTCTGGAGTCGCTGCAGGTCGGGGCAGAAGCTTGAACAGGGCCTCTGTTTCTCGGACTAGCAGGGGCAGGTCACCAACAGTAGGATGCAGAGGCTGTCCTGGCCGCTCCCGAACTCCAAATTTGATGCCGTCAGCGCCGTTAGAACCATGGGTGAGTCCTATTTGCAGCAAAAGAAACGGGGATGCCAGAAGAGAACGGAGATGATTGTGGAGTCAGAAGAGTGAGGAAGTGTCGATGCAGACTGGGGAAGGCAGAGCCGTGCGACCGTGGAAGAAAATTGGTAACTTCTGTTCCCGGATGCTGAATGGGCTTCCGCTTCTTGATTCTGAAAGTAGACAGGCCGATGAAGAGCTTTGAAGAAGGACATGAGAACTGATTCCGTCGGGGCTGGTCGTGGAAGAGCTTCTAAGCCGGCTCAGGTCCTCAGCCAAGGCAGAACCGTGCAGCTGTGGGAGAATGGACCTCCTGGATGACTCAGAGATCGGAAGAAGATGAAACCACTTCGGTTGCGAAGGCGACTGGCAGACGCTTCCGACGATGGCTCTTGGGTCTTCAAACTCGTCAGGAGGAGGTCGTGGTGGCCGCTGCAAGTTTCTGGTCTGCTGTAGATCTTCAGTTGAGAGCTGTAGGTTGATGATGATGGGGGGGAATGGGGTATATGGGAGGGGAAATGGGGGTGGATGAGTGTGGTGAAAGCCCGGGCTGTGAGGGGGTCTAGGAGGGGGTGTTCTAAGGTGGGGGAAGGGAAGAATGGGGTCTGGAAGGGGGTCTAACAGGTGGTGGGAGGAGGAGCTACGAATTTGGGAAGGTGGGTGAGAGGAGAAGGTGAGGGGGGGGGCACAAGTGAGTGGAGGGAAGGGTGGATTTCAAATTTGAAATGGCATTGGAAGTTGTGGGGTTGTGTGGGGAAGGGGTTGATTGTGTTGGAATGGAGAAAGTGGTGTTGGAATGGTGAGGGATCTCCTTGGGACTAGGGGGGTGGAGTAATGGAGGCCATGGGGAAGTGGAGGGCTTTAATGATGGTAGGTGGGGGTTGAGGTGGTTGGGAAGGGAGGAGAGAGAAGAAAATTCGAAATTGGGTGTTGAGGAGAGAGAAAATGGAGTGAAAAAGAGGGATTAAGAGAGGGAAGGGTGGGGAATCTCTCCCCTAGGGTTTCTCACCCAAGAAATGTTGGAATCACTCCACTAAACTAAGCTTTAGACTCTCAAATGGCATTTTTTTCATTGATTGATTCATTAAGTTGAAATGGGGGGAATGTGGTCCTATATATAGGAAACCCACATTTCTACAAAAGTCCCTTACAAAAGACTCAATAACAAATAACCGAAGGGGTAGGGGGGGCTCATGGGCCAAGCCCGAAGAATTGGGCCCAATAGCACATTACACAATCTAATGACACTCAAACTTAGGAAAATAAATGCAAGACCTAGGAACATGACTCAAATAAAAGGGAAAATACATCAAATGACTCAAATAAAATTACATAGGACTCAAAATTAAATGACTAAACCATGCCGGATGCAACCGGGGTGAGGAGACGAACAGTAAATGTGGGCATGGGAGGTGATGTCCCCATCACGGGCGTTTTCCGAACAACCCCGATATACAAATGATTTAATTTTACAATTTCAGATCTGGAAACCCACTCCACACAGGGAGGTAAAGGGTTACAAAATGGTGTTTGGGGGTTGCTGGGTCCCGGGTTGACGGGCAGCAAGCAACGGAGCCGAGGAAGGCGAGCTGGAGCCGAACGAGCGCGCCGAGGGCGAGTCGACTTGGTTCTGCCCACGCCAAGCACCCTGCGCAGCGATCTTCCGATGACTATAACTCCTAGCCACGACGTCTGATTGGGGTGCCGTTTGTTGGAGAATGACGGTGACTGGACGTAGTTTCTTCACTCTAGAGGGCGCATTCAGATCCTTTCAGATCTGGGTTCAGCAATGATTTCTTTCAGCGTCTGATTTGGTGTTCACAGAACTGCACAGACAGACAAATAAATGGTGGAAAAAGGGTTGCCGATGTCGAAATGGAATTCCGTCTGTGGGAGGTTGTTGGTGACGTCCATAGGAACAAATCCTCTGAAGACCTCTCTCTCAGATATTGGCTGGATGAGGCAGGACAGATGTGGGAAGTCGCCTCTGGATCTGGACTGAGTCTGTTCAGATATTCTTGCGCGACCTCACGAGAATTGACGCCACGGACAGGACAGACCTTGAAATGCAACGAAACCGGAGGCAACGTGAAGATGACTTGCAATACTTTAATTGATCTTGAGACACCAGCTCCTGATCATGTCGTGGTTGGGCTGCATAAACCGAAACACAGTCACCCTCAGATCTGGACTGCACTCTGGGACAGATCTACGCGCCGCCATGAGAAAAATCACCGCCGGTGCTCCTGAACTTCAAACGGCATCAAACCAGCACTGAATTCTGGAAATCTTGTAGTAGTATCAAGGATAAATCGGAGGGAACAAGATGATAAGAGGGGGATGGGAAGATAAGGTCGAGTCCACGACCAGATTTCTGGGAAATTCACACCAAGGGAAAGGGCAAGAGAAAGAGGGAGAATCACTCTCTTAACAATTTTCTTTCAACAAAATATCATTAGCCTCTGCACACACAATGTACAAGCCCTTAAATAGACAATTACAAGAGGTATAAGGGGTGGGGAGGTCGTGGGTTTCAAGGGGAGGGGAAGGGGGATGCGCCCATGGCCATGAAAGGGAGAGGGAGGGGACAAAGAGACATGTTGGCTGCTTACCTTTGACATTCAAGGTAAAAGGGGGGTAGGTTGGCAGCCAATTAACCTTGACCAGCAGCCATTTAATACCACATGTTGTGAATGGAGAGAAGAAAGAAGAAAAAAGACAATTTCCTAGCCTAATAGGACAAGAAAGGGGGCGCCCCCCATTTTGGGCCTTGAATGGGCCATTTTGGTCATGGCAGCCCACTCATCCTTCTAGGAATCCAATATGGCTCAAGGCCATTCTCCTCTAGTTGGCCCATGTATGAAGAGCCCATATATGGCCTATGGATCCATCCAAATGGACCAAGGCCTCTCCCTTTCTTAATGAAGTCTTAAGGGCCTTAACCAGTTGGCCCATTTAGAGCCTTACAACCAACCCAATATGAAAACCCACATATAATGTGACATTACAAGCCCAATTTAATGCTAAAAGAGTCCAAATAGAAGCCAAAGTGTCCCCAATTTGAAGGGAAGTCGATGTAGTCAACTTGGTGCTCCGCGTATGGCACAGTCGGTTCGCCGACGTGTCACGTGATCGCCCTGGTGTCCGCACCAATTCTCCCCGGGTGGGAGGAACTAGACCCCGTCGAGTAAGGGTCCCGAAGCTTGCATTCTCCGCATGTGATCAAGGTGTTGGTCATCGTGGGGCATCCTCGCCAACGCACTAGGACGTGTGGATATGCGCCATTCCTTGTGGTGATCACCTGCTCATCCAGTATACAATCTATACGCATACGTTGAGGCTAGAAGAGGTGGACTCTCGGGTGGTGTATCACTCACAATAGAAGGAGAAAGCCCAAAGCTCACTAGGGATCACCGCGGGTTCCAATATGCTACCAGATCTGAAACATGGAACGTCAAACCGTCACCATAGTCACCCGGTAGTTCAATATCGTACGCATTTGGACCCACTTGTTTCTTGACCCGGAAAGGGTGGGGATTGTGGACTTAGAGTGGCTTTCGGTTTCCGGGAGGAAACCAATCAGGTATGACCCTGACCTAGACATACTCTCCCTTTGAATCCACGAATATGTAGCATGCATCAGCTACCTCCTTATATGTGCTTGACTGGCCTTTTATTGACACGACTTAATGCAAACCATATGAAAGAAAACAAACCATAGAAACAAACACACACACTTGAACTTAGACAAACCTATGGTGATGTAGACCATGCATATGCAATGGTGGACCAGGGCACCCGAATATGTGCCATGCATATACTAGATGTACTCGATGCTTGACGGAATGGACGATTCCTAGACACCCTAAGATGTACCAATCATGCATTGGCGACCTATGGGATTTGGGTGGGGAAGGACTAGGATATCCAAAACTACCCTCGTCATTACCCCTAGACATAGGTACGGCTTGCCAACTAGACCGAGGGGTAGGGACGGGATGGTGAACTCCTTGGGAGAAGTGGAGTGAATATGATAGCTCGGGAGGTTCACTAGTGAAGGGATCAAAAAGGTCAAAGAATTTATGACCCCATGAAGTGGGTTCCACCATGACTCGGTCCCAATTGTGAAATTCTTGAGGGTGTAGGTAGTCACCTTCATCCGTTATGGTAACTGGGATGGTGATCTCATAGAGAAGGTACGGTTCCTCCCTCGGGATAAAAGAAATGAAATCGGGCTCGGCCGGCATAGGGAGGAATAGAAGGACCTCCGTGGTGACTTGACCCACAGTGTACACGGAGGTAATGGATCCTAAGGCCGGATGGGTGAAGCTAAGACTAGCGGGTTGGTCAAAGCCTCGGGCCAAAAGGTGCGTTAACTTCCATTGTGAATCTAATCCCATAATAAGGTCATCCAAAGTATCGACATGGTGACTAGACCGAAAAGTTGTGTGGGAGGAGTTGACGGACACCAAAGGTAGGGTAGGATCCATAAATGGGAAGGGAGGTGGGACCAAGCCATCCTTGAGCCAACGAAGAAGCGGCTCGACTATGTATAGCGTTCCCGTAAGAAACACGGGTGGCTCGAGCTTTGGTAGCTCCAAAGAAGAAGGTTCCGAATGAAGATCGGAAGTAGATGATAATGGAGCTCTAGGGAAGGGGTTCTCCGATTGAGGTGGGGAAGGCCATGGTGTAGGCGGCTGGGAGGTGGATGCTTGTCGAAAGCCACTATACCGAGAAAAGTGAGACTCAAATGGTTCGACCACTAGAGCGACCGTATAGGAGTCCGCTAGAGAGAATGCGTTGCGGACAAGACATTCCAACTGGAAGTGAAGGCGCAAACCTCTCCGGAACTGAAATGCAGCCGTGTTGCTCTCCTCTCCCAAGCCATGTTCCAACCAATACTTATGATATGCCCGAATGTACTCGGACACGGACCTATCACCTTGGACGGGTCGACATGGGTTGGCCATAGTTGCCAAAATATGGGAACGGATCCCTAGGAATGGATATGCAAGGCCATTTGAACATGAGACACAAACAGATGCTAACACACACTAAATGATGCACTTAGACCTAAACCAATATCCGGTACGGGGCGGAGTTAATCGATCCGAAGATCACTCCCGCAAGTGTGCGAACTCCCGGTAGGCGTAGCCTAACGTTCGGACAACACCTTTTAAGATACCAAATTATCGGGATGAAATGCAATTTAAAATAAACTTTTTTTTTTGAAATTAATGATGATCCTAGACTTGACTTAGACCATGATACATGCAAGACTTATGCAATGACTACCCTTGACTCGACTTTCTCTGATACCAAACTGATGCGGGACGGATGACTCGACCGGGCTAGGACGTACGACGGACACAAGTGCGGCCAGCACTAGCACGTTAAGGCAAGCCAGGCGGCTAGCCACTGTGGTATTCTCCGGGTGGAGACGCCTCTCAACAGCGCTCTCTCTTTAGCCCAGCGATCGTCCCTTGCGAGGGAAACGTGGGGATCGCGGCGATTAAGAAACCACCGTCGCCTAGGGTACCGATTCGCGTTCGGTGCTCAATCAGAGCTACGGAACGGGCACTCTCAACTCACTAGCATGGTGATTTAGATACAAGCTAACGGCCCTAATCTCACAAACGCAGCAATATAGAATGTATACTAAATTAGCAATGTGAGAATGGAATGAACGTGTACCTCCACGTCTAGGCGTGGGGAAGAATTCCCGGCCGTTTTCCGAACAACCCCGATATACAAATGATTTAATTTTACAATTTCAGATCTGGAAACCCACTCCACACAGGGAGGTAAAGGGTTACAAAATGGCGTTTGGGGGTTGCTGGGTCTCGGGTTGACGGGCAGCAAGCAACGGAGCCGAGGAAGGCGAGCTGGAGCCGAACGAGCGCGCCGAGGGCGAGTCGACTTGGTTCTGCCCACGCCAGGCACCCTGCGCAGAGATCTTCCGACGACTATAACTCCTAGCCACGACGTCTGATTGGGGTGACGTTTGTTGGAGAATGACGGCGACTGGACGTAGTTTCTTCACTCCAGAGGGCGCATTCAGATCCTTTCAGATCTGGGTGCAGCAATGATTTCTTTCAGCGTCTGATTTGGTGTTCACAGAACTGCACAGACAGACAAATAAATGGTGGAAAAAGGGTTGCCGATGTCGAAATGGAATTCCATCTATGGGAGGTTGTTGGTGACGTCCATAGGAACAACTCCTCTGAAGACCTCTCTCTCAAATATTGGCTGGATGAGGCAGGACAGATGTGGGAAGTCGCCTCTGGATCTGGACTGAGTCTGTTCAGATATTCTTGCGCGACCTCACGAGAATTGACGCCACGGACAGCACAGACCTTGAAATGCAACGAAACTGGAGGCAACGTGAAGATGACTTGCAATACTTTAATTGATCTTGAGACACCAGCTCCTGATCATGTCGTGGTTGGGCTGCATAAACCGAAACACAGTCACCCTCAGATCTGGACTGCACTCTGGGACAGATCTACGCGCCGCCATGAGAAAAATCACCGCCGGTGCTCCCGAACTTCAAACGGCATCAAACCAGCACTGAATTCTGGAAATCTTGTAGTAGTATCAAGGATAAATCGGAGGGAACAAGATGATAAGAGGGGGATGGGAAGATAAGGTCGAGTCCACGACCAGATTTCTGGGAAATTCACACCAAGGGAAAGGGCAAGAGAAAGAGGGAGAATCACTCTCTTAACAATTTTCTTTCAACAAAATATCATTAGCCTCTGCACACACAATGTACAAGCCCTTAAATAGACAATTACAAGAGGTATAAGGGGTGGGGAGGTCGTGGGTTTCAAGGGGAGGGGAAGGGGGATGCGCCCATGGCCATGAAAGGGAGAGGGAGGGGACAAAGAGACATGTTGGCTGCTTACCTTTGACATTCAAGGTAAAAGGGGGGTAGGTTGGCAGCCAATTAACCTTGACCAGCAGCCATTTAATACCACATGTTGTGAATGGAGAGAAGAAAGAAGAAAAAAGACAATTTCCTAGCCTAATAGGACAAGAAAGGGGGCGCCCCCCCATTTTGGGCCTTGAATGGGCCATTTTGGTCATGGCAGCCCACTCATCCTTCTAGGAATCCAATATGGCTCAAGGCCATTCTCCTCTAGTTGGCCCATGTATGAAGAGCCCATATATGGCCTATGGATCCATCCAAATGGACCAAGGCCTCTCCCTTTCTTAATGAAGTCTTAAGGGCTTAACCAGTTGGCCCATTTAGAGCCTTACAACCAACCCAATATGAAAACCCACATATAATGTGACATTACAAGCCCAATTTAATGCTAAAAGAGTCCAAATAGAAGCCAAAGTGTCCCCAATTTGAAGGGAAGTCGATGTAGTCAACTTGGTGCTCCGCGTATGGCACCGTCGGTTCGCCGACGTGTCACATGATCGCCCTGGTGTCCGCACCAGGGACGCAGCGGTGATTCCTAGTGAGTCTTCGAGCCGCCTTCCCTCCTTTGAGAGTGACCCCACCCCGGAGTGTCCACCTCTAGCCTCATTCCCCAGCAGCGTGTGCATATGGAATCTATACAAGATGAGCAGGTGTCGATTACTTGGAGTGGAGCGTACTCCGCGCTTCCAGGTTCGGTGACGCATCCGCCGGAGTTACTCGAGCAGCCGCACCCCTTATTCGACGGGGTCGAGTTCCTCCCACCCGGGGAGAATTGATGGGGACATCAAAGCAAGTGCACTAATATTTTTTTTGCATTTGTGTCCTTTAGTTTATTTTTATATCCTTGGGAAAACATATGTGTAATTGTAAGGCTTTATAAGCCAATGTGTCATTCCCTAGGATTGTTTGGGTTTTTGTGCAAAATGTCAGTTGGTCCAGCAAGGGGGCCCTCACTCCTTCTCCATTGGTCCACCTAAGCCATTTTGGGTCCATGTGGGGCTGGTCAACCATCCTAGGTGGCTTCTAGATGCTTGGACTTTCAAAGGGGGACAAGTGGAATACAAAGTCCACATTGGAAGCTAGCTTGGTCAAGGGGGCGCCCCCCCCATTTAATATAGATTAATGTGGTTCCAAACCACATGGGATAAAAATATTTGAACTCCCTCTTTTACCCCTCCTAATTCTAGATCTAGGAATATTTAGTGTCTTTTTACATTTCTTATAAATGACTTGTATTTCCATTTTTACTAGAATTAATGAAGTGAAAATTTAGAAAATTGGTTGAATCCCCCTTGGAGGGTGTGCCCCTCTCTCCTCTCTCCCTCGGGTTCTTCTTCTTCCTACAGCAATCCAGGGTGTGAGACCCATTCTACCTCCTCCTCTGATCCTCTGAATTCTATTTCTGCCATCGCCATCGCACCGCCATCGCGCCGCCGTCATCAACCTCAGAGTTCTGTCTACATCAGGATAGATCCTCAAAGCTCGAATTTTAGCTCTCCATCAGGAGCTTAGATCGAGTCCAAACTTGGAGGGTGAGTCATCCACGTCCACCCCAGCCTCCACAAAATAAATCCAGTCATTTACCCATCGTTGAGTATTTTTCCATTTTCGTGTTCTTCAGTCTTCCAGTTTTATCTTCTGTTCAGATCCTGTCATAGCAACCCTGAGTTTCCACATTTAGACCATTTTTTATTTATTTTCTTAGGTCACTAATTTTATTTGGAGTTCTGTTTATCACCCCCATGATCTACGAATTTTCTTAGAATTTCTGGAGTCCATTTTGTATTTTTAAAAATTACTATCTTCTCCCAAATCTGTTCTGTCCTGTGCAGTTCAGATCCGACCCCCAGTCAGTATAAAGTCCTCAAACAATGGAAACCTCCACTAAAAGTCAAATAACAATTATCCCCGTCTTCCTTGTTTCCGCCTCTACAACTTTTGTGAAGAGTCCAAGTTCCAGATCTGAGGTTTGAGGCACGGTCAACGCCAACTCTCAGGAAAACTTAGTTCTGTCCTGAGATTTCGGGTTCTGTCCAACAACAGCTTGTAAAATCGATCAAGGCCAGATCCAAGACATTAAAAATTCTTTCTCTGGCCATAGATCGAGGTATTTTGAAAGAGCTTTCCAACGGTACCTCTTGTGCGTCGATCCGACATCGGGAGTTATCGTAGCAGCAGATCTCGTCGGGTCGCGTGCTGTAAAATAGCAGCTTCAGATCCGTGGGCAACATGGTCAACCAGTGAAGACCAGAGCCGACTCGCCTTCCGCGAGGCGAATCGACATGCCGCCATCCCAGGGAGCGCCTCTCTAGGAGCCAACGTCACAGCGGTACCACTCCAGGCCCACTCGGAGCCGCCGATGAGCACGTGGGCCCACGTTCGTGAATACGCGTGCCGCTGAAGCTACATCAAAACGCTGCCCGTCAACCCAAGTTCGGTCCTCCCGGTCCCCATTTGTAGCCCGTTACCTCCCTGCGTGGAGTGGGCAATAGAAACCATTTCTATAATTATTTTAATAATTGTTTAACCGGGAGTTATTATCTTGACCAGGATCATCTTCCCCACGTCCGGAGCGTGGAGGTAAACTCGCTCCCACTCTTTATCGCATTTTACTTATCTCGTATACCTTTTGAATGCCGCTGCATGTGATAGGTAATTAGCTCGATATCTATTTTTTTATCACCGCTGCGAGAGAGTGAGTGTAACCCGTCCCGTGGCTCGATCCGAGTTCACGCGGAAAGGCCGATACCCGAGACTCACTGTCGATTTCTCAACCGCGCACGGTCCACGTCTTCCCTCGGTTAGGGACGATCACGAGCTAGAGTCCCAGGTCGCGTGTCCGTCCCGCATCACTTGATCCAACATGGTGGGTGAGGGTAGGGAATAGTGGGTGGTGGGTAAGGCGGGTGGGTCACATGGGCATCTAGGCTCCCATAGGAAGGGGTTGAAGGGATCATGGAATGGGTTACCTAGAGAGAGATACTCTAATTCCTCAAGGTCCTCAAAAGATGATGAGGCATCCTCCTCCATCGGGATAATTGGGCCGGTGATTTGGGTGGGATGGTAGGCCATGAATGGATGGCTTGACTCTCTACCCGAGATAAGTAACTCCAATTTGTGGATAGCATAAGGCTCATCGAGTGTGGGGAGGAATAGAAGGAGGTCGCTTGTGTAGCAACCCACAATGTAGATTGAGGTGATAGACCCAACACATAGGTGTAGGAGGTCAAGGCTTTTAGGTTGGTTGGTCACTGTGGTCAACATGTCGGTCAACTTGATTTGCCATGCTAAGCCCTTAAGAAGATCCTCTAATGTTTCCACTTGGTAGGATGATTGGATGGCAATGTGATAGGAGGAGAAGGGTACTATGGGGAGGTTTAGCTCCATGGGAGGGTAGTAATTTGGACGTGATGGGGTGAATTGGTCTCACCTTTAGCCATCTAGCCAAGGGCTCATCTATGATTATGGTGCCATGTGTGAAAGTTTGTGGCTCTTGAAGGTCTGGGCTATGTGGGGTGGGGGAGATGATCTCCTCTACCAAGGGGATGGGAAGGTCTTTTGTGGGTTGGGTGGTGGTAGCCGACGAATGGTGCACCCGGGGAGGTGAGCAAGGTCGGACGTGGGTTGGAATTGGGAGTGAAAGTAGTGGAGGCCTAAGTTAGGGTAGGATTGGGGTTGGAAAAGGAAGGTGGGTTGGGTGAGGAGATTTAGGTTGATTGATTTTGGGAGGTGTGTCCCTTTTAGGGGACGATGGAGGGGTAGTGGTGGTGGTCAAGGGGGCTTGTGGGGTACAGGTTTGGTGAGGGAACTTGGGTTTGGGGGTGGTGGCCGTCATGGGCCTCAGTGGAGGGGTGGACCCGGGGTTCAATTGGTTTTGTGGACCTATGGTTGTGGTGAGGACTTGGAGGTAGGGTGTAGATGTGGTGGCCCGGGTAGGTGAGGCGGGAAGCGGTGGGGATTGGGTGATTGGGGTCTTGGGTTGGCCGGGTGGGGATGGAGGGGTTGAAGTGCTTCTTGGGCTATGATGAGCCGAGTAGGAGGGGGAAACATATCTAGCCCTAAGTTGATCCTTCATGTCCGCCCAAGTGGTGATGGAAGCTTCCCTTCTAAGCATCCTTAACCCAACAATTTACAACCAATGAGTTTGAGCCTGTTTAGTAAGTTACATTTTGGCAAATCGGGCCTTCTCTTCATCGGTCATGGGATACCAAGTGAAGTAATAGTCCATGGAAGCCACCCAATCTAAATAGTTATTAGGATGAGTTCTATCAAAGGTGGGAGGTGGGGGAGGAGCCCTACTATCATCCACCCTTGGGGAGGGCCCCTTTTCTCCTAGTTGGTCGAGTCGACCTGATAGGCTATCAAGCCGCTCATTGGCATAGGTCAAGGCCCCCATGATGTAGTTGACGTGGCCAGGGAGGTCATGAACGTTGGTGGTGGGCTTCCCTTGGGGGTTGGGACTCATGGAGAGGGCTGATGGGTAAGGTTGGTATGAGGCGACCATGCTAATGGTCAAGAGTGATGCACCTGATGACTCTAAATGCATATGCGTGCCCTAGGACCAACTTGTAGAGACAAGTTGAGAACTTGCTCTGATACCACTTGATGTGACACCACCGATCGGGCACTCACTCACCAACCGACGGCACTAGGATGCAATACTAAGCAAGCAAAATGATTCCAGCAGAGAAGTGTGATTAGGAACTCACCTGATCGGTGAGAAGATGCCGATCCTGGCCGGAGACGAGGGCGAGCGAGGAGGCGTGGGCTTACTCGCACGGTGTGCCGGTGAAGCTTCAACCTAAAAAATTAATCAACAACCACTACTCCTTACTCAAGAGGGGTAGACTAGGGGTGGGAGATTGTGGGATTACATGTAAATACTACCTCCCACAGGGAGGGGCTTTCAGCCGGCCAGACGGGGTGGGGGAATCTAAGGTAGAAGCCGAATTGCCTAGCTACGTCAGTGCTGCTAGCTTATGGAACAACGTGACAGACAGTCGGTGACGGTGCTGCCACGGGCTCTTCCGAACTCAGGTGAGGATGAAACTGGTGTTGAAATTTCCTGGGTTGGCCCAGGAGGATTTCTAAATTTTGGGGAATTTCCTGGCGTCGACGGTGGCTGGGACAGTGTCTGGAATAGGACTGAATCGCTCTGGATCTGACTGTTCCCACACTACTGCTGCAGGAAGACGAGGGCGCCACGATCACTCCCGGGGTCTGATTGAGGTGGGACCAGAACCGTTGCGATCGTGGTCGAGTCTTCTTAGAACGGAGACCAACGGGGTCATTGGTGGAGGTCGGAGCTGACTGCGAAGATAGGAACAGTGGGAGGGTGTAGAATCAGGCTCACGGGGGACTGACCTTGCGCACCTTGGGGAGAAAATCTGGAACTCGAGACTCCGGGGTCCAAAAATTGCTTTGCTTCTTGGAGATGATAGAAGACTTGAAGGAGAAGCCCTCAGCCAAACGACGACCCCAGAATCCCAGGGTGCTGGACGTGGAAGCCTCTACAAGTCGCTGTTGGTCATCTACTTGGGAGGAAATGCGCAGTCTGACTAAGATGACTCCTCTGAGTAGCTCCAAAGTCGAACGACGACGAGACCACCTCACCTACGAAGCAGCCTTGTCAAGCTTTCTAGTAGTATAGGATACTCCACTACACTATGCGTGATTAAGACGTGGTAGGCTCTGCAACTGGGTGCTCCTCTACTGCCTACGAACTGAGAACTGTAGGTTGAAGATGAGAGGTGTGGTGGTCGGGATGGGCGACCAAATGGCAGGGAGATGGGGCTAGAGCTTGTGGGATGTTGCTGGAGGAGTCTAAGGGTGATGGAGGTGGCTGGAAGGTGAAGGGCGGGTGGAGCAAGGGCTTGGGGGCGAAGGGAAGGCAGACTGGTAGTGTTGGGTGTGGCCAGGCCCAAGGTGGAGTGGGAGGTGGAGCTAGGGCGAACCAAGGAGGAATGGGGGAGATGCGGGGCGACCTTAGGGTGGAAGGGCTGGAGAGGGGCGACCAAAGAGGCTAGGTGATGGGGACATCTCCGACCACTCCACATTTTTTGAGATTCCTGATGATCACCGGGAGTGCTAGATCTTGTTCGCCGCTTTATTTCGAGTCATATGATGTATTTTTCATTTGTTTAATTGAGTCTTATCATGTAATTTTCCTTTTATTTGAGTCCAATACCTAGGTTAGGTAGTTATTTACCTAAGGCTTGAGTCATTACGTTGGTTTGATAGGTTAATGGGCCCAATTATACGGGCTAGGCCTAGGGGCGCCCCCTTCCCCTTGGTTTAGTGTTATTTGTCCAAAAGTCATGGACTTTCGGTAAAATGTGGGTTTCCTATAAATAGGACCTCATTCCCTCATTTGAGGGCTAATGAATTGTTGAAAGAAAATTTGAAATCTACCAAAATTGTGTGAGACTCTCTCTCTCTCTCTCTAAGGGGTGGATTCCCCTCTCTCTTTCTCTCTCTTCTCTCTCTCTCCAAAGGGGGCGAACCCCATTCTCTCTCCTCCCCACCCCCAATTTCAAAATTCTCTCTCTCTCCTCCCCATTCACCTCTCATTAAGACCCCTCCCCCTTCCCCATACACTCATTCAATTCCCCTCCAACCCCAAGGTGGAATCCCCTTCTCCTAGGCACCCCCTTCCCCTTGGTTTAGTGTTATTTGTCCAAAAGTCAGGGACTTTCTGTAAAATGTGGGTTTCCTATAAATAGGACCCCATTCCCTCATTTGAGGGCTAATGAATTGTTGAAAGAAAATTTGAAATCCACCAAAATTGTGTGAGATTCTCTCTCTCTCTCTCTCTAAGGGGTGGATTCCCCTCTCTCTTTCTCTCTCTCTTCTCTCTCTCTCTAAAAGGGGTGACCCCCCTCTCTCTCTAGGGCGCCACCCTCTCTCCCTCCTCCCCCTGCCACCTCATCCTCCACATCAGCCCTGGAGAGGGGGATTTTCGCAGCCCACCACAAAGGCAGCCCAACAAGACCCACAAGGTCCAACCAGGCGAGCCCACCCGAGTGATAGCCCACCGGGTCCACTTAAGGAAGAAAAGCCCAATAAATAAGACTCGAGGAACTAACTCTCCCCGGCGGCCTTCTAGGCTCGGAGGGCCCGAGACAACGGTCAGGTCCCAAGGAAGGTCCGGCCTAAAGCCCTCTCCCCGTCCGAGAGAGATAGGCTCCAGCCGACCTATCCGACCCCACCTTTGCCGGGCCATGCCTATCGCTCGGGCAAAAGCTAGCATCCCCGAAGCTCGGTAAGGCCGGTTGATTAATCCGCAGGTGCAGCCGTTCAGAGTCCTCCGCCAGCGGGAGAGTCAGGGGAGCCGCCGGACTCCAAGGGGATAACGTTCCCACGATCAGGCCATGAAAGCCTCTGTTAAAGACGTAACTCCCGTCGGGAACCCCTCAGCTTACAGGACTCCTGAAGACGGCGCACTATTTAAGCAAGGGATACCCTCCGGAAGAAGGTAAGATGAACAAGGCATTCACACACCCTAAGCACCTGAGCACGACTCGCTTCACCCTTTGGTGGAGAGGATTCTCGCGCATCAGCTCTCTCCTCCCCCCATTATCGCTTCCACCATAGCTCCACTGACTTAGCCATCGGAGGGTTTTGCCCCAGGGAGATCCCCTGGGCCCTCTGATACGTTTCCCTCTCTTGCAGATTCATCTTCTGGTGATCCACAGCCCGCTCAGGATCCAGCGCGAGATCTCGCCTCTTCATCTGGCGCCGTCTGTGGGAAACGCACGAAGAGCCGAGATGGTGAGAAGAAGCTCAAGGAGGAGATCCGCCGGTGGGGCAGGTAAGGCTGTGGCGGCGGCGGGAGGCACCCCCTCTAGGGTCTCACAGAGCCCCCCCTCCAACGCCAGCATCCCCACCAACAGGCCACCACCCCCCCCGGCGGAGATAGGGGCACCCCTCGACGGTGGCGCCAACGCCTTCCAGGCCCTCAACGAAAAGATGGACGTCCTCGTGGAGCTCATGAGGGCCCAGGCGGCTAGGGACGCAAGGTCCCGCGCCCCGTCAGGAAGTCCCCCTCGAAGGAGTGCGACGCAACACACCGCCGGAGGCCGCTTCACCCTCCGCGGCCGACAGCTCCTCCGCAACGACGTCGGAGGACCCTCGCATGCTCCGCCTGCGGAGCAAGAGGCTTCCTCCACGTCGAGGAAAGGGAAACATGGGGCGAGGCCACCGCGCCCGGGCACTAGTGCCCCGGGAGACCGCCAAGATGCCCCCCCCAGCCCCACGGTGCGACTGCAGCCAGAGCTGTCCCTCCGGCTGCGAGATTTCGAAAGACGGTTCACAGAGCAAGAGCGTGCCCTCCGCGCCCTGCAGAAGACCTCTCTCCTGGAGGACGAGGAGAAATCCCCTTTCTCCGAGTACATCTTGAAGGCAGAGGTCTCTCCTAGAGCCTCCATTCTGACCTTCAAGCTCTACGACGGCCAGGGTGACCCAGTCGACCACTACGATAGCTTCGACGCCCTGGTGACCCTTCATGGAACGCCGGATCCCATCAAATGCCGAGCCTTCACGGCCACCCTGGTCCAAGGTGCTCAGGCATGGTTCCGGGCCCTCGCTCCTGGGTCCATCTGAGACTTCAGGCAATTCGGGCGAGTTTTCAAGGAGAGTTTCGCCGGCAACGCCCCCCCAAGGTCAGTGGCAGGGCTCCTGGCTCTCAAACAGGCGCAAGGGGAGAGGCTCCGGACTTACGTCCACCGATTTAAATCAGAAGCCCTCAGGATCCCCCGCCTGGATGTGGCCTCAGCCACAACCGCACTGACTGGGGGCACCCGGGACGAGAATCTCCGCCGTGAGCTTGTCCTCCACCCTCCCTCGACCCTTGCCGAGCTAGTGACTCTGGCACTGCGCCACGCCGAGTGCGAAGAAGTACTCAGCGCCTGCCGAGACGCAACCGGCTCGGGTCGGGAGGGGGACAAGAAGCGGACCTCCGAGCCAAACCCTGGCTCTGGTAAGAAGCGCGATCGAGAAGGAGAGCGCAAGAGAAAGTACGAGCGGTACACCCCCTTGACCACGCCAGTCTACGAGATCTATGAAGACATCAAAGACTCGGGACTTCTCCGCCAGCCCGAGCCAATGAGGTCGAAAAACCACAAGCGGGACAAGCATTGCCTATTCTACGGCGACCACGGGCACCACACCGGAGATTGCCATCAGCTCCAAGACGAGATCGAGCGCCTCATCCGTCTGGGGCATGTAGCCCGGTTCACGATCGGGGCCTGTGCGGAGCACATTCAGGAGGTCAGGAACAGCAGTAGGGGAAGGGGCAAAATAAAGCAAAATACATCAGGCCTCGGGCCCACTTTGAAGCTCAGGAACAGCAGTAGGGGAAGCGTCACCCCCGGTACCTTCGGTGACGGCCGGCCAGGACACTGACCTCGCCTGTGCGAAAACTGTCCCGGTCGTGAGCCCTCCCGGAGCCTCTGGAGTTGGTGACCCCGCTGGAGGTGACTCCTCCGGTTCTTCCCCGGCCGAAGATGAGGAGCTGGAAACTGACTCGTCCGAGTCATAACTCTGGCCATAAGGAAAATCACCCCCGGTAAGGTGCTCATTGGCATAGCTCATCGCCCGGCGATAGCCCTGCCTGAATCCCTTTCGCGCACCCCGGCGGAGCGCTACCTCGTAGTAGGGTAGGGCAGCTTCAATCAGGTCGGCCGAGTAAGCTTCCGAGCCTTGGTAGCGCTCGATCACCTCCGCCTCGACCTGCCCGTCCCGAGCCCGCTCCACCTCGGCCGCACGCTCTTCCGCCCTCGCCAGACGCTCCTCTAGCTCGGTCATCCTCCGCTCGGCTTCGATTGTCTGACCCTCCGCCCTGGCTTGGTCCGCCTTGGCCTCAGCGCGAAGGTGGTCCGCGTCCTCCGCCCGATCCTGCAGCTCGGCACGCTCACACTCTCAGAGGCCATCCAGCTCAATGTGACGTTGACGCTCATCTTCTAGACGTTTGCTCTTCCTCTCGAGCGATTCTTGGGCCCTTGCTAGCTACTCGGCCAGCACCTCGGCTTCCCGTCGGCTCGACCGCGCCAACTCCCTGAATGCGAGGAACTCCCGACGGAGCCCCTCATGCTCCCCCTCGAGCCGGGCCAGTTTTTCCTCGCATCCACCAAGGGTCCAAGCAAGCCTCGACCGTTCCACCTCCGTCCGGGCGTGCGCCTCCGCCATCATGGCCGCTGTCCGAGCTATGACCAGGCCGCCCTCCATCAGGACATCAAGGACCCCGGCGGGAGTGCTGCACCTTTCTCCCCCCCTCATCCTCTCGGCGATCGACCGGCAGAGCCGGTACAAGTCGCCCGAGATACCGAGCCTGACCAGAGGTTCCGGCAAAGGGGACTGCTCCACCCTGGGCACCCCGCCAGAAGACCCTGTTCAGGCAGCGAAGCTGACCGCCCCGCGCGCCATGGTCGGTTGGAGTTGCAACGCCTCCCCGGGCGAACCCCCACCCTCGACCGGCGCCGCGGGATCAACCGCACCAGAAACTGTTGGCACTTGGGGTTGCGACGCCCTCGCGGGTGAACCCCCATCCGCGCCGACCAATCCCTCGGTCCCAGCGCCGGCCACATCGGCACCGGCCCCCTCTGCCCCCACAGAGGGGAGAGCCAACCCATCACCTCCCTCTGCGGGGCCCCTAGTCTCCTTGGCCCCCTCTCGCCCGACGGATGGGAGAGCCAGCCCGGAGGGGTCGGCCCCATCCTGCCCCCTAGGGGGGAGCGCCGCAGAGCTAGAATCGCCCCCGACGGCGGTAGGAAACCCGGCTTTCTTGGCCCTTTTCCTGGCCTTCGCGGCCTCCCGCAACTTCCCCGCCAGAGGATCCTTGCGCTTCAGGCCGGTCGATCGAGAAGTCCCCTCGGGGGCCGCCCCCTTGCCTTGATCTCGGGCATGGACGCGACCCGACGAGGCATCAGGCTCATCGGCTGTCGAGTCATCTCCCAGATCGATGACCTTAGCCGTCTCCTCCAGAGGTTCCCGCCTCACGTCTGCAACAAGAAGAAGCCCCGGTCAGGAGGAGGAAAAGAGCTACCACCCCCGAAAAAGAGCCTCAAGAGCTGTACCTGTCGACGTCAACCGCGAGAGAAGACACCGTTCGATGTTCTCCGGCGTCACCAGCTCCTCGGTCGATTGACGGTTCTCCAGCAGACGGGTAGCCTGCTGCTCCACGTGGGGAGGGAAATCCTCCTGGCGAGGGGGCAGGTTCGGGTGAAAGTTGGGCGAGGTCCGGCATCTCCAGATCTCGTCCGTCGCCACCGCCTTCACCCAGAAGAATTGGGTCTTCCACCCCTTGTGCGAGGAGTCCTTCACCGCAAGCAAGATGCAGCTCCTATTCCTCCGCGCCTGGATGAAGTAGAAGCCTTTCCCCGCTGACGGGTGCGCTTTCAACTCAAAAAAGAAGTGGAAGAGGTCCAAAGAAGGAAAAATGTCGTGCTGACGACAAAGAATCCCGAAGGCCGAAAGAAGAAGATATGAGTTGGCCACCAACTGAATAGGCGCCAACCGGAAAAAATTAAGAAGCTGCAGCACAGAAGGATCAAAAGGAAGATGAAATCCACACTTCCAAGCCAGAAGGAAGGTGCAAAGGTGCTCATCGCGATCATCCAGACTCGTCTCGTACGGAGTGGCGGCAGAAAAGCTGTATCTGAGAGGCAGGTGGAAACGATGCTCCAGCCTCCGCACCTCCGCTTCCCCCAACTCACTACAGTTGGGGACGGGTTCCCGCCTCACCGGCACAGGCTCCGGGCTCTGATCCGCCATCAAGTCGAGAGAAGATCCCTCGTACGAGCTTGAAGACTCCGGGGGAGAGGGAAGTTGGCGGACCGCCTCTGCGGTTATCCTCGCTAACTCCTCGAATGCCGCCGCAAGGCTTCGCGTCTCCGTCGTGCTCTCACGACGCATCAAGAAGCAAGGAAAGCCTAAAACCCTGGAAGCCTAGAACGATGAACAGCGCCCCCTAAAAACCCCTGAGGGTGGCGGCGCGCCGTTCCATACTCTGAGAAAAAGGGGGGCCCCTTCGCTTCGAATCCGTCAGGATCATCATTACGGGCCTCGGTGACCGCTATAAGCGGCTCCATAACGCCAACGGAATTCCACCCACCTGAGCCATGCCGGTCCAAAGCCTCGAAAAACTACTCATCCGAGCCTCCTTGGCTCGGGAGTAGGAGGGGGACAAGTGGAGAGGGGGATTTTCGCAGCCCACCACAAAGGCAGCCCAACAAGACCCACAAGGTCCAACCAGGCGAGCCCACCCGAGTGATAGCCCACCGGGCTCACTTAAGGAAGAAAAGCCCAATAAATAAGACTCGAGGAACTAACTCTCCCCGGCGACCTTCTAGGCTCGGAGGGCCCGAGACAACGGTCAGGTCCCAAGGAAGGTCCGACCTAAAGCCCTCTCCCCGTCTGAGAGAGATAGGCTCCAGCCGACCTATCCGACCCCACCTTCGCCGGGCCATGCCTATCGCTCGGGCAAAAGCTAGCATCCCCGAAGCTCGGTAAGGTCGGTTGATTAATCCGCAGGTGCAGCCGTTCAGAGTCCTCCGCCAGCGGGAGAGTCAGGGGAGCCGCCGGACTCCAAGGGGATAACGTTCCCACGATCAGGCCATGAAAGCCCCCGTTAAAGACGTAACTCCCGCCGGGAACCCCTCAGCTTACAGGACTCCTGAAGGCGGCGCACTATTTAAGCAAGGGATACCCTCCGTAAGAAGGTAAGATGAACAAGGCATTCACACACCCTAAGCTCCTGAGCACGACTCGCTTTACCCTTTGGTGGAGAGGATTCTCGCGCATCAGCTCTCTCCTCCCCCCATTATCGCTTCCACCATAGCTCCACTGACTTAGCCATCGGAGGGTTTTGCCCCAAGGAGATCCCCTGGGCCCTCTGATACGTTTCCCTCTCTTGTAGATTCATCTTCTGGTGATCCACAGCCCGCTCAGGATCCAGCGCGAGATCTCACCTCTTCAAGCCCCAACGCCTCATCTTCCCTAGGTCCATTCAATCCCACCATTATTCACACCAAGCCCCAAGCAACCTTTCACCTTCCAAGGCAACCTTCCCCATTCCCAAGCCACTCCTTCCATCTCCCAAGGGAGAATCCCATCTCCCAAGCACCCCTTCACATTCCCAAGACAACCCTTCCCATCCCCAAGACCAACATTAATCCCTCCATTAATCACCCATTCAAACTAAGGGTGAGAATCTCCCCCTCTCTCCCTCTCCACCTAGGCAACCTGCGCACCCCACCCTGTTGGATATTTTGTTTTGATGATGACAATAGTGTTTTGATGATTGTTGGATAGTGTGTTCTGATGATTGTTTGATATTGTGTTTTGTAGATGACAATTCTGTGTTTTGATGTTGGCAAACATTATGACTCATATGTTTGATGTCATATGTGTTTATTTCATTCAGTACTTGTTACATGCATTAATTGTGAGCATGGCATAGTCAGTACATAAGTCTATACAGTGGTGCATGTCTGAACATCCATGGTTCAATGTGTAGACTTCCCAATATGCATCTGTGCATTCATTTGTCTAGCTGCATAACACTAAGTCTATACATCCGCATGCTAGCATACACTAAGTCTGTATAGGGTTTCGTTGCATCATGTGTTGCACGCGTTCAAAGTCCATACATTGCCCACATGCATACACAAGCATCCAAAGTCTGTACAACATGCATCGTTTAGTAAGTCTGTACATCGCTCACTTGCATGTTCATCAAGTCTACATATTGCATTGTCTCATGTGAAGTCTGTACAACACTCGCCATGATGCTACTGCTAAGTCCATACATTGGCCAAGTCTGTACAAAGTCTTTTGCATCGTTCATCAAGTCCATACATCGGCCCTGTAGCTTGCTTAGCACAAGTCTATTCATTGGCAAAGTCTATACAACCACCGTCTCATTCAGCATCTCTATACAGCCAGTGTCTCACATATGCAAAGTCTGTACAACGCTGCATCATGCAGCAAAGTCTGTACAACGCTGCATCATGAAGTAAAGTTTATACATCGCATGCACTGCACACTGCAAGTCTGTAAAGCCCAAGTTTGTACATCCACCGTCTCTTTCAGCATCTCACACTTGCAAGTCTATACATTGCCTTTGGGCATCTAAGTCTATACATTGGCAGCTGAATTGTGCAAGTCTATACATTGCCTTTGGGCACAAAGTCTATACACTACTTGCATTCAGTTCAAGTCTATACATCGCCACCTCATTCATGCATAAACACTAAAGCAAAGTCTATACACTCCTCATCTTTACCTACGTTCAGAACAAAGTCTATACATTGCATTTGTTTGTGCTTCACTCTAAGTCTATACATTGGCCTTCAAGCTTTCCAAGTCTGTACATTGGCCAAGTGTCTTGTGCTTTGAAGCTTTATCAAGTCTATACATTCGTTTATCAAAGTCTACACATTGCATCGTGTTTCAAAGTCTATACATCGTTGTGCATTCCTTGATTTCAAAGTCTGTACATTTTGGTTGCTTCATAGCAAGTCTGCACATCCCACTTGCACTAAGTCTGTACATGGTCCTGGCGCTCGCAAGTCTGTACATTGATTTGGCGATCGTAAAATCTGTACACCGGCTTGGCGCTCACAGAGTCTTGCTGCGTCTATGTGCTAGTCCATGCATTGTCAAGTCTATATAGCGTCTCTTAGCGTCTTGTGCATTCAGCATAGAAAGTCTGTACATTCGTTGACAGACTCATGCATAAATAGTAAGACAAAGTCTGTACATTCGGTGACAGGTTGTCTAAGCATCTCATGCATTCAATGTGCATACTTTCATTCTGTTTGTGCATCTCTCTTCAAGACAAAGTCTGTACAATCCTTTTCAAGCTTTCAAGTCTACACACTCGTTGGCTAGCTGTTTCAAGTCTATACACTCGTTGGCTAGCTGTTCAAGTCTATTCACTCATTTTCATGTCAGCAAGTCTGTTCATTGGTTTCTCATGCACATTCACACTTCAAGTCTACATACTGGTTGCCTGCATCTCATGCAGTTAAAGTATGTACACTCGTGAATGTAATGTATGTACATTCATTCTCGCTGTACATACTTTCTCATATGTGCACACTTCAATTGATCAAACAAGTCTGTACACTCTTTAGCACTCAAAGGCTGAACGTTCTTCAAGCTAAAGTCTGTACACTCCTTATTTCTAAGTCTATACATTCTATCCCTCACACTAAGTCTGTACACGGTGGTCTTCAATTACCCAGCAAGTCTGTACATCCTTCTGATTATTTTCTTATGACTGTGTGACAGGTACTGTTCGTGAAGCCTATGAAGGGCATGTGATCCGAGGTTGGCACCTGGCACGTGATCCGAGGACAACACCCTAATTGCTGCTTCTATAAATACGAAGCCTCCTCCATCTGGAGAAGACTGATCAAGAGAAGAAGAAGGCAGATCGTAAAAAAAAAAGAGAAGCAGATAGAGAAAGAGAGTGATCGAGATAGAAGGAAAGAGCTGCAGAGAGGCAGAGAGGCAGTGAGCAGAAGAAGAAGAAAGAAGAAAGAAGAAGAGTGATCTAGAGAGCAGAAGAGAGATCGAGATATCCAGCTTAAGAAGAAAAAGAGAAAAGAGAGCTTGCAAGAAGAGAGAGGCAGAGAGTCAAAGAGGAAGAGAAGAAGAAGATTTCGTTCTTCTGGCATTTGGATCAAATCCATGCCAGATTGATCCTTGGCGAGCTACATCTTTGTGGTCTACATTTCCAGCTTTCAGTTGCTGCATTTTTGTTTTCTCTTTTTAACTGTTCACAGTTGTTCTTCCGATCCTCTAGTGTGAGGTCGGGTTCCCTCCGGTTTAGAGGAAGAGAAACTTGCGTCTCTGGTTGCCTGTGACTGGGAGTCACTGGTTGTTCCCCTCCGGTTGGGAGGAAGGGAGGTCCGAGACCTCTGGGTTGCAAGTGGCTGGGAGTCACTTGTGGGTTCCCTCCTGATTTGGAGGAAGAGATATTCGTCTCCAGTTCTGGTCTTGTGGGTTGCAAGTCCAGGTGTTCCCTCCTGGTCTGGAGGAAGAGAGACTTCGTTCTCAGGTTTGCTAGTGACTAGGTGTCACTAGTGGTTCCCTCCGGTTGGGAGGAAGAGGGGAGGTTGTTCCCCTAGTCAAGCTGTTTGGCAGCAATTGTTGCAGACTGAGTCTGCTGTTTTAGCCTTGCTAGTGGAAGCCTCACTCCAGTTTGGAGTGAGGGGTGGACGTAGGTCTATGGACCGAACCACCTAAAAAATCCTGGTGTTCACTTGTGGTTTGATTTCCAGTTGTGTTCTTTTCATTGCTGCGTTCATTAGATGCTTGCTTAGGATCGTGTGAGGGTTAATAGAATAGTTGTCTTGCTTTGATCCTTCTAAGTATTCTCATTATATTTCTGCAACAGTCTTTAATTCCGCATATCTTAGCTTTAGAGTTTTAATTAGACAATATTTGAAGAGGGATACATTCACCCCCCCTCTGTATCTGGGCCATGCACCCTATCAATTGGTATCAGAGCAGGTGTCTGCATAGAAGGTCCAGCGACCTGCAGATCCGATCCTGCAGTCTTCAGTGCTATCTTGCTTTTCGCATCATTATTCCTGTTGCATTAATTTGTGCTGTTTCCATTGGTGATCCACCGATTTTCAACGGCTCTAATTTTAATGCGTGGTTTGTCAGTCTGCGCAATTATGCTATATCAGTTAATCCTGATCTGTGGAAACTAATTTCACAAGGTCCTCATAGATTACCAAGGAAAGAGTCCAAATGGACTGACAGTCACAGATCAAAGAATGGAGAAAATCAGAAATCTTTCAATCTGATGAAAGCAGCCACTGACAAAGCCTTACATTCTTGCCTTTATGATTGCAGGTCCGCTAAAGACATCTGGGATAAGCTGGAGCTAGCTCACAGGATGAATGAGGACAGCTGCATGATGGCTGACAAGAGCAACCATAGCAGTGATCATGATGAATTCGAAGATGCTGAAGAGGTAATCAATCCTTTCTCTAGTTACACTTTAGATGACTGGGAAGATGCCTATGCCAATCTGTTACACTCCCATGAAAAACTGAGGAAGAAGAATAAAAGTCTGATAAAGAAGCTAACAAATCTAGGGGATCCTATTTCTGGAGGTGAAAATCTTGAAAATCCTGAAATTCTGAAAACTGAAAATGGAATATTCAGAAGACAATTGTCGAAACTAGATGAAATCAATTCTGAACTTGATCATGTCAAATCTGAAAACGAAAACTCAGAAAATAATGTCAAGAATCTGAACAAAGATTAGTCAATCTTGAAAGTGAAAACAGATTGATAAATGAAAAGTTTGAGGCTGTTAGTGCTGTGAATTTAAAGTTTCAGGAAAACTTTGAAAAATATGAACCAGAAAACCAGGGTTTCCTAACTGATGTATTGTATGATGATGATAAACTTGAGCAGGAGAACACTAGTCTAAAGGAAGAAATTGAGAAGTTAAAACAGTTGAACACCATCATGTCAGAGAGATTGCTGACATTTGAAAAAGGTAAATGTGTGGTGTCTGATAATTCAGAAGAAGTGGAAAAGCTCAAACTGAAACAAGAAATTGAAACCCTTAAAAATTTGAATGATGTGATGCATCAATAAATTCTGGTCTGTGAAGAAGATATAGTCAACTATGAACATCAGATCTCTTCCCTTCAATCTGAAATAAATGATCTGAACAATTCTTTGTCAAAATTCGTAGGTGGGCAGAAAAACCTAGACAAGCTACTAGGTGTAAAAATCAATCCTGGGAAGGAAGGGTTGGGTTACAATAATGTTAACAAGAAAGAGATTCAGAGCAAGTTGATGACTTCATTTGTAAAAGCTTCAAATGTAGCCACCACCTCAAAAGATAAACAGCCCATTGTTCAAAAAATGCAGAAACAAATTGACATTCAGAAACAAGCTGAAAAAGTGAAAAGGTATGTTCATCTGAAGAACAAGCAAAGAAACAATCATGTTGACGCTGTGCATGTGACACATAACCTAAACACACACACACATGCACACAAAAGGAAAATGTCATGCCACTATTGTCATAAACTTGGACATCTAATGCATGAATGTAGGTTGATGGAAAAGGATGATCTGAGTGCTAGAAAATATCATGGTAAAAATCCTTCATTTCAGAAAGAAGGAATTGAATGTTTTCATTGTGGTAAGTTAGGACACAAGATTACACAATGCTGGTTTGTTAATGATAAGAAAAAATCACATTTATATCATGCTAAATTTCATGCAAACAGTCATGCTATTAACAAGAACAAGTTTGATTCAATAAACCAGCATATGACATGCCTTAATTGTGGAAAATTGGGTCATAAGAGATTTGAATGTTGGCTGAATGCTGGTGGGAGAAATTCTAATTCATGCTTTCACTTTGGCAAGATGGGCCACATTGCAGCCCAATGTTGGCATGCTCAGGGAAGGAAGTCTAACTATAAATCTAGTAAATTCCCTGTCAATAGAAACACTTCTGGTAAAAATGGATTTATTTTTGAAAGGAAAACTCTTGCATATTTTGAATGTGGGAAGCTAGGCCATAGAGCTGCTGACTGTTGACTGGCTCATTTTGGTAAACAGAAATTTAATTCTGTTAACAAAAATTTTCATGCATATGCACATAGAATTCATGCTAATAAGAATGTGCATAAATCAAATCTGAAATCTGCTGCATCTTGCTATTATTGTGATACATTAGGTCATTCAATGAATAATTGCTACTTGATGAGATCTGATGACCTTCATGCTAAAAAGTTGTTTAGAACACCTGCCAATGGTGTCACTGCTAATCCAGGACCCAAGACTTCTTGGGTACCTGTTGCATCAAAATGATGTGTTTATTGCAGGTGTGCCTTGGGGCTGAGGAGTAAAGAGGGGTAAATAAACCAAGGCACCCAAGGTGATAAAACCCCATTAAGATAAATTCTTCACATCTATTCAAATGAAATTTATGCTTGATCTGATGAGTCATAGTTTCATGCATACATGCTTCTTTATTTGTTTTGACACTTCCATTGAGCTTTGTGGGCTTCCTTGCTTGTACTTTGAGCTGTGTGCATATATGTGGATTGCATATACATGCATTTGACATACAGTCATTTGACATACAGTCATTGATAATCTGATGCACTTAGAACTTTTGGTACTGCATTGTCATGCATGACCACTATGGTATATCAAATTGTAAGCTACTAAAAGGCAGGTGAAATCTGTCTGGAAGTGCTTGCTATGTGTGAGATGGTCTTTAGACCAAGTCCTCCGCCTAGTACCATGGGTCATTTCACTTAATAGGGCAGTCTGAATGAGCATGAGTCACATGGTCATATGTTCAGTCTTCATGGCAAACATTACATGTTTTTGCATACATATAGTTAACTGCACTGAATTTATTTTTAAAAATTCAAAAATAAGTGTTTTTCTATGCATATAGATAGGGGGAGCAAAATGCCTTTGTCTAGTCAACCGAAGCTCTCTAATTCAGATTGTTGTGTCTGGTCTTCAGTGTTTTTAGTTAGGGGGAGTCAATGCATTGCATATCTCTTATTTTGAAAATAAAAAAAGGGGAGGAAGTGACTCACTGCATATAGTCAGGGGGAGCATGCTTAATCTTTTTAGTTGTGTCTTTGTCTGAACTCTTCCTGTCCATCTATCTGATTCATTTTGTCATATCTGTAGTGTCAGTGATTCCATCATCAAAAGATCTCTCTTGACTGATTCTGAAGCATTCATAACCAGAATTTATACCTCATCTGTCAACTCTGAACTACTTTGCTCAAGAGCAGATTCTTTGCTGCAATTTTTCAGAATCCATGCTGTTTGTTGAAATTTCAGTCAGCTTACTTGAATTAATGAGCCGAGATATGAAGTAAACCTTCAGCCTGAATACTACTTCATAAAAGTTAAAACATCTTTAATGAGTTCCATTATACATGCTTAAGAACATTTGTTAACTGGAATTGGTTTAAGTCTTATGTACTCTTGTTTGGACTCAAAGAACTTGAAAATATCTGATTCAACCTCTTAATAAACTTTAACTGTTTGCTTCATGTAAATTCATGTAAGACTATCTGAAATCTGAAAAGCTGAAGTCCATGTCTACGTTGACTGAGATATATAGTGTATGTAGTTGTTCTTAAACACCTAACTTGTTCTGAATCCATTCTGAGAAAAAGTATGGACAGAGCAATGACTATGGTTACAGAGAAACCTGTCCAAAGGATTGTGTCATGAAGTACCATGGTTAACTCTGTTTAAAGAGATGATTGGAAACTACTGTGAGAATATGGCAGAGTAATGACATAGTTGTATTGAGTAACTGGGGATTTTGGTCTCTGATCAAGGTGTATCCTTATGCCAAAGATACTTTTAATGCTACGTCTGTTCTCTAAAATGGGAGAAGTAATACGGTTGTCACACTGAGTAACTGGGGATTCTGGCCTCTGATCAAGGTGTCTCCCCACGTCAAAAGGTGTTGATAAACCAAAATTGTTCTTTAAAAAAAAGGGAAAATATGAACAAGGGTAAATCAAATTCTGAAAGAACAATTAAAATTCAGTTGCATTCACTTATGTTTCTCTTAAAGCTATCATGGAAAGTAAACTAAGTAAGATGGAAGTTGGTTGAACTAGAATTTTATATGAGCTTGTAGTTCCTTTTCATTAAGAGTTGGTTCAGATATGAGTACAATTTCTTTTGAAAAAAAAATCGGTTTACATCATTCTTAAATCATACCTGACAATCAAGGATTCATAAGCTTTTATAATGGAGGAATCTAAAACTTAAATTCTATTTTTATGAAGTTGGTATCATACTGAAAAGTTCTATATCTCAATTTTCACTATTTGCTGAATCTGTTCATCCTATTGCTCTCTATCACTGTGCTTTGAATGTCATTGGTTCTCATATACATGAGGCACAACTCTCAGTATAACCTGTTTACTTGATGCCTTTGGATAACCAGAGTTCATCCTTGTAGATTGTTTGTCTGCATCTGCCATGTCAAATGGGGAGTATTTGTAGCATATGCATGTCTGCATAAGTTGTTTGCCTAAGGGGGAGAATTGTTTTAATTGTTTCTGATATTGTGTTGCCCTCATCTGCTGAACTATTTTGGGTGTCTCATATGCCATCACTAGATTATCAAAGTATTGTTCTCTTTTTGATGAAGTCAAAGGGGGAGAATACTTTGATGAGTCTAGTCTGAATATTCCATCTCTTTCATTCATGAGACTCATAGTGTTGCCATCATCAAAAAGGGGGAGATTGTTGGATATTGTGTATTGATGATGACAATATTATGTTTTGATGATTGTTGGATAGTGTGTTCTGATGATTGTTGGATATTGTGTTTTGTTGATGACAATTCTGTGTTTTGATGTTGGCAAACACTATGACTCATATGTTTGATGTCATATGTGTTTATTTCATTCAGTACTTGTTACATGCATTAACTGTGAGCATGGCATAGTCAGTACATTGCTTAAGTCTGTACAGTGGTGCATGTCCAAACATCCATGGTTCAATGTGTACACTTCCCTATATGCATCTGTGCATTCATTTGTCTGGCTACATAACACTAAGTCTATACATCCGCATGCTAGCACACACTAAGTATGTACAGGGTTTCATTGCATCATGTGTTGCACGCGTTCAAAGTCCATACATTGTTCACATGCATACACAAGCATACAAAGTCTGTACAGCATGCATCATTTAGCAAGTCTGTACATCGCTCACTTACATGTTCATCAAGTCTACACATTGCATTGTCTCATGTGAAGTCTGTATAGCACTCGCCATCATGCTACTACTAAGTCCATACATTGGCCAAGTCTATACAGAGTCTTTTGCATTGTTCATCAAGTCCATAGATCAGCCCTGTAGCTTGCTTAGCACAAGTCTGTTCATTGGCAAAGTCTGTACAACCACCGTCTCATTCAGTGTCTCTATACAGCCAATGTCTCACATATGCAAAGTCCGTACAATGCTGCATCACGAAGCAAAGTCTGTACAACGTTGCATCACGAAGTAAAGTTTATACATCGCATGCATTGCACACTGCAAGTCTGTACAGCCCAAGTCTGTACATCCACCGTCTCTTTCAGCGTCTCACACTTGCAAGTCTATACATTGCATTTGGGCATCTAAGTCTATACATTGGCAGCTGAACTGTGCAAGTCTATACATTGCCTTTGGGCACAAAGTCTATACACTGCTTGCATTATCGCCACCTCATTCATGCATAAACACTAAAGAAAAGTCTATACACTCCTCATCTTTACCTACATTTGTTTGTGCTTCACTCTAAGTCTATACATTGGCCTTCAAGCTTTCCAAGTCTGTACATTGGCCAAGTGTCTTGTGCTTTGAAGCTTTATCAACTCTATACATTCGTTTATCAAAGTCTACACATTGCATCATGTTTCAAAGTCTATACATCGCTGTGCATTCCTTGATTTCAAAGTCTGTACATTCTGGTTGCTTCATAGCAAGTCTGCACATCCCGCTTGCACTAAGTCTGTACATGGTCCTGGCGCTCGCAAGTCTGTACATTGATTTGGCACTCGCAAAGTCTGTACACCGGCTTGGCGCTCACAGAGTCTTGCTGCGTCTATGTGCTAGTCTATGCATTGTCAAGTCTATACAGCATCTCTTAGCGTCTTGTGCATTCAGCATAGAAAGTCTATACATTCGTTGATAGAATCATGCATAAATAGTAAGACAAAGTCTGTACATTCGGTGACAGCTTGTCTAAGCATCTCATGCATTCAATGTGCATACTTTCATTCTGTTTGTGCATCTCTCTTCAAGACGAAGTCTGTACAATCATTTTCAAGCTTTCAAGTCTACACACTCGTTGGCTAGCTGTTTCAAGTCTATACACTCGTTGGCTAGCTGTTCAAGTCTATTCACTCATTTTCATGTCAGCAAGTCTGTTCATTGGTTTCTCATGCACATTCACACTTCAAGTCTACACACTAGTTGCCTGCATCTCATGCAGTTAAATTATGTACACTCGTGAATGTAATGTCTGTACATTCATTCTTGCTGTACATACTTTCTCATATGTGCACACTTCAATTGATCAAACAAGTGCGTACACTCTACAGCACTCAAAGGCTGAACGTTCTTCAAGCTAAAGTCTGTACACTCCTTATTTCTAAGTCTATACATTCTATCCCTCACACTAAGTCTGTACACGGTGGTCTTCAGTTACCCAGCAAGTCTGTACATCCTTCTGATTATTTTCTTATGACTATGTGACTGGTACTGTTCGTGAATCCTATGAAGGGCACGTGATCCGAGGTTGGCACCTGGCACATGATCCGAGGACAATGCCCTAATTGCTACTGCTATAAATACGAAGCCTCCTCCATCTGGAGAAGACTGATCAAGAGAAGAAGAAGGCTGATCATAAAAAAAAAAGAGAAGCAGATAGAGAAAGAGAGTGATCGAGATAGAAGGAAAGAGCTGCAGAGAGGCAGAGAGGCAGTGAGTAGAAGAAGAAGAAAGAAGAAAGAAGAAAGAAGAAGAGTGAGCCAGAGAGTAGAAGAGAGATCGAGAGATCCAGCTTAAAAGAAAAAGAGAAAAGAGAGCTTGTAGGAAGAGAGAGGCAGAGAGTCAAAGAGGAAGAGAAGAAGAAGATTTCGTTCTTCTGGCATTTGGATCAAATCCATGCCAGATTGATCCTTGGCGAGCTACATCTTTGTGGTCTACATTTCCAGCTTTCAGTTGCTGCATTTTTGTTTTCTCTTTTTAACTGTTCACAGTTGTTCTTCCGATCCTCTAGTGTGAGGTCGGGTTCCCTCCAGTTTGGAGGAAGAGAGACTTGCGTCTCTGGTTGCCTGTGACTGGGATTCACTGGTTGCTCCCCTCCGGTTGGGAGAAAGGGAGGTCCGAGACCTCTGGTTGCAAGTGGCTGGGAGTCACTTGTGGGTTCCCTCCTGGTTTGGAGGAAGGGAGATTCATCTCTAGTTCTGGTCTTGTGGGTTGCAAGTCCAGGTGTTCCCTCCTGGTCTGGAGGAAGAGAGACTTCGATCTCAGGTTTGCTAGTGACTGGGTGTCACTAGTGGTTCCCTCCGGTTGGGAGGAAGAGGGGAGGTTGTTCCCCTGGTCAAGCTGTTTGGCAGCAATTGTTGCAGACTGAGTCTGCTGTTTTAGCCTTGCTAGTGGAAGCCTCACTCCAGTTTGGAGTGAGGGGTGGACGTAGGTCTATGGACCGAACCACCTAAAAAATCATGGTGTTCACTTGTGGTTTGATTTTCAGTTGTGTTCTTTTCATTGCTGCGTTCATTAGATGCTTGCTTAGGATCGTGTGAGGGTTAATAGAATAGTTGTCTTGCTTTGATCCTTCTAAGTATTCTCATTATATTTCTGTAACAGTCTTTAATTCTGCATATCTGAGCTTTAGAGTTTTAATTAGGCAATATTTGAAGAGGGATACATTCACCCCCCCTCTGTATCCAGGCCTTGCACCCTATCACACCCCTCCCCCCTGCTAGCTCCACCCCCCAGCCCTTCCTCCCACCCCCACAGCCTTGTGAACAGCCCCATCCCTCACCCCACACACCTAGGAGTACCTCCCACCCTTCTCCCCCACGTCATCCTCTCCTTTCCCTTCCATTTGATCACAATCTCTCTCTACTACCAGTCTGGAACTTGTAGCAGCAGAGTACCATGAGGTTGCAGAGGTTGCAACATCTTTATCTCACATTTTCCGGTGGTCTATTCTATATTGCCGGAAAGATCTTCAAAGCGGCTTCACAGGCGAGGTGGTTCCGCCTCAATCTGAGTTCGGAGCCATCCGGGAGAGCCGTTCTCCCCCGACTGCGCTGATCAGGCCCGGCCAGCGACCTGGGGCAACTTCCTGGAGCCTCCACGGCCACATCCCTTAGCTTCTGGAGGTGCCACTTGGCCAAGAGCTTCTACCACAAGGCATCCACCATCACCAAAAAGCAGTGTCCCATTCGGCACCTGGAGGAGCATCTTCTGAATTTTCTCCCCCAGGTGCTCCGTTCTTTCCATTCCTGGACTGAACAGACAACTGTTCACTTCTTGGACTACTCCGGTCTGCTATGACCTCCGCCAATGTTCCCGCAGGCGCCGTTTCTAAGAGGACCCGATGATGGTTCCAACGACTCTGGCCGCGTTCAAATCAGAGTTCGGGAGCATTCTTGATGACCTCTCCTTCCTGCTAATGAGTTACCCCTGCTGTCAGAATCAGGATTCAGGGGCCCTGTTGGCGACCCATCCACGGTCAGCACCGGCACTCAGGGAATTCGAAAAAATTCAGACGTCATCCTGAACCAACCACGAAGAGATTCCAACCAGTCTCGTCATCGGAAAAATTCGGGTGTGGCCGCAGCTGCGACATCTCCAACTGCCTGTCCCCCATCCCTGAAGGTAGGCAGGATTGACATCACCCACCGGTTCGGTTTCGATTAAGTTTTTCCCCTTCCCCGCCTAGCTGGCTTAGCGCCCCTCTCTGTGTGAAGGTAGTATTTGAATGTAACCACTATTCCCCAACCCCACGATCACCCTCCTGCGAGAGGAGTAGTTTTGTACTAGCAGGTCTTCGGCTGAAGCTTCATCGGCGCGGCGTGCGGGTAGTCCACGCTTCCCCGCTCGCCCTAGTCTCCGGTCGGGATCGGTGTATTCACACCGATCAGGTGAGCTTCTGGTTGCACTACTCTACTAGAATTGCTTTGCTTGTTTAGTATTGCCTCTTAGTGCCGTCGGTCGGTGAGTGAGTGCCCGATCTCAAAATATCATCGATTTGAGCGACCACCGCGGAGGGAGTTGAGAGAGCGACCCTACAACCCACGCCCTTGGCATACTGGCCGCCCATGAATTGGGCATCCCAGGCCCTTAAGGGTTCAGCCCAAGCTAGTCAAATCTCTGGATACGCCAGGTCCATCCTCGGACCCTCACCACTATCGTCGGTCCACCTACGGACCCGGGTGTGCACGACGCGGGTGAACCCGCTTGAGTGGGTCTGCCGTTCGATTCGGTTGCTTGCGAATCTAGATCCGAGGAGTTGTGTCACATCAATTTGGTATCAGAGCAAGTTCTAGACTTGTCTCTACTAAGTATTATCCTAGGGCCATTGTTGCATATTGTGTTTTGATGATGACAAACTATGACTCATATGTTTGATGTCATATATGTTTACTTGTGTTTTGATGATGTCATACAGCACATTGTTTAACTGTGAGCATAGCTGCATTTCATATTTTAGTCTGTACAGTGGTGCATGTCCGAACATCCATGATTCAGTGTGTAATATGCATCTGTGCATTCATTTATCTGCTGCATAAATCTTTCACATGCATGATTTGTTCAAGTGTAAACTCTGTCAGCATTGTCAGGACTGAAGTGGGTCGACCCATCACACACGTTCAAAATCTCTACATGTGAAGTCTACACATCGACTGTTCATGCAAAGTCTAGACATTTGATCAAGTTTGTACACTGGTCTTGGCGTATGCATTCATAAAGTATATACACTCTTCGGTTGACTTCAACTGAAGTTTGTACATCGGCATGCATTACATCAAGTGTGTACATTGCATAGCATGTTGCGTCTAAGTCTATACATCACTGTTCATGCATTCACTGTCAAGTCTACACATTGCTGGGTCTTCATGCATTAACTCCAAGTCTGTACATCGCTCAAAGATTTCCGAGTCTGTACAGCCAATGCACTCAATTGAAGTCTATACATTGGTCTTCATATTCGAAGTCCATACATCGGTCTTCATATTCGAAGTCTGTACATTGGTCTTCATATTGGAAGTCTATACATTGGTCTTCATATTCGAAGTCCATATATCGGTCTTCATATTCGAAGTCTGTACATTGGTCTTCATATTGGAAGTCTATACATTGGTCTTCACCTGAAGTCTGTACATCCATTCTCTTATCAAAGTCCATACATCCTTCTGTTGGAATTCCAAGTCCATACATCGAACTGTTTGAGCAAGTATGTACAGCATTTCATTCACATCAGAAGTCTATACATTAGACTGTGGCAAAGTCTATTCATTCGTTTCCAGAAGTTCAAGTCCATACATTGATCGTTTGGGTAACAAAGTTTGTACAACGTGAGCTTCGATTCTTAAAGTCTATACATTCTCCCGTTTAAATCCTTCAAAGTCTATACATCAGTTTGTTGAGTAAGTCTGTACAGCATGCCTTGTTGTTCACAGCCTTTGAAGTCTGTACATCCACCGTTGAACCTTCCAAGTCTACACATTGCCTTTTGGAATCAAAGTCTATACATTGGCAGCTGAACTGAGCAAGTCTACACATTCTTCACCTTTACCTACGTTCAGCTCACAAAGTCTGTACATCGACTTGGTGCTGGCTAAGTCTATACATTGGGGTATTCTTTACCTACGTTTCATGCTTAAAGTCTATACATTGTATCTTTTACCTACGTTGCTCGAAACAAAGTCGATACACTGCTGGATGATCAAGTCTTAACATTGGCGGCTTTCCCTACGATCTGGCCAAGCCTATACATTCATACCTTTCCCTACATTCTGGCAAAGTCTACACAACGCTTGCCTGACTTTTGTTTCAAGTCTATACATTCGTTTGGGAAGTCTATACATTCTTTCATCTGAAGCTTCATCAAGTCTGTACAACGCTGCTTTGTCAAAGCCTGTACATCGTAGCTATGTTGAAGTCTGTATAGCCAGTCTCTTGCCCAAGTCTATACATCGTGAATCTTCAAGTCTGTACAGACTTTGCTTGTTCAAGTCTGTACACGGTTCAGTTGTTTTGGCATGTCTACTCATCATGAAGTCTATACATCCGATTGGCTTTGCATTGCTCAAGTCTGTACAGCCCTTTCCCGTTTCAAGTCTACACATTGTGTTTTGTAGCTCATCAAGTCTACACATTGCTCACAGCACACACATTCAGCCTGAAGTCTGTACAGCCTTGGCAAATACCCCTAAGTCTATACATCGCTTTCAAGCTTTCAAAGTCTGTACAACCCAAGTCTGTACATCCATCGTCTCATGCAATGCCTCATCCAAGTCTTTACATCGCTTGCGTCATTAAGTCCATACATTTCATATGTTCATCAAAGTCTACATTGCATTGTCTTCACTCAAGTCTGTACAGCCTTTGCGTCTCACAAAGTCTATACATTTGCTATGGCATGTTCATGCATTGCGCTCATCGAAGTCTATACATTGAAGCCTATACATAGCATACAGTTGTGCTTCACAAGTCTACACATCGCTGTTCTTCATAGCAAGTCTATACACTCGTGGCTAGCTGTTCAAGTCTATACACTCGTTGGCTAAGTCTTCAATGTCTATACATTCTATCCTTCACACTAAGTCTGTACACTGTGGTCTTCAGTTACCCAACAAGTATGTACATCCTTCTGATTACTCTCTTATGACTGTGTGATAGGTACTGTTCGTGGAGCCTATGCAGAGTGGGCACGTAATACAAGGCTAGCATCTGGCACGTGATCCGAGATGTAGAGGAGCCTCCACGTGGACTGAAGTATTTGGGCGGAATCGTGGAGAGCACACGCCACCCTAATCTGCTGCTGCTATATATATGTGTCTTCTTCCTCTGAAGAAAGTGGTCTGAGTGCAGAGAGTGACTAAAGTAGAAGCAGCCAGAGCTAAGAGAAGAAGTGCAGAAGAGAAAGAAAAGATAGAGAAAGCTGAGAGCCAGATCGAGAGAGTAGAAGAAGAAAAAGAAAGAGAGACAGTGAGATAGAGAGGTTGTGAAGAAGAAGGGAGCTTCATTGTTCACTGGACCTTGGATCAGATCCAACCCAGTTTGTCATTGTGCTTTTCATTTCTCCAGTTTTATGTCGCTGTGATTTTTATCTTTTATTGTTTTCCCTTTACCTTGTTCTTCCGATTACCCTGTTGGGGATCGGGTTCCTCCTGTGGTTTCAGGAGAAGGGAGATTTGTTTCTCCGGTTTGCTGGTGACCTTGGGTCATCGGTTGTTCCCTCCTTTGTGGAGGAAGAGAGGTCCGAGACCTCTGGCTTGCAGGTGACTTAGTGTCACTTGTGCTTCCCTCTAAGCTTCAGAGGAAGGGAGACTTGGGTCTCCGGGTGCAGGTAGTGTTGCTACTTGTAGGTCCCCTCTTGGTCTGGAGGAAGAGAGACTTGCGTCTCTGGTTTGCTAGTGACTGGTGTCACTAGTGGTTCCCTCCGGTTGGGAGGAAGAGGGGAGGTTGTTCCCCTGGTCAAGCTGTGTGGCAGCATTTGTTGCAGACTGAGTCTACTATGCTAGTGTTACTAGTGGAAGCCTCACTCCAGAGTGATCGAGATAGAAGGAAAGAGCTGCAGAGAGGCAGAGAGGCAGTGAGTAGAAGAAGAAGAAAGAAGAAAGAAGAAAGAAGAAAGAAGAAAGAAGAAGAGTGAGCCAGAGAGTAGAAGAGAGATCGAGAGATCCAGCTTAAGAAGAAAAAGAGAAAAGAGAGCTTGTAGGAAGAGAGAGGCAGAGAGTCAAAGAGGAAGAGAAGAAGAAGATTTCGTTCTTCTGGCATTTGGATCAAATCCATGCCAGATTGATCCTTGGCGAGCTACATCTTTGTGGTCTACATTTCCAGCTTTCCGTTGTTGCATTTTTGTTTTCTCTTTTTAACTGTTCACAGTTGTTCTTCCGATCCTCTAGTGTGAGGTCGGGTTCCCTCCGGTTTGGAGGAAGAGAGACTTGCGTCTCTGGTTGCCTGTGACTGGGATTCACTGGTTGCTCCCCTCCGGTTGGGAGAAAGGGAGGTCCGAGACCTCTGGGTTGCAAGTGGCTGGGAGTCACTTGTGGGTTCCCTCCTGGTTTGGAGGAAGGGAGATTCATCTCTAGTTCTGGTCTTGTGGGTTGCAAGTCCAGGTGTTCCCTCCTGGTCTGGAGGAAGAGAGACTTCGATCTCAGGTTTGCTAGTGACTGGGTGTCACTAGTGGTTCCCTCCGATTGGGAGGAAGAGGGGAGGTTGTTCCCCTGGTCAAGCTGTTTGGCAGCAATTGTTGCAGACTGAGTCTGCTGTTTTAGCCTTGCTAGTGGAAGCCTCACTCCAGTTTGGAGTGAGGGGTGGACGTAGGTCTGTTGACCGAACCACCTAAAAATCCTGGTGTCCCTTGTGGTTTGATCTTCTTATATGTTCACTTAGTTGCTGCGTATTAGATGTTTGCATAGGATCGAGTGAGGGCTAATTCTAATGAGTTGTCTTGCTGGGATGATCCTTAGTATTTTTAGAATATAGCTGCAACTCTTTTAATTCTGCATAACTAAGTTTTAAGTTTGTATTTAGGCTAATTTTGAAAGGGGAGATTCATTCACCCCCCCTCTGAATCTATTGCACCTGACTCAACAGCCATTGCATGCATCACCCTTGTCCACCATCATGACTACCTCATACTTGGCATATTCGCCACTCTTAGGCCCATTAGAAGCCTTTGTGTTTGACGAAACCCACCCTAGTATATATCTAGAGTGGGAGGACTCCATAGATCGACACTTTGGGAGGTTCACTCTATCAGGACCTATGCAAGTCAACTATGCCAAGAGTTTGCTCTGGCGCCAAGCTAGGAAAGAATGGAGAACATCGTAGGTTTGAGAGAAGCCAAAGGGGAAGCACCCATTGAATCTTGGGATGAAATGAGGGCCGATCTTAGAAAGATCTACGTACCCCAATCCAAACCTCTTCAACCAACCGATCTTCCACCCCCGACCCCAACTCCAACCCAAGAACTTCCCCGACCAAACCCAACCCAAGTCCACCCATGTTCACCACCCCGAGAGTACCATGCACTGACCATTATCACTCCACCCACCATAGACTATCCTACCCCATTATCCTTGGAAGTTGTGGCCCACACACATACCCAAGTAGAGATGGATGCCAATCCGGATTCACCTCCCACCATAGAGAACATCCTAGACCCCCCACTTCCACCCACATCTCCTAGTCCGGGTCCTCATGAGCCGCACACTCTCGCCATGAATGAGTCCATACTCCAATGGCTCAAGCGGGGCCCCACCGTTCCTAGCTCACCACCCTTCCTCTCAGCCTTGGGATATCAAGCCCACATTGTGCCCACCCGGTCTTCCCATGTCACACTTCAAACCTCCTATCTTGTGGAAGACTTAGGGGACTTAGTGGACTGCTTACAATGGCAAGTCCACCTGACCAATATGCTAGCCATAGGACCATTGGAGTCTAGCACCATCATCCTAGCATACCCCATCACCGGTTCCATCACCTCCATCTACACTAGTGGCCATTATACGAGTGAAATCCTTCTCTTTCTCCCCAAGGATGAGAAATCCATCTTGGCCCACTCCCCACCCATTGAGGTTCCAATTGATTTGATTGGCCAACCCACTAGATACCTTGGCCCAATTACCTTGGAGGAGGATGACTCACAATTTGGGAACATTGAAGACATAGAGTGCCTCCCTCTAGGAAGACCTTTCCACGACCCCTTTGATCCCTTCCTATGGGAGTCTAGTTCCCCATGTGACCTACCCACCTTACTCACCACCCACCTTACCCTACCCCCACCCACCATGTTGGGCCAAACCCCTCCCTTCCTAGAACCGGGTTGCACCATGGGAGCATTGGCCTTAAGCAACATACAACTAGGGATTTAGGAATTGTCCCACTCCATGATGACCCCCTTCTTAGATCCCTTTGATCCTTACAAATGGAAGCTCAAGGGCCACTCCACACCCGCGCACATGGAAGTCATCTCTGGGATAGGAATGCATGTGCCTAGGCATACCACACCACTTGGCATGATTTGTATGTTGGGTTCATTCATTCATATCACCCACATGCCAAGTAGGAAGCATGAGTGGTCCATATTCGGATGTAATGGTCCACCTTCATTCATCATGGGTCTTAAGCATAGTAGGAGCAATCACGGATGTCCGAGACCCCCGGCATTTGTTATACCCATGCGCAATAGATTCCCCTACGGATGCCCCGGCCCTCCAACCATTGTTATGAAGTCCATGCATGATAGGGCCACTTGTGGCTGCCCCGGTCCACCTAAGTTCATCAAGTTCCACATGGAATCAAAGCATGATAGGTCAATTTATGGTTTCCCCGGTCCACCTTTGCACACTACCCACTTTCACAACCACTCACCTCATCATAATGCATGGCATGAGCATACACGCAAGCAAATCGCAACAAGCAGTGAGATTCACAAAGAGCGGGCAAAGGCTCGCGAGTGCCACTTGGAATTCCAAGTAGGCAACCTATCGATGGTGGCATTGGAGTGGCTCTACCCTAGAGTCACCTCCAACTTGAGGGCACGAGGACTTGGACCTTGCCAAGTTCCGAGTGCCTTTGACAACCCTGGCTTATGGGTTGGACTTGCTAATGGGTTTTGGGATACACCCCACTTTCGGCGCGGTGGATCTAGCACCCTATATGGGCACCGCGGTGGAACCTAGTGAGCACCTTGAGCCTACCCCAACCTTTGTGAGTAATACCCTCGAGAGCCTCCATATATCAGCCTGAGAGTCCGACGTGTACACACGGAAGCAATACTAGGCAAGCAGGGTACCATTGCCAGTAAGAGGGTGTGCCTGAGCCACCTTGAGAGGCTGAAGAGTCATCCCCCGACTAGGACGCATGGTTGACTTTGGAGGTCGTGGTTCGCCCCGAGCTGCTTTGGAGGACTACTTTCCCCCCGGTGGACCCATACTCGACGGAGTCGAGTTCTCCGCACCCCGGGGGTATGATGGGGACATCTCCGACCACTCCACATTTTTTGAGATTCCTGATGATCACCGGGAGTGCTACATCTTGTTCGCCGCTTTATTTCGAGTCATATGATGTATTTTTCATTTGCTTATTTGAGTCTTATCATGTAATTTTTCTTTTATTTGAGTCCAATACCTAGGTTAGGTAGTTATTTACCTAAGTCTTGATTCATTACGTTGGTTTGATAGGTTAATGGGCCCAATTATATGGGCTAGGCCCAGGGGCGCCCCCTTCCCCTTGGTTTAGTGTTATTTGTCCAAAACTCAGGGACTTTCTGTAAAATGTGAGTTTCCTATAAATAGGACCTCATTCCCTCATTTGAGGGCTAATGAATTGTTGAAAGAAAATTTAAAATCCACCAAAATTGTGTGAGACTCTCTCTCTCTCTCTCTCTCTCTCTCTCTCTCTTCTCTCTCTCTCTAAAAGGGGCGACCCCCCCTCTCTCTCTAGGGCGCCACCCTCTCTCCCTCCTCCCCCCTGCCACCTCATCCTCCACATCAGCCCGAACCCCTCATGTTCCCTAGGTCCATTCAATCCCACCATTATTCACACCAAGCCCCAAGCAACCTTTCACCTTCCAAGGCAACCTTCCCCATTCCCAAGCCACTCCTTCCATCTCCCAAGGGAGAATCACATCTCCCAAGCACCCCTTCACATTCCCAAGACAACCCTTCCCATCCCAAGACCAACATTAATCCCTCCATTAATCACCCATTCAAACCAAGGGAGAGAATCCCCCCCTCTCTCCCTCTCCACCTAGGCAACCTGCGCACCCCACCCCTCTCCCCTGCTAGCTCCGCCCCCCAGCCCTTCCTCCCACCCCCACAGCCTTGAGAACAACCCCATCCCTCACCCCACACACCTAGGAGTACCTCCCACCCTTCTCCCCCACGTCATCCTCTCCATTCCCTTCCATTTGATCACCATCTCTCTCTACTACCAGTCTGGAACTTGTAGCAGCAGAGTACCACGAGGTTGCAGAGGTTGCAACGTCTTCATCTCGCATTTTCCGGTGGTCTATCCAATATTTCGAAATATCTTCGAAGCGGCTTCGCAGGCAAGGTGGTCCCGCCTCAATCTGAGTTCGGAGCCATCCGGGAGAGCCGTTCTCCCCCGACTGCGTAGATCAGGCCCGGCCAACGACCTGAGGCAACTTCCTGGAGCCTCCACGGCCACATCCCTTAGCTTCTGGAGGCGCCACTTGGCCAAGAGCTTCTAGCACAAGGCGTCCACCATCACCAAAAAGCGGTGTCCCATTCGGCACTCGGAGGAGCATCTTCTGAATTTTCTCCCCCAGGTGCTCCGTTCTGTCCGTTCCTGGACTGAACAGACATCTATTCACTTCTTGGACTACTCCGGTCTGCTCCGACCTCCGCCAGTGTTCCTGCAGGCGCCGTTTCGAAGAGGACCCGACGACGGTTCCAACGACTCTGGCTGCGTTCAAATCAGAGTTCGGGAGCGTTCGTGATGACCTCTCCTTCCTGCTGATGAGTTACCACTGCTGTCAGAATCAGGAATCAGGGGCCCTGTTGGCGACCCATCCACGGTCAGCACCGGCACTCAGGGAATTTGGAAAAATTCAAGCGTCATCCTGAACCAACCACGAAGAGATTCCAATCAGTCTCGTCATCGGAAAAATTCAGGAGTGGCTGCAGCTGTGACATCTCTAACTGCCTGTCCCCCATCCCTGAAGGCGGGCAGGATCAACATCACCCACCGGTTCGGTTTCGATTAAGTTTTTCCCCTTCCCCGCTTAGCCGGCTTAGCACCCCTCCCTACGTGGAGGTAGTGTTTGAATGTAACCACTATTCCCCCACCCCACGATCACCCTCCTGTGAGAGGAGTAGTTTTGTACTAGTAGGTCTTTGGCTGAAGCTTCATCGGTGCGGCGTGCGGGTAGTCCACGCTTCCCCGCTCGCCCTCGTCTCCGGCCGGGATCGGTGTATTCACACCGATCAGGTGAGCTTCTGGTTGCACTACTCTACTGGAATTGCTTTGCTTGTTTAGTATTGCCTCTTAGTGCCGTCGGTCGGTGAGTGAGTGCCCGATCTCAAAATATCATCGATTTGAGCGACCACCGCGGAGGGAGTTGAGAGAGCGACCCTACAACCCACGTCCTTGGCGTACTGGCCGCCCACGGAATTGGGCATCCCAGGCCCTTAAGGGTTCAGCCCAAGCTAGTCAAATCTCCGGATAGGCCAGGTCCATCCTCGGACCCTCACCACTATCGTCGGTCCACCTACGGACCCGGGTGTGCGCGACGCGGGTGAACCCGCTTGAGTGGGTCCGCCGTTCGGTTCGGTTGCTTGCGAATCTAGGTCCGAGGAGTTGTGTCACATCACTAGGAAAGAAGAAGAGAGGGGTGGGAAATTCAAATTTGGCCAAAGGTTAAGCGCCTTCAGCCTTGGGGAGGTGGAGAGGTGCTTGGGGAAGGGAAATGGGTAGTTGGGGGTTGGATGGTGGAGCAAGGATTGGTGGAGGTCCTCTTGGGGCTAGAGTGGAGTAAAGAGGGGGCTGTGGGGACTTGGAATAGACTTAATAGAGGTATGAAGGGAGAGAAAGTAGGTTGGAGGGAAAGGGAGAGAGAGAGGGGCGACCCCCTTAGAGAGATATATATCAAGAGAGGGAGGGGAGATAAAATTCCAAGGGAATTTTAAATTTCATTGATCATCAAAGGTTACAAATGAGAGAGGGGTGGGGGCTATTTATAGACTCCATACTTTTCTTAGGACCAAATTGCCCCTAGACAATTGACAGATTGACCACACAGTCCAAGCAGGGGCGCCCTTAGGCCTAGCCCATTGAATTGTGCCCAATAACCTATCAAACCAACCATATGACAACTAACTTAGGTAAATGACTCACTAACCTAGGTACCAGACTCAAATAAAGGGAAAATTACATAGTTTATGACTCAAATAAAATATAAAAATTACATGACTAGACTCAGAAACACATGACGAACACAATGGCACATGCCGACGAACAATCTGAGCCTCGAAAAAATGCGGAGGGGCAAGGGATGCCCCCATCAAAAATCCTATGCCAGCCCTGAAGCCCTGGTGCCCTTTTCCTGTCCTTGCAGGAGAGGCAGAGGAGGGTACTCCTATGCGCATTTCCTAGCAGCTCTCGGTTCACGCTCCAACTGCCAGACCGCGCTCGGCGACTGTCAGCAACCGTCGCCTCAGCAGCACTCACCACTCCGACAACTATGGTGGCCGTTACCTACGGTCCCATTGTCGTTGCCACCCATGAACGGATTTGGCGACGCCGATTACTTTCGGCAGTTTCACCCCTGTCATCGGATCGCCCTACTTTTTGGGCGTGATCCCTGCGGCTGCTTCTCAGCCGATCTCGGTTCCTCTGCTGGCTCCGGTGGCCACCGCGCCATGCACGCCTCCAGCACCAGTGGCCCACCTGAGCACCAGGCTTAGGACCACCACCACCGGCCCCCGTTGGGGCCCCAGATCGTCTCCGGCTCAGATAAGCGTTAGCTCTCGAGGCCAGCTTCAGCCGACCTTCGGCACAGGCCCTACGCCCCGAGTTTCAGTCACTGCTCCAGCACTCTGCTCGGGCTTCCAACCCCGATCCCCAGCAAAGCCGACACCTGACACGGGCTCCAAGCCCCGAGTTCGCGACTCCTCAGTATCTTCCTCGGGCTTCCAACTCCGAGCCCCAGCAAAGCCGACACCTAACACGGGCTTCCAGCCCCGGGTTCGCGGCTCCTCAGTATCTTCTTTGGGCTTTCAACCCCGAGCCCCATCATAGTCGACACCTGACACGGGCTCCCAGCCCCGGGTTTGCGGTTCCTCAGTATCTTCGTCGGGCTTCCAACCTCGAGCCCCAGCAAAGCTGACACCTGACACGGGCTCCCAGCCCCGGGTTCGCGGCTCCTCAGTATCTTCCTCGGGCTTTCAACCCCGAGCCCCAGCAAAGCTGACACTCGATGCGGACCCTCAGCCTCGAGTCCCTAGCTCTTTGACATTTTACTCGGGATCTCGATTCTGAACTCCAACTGAACTGGCTCTCCCCGCGGGTCTTCCACCCAGAGGACAAGGTTCCTCAGCATCTTTCTCGGACCTTCCGACCCGAGCCCGGACCCCGCCGACACTGAACACGAGTCCTCAACCTCAGGTCGCCGGCATCTCAGCACTTCTAACGACATTATTTCCCGGTGCAAGGGTGTCATCTCGGGCACCGGCAACGCTTCTATCGGCGTGGGCAAGGGATTATACTCGAGTCGCCCGGCCATCGACTCCCAACATGGGTCTTGTACCCTAGGGACATGTCCCAGTACTTTCAATTGATAGCACCATGCTGCCAGTCACCGTAGGTCGCGTCTTCTCTATCTACCATCTTGGGGTGTAGTCCTCCTCGGCTCCCCAGAAGAATAGTTGCCATGGCCGTAAAGGCAGGTGGCTCGCCACTGCAACCAGCAACTTAGGCAAGACTATTCTTGTCGGTGACTTGCAGATTCGCCTTGATGGGGGCGAGCCAATCACACCCCAGGAAAGGACCGTTCTCACGGTCCCTACCTCCAACCATTTTGACCTCCTGTGGCAAACGCGAGAGGACAAGGTGAAGCTCAGAGGAGCGGGCACCTTGGTAGCAGTCCGAGGGCATCCACATCAGCTCGACTCACGAGCTCCTAAGACGACCCGTCGGAGAAACGGCGACAAGGGAGACCAACAGTCTGACTTGAGAAGAATCGGAGTCACCCCGGAAGAAGCTCAAGCTGTTCTGAGGGCGCATATTAGAAACCCCCTACGAGTGCTCAGACGTGGCATTAGGAAGGATGCGACTGGTCCTACAATGGTACCGTCTGACAATGCCCAGTCGTCTAATGTCCCCTGCACGAGCAAGCGGAGGCAAAGACGAGCCTACTCCCGGGCCCTCCAACAGCCTGTCCCTAGCCCTCCTCCGATCGATACCCAGAGGGAGGCCCCTCTGCAACATACATCGGTCTTCGACAGACTAGGGGCGCCTGTCCGCCCTGAGGGGCACCTGCGGAGGAAGCGAACGGCCCGGTTCATCAACGACGCAGTTCTAGTGTTCGCGTGCTATACCACCGGACATCCAGTCTGATGACCTGAATCAGCCCTTGTCCCATTTCAGGAGGCCACGCCATCAGGTCCAGCTGCCTCCCCCAACAGGTCACATTGGTACTTCTGCTGGGCCACAGGTGTCAGAACATGCAGAAGAAGTCCCAGTTGAGGACCGTGATCCTCCCATCACCGCGGAGCCGGTCAACAATGACCCTCCAGCAAACGAGGCTCAAGAAGTGACCCTCGAGACTCTCATGAAGGAGAACCAGCATCTGAAGGCCCTCCTACAAGATCTCCTCCAGGAACGGGACCTTCATCCTCAGCAACCTGCTAGGCCTCCGGCCAAAGCACTGGCACCGCCGACCGGGCGCGATGCTGCCAACACCTCAGCGGTAATCGCCCGAACCCCGTTGGCAGTTGGGTTTGGTACGCCCCCGGTTGAGGCTCAGCCACGAGCGTCTAATGCGCCGATGCCAGAAAATCTTCTAGCACAACGCCAGATGATCGAGCGGATTGTCGAGACAAAGCTCGCCGAGTATGGTGAACGGGTTGCCACTATAGATCTCTACAGTGTACCCTACCCGCTTCACCACCAGCTGAAAAAGTTTCCTCCAGAGTATGCCAAGCCCCCGAAGCTGCAAAAGTTTGATGGGCAGAGGTCTCCGCATGAACACTTGGCCTACTATGTTATGGCCATGGGTGAGTTAGCATTGGATGAATCATATCTCCTCTGCTACTTTGCTATTTTACTTACGGGAATGGCCTTCCAATGGTATTCCCGCCTGAAGCCCAACTCAATCATCGACTGGGCGGATCTCCAGAAGAAGTTCTTAACCGCTTCCAAATAGCCGAGCCAAAGATCTCCCTGGCTGAGCTCTGCTCTCTCCGACAGAGGAAGGGCAAGAGCGCCCACGACTTCATCAAGAAATGGCGAGACCTCAGTATGAGGTGTGTCAACCCGCCAGTCTAAGAAGATGCCTGATAACGCGAAAATGTATGCCGTTACTACATGCGCGCTAAGAATCTTAAAACTGAACTCGCACAAAATAATCAAAAGAGAATGTAGTACTATGGCAAGCACGGGTCGAATCCACAGGGAAGAAGAGATTTTTAAAGTTAAAAATTTTGAACTCATTTGAAAAATATTTGTGATTTGATTGTTTGAAGAAAAGTGATGAAACAAAGAACGATTCTAACAATTAAGTAAAAATGCCAATGACTATGCACCTATGCTATAAAAAATAGTTGCATGAAGTGGAAAGAAGAGATAGAAGAAGGAGTTAGAGAGAGAAGAAGAGCAAGAACTAGATCAAAAGAACAACTCCTTTCATTAATTTAAAAGAAAGAGTACATGAAATGCGAAACAAAATTACACTAATGACGCAATGACATTACAATGAAGTGAAATGGCACAAAAACAATAAAAATAAGAAAAGCATGGAGTTTGAAGTTTGGAGATGATAGCAGAAATGGTGATGATGGCGCCGTCCTCTCTTGGCTTTGCATCACGAACCACCTCGCGGAAGATGTCGTCTACACCGGGAGGAAGCCACCTTCGTCGTTGAAGTTGCTTTTGGAGGGTGAATATCTTTGAAAATAAAGAGAACTTTAAGAAGTGGTAAAAATAAAAGTTGAAGATCATAGGAGTGGGAAGAAGTTTTGTGAAGAGTTCAGAGGGAAAAGAAGAGCTTAAGAGCATGAAAATGGAGGAAGAACAAGGTGTAGAGCCTCGGATGAATAATAAAAACATAAGACAGTACCTTGGAAAAGAGGTTATAACTTAAAAACAGTATAGAATTGGAAGATGGTGCATAAGAAGAAGTTGAAGATATTTAAAACACAGAGAACTTGTATGAAGAAAGCAAGAGGAGAAAATGACTAGAAGGAGAGAAATAAGGGGAAGAACAGAGAGAAATACTGGTTCGCAGGTGAACATGATAGTACAGTGAAAAGATGAAATAGCTTAAAAAGTAGAAGGAATTAGAAGATGGTGCAGAAGAAGCAGTTGTAGAAGACTTAAAAACAAAGAACGTTCATGAAGAAATCAAGAGGAGAAGAGGAATGTAAGAGGGAGAAATCGGCGACCTAAGATGTGAGAGGGAGAGGATGAAAATTGCCAAAAGAAGAACTCCCCTTCACCTCCTTGTCATGGGCTATTTATAGGGAAAGTTGGGTTAATGGAGGATGGAGATTGTATCAAAAGGAGATGGATGGCTAGGATTTAGGTAGAAGATGATGCATGGGGGAAAGGAAAAGGAGGTGGGCACCCCCTTTCTTGGACTTTGGACACCCCCTTTCCAACTTTGAATCTCCTTTTCAAACATTGAATGTCCTTTTCCTCCTTTTCAAACTTAAACTTTAAATTCTTCCTTTTCAAACTTTGAATTCAAAATTTTGAACTTTTTTTTCCTCCAACTAAAATATTTTGAATTCTTTATTTGACTTGGTCAAAGTGGTGATGACAGTTTTGCTCCCGGCTTCTTTTGCAATTACCTTCGGTGTCCTGCACACACATAATTATGATTTAGTCTAGAAAAATTACCATAATATGCACATGAATCTCAATTGCTCATTTTTATGCAATGGATAATTAATGTTCATGACCCTCAACTCCATTTTATTAAATAAAATCACCAAATTAATTAATTTGCGTGAAAGATCCAATCTACATGCGAAGTTGAGATTAACGATAGAATATGCATAATTACCAAATTATATGCATATAAAATGGTGTACATGCGATGAATTAGCATAGAAAATGGACACTTATCACACCCCCAACTTACTCATTGCTAGTCCCTTAGTAATGCAAATAAATTAAAATTTAGGACTAACATGAGTTTGTAAAATTCATACTCTCATATCCAGCTCTTCCTTCATAGAATCAACCAAAGATTAGGAATCTGGAATCATTAATGCACGCTAGTCTTATATAGGAACTTAATAGTACATGATCAAGAATTCAAATCAAAGCTCAGTAGCACTTGTGCATGTATAACTACCAAATCCATACCTTAGACAATTGCATCTCCCATTCGCTATTCAAAGCAAATACCTTTCAACTCTGCACCTCTTAGATCAAATCATTAAGTATATTAGCCTTTTGTCTGCCTTATTACCTTGTCCCTTTGGGATCTTTTATATCACACATGATGCTGCACTACCCTTCACTGCTTAACGCGAACCTCGACTCTTGTCTTAGGAGAAGCAGGCCCGGTTTCACAGATCAATGTTTCCTTTTCCGTTTTACGCGAACCTCAACACATCTTAGGTGAAGTAGGCCCGGTTACTAAAACTAGGGACATTTTTCATGGTGTTTTTTTTGCACTTATTTGATAGATACTTTTGGCAGAAAATTTTTGTAAAAAGATCTCTTTTCTTAAGAAGTGCAGAATCTCGTACAACATACCAAAAATAGCAGAGAGTTTGTCTTGCTTATTTCATTAGTATGCAACATGAATTTCTTTTTTCTAAAGTGCACATGAACTTTAAAAGGATTCTTATATCAGTTTTCCATGGCTAGATTGACTAAATTTTCCATCATCCTTCTCCCTAGTCTTTTCTATTCTAGAATGACTTTTAATTTAAGCATGAATCATGAAACTCAAAATGGGGTTTACATCTTTCTACTTTCATGTAACGATGACATGCAAGACATAACTCCTATCATGTTGTACTATATGCATCATGAAAATTTTTCTCTCCCCCAACTTGAATGACATTGTCCTCAATGGCATATATAATTGAAAGCAATAGAACAATGTATCAATAAATACTTCTGAGTAGGAAAGAGACAACCAGATATGCGGGATGAAACCTCCATCAATGTCATGGACAACGATGACTTCCTCTCATTGGCCTTGACCTGACTACTAAAACACACTCAAACAAAAACGTCAAACAACAACAACAACAACAAAAAACTTGGGTTTCCTCCCAAAAGCGTTAAGTTTTCCGTCGTCAGCCAGACGCATGCATAGAATGTGCAAGCTTCATAACCAACATGTTGACTTGAGAATGAGCCACCAAATGATTTTATTTTTCTTTGAATTCCAGTCTCCATGCCATAGGAGGAAAAGATGTTGCAGATGAATCCATGGGCTAAAAAGATTCCAGGGTGGGTCTAAGAGTTCAAATGGACCACCTTGGTTAGAGAATGGACGAGGAACATTGTGAATGATCATATCATGAATGACAAAATATTCCTCTTTAAGGTCTTGATAAGGTGGGAACAAATTTATGCAGACCTTATTATCTTTGAAAGATTCTTTTATTTTGGACTTTTCCATCATTAGGTTGAGATGAGAAAAATCAGGAATGGGAGGGATATCAAAAGATTCCACCACAAGTTCAATGTCTAGGAGACAAGGATAAATGAGATGAACATGCTTCTCAACACAGTGTTGGTCATGAATTTCAGGTGGATCCAACCAATCGGTTTGAAGAATGACAGAAGTATCCACGGAATTGCTGAGGTCAGAAATGGTCACAAGATCTACATCTTTTCCTAGATCAAGAGCCGCCTGATCAAAATGATTTTCATGCACAACGTCCAACTCCTCATTAGCCCAAGATGAATGGTTCAAACATTCACTCAATTCTTTTTCCACCCTCACTTCTTCTTCATCCTCATTTTCAAAGAAAGAATTATCAAATTCAGAAAGAGTAAATTGATTGGAATTTTAAAATTCATTTTTCTCTTCCTCTCCCCCCAACTTAAAACTGTTTGACTCCTCATAATTTTTTTCATGATTTTGCTCGACCTCCTCAAATTCATTTTCACTAGCTTCCTCTAATTCTTCCTGATATAACTGTTCCATATTCTCCTCATTGTCAAAAATGGTTTGATTGTTGTTGAGTTGAGGATTCATGGGTTGATCACTTAGACTAACATTATAGTCAGAATCAAGAAATTGATTTTCAAAGTTTGAAGTGGAGTAGCTAGCTATTTGATCCATTTCCAGCCCCTTAGCAAGTTGGTTTAGTTGGGCACGAATGATTTGACTTTGAGCTCCAATGGACTGTTGTTGGGTCAAGATGAGCTGAGTCATTTGATTGAACCTATCCTCCTTATTGAAATCAAACCGTGGAAGAACTGGATAAGATGGTTCATAATCAGACTGAGGTGGAAAATAATCTGAGTGGTAATCAGTCTGATAATGGGGAGGAGGGGCGTAGATGGGTTGTCCTTCATATTGGGTTTGACCGTAAGGATCATTTGAGTATGAAGCCCAATTTAGAAATTTTGATCTAGAGGATATTGAATAGGGTCCTGATGAGGTTCCCAAGAGAATGATTGCGGGTTTCCCACCTAAAATTAGATGAATATGTGTGATAAGAAGGGGTGGAAAAATATGGAGGCATTTGAGTTTGCTCTTGGGTAAAAGAACAAAGTTGACCCGTAGAGAAGTGTGAATTTTCAAAATGGGTCGGGCCATGTTGAGTGAGAGGTGAAAATTGATTTTGGCATTCATAATGGGTCGGCCTAGTCCACATGTGATTATTTTTCTTAAAATTATGTGGTGGCATTGAGAAATTTAATTGCATGGCCAAGAGTTAATCCAGTTTGTAGCTTACTCGGTCTAATGTATCTAACTTGTGCTCCTAATCTATAGATGCAAAAAAAATTTTAAAGACTTTTTTGTTTTAATTTTTCTTGGTATTTTTTTTGACAATAACAAGGACGAAGAGAGAGAAGAGAAGAATTTTTTATTTTTTTATTTTTTTTATTTTTTGTTGCAAAACACAAAAAAATTAACACACAAATTACTTAATGACTTAGATGTGACCTAGACCTACAAATAGAGTTTCACAAAATGACTAAAGTACAATTTAAGTTCACCCTCAATATTTCCATCGGCCAGGTAAGGGGTGGGGTAGTGGGAGGCTCCCCTTACTTTCGTAGGGACCTAATTAGTAAACCACTAGCCCGCTTAAGACGTTTACCGTCCGACCGTCTTGCCTTAGGCATCAGTTTCACAAGGGGGTAAAATCGTACTAAAATCACAGTGTGATCCTAGGGCCAATGTCTACTAAATTTTATTTAAAGGTTAGGTCATACATAGATGCAAGGGAAATGTGGTTTGTGGAATAAGGAAGGGTGATGAAATTCCCACCTTATGTGATTATAGGTGTTGCCCTTAGAATATTTTGAAATTATATGCAACAAAACAAGTTCAAACAAGGGGTTCTATGCAAGCATGTAAATACATGAGCATACTTTTTGGAAAAGTTAGAGTACTCACCTTGTCCCTCGTAATCTCCAAAATGTAATGACCAAATTTAAACAACAAAAAAAGTCTATCCTAAATGATGCATGACTTAGAACATGAAAGTGTGATTTCTACTCTTGGAATGAGGATTTTTTATTAGGTTCAAGTGAAGAGTTTTTTTTTTATTTAATGAACCTATCTAACCACAATATGCAAGAACATTAAGGAAATAACACAAAATGAGAGGAGTTAGGATATTTACTTGAAGCACAATCCCTCGATCTCTTTTTTTTTGAAATGAATGACAAAATCAAAAGATGAAAGAAAGAAAGACAAACTTACCTCTAATTTTCTTGAATTTTTTCCCTTTTTTTTGCAAAAGAAGAAAAAAAATAAAAAAAGAGAGCTTTACTAGTACACTATAAACACAAGGGAAACAAAATTCTTAAATCAAAAATCATCATTCCTCTCCGGCAACGGCACCAAAAATTGATAATGTGGAAATGTATGTCGTTACTATACGCGCGCTAACAATCTTAAAACCGAACTCACACAAAATGATCAAACGAGAACGAAGTACTATGGCAAGCACGGGTCGAATCCACAGGGAAGAAGAGATTTTTAAAGTTAAAAATTTTGAACTCCTTTAAAAAATATTTATGATTTGATTGTTTGAAGAAAAGTGATAAAACAAAGAACGATTCTAACAATTAAGTAAAAATGCCATTGACTATGCGCCTATGCTATAGAAAATAGTTACATGAAGTGGAAAGAAGAGATAGAAGAAGGAGTTAGAGAGGGAAGAAGAGCAAGAACTAGATCAAAAGAACAACTCCTTTCATTAACTTAAAAGAAAGAGTACATGAAATGTGAAACAAAATTACACTAATGACGCAATGACATTACAACGAAGTGAAATGGCACAAAAATAATAAAAATAAGAAAAGCTTGGAGTTTGAAGTTTGGAGATGATAGCAGCAATGGTGATGATGGCGCCATCCTCTCTTGGCTTTGGATCACGAACCACCTCGCGGAAGATGTCATCTACACTGGGAGGAAGCCACCTTCGTCGTTGAAGCTGCCTTTGGAGGGTGAATATCATTGAAAATAAAGAGAATTTGAAGAAGTGGTAAAAATAAAAGTTGAAGATCATAGAAGTGGAAAGAAGTTTTGTGAAGAGTTCAGAGGGAAAAGAAGAGCTTAAGAGCATGAAAATGGAGGAAGAACAAGGTGTAAAGCCTTGGATGAACAGTAAAAATATAGGATAATATCTTGAGAAAGAGGTTATAACTTAAAAACATTATAGAATTGGAAGATGGTGCATAAGAAGAAGTTGAAGATATTTAAAACACAGAGAACTTGTATAAAGAAAGCAAGAGGAGAAAATGACTAGAAAGGAGAGAAATAAGGGGAAGAACAGAGAGAAATACTGGTTCGCAGGTGAACATGATAGTACAGTGAAAAAGATGAAATAGCTTAAAAAGTAGAAGGAATTAAAAGATGGTGCAGAAGAAGCAGTTGTAGAAGACTTAAAAACAAAGAACGTTCATGAAGAAATCAAGAGGAGAAGAGGAATGGAAGAGGGAGAAATCGGAGACCTAAGATGTGAGAGGGAGAGGATGAAAATTGTCAAAAGAAGAACTCCCCTTCACCTCCTTGTCATGGGCTATTTATAGGGAAAGTTTGGTTAATGGAGGGTGGAGATTGTATCAAAAGGAGATGGATGGATTGGATTTAGGTAGAAGATGATGTATAGGGGAAAGGAAAAGGATGTGGGCACCCCCTTTCTTGGACTTTGGGCACCCCCTTTCCAACTTTGAATCTCCTTTTCAAATATTGAATGTCCTTTTCCTCCTTTTCAAACTTAAACTTTGAATTCTTCCTTTTCAAACTTTGAATTCAAAATTTTGAACTTTTTTCCCCTCCAACCAAAATATTTTGAATTCTTTATTTGACTTGGTCAAAGTGGTGATGACAGTTTTACCCCTGACTTCTTTTGTAATTACCTTCGGTGTCCTGCACACACATAATTATGATTTAGTCTAGAAAAATTACCATAATGTGCACATGAATCTCAATTGCTCATTTTTATGCAATGGATAATTAATGTTCATGACTCTCAACTTCATTTTATTAAATAAAATTGCCAAATTAATTAATTTACGTGAAAGATCCAATCTACATGCGAAGTTGAGATTAACGATAGAACATGCATAATTACCAAATTATATGCACATAAAATGGTGTACATGCGATGAATTATCATAGAAAATGGACACTTATCAATGCCATCACTATATGCCGATGGGGTTTGGCAGCTGAGGTCAGCGAGAAGCTTCTCGACGCCAATATCAAAGGCTTTGACCAACTCAATTCGGTAGTCACCGAAATAGAGATGTTCTTCGCCGATAACACAAGCTATACTGCAGCGAAGGGTAAGCAAGTGCGAGAACGCCGGTCCAGTAAGGAGGTGAATATCGTCAAGTTCACCCTCGCCGCTAAAGCCGATAAAGAGGCCGAACCAAGCGACTCTGACAAAAGCCAGCAGATAAGCCGCATGAAGACACCCTTCTCCAAGAAGGAACATACGAAGATACTCTTCGACCTCTGCATGACCTAGAAGATTGTCAAGCTGCCCGAAATCCGCAAGCCGGATGAGGCTCTGAAAGTCGACGATCCCAGCTATTGCCCGTATCATCGCATGCTGGGCCACTCAATTGAAGATTGTTACGTCTTCAAGACTCAGGCGCAGAAGTTGATCTGAGACGGCCTTGTTAAAATGAAGAGTCATCTCATCGATCCCCCGCAACCACATACGCGGTCTAGGCCAGCTAAGGTAGCGCATGTAGCATCCCGAGAATTTAATTAGAACTAAATGGTGGAATTTAAAATTTTTCTTTCGGAGGAACTCAAATAATTTATAAAAATCTGGAAAAATGATATTCGTGTAGAGGACGAAAAGTTTAGACTATTATCCTTCTAAGTCAAACCCTAATTTAAATCCTAACCAAGCCGAATTAAGGAATTAAGGCTAAAATCAGACCTTAGAGTAGCTAGACCTTAGATTGCCTAATTAGAGCCCAAACCGTGATCAATTGACCCCAAACCAAGCCCATTAGATCCGTCTTGATTGGAAGTCAATATCCCTCTCTTTTCTCGCCAAAACCCTAACCATAAAGTTTGAATTTGGTGGCGATCGATGGCGCACGACTTGGTCAGCATGGGTTTCACACACGAATTGTGCGTGGGACTCTATCCCATCTTATCCTCGAATCCAGACTCAATTGGCCCTATAAAAACGTTGCTGCGGCTACCGGCAAGGAGCGTGGACGTGGGAGTATTTGGCGACGTGGGCGAGGTGTTCTTCGTGTGATTTTGGTGGCTTGCGTCATCTTCTTCCTTCGATTAAGGTTGGCAATCGTAGTCTAAACTCATCATAAAATATACCTTTAGAAGCGTCTACGAGTCCTCTTTCGATCCATATTAAAAGCCCCAAATTTCATCCTATATAGAGATCGTATGATAGATTTTAGTAGAAGCATGTCAACTAGGGTTTCATCCATGCTTAGCTTTCATATTTTGATCTGCTCATAGGCTATCTAGCGGGCTAAAATCAAATTAAAACATGCCTCATTATGTGAAATTATGTGCTCTTTCTAGTAGTTCTTTTTTGCCCAAATATTATGCATCATTCATTGTGAATTTCGTCTCGCAATTGGGGTCTATCAAAGATCGCCGGAGACCGGGCTTATCGACCTGTTTGCGGTCGTAACAGGAACCGCCTGGGACCTTAGCGGTAGAACGATAGACCGTTTCCCCGGTCACTGTTCTGGACCATGCAGCTTGTCAAATGACCATTTAAGGAACTCTGGCGGTCGCTCGACAGACCGTTTTCCCATATCTACCAGTTCTATTGATCGTCTCCCTAAGCGGTCATTCGATAGATCGCTAGCCTCTGTTAGCAGTCCTCTATAGACCGTCTCGTGTCGTTGATTTCTTTTTTGTATGTCGTGATTATGTTTATTACCTCGGCTAGATGGCATGTGTAGAATCGAAACCGACACAAGAATTGGTAAATTATGGAATATATGAACTAATCTAACTATGTTCCTGATTAATTGTTGGATTTAGTGGAACGTCAATCTATAGGGGGAGGGGGTGAATAGGTTGACCCTTTAAAAACTGATAGTGCAAGATCACACAATTCCTTAAGTAAGCTATTTCTAAATAAGAATGCAGAATAAGATAATGTCACAGTCAGACCTATTCAAGCATCTAGCGACACACAAACCACACAGAAGAGAGCAAACCACAGATGAACACTTGGTTTTTAAGGTGGTTCGGTCTCCCTATGGAGACCTACGTCCACCCCTCACTGAATCAGTGAGGATCCTGCTGAGCCTTACAGCTTAGCAAAACAGAGGAACAATTCCTCAACAACGCTGAGCTCTACAGCTTGGCTAACAAGAGGAACCGATCCTCTTACCCGCTGACAAACAGCTTATGGGCGAACGCCCCAAACCCCTTGATCCAAGCACAGCCCGCTTGATCAAGACACCTCCCTCTACATACACTAGTACAAGGGAGAACCATAGTAATAGAGTGCAAAATGGACTGTAAAACTTAAAATGAAAACAGAAAATGGAAACGAGTTTCAGATACAAATCAGAATTGGATCTCAGGTCTTGAACTCGATGAACTGAATGATGAAGCTCTAGATCGATTGGCTTCCTCTTCCTTGGTAGGGGGATGTAGAAGAGCTTGCGATTCAGCACTTTGGATGTTCCTTCTATCCAGGATGATGGAACTTTGAAGCGCTTCCCATTCTTCTTCGTGAACCAAGCAACACCGAGGAGGAAGATGATAATCCCCTATATTCTCCTTCAAAGCTCCTCTTCACCTCTATCTTCGACTGCAACATCTACAAGCATTCCCACGGCTCACGCCCCTCCTTCACGTGAATATTCCTTGTGGGCCCCAACCAGATTTTCTGGTTAGTCCCGATCATTGTCCTCTCACAGATGCTTCTGGAATCATGAGGGAAAAGGAGCGTGTGCCCTTTTTGCTGAGGTGGCATCAAATTTATCCATTATGGCTGGGGTCCACCAATATTCATTTGACGAAACCCAGATGGCGTCAACCCTGTGTGATTGAAGGGTTAACGCATACTTGCATAGCATGAAGGACTGTAGAGGATGGATGCGTTGACGCATGAAGACCCTGCGTTAACTAACTGAACTGACCCAGAGCCATCTTTCTTCCGTTAATGAACTGATGTGTTGACGTTGTGCCATCGTAGCGATAACACACTGAGCTATACCAGTGACTAATTCTTCTAACTTATTGAACTGAGGCGTGGACGCCTTGAGCACCCTGCGTGGACGTTGTGTGTTCCTTGCAATTCAAGATAAACCAAATATATGTATATATGTTAATGAATCCATTTCATTATGCAAGTTGAATTCTAACACAGAGTATCTAATGCATCATGCATGTTGAACTCAATACAAAATCTCATGGTTGTCATCATCAAAACCAGGGGCACAATAATCTCCCCCTTTTTGATGATGGCAACTATGAGTTAGATGACATTGCATCTATATCCAAAAAAAATATTGGTTGGATCAAACAAGGAATTCATTTCATAGACCACAACAACAATTCATTTCATTTGAGTCCATGGTCTACCAACAAAAGAAAACAAGCATGGCACAAAATGTTTCTTTCACACAGTCACATGAAATGTAGATGCAATATTGTCCCAGGCCCCAAAGTGAGTTCATATAGAAGACAGTTCATATAGAAGACTCTCCCCCTTTGCCATCATCTGGAAGGGGTGCAAGTGAGGAAGTGCCAAACTGAAGTAGGTGAGCAGAAACATTATCCAGTTGCTGTTGAAGCTGAGCCATAGTGGAAGTGAAGCTGTCAAGTTTATCAGAAAACTGATCTCTCTGCAGAACAAACTTGTGAAACTCTTGTACTTTAGAAGTAATACTATCAAACCAGCTATGTAAGATATCAAACAGATAATCAACTTGAGATTTTTGTTGAGATCCCTATTTAGGCTCAGAAGAGGAAGCTTCTGTGGTTGGTGGAGGGTAGTACGCATCACGTTGATCTTCAAGTGTGGGAGGAAAGTGCTCTTTTAGAATGTTCACAACATCCATAACCTCATCACCAACTAAGGTGGACCGTTCAAACAATTTAGCAATATCTTCACCAAAGGAGGTAATCTTTGTAAACAATTCTTGAACTTTTTCACCAAACACATTGTTCTTGTCTATCAAAGCTGAATACTTCAAATTGAGATTGGACTGTTTACCCTTAATATCATAATTATATGACTGCACGGCATGCAGATTGCCTAGAAAGTGCTGATGCATGCCCTTCTGATTGTGCATGACTGTCCCAACTTTCTCACAGACTTGAAGGAGGGATTCCATAAAATTATGAAGCTTCTTGTCGGACTTGAATTTGTCATGTTGGGACTGTTCTCATCTGCTATCCAACTTTTGCTCAAGTTGTGTGAGTCTCATGTCCATAGTTGAGCTCCAATGCATTATGTTGTTCAACCCCACCCATTGGAATTTTCAGTGATCTGGCAAACAATTTATTTGTTAACTCAAAACTGATATTTCTGACTGTTGAGGTAACCTTAGGAATTTGTGGTTCAAATTTTAGATTCTGGTAAAACTCTCGAACAAGAGTAGGGTAGTATATTCTATGGTTTGTGACAAAAGACCACCAACCCTGAAAGTCCAGAGTGGGAAATAACTGCGGAAAAGCCTCAAGCAGTTTGACATCAGAATCAACAATATACCGAGGCATAAGAAGTTTCAGAGGTTCTCCAGTATTGGTGAGAAGAGATGAGTCTGGAGACCTTGTATGCGCGTCTGAACTTCCCACAGTTTGTTTCCCATTTTCTGCAGCTGAAGATGAGGACTGTCTGGGAGCATCGTGGGAGGCAGTCTGCTTCGCTACCCTTGATTCCGAGAGTTTTCTTTTCTTGGCCGGCGAGCTCTTCTCTTTTCCTTTCTGTTTCTGTGGAACGGATTGAGACTGCGTCTCCTCTTGGGCAACTGTATATTTAGTTCGAGGCTCAATAGAGCGCTCAGTTGAGATGGGAGCTCTTCGCTTCAGACCCTTCTTCTTCTTCTTGTCCTTTTTCACCTTTTTCGGAGGAGCCATGGCAACAGGGTGAACCTCACGACAACAGGGAAGAAACGGAAGAAACGAGGGAGGGGGAATGGTGAGGCAAGGAGAAAAAGAGGTGCCAAAAGCGTTTAAGCGAGAGGCAGAAAGATGGAAGAGTTTACACTGAGGGGTTTTAAAAAGGCGACACCCTGATTTAAAAGGGTGAAGCCGGTTCAAAAAGGATGAACCAGACTGGGTTGACAGAATGATCGCGCAACAGCGTTGACGCGGTGAAATACTGAGTTGACGCATCCAAAAAGAGATAAGAACCACAGTATTAAGGTGAGTTCTAAAGACACTGAAACATGAAACATGAGATCGCATTCAGGGATTTTTACTAGGTGAAAGTCAAATTCCCTTATAAGAGTTATTGCAAAAGACCCTAATTTATTTAATGATGTGGAGAACGACGATATCAAGACTTTGAAGTAAATCCTTGAATAAGAAGAACATGTGTATGGAATAGAGATATAACAGTTTGTGTAACAAGAACTTTCTCCAATCTATATCCCTTGATTGTTCAATTGCAAGAGACCCTTGTAGAAGTGAATTTAACAAGTATTGAAGAGAAACTCTTTAGGATTTTGTGTAAGCTTCAGGTCAACCATATATATATATATATATATATATTATTTTTATTATTAAATTTTATTAGCAATCAAGTGTAGCTAGCTTTTTGACACGGGGAAACATGTTTATTAGACACCAGAATCCCCGGTTACTCAGCATAGCGAATTATTCTGCTTCACTTAGAAGAGAGTTGGTAACTCACATCATGACATGTTTCTCAGCACTTCATTGGTGCATGGTGACAGTTTCTCAGTGAGAATTTACCATTGCTCTGCGGCGAGCTATTTTGCTATATTGGGAACAGGGTTGGCAACTCACATCATGACATGTTTCTCAGCACTTCATTGGTGCATGGTGAAAGTTTCTCAGTGAGAATTTGCCATTGCTCTGCAATTTTGACAATATATATATATATATATATATATATATATATATATATATATATATAAAGGTGTATTCCTTCAGCTTTTATTGAACCTATTCTGAGTTTAAGGCCAATACAATTGTTAAATTCATTTTGAACAAGGTTGTCTCTTTACTTTTGATTTTCATGGTTCTAGAAAAGATGGGTTCACAGTTTTATGAAACAGTTCTCTAGCTATTCCATATGCGAGGAACTTTCATATTCAAGAAATTTAACGTTCAAAAGCATAAGATTCATAAGTCTCCAACCACTAATTTTGCAAAGGGTCAGTCAATGAAGACCAAGAACTCTCATAAAGAATTATCATTTGAACTCCCCCTGAATCTAGGATATCAAGTTAAATCTCAGTGTTAGAGAAACTTTCCTTAAACTGAAGATTGACAAGTTCTTCAACTACAAGAAATGGGATATATGAGATGAATGGAACAAGAGAAATGACTTGAAGAGGAATAGAAAAGACTCCAAGCTGCAAACAACCTTATGAAGTGTCACTTGAAGGGCTACCTTGTCAAGCAGCAGGCGTTGAAGCACAGTAACCATTGCATCAACCCCTTCTCATCAGACAGAACCTCAGAAGGCAGACTTTTCAGACTAGCGTTGACTCAATCCCCATCACTGTGTTAACCCACTCAAGCAAACAGATTGACCATCAGCTCGGTTTCCATACAATTTCAGTCAGTGCGTTGACGCAAGATTACTCCAGCGTTAACTCAGTATTCTTAACTAGTGACTTGACTTATCATTCGGTGCAGAATCCACTAACCAACCATTTCAAAGTACCAAAAAACTTTCCTCAGCAATTAAAATGTAATTCAAACTCCCCCTTACTCCCTTGGATCATGCATGACAAAAAGTTCTAATGAAATTACAATTATCAACATGGTATGCCTTTTAGTTACCATATGACATTCAATGCAGAGGACATCACGAATGACTAAACTCCCCCTAAATTGGTGACTTATTTAAGAACCAAGCAGTTTCATATCAAACAAGGCATGCGACCAGATTATTATTAGGGAACATTGTGCAATCAGAATTCATAAAATGACCTGAGCAATCACATTAGGCAACATTTTGAGGATTACACAACCCAAGCTCTCTTCTAAGACAAGTAAATCTTTCATTACACAGAGACTTAGTAAAAATATCAGCTAATTGGCGTTGTGAATCCACAAACATCAATTTAAAGCTCCCTTTATTAACTTCATCACGTAAGAAGTGATGCCTAATTTCTATATGTTTGGTCCTAGAGTGCTGGATTGGATTCTTTGCCAGGTTAATGGCACTGGTGTTATCACACAAAATTGGGACACACCTAAGATTAGTTTGATAATCTTGGAGTTGGTGTTTGATCCACAACACTTGAGTGCCACAACTCCCTGTAGCGACATATTCTGCCACTGCAGTAGACAGTGCCACCGAGTGTTATTTCTTGGATGCCCAAGAAACCAAACACCCTCCCAAAAATTGGCAATAGCCACTTGTGCTTTTCCTGTCAAGTTTACATCCGGCATAGTCTGCATCTGAATAAGATACTAGATCAAAAGTGCAAGATGCAGGATACCAAATCCCTAAATCTCGAGTTCCAGTAAGGTATCGATAGATACGCTTAACAGAACTCAAGTGGGATTCTCTAGGATCAGATTGAAAATGTGCACACAAGCAGACACAAAACTGGATATCTGGCCTAGATGCGGTAAGATAAAGAAGTGATCCGATCATACCTCGATAAGTCTTCGCATCCACTTGTTTACCTTTCAGATCTGCATCTAGGGTTGTGTTGGTGCTCATGGGAGTTGTAATAGCTTTGAGATTCTCCATTTGATACTTTTTCAGCAGTTCAGAAATATACTTTGCCTGGTTGATAAAACATCCTTCCTTGCTTTAGGTGATTTGAAGACCTAGAAAAAATTGCAACTCACCCATTAGACTCATTTCAAATTCTGTAGTCATTAATTTTGCAAATTCCTCACACATGATTGGTTTAGTGGATCCAAAAACTATATCATCAACATAAATATGGACAAGAAGAATATCATTATTTCTTACCTTGGTGAATAAAGTTTGGTCCACTTTACCTCTGGAATATCCCTTTTCAGTGAGATATGAACTGAGTCTATCGTACCATGCTCGAGGGGCCTATTTTCATCCTTCAAGTGGTCGTCCAAGGACCGTTTCTAGATGGGGTGGCCCAGTAAGGGGCCGTTTACCTTGCTATGGCCCAGGAACCTTCTCGTGCTTGGCGGTCCCCTGTGGACCATTTTCAATAGGTAAACGGCCCATCTAGGACCGTTTTAATTCTTGACTCTCGGTCTTGTTCTTCTAGCCCAATATCGCCCGTAGCGGTCCATGTTAGACCGTTTTTGTCTTGTTGCGGCCTAGGTATGACCGTAAATCAGCCTGAAGCTTGTTTCACGTGGTTCTTGTGTGTTCTGGTAAGCTGAGCCAAGATGGGCTTAAGTTACAATAAATCCTGATTTGGTTCTTGTTCCTTACAAGCCATAAATCTTGGATTTCCATTCTATTATTGAAATCTCTTTTTGATCTTAGAGATTAAGTTACATAGCTTGATTTTGGAATTCTTGACCGATTCCAATGAATGTCTAGATATTACTTGGGATCTTGGATCCACTAAATCAATGTCAACACATCATAAGGGCTCGGTCTGGTCTTGGGAAGAGCGCCCGAAAAGTACTAGTGTCCCGGGGAGTTGTAATGACACGGTGAGACATTGCACCGAGTGCTTGACTAACGTGTGTCTATGACATTCATCCATTTTTTTTGTACATTTCATTAGATTCCTACAAGGAATTTATATCGATATGACTTGCTTGTTTGCGTGCTTGATCGGTCACTTCTTGGAAATTGATAGATCTATGTTCAATTCATCATATTATTTTCATTCCATTAATTCTTGTGTAAATTTATTTTATCGTTCGTAGTTCGCATGCATGACAGTTAATTAACTTGGTTAACTACTTAAACTTGCATGCTATTGCCTACTGAGTCGCTCACCCAATTTTCCCCCATTTTTAGGTAGCTCCGATGAGGAAATGCAAACGGACGGGGATGGGCAAGAGTAAAGACTTGGAGTGGCCCCGATATGCGTGAACCTTGCTAATGTCATAGATAGCGGTCGGAATGGTCTTAGAGTTATTTTATAGAGTCGTTGTTTATTGTTTAGTCCAGTTGCTCAATTCGAATTGTAATCTTTTCTTTTCTTTTCTTCTTTTTCTTCTTCTAGTCAAAGTGTAAGATGTTGGAAACATTTTATTCTCTATGTATGAGTAAATTGGTAATTATAAAGTAATTCCTTCTCTTTGCAAATCATGTTCCTTTAATTTCGTTATCGCTCTATTTATCATGAATGTATATAACTGTCGCGTTCCGATATTCCGCATTGGGGTATGACAGTTTTGTGGTATCAGAGCTTAGGTTTTCTAAGTTCCTAGGTTTATCAATAATGCCGTAGAACCCGTAACCATGTTAAAGTCTAAGGATCTAACCCGGTGAGATTGGGTAGAGACTTGGGGTTGAGTTAACTAATAAACTCTAAAAGATTCTCGCTAGACTATTTTTAATTAAATTTTTTCTGCACATATGTAGGAATTTATTTCGATGGTGGCAGAACGTGTGCAATGGAGGGATATGCAGTGTACTGTGCAGGGCTTGACTCAGGCCCTCCAGCAGGTAGCCCAAGGAGGAGGAGCACACCATGGAGCCGGTGATCTCCACTGGAATTTTTGAGGCTTGAATCCCCCCCCCCCCGATTTGGTGGATCGGCGGATCCCGATGAAGCCGAGAATTTGCTGAAGGAGATAGAGTGAGTTTTTAGAGTTATCCAGTGCGGTGATCAAGATCGGGTGCTCTTGGCGACCTTCCAGCTGGAACGCGATGCGCGTGCTTGGTGGGAATCGGTGGAAGCCACACTTAGCAATATGCGTGCAACGTGGGAGGAATTTAAGGAGTTCTTTAACAACAAATACTTTTCAGATCATGTCCAAGAGAAGAAGGCGGCAGAGTTTGTGATGCAGGACGAGTGTGCGCATGAGAACGTCGACGGCGGCTTCCAATGTGTACCTGTGAGTACAGCCTTATGACACTACTCTCCATGCAGGGAGGGGATCACAGGGATGGGATTAATCAATACAAAACTACCCTCACGCAGGAGGGGGGAGCAAGGGGAAGGGAGATGGGCCTGCTGCCTGATATCTATCCCGCAGGATAGAACTGAAGTAGTCCAATTGGTACGCTGCGCACGGAGATCAGAAGGGGGTGCCTCTGGCGATCAAACAAAGATTTGGAAGTAGAGAAGCACTCCTGAAAATATGAAGCCGATCCGAGGTCGCTGGAGGGCGTGGCCGGCCGAAGAAGAGGTCCTGTACGAATCTATCCTGCCGGACAAAGCTGCGCAGTCGGCGTACGAAGGGTGGCACGCTCTCCACCGAACTCCGAATGATGCAATACCAGCGAGGTTGGATATCAGACTGGAATGTCTACGTACCCTCAAGAGATGGAGGCCATTGGATCACCGATCCCGGCGTGGTTGCAGTTGTGGTGAGCCTCTGATTCCTGGGCGAGCAGCCAGACAGAGGTGCAAAGGCCGCGGTGGAACTTTCTTCACCAACGTCAGATCGAGACGAAACAAACTGGGTTGTCTTCGTATCATCAAGAGTCTTGACTTTAGTGAAGACACCTCGGGCCGATGATAAACAGGTCGGGCGGGACACGCTCTGCAAGGTGGGCACACAGTCTGGACAGACTGGGTTGCACCCAGGTTGCACAGTCGTGGGAGAATGAGCGCCACGATCAGTGCTGACGTCAAAACAGAGTTATTCCACCTCTGGCGCGTCGAGGGGTTGGAGTAGCACAAACTCTCAGAAGGGAGTTTGGGCTGAATCACACCGTGGACGTCGGTGCAGCCTCTGCCAAATGGATCTCAGGTTCTGGCTTGAATCTGGTGCAGCCATACGAGAATGGGTGACGTGATCAGTGTTGATGTCAGAACGAGACGATTCTACCACGCACACGACGAGGACTTGGAGGTGCACGACTTCTCTGAAGAGAGCTTGGACTGGTTACTGTGGACGACGGTGTGGTCGCTGTAATCTTGGCCAGGGTTTCTGCTACAAGTCTGTGAGCAGCAGAACCAGGAGATCTTCAACGCCAACAATGGGGATGATGCCGTGGGATGCCGGGGCCGCCGTGGATGCACCGGGATGGGATGGGGAGTGGGTTGCAGAGAGGAGGGGTGGCTGGGGCGCGGGTGGCTGGAGTGGGGTGAACTAGGGTTAGGGTTTGGGGTGGGGGCGCAGGCTGCCAAGAGGGAGGGGGCGCAGCTAGGTTTCCTAGTAAGGAAGGAGGAGATAATTGGTTTTTGGTAATTTCTTTGAATGGATGGAGGATAATTAGGAGGGAGGGAATATTAGAGAGGGATTAGGAAGAATTGGAGGGCTGGGATTTGATTTGAAAGGGATTAGGAAGGTGATAAGAGAGGTAGGAGGGAAATAGGAAACTAGATGAGGGAAAGGAGGAGGGAATCAGGGAGGATTAGGCTGATGTGGCAAGGAGATAAGGAAGGTGGGGAAGGGTGGGCTGCGACCTGGAGAGAGAGGATAGAGGGGCTGGTCGACCTAGGGTTGGGTGGAGAGAGAAAATAGAGAGAGAGAGAAAGAGAGAGAGAGATTTGCGCAGATGGGAGAGGGGGAGGAGGATCCACGAGATTTTCTCTCAAACATAATTTTTCATTCAATAATTCTCTTCACTAACTCCAAATGAGAGCCCTTGGTCCCCTATTTATAGGAGAGGCCAGGGTTTACAAATGACCAAACTTGTCCCTAAGAAATAAGAAAAGACCCTGCTATCCCGGGGGTAACAATAAGCTACCTATGACCTTTAACTAGACCCACTAGCTACTTGGCCTTTTGGGCCCAATTAACTGACCCATTAAGAACTAAATGCTAATAAAAGGAAAACTACATCATAATAAAAGAGAAAAGCCCAAAAATTGGATGGGCCCAGCCTAATGGGCCATGGGATGGGGTTCGACCTCTCCACCAATGGGTTTGGTCCACTAAGTGCCCCCTTTGATGTCCCCATCATACCCCCCCGGTTGGAAAAGATTCGACCCCGAATCTTAAAGTGGGGAAGCACAAGCATGATAATCGCCGGTGGGTATGACCATGGCTCAGGGCAAAGGATCATGTGATGGATGCCGTGGTGACGCTTCTCATAACCCATGCAAAACTTGTGCCACACGAAGTCACTATGGGACTGATCTGGCGGTGGGTGAGGAGCGTCGAGATGGACCGTTGGAACCACCATAGCAACCAAGTCGGCATTGGGGCCATCGTCCTCTTGGGTGGCCAGCTCTTGCATGTTGATTGGAGTGGGTTCAGCAATGTGCTGCAACAAATCCCACCCAAGTTCTTTCTCCTCGTATCGGGTGATCAACTCGGAATCCGACTCATAGATCTCCTCCGGTATCGGCTCCTCTTCCGGCAGTGACTCGATCACCGTGACTTGTAGCTCCATTGGAGGTGAAGTTGCTGGTTGAAGGGGAGCACATGCCTGCTGGGGAGGCTGAAGGGTAGCGTAAGATTGCTCATTGTAGACCTCCACTTGGAGAGACCGGCTGGGGTAAACATGTTGCCGGTGAGAAAATAGCCGGTCGATGCGGGCTATTCTTCGATCTATGCGGGCCTCGAGGGAGTCTAAATTTGCTGACATCTCGCCAAACTTGGCCATGACAATGGCAAATGTGGCAAGATCCATCAAGCATTGAGGGCGTAGCCACACACGGCCTAGGATCCGACTTGGCTAGAACAAGTCGGTGAACTTGCTCTGATACCAAATTTGATGCGGGACGAGTGTGCGCATGAGAACGTCGATGGCGGCTTCCAATGTGTACCTGTGAGTACAGCCTTATGGCACTACTCTCCATGCAGGGAGGGGATCACAGGTATGGGATTAATCAATACAAAACTACCCTCACGCAGGAGGGGGGAGCAAGGGGAAGGGAGATGGGCGTGCTGCCCGATATCTGTCCCGCAGGATAGAATTGAAGTATTCCGACTGGTACGCTGCGCACGGAGATCAGAAGGGGGTGCCGCTGGTGCTTAGACAAAGATTTGGAAGTAGAGAAGCACTCCTGAAAATATGAAGCCGATCCGAGGTCGCTGGAGGGCATGGCCGGCCGAAGAAGAGGTCCTGTACGAATCTGTCCTGCTGGACAAAGCTGCGCAGTCGGCGTACGAAGGGTGGCACGCTCTCCACCAAAATCCGAATGATGCAAGACCAGCGAGGTTGGATAGCAGACTGGAATGTCTACGTGCCCTCAAGAGATGGCGGCCATTGGATCACTAAGCCCAGGGTGGCTGCAGTTGTGGTGAGCCTCTGATTCCTGGGCGAGCAGCCAGACATATGTGCAAAGGCCGTGGTGGAACCTTCTTCACTGACGTCAGATCGAGACGAAACCAACTGGGTTGGCTTCGTATCATCAAGAGTCTTGACTTTGGTGAGGACACCTCGGGCCGATGACAAACCGGTCGGGTGGGACATGCTCTGCAATGTGGGCACACAGTCTGGACAGACTGGGTTGCACCCAGGTTGCGCAGTCGTGGGAGAATGAGCGCCATGATCAGTGCTGACGTCGAAACAGAGTTATTCCACCTCTGGCGCGTCGAGGGGTTGGAGTATCACAAACTCTCAGAAGGGAGTTTGGGCTGAATCACGACGTGGACGTCGGTGCAGCCTCTGCCAAATGGATCTCAGGTTCTGTCTTGAATCTGGTGCAGCCGTACGAGAATGGGCGACGCGATCAGTGTTGATGTCAGAACGAGACGATTCTACCTCGCACATGACGAGGACTTGGAGGTGCATGACTTCTCTGAAGAGAGCTTGGACTGGTTTGCACTGTGGACGACGGTGTGGTCGCTGTAATCTTGGCCAGGGTTTCTGCTACAAGTCTGTGAGCAGCAGACCCAGGAGATCTTCAACGCCAACAATGGGGATGATGCCGTGGGATGCCGGGGCCGCCGTGGATGCACCGGGATGGGATGGGGAGTGGGTTGCAGAGAGGAGGGGTGGCTGGGGCGTGGGTGGCTGGAGTGGGGTGAACTAGGGTTAGGGTTTGGGGTGGGGGCGCAGGCTGCCAAGAGGGAGGGGGCGCAGCTAGGTTTCCTAGTAAGGAAGGAGGAGATAATTGGTTTTTGGTAATTTCTTTGAATGGATGGAGAATAATTAGGAGGGAGGGAATATTAGAGAGGGATTAGGAAGAATTGGAGGGCTGGGATTTGATTTGAAAGGGATTAGGAAGGTGATAAGAGAGGTAGGAGGGAAATAGGAAACTAGATGAGGGAAAGGAGGAGGGAATCAAGGAGGATTAGGCTGATGTGGCAAGGAGATAAGGTGGGGAAGGGTGAGCTGTGACCTGGAGAGAGAGGATAGAGGGGCTGGTCGACCTAGGGTTGGGTGGAGAGAGAAAATAGAGAGAGAGAGATTTGCGCAGATGGGAGAGGGGGAGGAGGATCCAAGAGATTTTCTCTCAAACATAATTTTTCATTCAATAATTCTCTTCACTAACTCCAAATGAGAGCCCTTGGTCCCCTATTTATAGGAGAGGCCAGGGTTTACAAATGACCAAACTTGTCCCTAAGAAATAAGAAAAGACCCCGCTATCCCGGGGGTAACAATAAGCTACCTATGACCTTTAACTAGACCCACTAGCTACTTGACCTTTTGGGCCCAATTAACTGACCCATTAAGAACTAAATGCTAATAAAAGGAAAACTACATCATAATAAAAGAGAAAAGCCCAAAAATTGGATGGGCCCAGCCTAATGGGTCATGGGATGGGGTGCGACCTCTCCACCAATGGGTTTTGTCCACTAAGTGCCCCCTTTGATGTCCCCATCATACCCCCCCGGTTGGAAAAGATTCGACCCCGAATCTTAAAGTGGGGAAGCACAAGCATGATAATCGCCGGTGGGTATGACCATGGCTCAGGGCAAAGGATCATGTGATGGATGCCGTGGTGATGCTTCTCATAACCCATGCAAAACGTGTGCCACACGAAGTCACTATGGGACTGATCCAGCGGTGGGTGAGGAGCGTCGAGATGGACCGCCGGAACCACCATAGCAACCAAGTCGGCATTGGGGCCATCGTCCTCTTGGGTGGCCAGCTCTTGCATGTTGATTGGAGTGGGTTTTGCAATGTGCTGCAACAAATCCCACCCAAGTTCTTGCTCCTCGCATCGGGTGATCAACTCGGAATCTGACTCATAGATCTCCTCCGGTATCGGCTCCTCTTCCGGCAGTGACTCGATCACCGTGACTTGTAGCTCCATTGGAGGTGAAGTTGCTGGTTGAAGGGGAGCACATGCCTGCTGGGGAGGCTGAAGGGTAGCATAAGATTGCTCATTGTTGACATCCGCTTGGAGAGACCGGCTGGGGTAAACATGTTGCCGGTGAGAAAATTGCCGGTCGATGTGGGCTATTCTTCGATCTATGCGGGCCTCGAGGGAGTCTAATTTTGCTGACATCTCCCCAAACTTGGCCATGATAATGGCAAATGTGGCAAGATCCATCAAGCATTGAGGGCGTAGCCACACACGGCCTAGGATCCGACTTGGCTAGAATAAGTCGGTGAACTTGCTCTAATACCAAATTTGATGCGGGACGAGTGTACGCATGAGAACGTCGACGGCGGCTTCCAATGTGTACCTGTGAGTACAGCCTTATGGCACTACTCTCCATGCAGGGAGGGGATCACAGGGATGGGATTAATCAATACAAAACTACCCTCACGCAGGAGGGGGGAGCAAGGGGAAGGGAGATGGGCCTGTTGCCCGATATCTGTCCCGTAGGACAGAACTAAAGTAGTCCGACTGGTACGCTGCGCACGGAGATCAGAAGGGGGTGCCGCTGGCGCTCAGACAAAGATTTGGAAGTAGAGAAGCACTCCTGAAAATATGAAGCCGATCCGAGGTCACTGGAGGGCGTGGCCGGCCGAAGAAGAGGTCCTATACGAATCTGTCCTGCTGGACAAAGCTGCGCAGTCGGCGTACGAAGGGTGGCACGCTCTCCACTGAACTCCGAATGATGCAAGACTAGCGAGGTTGGATAGCAGACTGGAATGTCTACGTACCCTCAAGAGATGGTGGCCATTGGATCATCGAGACGGGCGTGGTTGCAGTTGTGGTGAGCCTCTGATTCCTGGGCGAGCAGCCAAACAGAGGTGCAAAGGCCATGGTGGATCTTTCTTCACCGACGTCGGATCGAGACGAAACCAACTGGGTTGGCTTCATATTATCAAGAGTCTTGACTTTGGTGAAGACACCTCGGGCCGATGACAAACAGGTCGGGCGGGACACGCTCTGCAAGGTGGGCACACAGTCTGGACAGACTTGGTTGCACCAAGGTTGCGCAGTCGTGGGAGAATGAGCGCCATGATCAGTGCCAACGTCGAAACGAAGTTATTCCACCTCTGGCGCGTCGAGGGGTTGGAGTAGCACAAACTCTCAGAAGGGAGTTTGGGATGAATCACGCCGTGGACGTCGGTGCAGCCTCTGCCAAACAGATCTCAGGTTCTTGCTTGAATCTGGTGCAGCCGTACGAGAATGGGCGACGCGATCAGTGTTGATGTCAGAATGGGATGATTCTACCTCGCACACGACGAGGACTTAGAGGTGCATGACTTCTCGGAAGAGAGCTTGGACTGGTTTGCACTGTGGACGACGGTGTGGTCGCTGTAATCTTGGCCAGGGTTTCTGCTACAAGTCTGTGAGCAGCAGAACCAAGATATCTTCAACGCCAACAATGGGGATGATGCCGTGGGATGCTGGGGCCGCCTTGGATGCACCGGGATGGGATGGGGAGTGGGTTGCAGAGAGGAGGGGTGGCTGGGGCGTGGGTGGCTGGAGTGGGGTGAACTAGGGTTAGGGTTTGGGGTGGGGGCGCAGGCTGCCAAGAGGGAGGGGGCGCAGCTAGGTTTCCTAGTAAGGAAGGAGGAGATTATTGGTTTTTGGTAATTTCTTTGAATGGATGGAGATAATTAGGAGGGAGAGAATATTAGAGAGGGATTAGGAAGAATTGGAGGGCTGGGATTTGATTTGAAAGGGATTAGGAAGGTGATAAGAGAGGTAGGAGGGAAATAGGAAACTAGATGAGGGAAAGGAGGAGGGAATCAAGGAGGATTAGGCTGATGTGGCAAGGAGATAAGGTGGGGAAGGGTGGGCTGCGACCTGGAGAGAGAGGATAGAGGGGCTGGTTGACCTAGGGTTGGGTGGAGAGAGAAAATAGAGAGAGAGAGGAATAGAGAGAGAGAGAGGAAGAGAGAGAGAGAGATTTGCGCAGATGGGAGAGGGGGAGGAGGATCCAAGAGATTTTCTCTCAAACATAATTTTTCATTCAATAATTCTCTTCACTAACTCCAAATGAGAGCCCTTGGTCCCCTATTTATAGGAGAGGCCAGGGTTTACAAATGACCAAACTTGTCCCTAACAAATAAGAAAGGACCCCGCTATCCCGGGGGTAACAATAAGCTACCTATGACCTTTAACTAGACCCACTAGCTACTTGGCCTTTTAGGCCCAATTAACTGACCCATTAAGAACTAAATGCTAATAAAAGGAAAACTACATCATAATAAAAGAGAAAAGCCCAAAAATTGGATGGGCCCAGCCTAATGGGCCATGGGATGGGGTGCGACCTCTCCACCAATGGGTTTGGTCCACTAAGTGCCCCCTTTGATGTCCCCATCATACCCCCCGGTTGGAAAAGATTCAACCCCGAATCTTAAAGTGGGGAAGCACAAGCATGATAATCGGCGGTGGGTACTACCATGGCTCGGGGCAAAGGATCATGTGATGGATGTCGTGGTTGTTGAGTCTTTACATGTTTTGAGGATGACAACACTATGAGCCTTAGTGGAGAACAAAAAATATTTCTCTATGGAAAATAAACTTTTGAGTCACTTCAGTTATTTTCAGGGGTTGTCTTCGTGCTGTTTACTGAAGCAGCTCGATTTGTTCTGATGAACTTCGAGTCATTTTCCTGTGAACCTCGTGTCGTTTCTTCAGTATTTAGTTGCTCATCTCGAGTCATCCTTTTTATTTTTGCTCTTGTGTTTTCGTGTCATTTACTGTAGCTACTCGAGTCGTTTTCCTGCTTGCACTATTTTATCACGTGTCGTTGTAGTCATTCCTGTCTTCTATCTTCGTGTTGTTTTTTCTAGTCCCCGTGTCCTTTTTGCTTTGTGACCACACTTCGTGTCAGTTTCTATTTTCGTCTTCGAGTTGGTTTCAGTCCATGTCGTTTCGTGTCGTCCTCATCTTCGAGTCGTTCGTAAGTTCGAGCAATCTTGTATTCGAGTCATTTTTTATGTCTTCGTGTTGTTTCTGTGTTTGTGTCTTCATGTTATCTTTTATGCTTGTGTCTTCGTGTTATCTTTTGTGCTTGTGTCTTCGTGTTAGTTTTGTGTTTGAGTCTTCATGTTATTTCTGTGTTTGTGTCTTAGTGTTGTTTTTATGTCTTCGTGTTGCTTCTTTCTATCTTCGTCCAGGTTTCCTCTGATCGCGTGTTTTACTACCGTTTTACTCCGTGTTATTTCCTTCTCACCTCGTGCTGTTCTCATCTGACTTCGTGTCGTTCTCTTTGTAGTGTTAGCTTTATTATTGTGTATCTCGTGTCGTTCTCTTTTTACCTCGTGCTGTTTTCATCTGACCTCATGTCATTCTCTCTTTACTTTGTACTGTAGTAATCTTGTGTATCTCGTGTCGTTCTCAGTATAGTGCACCTCGTATTACTATCACATACCTCATGCAGTTTTAGTTTTTGTGGCCCTGAGTTTTAATGGTTTTAATTTCTTTGCATGAGAAGAAGAAAAACAAAAAGAAGAAGGTGGTCCGAGGAAGAATATTCCCCAGTGACTGGGCTGCACGTGATCCAATGTTAAAGGAACCAATGCTATAAAGGCACGTGGCAAGAAGGTTCTGGATGAAGTGTGGGAGGCACACGCATTCTGCACCTTATCCACCTGCTGCTGCTATATATTGTAGCCTTCGTCCACAGATGAAGGTTGATCGAAAGGGAAAAAGAATAAGCAGAAGTGTAGAGAGTTCGATCTAGCAAAAGAAGAGAAGAAAATAGAGGGCAGAAACTGAAGAAGAGGAAGAAGAGAGAATAGCAGAGAGAGTGAGAGAGAGAGAGAGCTCGAAGCTGAGATTTCAGAAAGAAGAAGAAGAAGAAGGATTCTGGTTTCAGGATCAAATCCGAACCAGTTTGCTCTATTGTGAGCTATATTCCGTGTTTTATCGTTCCAGCATTCAGACTGCTGTATCTTTTTAGTTTCTTGTTTTTGATCTTTCTTTACTGTTCTAGTTTTGTCTCCGATTCTCAGGTTGAGATCGGTGGTCCTCCTATTCTGTTGGTTCAGGAGAAGGGAGACGCTGTCTCCAGTTGCAAGTGGCCGTGTGCTCCTTGTGGGTTCCCTCTGGGCTTCAGAGGAAGAGAGACCTTGGTCTCTGGTTCTAGTGACTGTAGATCACTAGTGTTCCCTCCGGTTGGAGGAAGAGGAACTTGTTTCCTGGTTTCTAGGGACTTGGTGTCCTTAGGGTTCCCTCCGGTTGTGGAGGAAGAGGGGAGGGTGTTCCCCTGGTGAAGCTGTGAATCAGCTGTTGTCGCAGACTGAGTCGGCTTGGCTAGCCGGTGCTAGTGGAAGCCTCACTTCGGTTTGAAGTGAGGGGTGGACGTAGGCAGACTGGAGGTCTGACCGAACCACCTTAAAAATCCCTGGCGCAGTGTGTTTGTTTCTATTCTGGCTTTGGATCTATTCGGTAGATGCTTGTCTAGGCCGATCCATCTCAGTCTTCCTAGCTGATCGTTCTGCGCGGTTAGTGTTTGATCGTTAAGATTTTTTTTGGAAACTCCTAATTGAGAACTTATTTTTTTAATCCACAATGTTTTACTGGTAAAGGTCCATTCACCCCCCTCTGGACCTATCAATTGGTATCAGAGCGGTATCTGGTTCAGAATCCAACGATTCTCAGAGGATCCTCTACGTGTTTCCTATGTGCAGTGTTTTGCTTGTGAGTTAGTGTTTGATATCTGTTCGTTTGAACTGATGGCAATGGCTAATCCACCGATTTTTAAGGGACCTGATTTTGACATATGGTTCAGTGTTTTTCGCATGTTTGTTAAACAAGCTGATAAGGACTTGTGGAAGCTGATTTCACAAGGTCCGTATGAACTGCCCAAGAAAAGGTCCAAGTGGACGGACAGTGAGAATCAGATGTTCCGAGAGAATCAAAAGGCCTTAAACCTAATGTTAACAGCGACTGATAAAGCCTTGCATTCTTGTTTCCATGATTGCAGATCCGCCAAGGATATTATGGACCAGCTGAAGCTAGCCCACAGGAGAAATGAAAGCACATGCATGATGGTTAGCAGAAGTGACCACAGTACCAGCCAAGAGGTGGAGGAGAATGAAGAAGAGGTAAACCTCTTCGAGAACTTTTCTATAGAAGATTGGGAAAATGCTTACAGCGATTTATCTGAGTCATATGAAAAATTGCAAAAATGATATAAAAAATTGAAAAGGAATAAGGGATTAGATAATTCAAGGTCTGACTGTAAAAATTGTGCTGAATTGAAGAGTTCTCATGATGCCTGTGTGTCTAATCTACAAATGTTGAAAAAACAAAATGATATGCTAATCAATGGAAATAAGAATCATGTGAGTGAGATTGATTCCCTGAGAAAATCCTCAGCTGAAAGCAAGGAAAGTTTAGAGAAGCTCAGGATTGAAAATAAAGTACTTGCTGAAAAATCTGAAGCCATTAAGTCTGTCAACTTTGAATTACAGAAAAACGTTGAGAAACTGCAAAAAGACTTGAAAACTTTTAAGGATGGAAGAAAATCTGAAACTGACTCTGATGATCAGATTTTGATAAACGAATTAATTCAGAATGACAGACTAAAGGAAGAAATTGAGAAACTAAAATAGTTGAACACCATCTTGTCAGAGAGATTGCTGACATTTGAAAAGGGTAAACATGTGGTGTCCAATAATTCAGAAGAAATTGATGAGTTGAGAAAGGAAGTTGAGAAATACATAATTACCAACAAAGTCTTGAATGAGGCTGTCAATTGCAGTGAACAAGAGACTGCAAGTTATGAGTTACACATTGCCTCTTTAGAAGAAGAAATCCAAGACTTAAGGAAATCTTTGACAAAATTTGTTGATGGGCAAGAAAATCTGAACAAACTGCTGGGAGTAAAAGTCAATTTTCAGAAGGAGGGGTTAGGTTATAACCCTGTAAATAAAAAGACCTTTGAAAAATAAAATTCAGACATATTCTGTTTCTAGCTCTACTTTTAAGAAAAAGGGATTGGGCTACAATCCAGTCATGAGTAAGGTCTATGGATCAAATTTGGAAAGTATTTTTGTTAAATCATCTGAACAGGAAAAACCTTCTACTTCTTCTCCACCTCACTATAAGGCTAAGAAAACACAAAAATAGGATAAAAAATAGAAAATTAATAAAAAGGGCTCATCTGTGCATGTTGATCACAGTCCGCACACACACTCATCTAAAAGGAAAATGTCATGCTACTACTGTCATAGACTTGGACATTTAATGCATGAGTGTAAATTGATGGAGAAAGATGATATGAGAGCCGGGATAATGAATGCTAAGAAACTTCATGATAAAAATTCTTCATTCCAGAAAAAGAAAATTGAATGTCTGCACTGTGGCAAACTAGGACACAGCATCGCACAATGCTGGTTTGCAAATGGTAAGAAAATATATTCTTCATATCATGCTAAATTTCCTGCAAACCATAATGATGTTGATAGGAATAAAGTTGCTGCAAATAGAAAATACTCTGCATGTGTCAACTGTGGAAAGACAGGCCACAGGGCCATTGAATGCTGGCATGGTCAGGGTAGAAAAGAGAATTTTAAGAGAATGAACTCTTTTCATTGTTTTAACTGTGGAAAGCCAGGTCACAGGGCTGCAACCTGTTGGCTGGCAGGATACCAAAGCAATGCTGGTTTTGGTAAACAGAATTTCAATTCTGTTAACAAAAATTTTCATACATATGTGCATAAAAATCATGTTAACAAGAATGTGCATAAATCCAATCTGAAACCTGCTGCATCTTGCTATTATTGTGGTACAATTGGTCATTCAATGAATAATTGCTATCTGATGAAATCTGATGACCATGCTGCTAGGAGACTGGTTAGAAAACCTGCTAAGAATGTCACTGCTAACTCAGGACCCAAGACTTCTTGGGTGCCTATTCGTGCAAAATAGTTTGCTAACCTGCAGGTGTGCCTTGGAAGCTGAAGAATAAAGAGGAGTAATAAGCCAAGGCACTCGAAAAGAAAAAACCCCAGGATCTTAATATTCAGGTCAGTTCCCAATACCTGCTTTAATTCTGTTTTATTATGATTTAAATTTGGTTCTGTGATGTAGTCTGTGTGCAACTAAGTATTCCATGATCACGAGTGTCCTCCTCTGACTGCTTTGCTAAAATCTCTCTTGGATGGATACTTGGTATCACGCTGTAATTCATGCTCATAGTCAGGGGGAGGCATACAATTATTGTGTCAACTTACTGATTCGTGCTCATTGCATCACATTCCATTTATTTGAAAAACCATAAGTTTGCTTCAACGTATTGCATTTCAGCTGATAGCATGTATGTTATTCAATAAATAATTAATACTTCCAAGAGTTGTGTGTGAGATGTCCTAGCATGGGCTGAAAAGGGGCTTGTCAGGTCATCTGATATCTGAAGAACCTTTGTCTGCCGATGTGGTTAGTTGGTGTTGAGTTCAGACATCTCATGAGGTTGCAGCTGATTGCCCAAGAGCATTCTCTGGTTACGAGATTTAATTTCCTCAGGAAGTTTTCATTTGTGAGCTCCTTGGTCTTTACTTTCTAGAGTAATCTCTCACTTGCTGCTTTGCTGTAAGGAGTGCTTTTCATCTCATCTCATCTCACTCTCTCTATTCTGTTTGTCACCTCCTTATCCCTTTCTTGTCCCCTTTTGGTTCAGGAATATTCTTGAAGAAAAATTCCTTCTTATAGCTTTGTTACTCTTATCAGATTTGATCAGAATACCTTAAACCACCCAAAATCTATTGTAACAAGTTACACCTGTTAATAAAGAACTTTAATGTATGGGGGTTATATCTTGTCCTTTAATCCTTCTAAGTTATCCTCTCTATTGTTGGTCAACATATTGTAAAACTTTCTGTTAAATGGAAAAACCTTGCGGAGGATTTCGTTTTAACTGAAACTTATGTGAAGAGGGCTATGAAGAAAAAAAAATTGTGTTAAGTAAGGGCTCTTTCTTCTGTCCAAGATCATGAGAGGTGTTACCAGGGAATACGCCATACTTTGTGGCAGAGCAATGGCACTTGTGGAGAAATAGATATTCTAGATCAAAGAAGTCTAGAGTTTCTGTCATGATACAACTAGCTATCTCTGTTTCTTATAGAAAAGTTAAAATAAAAAAAAAGGGGAAGGGGAAAGAAAAGTCAACAAAAAATTCATTGGTTTTCATTGGCATAAAGGTAGCCTGTCCTGAGTAACCAGGGATTTTGGTGTCTTATAAACATGTCTCCTTGTGTAAAAAGGGACAATTCTACCTAAATGCTCAACAAATTGGTTGACTCTGTATGCCCTCTCTTGTCCTTTAAATGAAGTAATGAACCCTGCTTGACTATTTATTTGTTATTTCTTTGCCTGAGAAACATAAGGAGTATTTTAATCGTGACCTTCTGTAGGCTAAGTACCTTTAACAACTAGTTTTGTGATCTTGTTGATTTAATGTCTTGAGATAACTGACCAAGGTATTCGGAAGAATATAATAATTCCATATATTGAAGAGCGAACTTTAACGGGCAATGGCTGTGTTACATATTGAATAAGGGTAGTTTGGGTATTTCCTGAAAAGTTCGATAAGAGTGAAAAGTGACCCCCCAAAACCCTTCTTGTTCCTCAAGGTTACATCAAAAAACCCTCGCGTGCCCTTGCCGCTTCCTGTTTCTCCTCGTGCCGATACGTCTCGTATGCTCCTTCAAACCCTTCTCTCCCGCTCATTCTTCTTCACGAAAATCTCATCTCCCCCACAGAGTTCTCTTCCGTTCTTGGTCCTAGCTTCATCTCCAGCAGCAACCAGCAAGAAAGAGTTGATACTCTGGGAGTTACGACAAATGGATCAGCTAGAATCCGTCGCTCCTGTTGAAAGGAAGAGGAAGGGAAAAGAAACAGTTGAGGAGCCTTCGTCCAAGCAGCAAAGATGTGTAGAACCAGAAATAGCGGTGGATATTTCTTCTGCACAAGGTACCAGACCTTCTCAGTCTACCGTGTTTTTAGAGAGTGGGAAAATTATTCCTCCAAGGATAATAGATTTCGGCGATGAATCCATGGTTTTGAAGTTTCCAGAACTTTTGGAGATTTTTGAGTTTCAGGATTGGAGGAAATTCCTAGAAAATCACCGTGTCTACTACCCTAGCCTGGTAATGGAATTTTATAATAATTTGTCTTTGAGCCGAGATAGGTCTGCTCTGATCTCGTCTGTTAAGGGGATTGAGATAGCAGTAACGTGTGACTCTCTCCACAAAGCTCTCAGTATTCCAGAAAAAGGGGAGGTGGAGAGAGGGTTTAGATATAGTCTGCATGAAGCTTTTTCGGTCATTACTGGTAAACCCAGTAACATTCATGACAAGGGGCAATTGAAGCTGAAAGCTTACCAAACCTTATCATTTCCCCCTCTTCACAAGCTTATTCAGAACATCATTGCCTCTATAGTCACCCCATAGACTGGAGCTAGAGGAAGAATCACAGACACTCAGAGATTTCTTTTGTTCTGTCTGCCTGAAATTATTTTTTCTGTCATGAAGGGGTGTATTGGGTCCAAAAGACACCTGCCCTACGCCGCCCATCTGACAGACATCTTCAAGTATTCAAAGATTTCCTTGGATGGAGAGGCCATGTCTGAAGTTAGGGGTCGAAACATATTTAACATGAATTTTGTTTCAGTATTTTTGGGCTTGGAGGGTTCTTCTCTCATGGGGTAGGTTAAGGCCCAGAAAGTCAAAGAATCACAAGCTCAGAGAGAGCTTCTGGAACACCCTCAAGAATCTGCCTAAACAGTTTTAGAATTAGCTTCTGAGGTTGCTTTACAGGAGACACCATCTGAACAACCACTGTCTGCTACTTCTGCTGCACCTACTGAAGCATCTATATCTTTTCAGAGGCTTGTTGAGATTGCATCTGAAGAAGTTAGGATGTCTGAAGACAGCATTCAAACTGAACTAGATACAAATATTGGTGGTTTGTTTGATTCCTTTGGGAAGACATCAGAAGAAGTGAGGCTGCCCGTGGAACAGTCTGCCCAAGAGCAAGAAAGTAATGAGCAAGACCTTGCTGAGTTTGTTAATTTCATTCTTAGAGAGACTGTGGAGAAAAGCTTGGAAGAGGCTGACAACATGGTTACAGCTGAAATTATAGAACAGGCACCTGTTGAAAACTCTGCAGATGATGATCTCATGGAAGAAAGAGTGGATGAGTGTCAGGAGAAAGTTACTGACATAGAACAAGAAGCAGAATCATCAAGTGAAGAAGAAGCACCTGAAAATGTATTTCCTGAAAAAGAAATCCAAGCTGAAGATGAAGATCGGGCTCCAGAAGGAGATAGCCAAACGCCAGTACAAGAAGAAGCAGATGAGAAAACAGCACCTGGCTGTGAATCTTATGGTACACCCCTAGGTCAACCTCGACTTCTATCTGCTCGGGCGCCCAACATTGAAGAACTCCTTATAAACTTGACTCAGCAGATGCAGAGACAGGATAAGAAAATGGATGATCTGCTCAAGTATGTCACTCTAAATATTAATCAAGTTCATTCCAGGCTACTGAAGCTTGAAATTTCTCTCCTGATTGAATGGAAAAAGTTCCTGCTAAACAAGAAAGCTTCAGATGATGCCACCAGGTCCTCGATGGAAAGCTTGCAGGTGGTATGTTCAAAGATAGCAACAGCACTTCGTGAATTACAAGATGCTCATATTTCTTCTTTTAAGTCATCTGCCAGCATTATAGATCATTGTTTTGAGATCAGGACATCCTTAGAAGTTTTGAAGGGGTCATTTAGTGCCCTAGGTCCAGATGTCCAGAAGATCTATGACAAATTGATCGCTTTCTTAGCAGAAGTGAGAACTCTGACTGACAGATATGAATCTGTTAATATTCGCCAAGAAGACATCATTTCAGAAGTGGCACATGTCAGAAGCTCCATTGTGTATTGGCTAGCTGAATTGTCCAATGACTTGAAGGATCTTCACTCTGCCTTGGGTTCAGCCCCTGGTCAGGCATCCTCCAGCAGAGGTCCAACTCAAGATTTCTCCTCTGTTGCTCCTAGGGGTAGACCACCACAAGACAGGCAGCGTGGCCCTTCCAGCAGACATGCCAGATTCTTTTCTCCTTAAAAAATAGTGTTCTGTATTTTTTTGCCCATTTTGAGGCTCTCTCACACTCTTGGACTTGTTAATTACATCTCATATCATTTGCATTTCTGCCTCCTTTTGTTTCTTTCTTTTTGATGTTGACAAAGGGGGAGAACTCAAGTCTTTGCTACTACTACGATTGAGAATGATTTTTTGTTGTTCCTTAATATTCTTTAATGATGATTAATGATGGTGCTGATGATGTTTAGCTTTGAACAGGTTGAAAATTATTCCTTCAAAGACTCAAGACTCATAGTGTTGCCTTCCATCAAAAAGGGGGAGATTGTTGAGTCTTTACATGTTTTGAGGATGACAACACTATGAGCCTTAGTGGAGAACAAAAAATATTTCTCTATGGAAAATAAACTTTTGAGTCACTTCAGTTATTTTCAGGGGTTGTCTTCGTGCTGTTTACTGAAGCAGCTCGATTTGTTCTGATGAACTTCGAGTCGTTTTCCTGTGAACCTCGTGTCGTTTCTTCAGTATTTAGTTGCTCATCTCGAGTCATCCTTTTTATTTTTGCTCTTGTGTTTTCGTGTCATTTACTGTAGCTACTCGAGTGGTTTTCCTGCTTTCACTGTTTTATCACGTGTCGTTGTAGTCATTCCTGTCTTCTGTCTTCGTGTTGTTTTTCCTAGACCCCGTGTCCTTTTTGCTTTGTGACCACACTTCGTGTCGGTTTCTATTTTCGTCTTCGAGTTGGTTTCAGTCCGTGTCGTTTCGTGTCGTCCTCGTCTTCGAGTCGTTCGTAAGTTCGAGCAATCTTGTATTCGAGTCGTTTTTTATGTCTTCATGTTGTTTCTGTGTTTGTGTCTTCGTGTTATCTTTTGTGCTTGTATCTTCGTGTTATCTTTTGTGCTTGTGTCTTCGTGTTAGTTTTGTGTTTGAGTCTTCATGTTATTTCTGTGTTTGTGTCTTAGTGTTGTTTTTATGTCTTCGTGTTGCTTCTTTCTATCTTCGTCCAGGTTTCCTCTGATCGCGTGTTTTACTACCGTTTTACTCTGTGTTATTTCCTTCTCACCTCGTGCTGTTCTCATCTGACTTCGTGTCGTTCTCTTTGTAGTGTTAGCTTTATTATTGTGTATCTCGTGTCGTTCTCTTTTTACCTCGTGCTGTTTTCATCTGACCTCGTGTCATTCTCTCTTTACTTTGTACTGTAGTAATCTTGTGTATCTCGTGTCGTTCTCAGTATAGTGCATCTCGTATTGCTATCACACACCTCATGCAGTTTTAGTTTTTGTGGCCCTGAGTTTTAATGGTTTTAATTTCTTTGCAGGAGAAGAAGAAAAACAAAAAGAAGAAGGTGGTCCGAGGAAGAATATTCCCCAGTGACTGGGCTGCACGTGATCCAATGTTAAAGGAACCAATGCTATAAAGGCACGTGACAAGAAGGTTCTGGATGAAGTGTGGGTGGCACACGCATTCTGCACCTTATCCACCTGCTGCTGCTATATATTGAAGCCTTCGTCCACAGATGAAGGTTGATCGAAAGGGAAAAAGAATAAGCAGAAGTGTAGAGAGTTCGATCTAGCAAAAGAAGAGAAGAAAATAGAGGGCAGAAACTGAAGAAGAGGAAGAAGAGAGAATAGCAGAGAGTGAGAGAGAGAGAGATCGAAGCTGAGATTTCAGAAAGAAGAAGAAGAAGAAGGATTCTGGTTTAAGGATCAAATCCGAACCAGTTTGCTCTATTGTGAGCTATATTCCGTGTTTTATCGTTCCAGCATTCAGACTGCTGTATCTTTTTAGTTTCTTGTTTTTGATCTTTCTTTACTGTTCTAGTTTTATCTCCGATTCTCAGGTTGAGATCGGTGGTCCTCCTATTCTGTTGGTTCAGGAGAAGGGAGACGCTGTCTCCAGTTGCAAGTGGCCGTGTGCTCCTTGTGGGTTCCCTCTGGGCTTCAGAGGAAGAGAGACCTTGGTCTCTGGTTCTAGTGACTGTAGATCACTAGTGTTCCCTCCGGTTGGAGGAAGAGGAACTTGTTTCCTGGTTTCTAGGGACTTGGTGTCCTTAGGGTTCCCTCCGGTTGTGGAGGAAGAGGGGAGGGTGTTCCCCTGGTGAAGCTGTGAATCAGCAGTTGTCGCAGACTGAGTCTGCTTGGCTAGCCGGTGCTAGTGGAAGCCTCACTTCGGTTTGAAGTGAGGGGTGGACGTAGGCAGACTGGAGGTCTGACCGAACCACCTTAAAAATCCCTGGCGTAGTGTGTTTGTTTCTATTCTGGCTTTGGATCTATTCGGTAGATGCTTGTCTAGGCCGATCCATCTCTATCTTCCTAGCTGATCGTTCTGCGCGGTTAGTGTTTGATCGTTAAGATTTTTTTTGGAAACTCCTAATTGAGAACTTATTTTTTTAATCCACAATGTTTTACTGGTAAAGGTCCATTCACCCCCCTCTGGACCTATCAGTGGTGACGCTTCTCATAACCCATGCAAAACATGTGCCACACGAAGTCACTATGGGACTGATCCGGCGGTGGGTGAGGAGCGTCGAGATAGACCGTTGGAACCACCATAGCAACCAAGTCGGCATTGGGGCCATCGTCCTCTTGGGTGGCCAGCTCTTGCATGTTGATTGGAGTGGGTTCAGCAATGTGCTGCAACAAATCCCACCCAAGTTCTTGCTCCTCGTATCAGGTGATCAACTCGGAATCTGACTCATAGATCTCCTCCGGTATCGGCTCCTCTTCCGGCAGTGACTCGATCACCGTGACTTGTAGCTCCATTGGAGGTGAAGTTGCTGGTTGAAGGGGAGCACATGCCTGCTGAGGAGGCTGAAGGGTAGCGTAAGATTGCTCATTGTAGACCTCCGCTTGGAGAGACCGGCTGGGGTAAACATGTTGTCGGTGAGAAAATAGCCGGTCGATGCGGGCTATTCTTCGATCTATGCGGGCCTCGAGGGAGTCTAATTTTACTGACATCTCCCCAAACTTGGCCATGACAATGGCAAATGTGGCAAGATCCATCAAGCATTGAGGGTGTAGTCACACACGGCATAGGATCCGACTTGGCTAGAACAAGTCGGTGAACTTGCTCTGATACCAAATTTGATGCGGGACGAGTATGCGTATGAGAATGTCGACGGCGGCTTCCAATGTGTACCTGTGAGTACAGCCTTATGACACTACTCTCCATGCAGGGAGGGGATCACAGGGATGGGATTAATCAATACAAAACTACCCTCACGCAGGAGGGGGGAGCAAGGGGAAGGGAGATGGGCCTACTGCCCGATATCTGTCCCGCAGGACAGAACTGAAGTAGTCCGACTGGTATGCTGCGCACAGAGATCAGAAGGGGGTGCCGCTGGCGCTCAGACAAAGATTTGGAAGTAGAGAAGCACTCCTGAAAATATAAGCCGATCTGAGGTCGCTGGAGGGCGTGGCCGGCCGAAGAAGAGGTCCTGTACGAATCTGTCCTACTAGACAAAGCTGCGCAGTCGGCGTACGAAGGGTGGCACGCTCTCCACCGAACTCCGAATGATGCAAGACTAGCAAGGTTGGATAGCAGACTGGAATGTCTACGTACCCTCAAGAGATGGCGGCCATTGGATCACCGAGCCCGGTGTGGTTTCAGTTGTGGTGAGCCTCTGATTCCTGGGCCAGTAGCCAGATAGATGTGCAAAGGCTGTGGTGGAACTTTCTTCACCGACGTCAGATCGAGACGAAACCAACTGGGTTGGCTTCGTATCATCAAAGGTCTTGACTTTGGTGAAGACACCTCGGGCCGATGACAAACAGGTCGGGCGGGACACGCTCTGCAAGGTGGGCACACAGTCTGGACAGACTGGGTTGCACCCAGGTTGCACAGTCGTGGGAGAATGAGCGCCACGATCAGTGCTAACGTCAAAACGGAGTTATTCCACCTCTGGCGCGTCGAGGGTTTGGAGTATCACAAACTCTCAGAAGGGAGTTTGGGCTGAATCACGCCGTGGACATCGGTGCAGCCTCTGCCAAACGGATCTCAGGTTCTGGCTTGAATCTGGTGCAGCCGTACGAGAATGGGCGACGTGATCAGTGTTGATGTCAGAACGAGACGATTCTACCTCGCACACGACGAGGACTTGGAGGTGCATGACTTCTCTGAAGAGAGCTTGGACTGGTTTTCACTGTGGATGACGGTGTGGTCGCTGTAATCTTGGCCAGGGTTTCTGCTACAAGTCTGTGAGCAGCAGAACCAGGAGATCTTCAACGCCAACAATGGGGATGATGCCGTGGGATGCCGGGCCGCCGTGGATGCACCGGGATGGGATGGGGAGTGGGTTGCAGAGAGGAGGGGTGGCTGGGGCGTGGGTGGCTGGAGTGGGGTGAACTAGGGTTAGGGTTTGGGGTGGGGGCGCAGGCTGCCAAGAGGGAGGGGGCACAGCTAGGTTTCCTAGTAAGGAAGGAGGAGATAATTGGTTTTTGGTAATTTCTTTGAATGGATGGAGGATAATTAGGAGGGAGGGAATATTAGAGTGGGATTAGGAAGAATTGGAGGGCTGGGATTTGATTTGAACGGGATTAGGAAGGTGATAAGAGAGGTAGGAGGGAAATAGGAAACTAGATGAGGGAAAGGAGGAGGGAATCAAGGAGGATTAGGCTAATGTGGCAAGAAGATAAGGAAGGTTGGGAAGGGTGGGCTACGACCTGGAGAGAGAGGATAGTGGGGCTGGTCGACCTAGGGTTGGGTGGAGAGAGAAAATAGAGAGAGAGAGAGGAAGAGAGAGAGAGAGAGATTTGCGCAGATGGGAGAGGGGGAGGAGGATCCAAGAGATTTTCTCTCAAACACAATTTGTCATTCAATAATTCTCTTCACTAACTCCAAATGAGAGCCCTTGGTCCCCTATTTATAGGAGAGGCCAGGGTTTACAAATGACCAAACTTGTCCCTAACAACTAAGAAAAGACCCCGCTATCCCGGGGGTAACAATAAGCTACCTATGACCTTTAACTAGACCCACTAGCTACTTGGCCTTTTGGGCCCAATTAATTGACCCATTAAGAACTAAATGCTAATAAAAGGAAAACTACATCATAATAAAAGAGAAAAGCCCAAAAATTGGATGGGCCCAGCCTAATGGGCCATGGGATGGGGTGCGACCTCTCCACCAATGGGTTTGGTCCACTAAGTGCCCCCTTTGATGTCCCCATCAGTTTGCTGCTCTGAAACAGAGGAACTTGTCAGTTGTAGAGTACGAAGCACAATTCGCCAGGCTGTAACGTTATGCAAAGCACTTGGTATCCACCGAGAAGATGAAGGCCAAGCGATTTATGAACGGGTTGAAGCTTCAATATATTAACCAGTTGGCACCAATGGAGATCTCTACCTATGTCGAGATTGTCAGGAAAGCTCAAGTTCTTGAAGATACATTAGAGATGACTGAGAGGATCCGAGGAAAGAACCCTAAGAAAGAGCATACAACTAGTTCTGGGAATTTCAAACCCAACAATGGCAAGAAGAGGCCCAATGGCGAGTCAAGTTTCCCACAAAATAAGAAGTCAAGGAATGGTGATAAGAAGGCAGGTTCGGCTACCCCATCTAAGACTATTTGCAAGTTTTGTGATCGGCCATGTCACAAGATAGAGGAGTGTTGGTGCAAGTTAGGCGCCTATTTACGCTGCGGAAGCCGGGACCATCATATCCCCGAGTGTCCTCTCCTGTCAGATCAAGCTACATCAAACAAGCCGCAAGGAGGCCAGAAGCGGCAGGGCAAGCTCCAAGCCTTACAGAAATCGAAACAGAGGCCACCGAGGAGGGTGGATTGGTTGAAGGTACACTGGTTATTTTTGATAAGCCGACATTTGTTCTCTTTGATACCGGAGCAACACATTCTTTTATTTCTCAGAGTTTTGCTAAATCCTTAACTGTGAAACTAGTATTAATGAATTCTCTATTGGAAATTTCAACCCCTATTGGTTCGGGGTCAGCAATTAAATATTATTACCCTTCTAGTAAGATCCTGATTAGTGGGCAGAATATGCCAGCTGATTTGATTTGTATGGGAATGAAGATTATGATGTAATCCTAGGAGCTGATTGGTTGGCTAGAAATGAGGCCAGTGTTCATTGTAGAACTAGCTCCGTGTCTTTTTTTGGACACCCTGAGCGTTATTTTGTTGGGGTTAGGCACTCTAAGTCCGTGCCACTCATTTCGGCTCTTCGAGCTGAGAAGTTATTGAAGAAAGGATGTCAGACTTTTCTAGCCTTGGTTTCTTTAACCAATAAGAAGGAGTTTGAGATTAAGGACATCACTGTTGTTCGAGATTTTCCAGATGTTTTTCCTGAGGATTTGCAAAGACTTCCACCTGAGAGAGAGGTAGTCTTTTCTATTGATCTAATTCCTGACGCGTCCCCTATTTCTAAGGCTCGTATCGTATGTCTTCTACAGAGTTGAGGGAATTAAAGAGGTAATTACTGGAGTTGCTCGAGAAGGGGTTTATTCATACAAGTACATCCCAGTGGGGAGCTCCAGTATTGTTCGTACGAAAGAAGGATGATTCTTTGAGACTGTGCATTGACTATCGACAATTGAACTAGCTTACTGTCAAGAACAAGTACCCATTGCCGAGAATAGATAAACTGTTCGATCAGATAGTAGGAGCATAATATTTCTCTAAGATTGATCTTCGATCAGGATACCATCAGCTGCGGATCAAGGATGATGATATCTTTAAAACTACCTTCTATAGCAGGTACGGGCATTTTGAATTTGTGGTAATGCGTTTTGGACTAACGATTACTCCTGTAGCTTTCATGCAGTTGATGAATATTGTGTTCCGACCCTACCTAGATCAGTGGGCCGTGGTGTTTATTGATGATATTTTGATATACTCTAAGAGTGAGGAAGAGCATGCTGAGCACTTGAGGATGGCGTTGAAATTATTGAGAGATCATCAATTATATGCCAAGTTTAGTAAATGTGTTTTCTGGATGCAGGAAGTGTCTTTTCCGGCACACATTATCACTAAAGAAGGAATTTCTGTTGACCCCTCGAAGGTGGAGGCAGTAAGAAATTGGGATAGGCCTACGAATGTAACCGAAGTATGAAGTTTTCTCATCCTAGCAGGTTATTATCGGAGATTCATTAAAGATTTCTCTAAGATTGCGGTACCCCTGACCAGATTGATCTGCAAGGAGAATCGGTTTGAGTGGTCGTAAGATTGTGAGCGGAGTTTCCAAACTCTGAAGGACTATTTGACCACTGCCCCTATTTTGTCCTTGCCTTCTGGAGAAGGAAGATTTGAAGTCTCCATGGATGCTTCGGGCATTGGCTTGGGTTGTGTGCTTATGTAGAATGGCAGGGTAATAGCCTATTCCTCTAGGCAACTAAGGAAGCATGAAGAGAATTATCTCATCCATGACTTGGAACTTGCTGCAGTTGTGTTTGCCCTAAAAATTTGGAGGCACTATTTATACGGAGAGGCTTTTACTATATTCTCTGGCCATAAGAGCCTTAAATACCTGTTTTCTCAGAAGGAACTTAACATGAGGCAGAGAAGGTGGCTCGAGTATTTGAAGGATTTTGATTTCTCTATTGAGTACCATCTTGGAAAAGGAAATGTGGTGGTTGATGCTTTGAGCTGCAAGCCAATAACAAAATTGTCAAGTCTCATGTTGCAAGAATGGAGACTACTGGAACAGTTGGCTAGTTTAGACCTCAATGTTAGCGAGGATCGGGTCATGATCGCTCAGTTTCAGCTTCGTCCAGAATTATTGAGAGAAATCAAGTCCCTACAAGGAAATGATCCGATGTTGGTAGAGATTAAGAAAGTCTGAACAGTAGACCAGATTTTATGTTAGCCGATGACAACAAGTTGCTGTTTCGAGAAGAACATGTGTTCCTAATGTGGTTGAAGTAAAAGGCAATATCTTAGAAGAAGCCCATAGGTCTAGGTATACTATTCACCCAGGAGGTGATAAGATGTACCGAGATTTAAAAAGGACCTTTTGGTGGCCGAGCATGAAAAAGGAAGTAGCAGAATTTGTGAGTAGATGCTTGGTATGTTAGCAAGTAAAGGCTGAGCACTTCAGACCAGTTGGGAAGTTAAAGCCGCTCGATATACCACAATGGAAATGGGAAAGTGTCGGCATGGATTTTATCATGGGTCTACCTACAACTCGTGGTGGATTTGATGCGATATGGGTTATTGTTGATAGATTGACTAAGTCTGCTCATTTCTTATCCATTAAGTCAAAATGGATAATTGATGTTTTGGCTGCTCTGTATATGAAGGAAATTGTAAGACTTCATGGAGTACCGGTAAGCATTGTGTCAGATAGAGACCCCAGGTTTACTTCACATTTTTGGAGGGAACTGCAAGAGTCCTTGGGAACCCGTCTAAATTTCAGCACTACCTTTCATCCTCAGACAGATGGGCAGACTGAAAGAACTAACTAGATCGTTGAAGATATGTTAAGGGCTTGCATGATTGATTTTGGAGGAAGTTGGCATGAGCACTTGGATTTGATTGCGTTCGCCTACAATAACAGTTACCAGTCTAGTATCCAGATGGCTCCGTTCGAGGCTCTTTATGGGAGAAGTTGCCGATCACCATTATGTTGGGATGAGATAAGAGAGAAGCAATGGTTGGGATCGGATCTCATCTCAGAATCATCCAAGAATATCCGTGTTATCCGAGATCGTCTGCAAGTGGCACAATCGAGATAGAAAAGTTACGCTCATAGTAGAAGGGGAGCCTTGGAGTTTCAAGTCGGCGAGCATGTACTCTTGAAGGTTTCACCTATGAGAGGAATTCAAAGGTTTGACATTCGTGGCAAGCTAAGTCCCAGATACGTTGGCCCTTTCGAGATTTTGGAGAGAGTTGAAGAAGTTACTTACAGATTAGCTTTACCACCTCAATTATCTGGAGTGCACAATATTTTTCACGTATCTATGTTGCGGAAATACGTTTATGACCCCACTCACATCATTCAACATGCGGATCTGGAATTAAAGGAAGATTTGACTTATGAGGAAAGCCCATCAAGATTTTGGATCGGAAGGAGCAACAACTTAGGAATCGTTCCATACCTATGGTCAAATTCAATGGAGTCGACGAGGAACCGAAGAAGCTACTTGGGAGTCTGAAGATGCTATCTGAAAGCAATATCCTGATTTATTCTAAGGTCAGTTCTCTTACTATCCCCATTTCGATTAGTGCAGTGAATTTGGAGGACCAAATTCCTTAAAGTGGGGGAGGGTGTAGTATCCCGAGAATTTAATTAGAACTAAATGGTGGAATTTAAAATTTTCCTTTCAGGAGGAACTCAAATAATTTATAAAAATCTAGGAAAATGATAATCATGTAGAGGATAAAAAGTTTAGACTATTGTCATTCTAAGTCAAACCCTAATTTAAATCCTAACCAAGCCGAATTAAGGAATTAAGGCTAAAATCGGACCTTAGAGTAGCTAGACCTTAGATTGCCTAATTAGAGCCCAAACCGTGATCAATTGACCCCAAACCAAGCCCATTAGATCCATCTTGATTGGAAGCCCAATATCCCTCTCTTTTCTCGCCAAAACCATAACCCTAAAGTTTGAATTTGGTGGCGATCGACGGCGCACGACTTGGTCAGCGTGGGTTTCACGCATGAATTATGCATGGGACTCCATCCCATCTTATCCTCGAATTCAGACTCAATTGGCCCTATAAAACCGACCCTAACCCGACCTAGTATCAACGTTTGCTGCGGCTGCCGGCGAGGAGCGTGGACGTGGGAGTATTTGGCGACGTGGGCGAGGTGTTCTTCGTGCGATTTTGGTGGCTTGTGTCATCTTCTTCTTAGATTAAGATTGGCAATCGTAGTCTAAACCCATCATAAAATATACCTTTAGAAGCATCTACAAGTCCTCTTTCGATCCATATTAAAAGTCCCAAATTTCATCCTATATAGAGATCGTATGATAGATTTTAGTAGAAGCATGTCAACTAGGGTTTCATCCATGCTTAGCTTTCATATTTTGATCTGATCATAGGCTATCTAGCGGGCTAAAATCAAATTAAAACATGCTTCATTATGTGAAATTTTGTGCTCTTTCTAGTAGTTCTGTTTTGCCCAAATATTATGCATCATTCATTGTGAATTTCGTCTTGCAATTGGGGTCTATCAAAGATCGTCAGAGATCGGGCTTGTCGACCTATTTGCGGTCGTAATAGGAACCACCTGGGACCTTAGCGGTCGAACGATAGACCGTTTCCTTGGTCACTGTTCTGGACCATGCAGCTTGTCAAATGACCGTTTAAGGAACTCTGGCAGTCGCTCGACAGACCGTTTTCCCCTATCTACTAGTTCTGTTGATCGTCTCCCTAAGCGGTCATTCGATAGACCGCTAGCCTCTATTAGCAGTCCTCTATAGACTGTCTCATGTCGTTGATTTCCTTTTTGTATATTGTGATTATGTTTATTACCTAGGCTAGATGGCATGTGTAGAATCGAAACCCACATAAGAATTGGTAAATTATGGAATATATGAACTGATCTAACTATGTTCATGATTAATCTCTCTCTTCCATCTCATCACACTACGTTCTCCAACATGATCTTGGTTATAAAATTGAAACTTGTATCAGCATGTCACAATGTGAGAATTATCTTGGATTGTTTACCAGTCACTCCACTCTGGTGGTACTGACTGACCGATCATCTACCGTTTTCTGATGTTTCATTAAACCTTTAATCTTGTCATGGCTGGGCCTCTCTGCCAGATATTGCTTCCGTCGGATTAGGACCTCCATTATGAGACCTCCGTAAGACCCCGCGAGCCTAGGATTCCCACTAGGATGCTGGGCGGGTTGTACCCTCGAGACTTGTACCCAATTACTTGATCGAACCGCCTGTTTTACAGCTGGAGTTCAAGTCTATCTTGGCTTAAAGGCATCCCTGGGCTATACCGTCTGGTGCCTTAAGCGGTCTAGTCATGACCATTTTCTTGCTGGCCATGAGCCAGGTTCTGCTGGTCGTCTTCCTGGTTTCCCATCGACCTAGCAATGTCTAAGTTGACCAAATCGCCTCTAGCTTGACCTGAGAGGTCTGGGCTGGACCCTGGTTCAGTTCCATCATGTCTTGGGCGGGCTAGGAGCCAATTAGGTCTACTGTTTCAGTCTTGCTGGGCCCAGAATAGTTGCAGTTGTCATTGGACCATTTTCATCCTTGAAGCGGTCGTCTAAGGACTGTTTCTGGATGGGGTGGCCTAGTAAGAGACCGTTTACCTTGCTGTTGCCTAGGAACCTTCTCGTGCTTGGCGGTCCCCTGTGGACCATTTTCAATAGGTAAATGGCCCATCTAGGACCGTTTTAATTCTTGACTCTGGGTCTTGTTCTTCTGGCCCAATATCGCCCGTAGCGGTCTATGTTAGACCATTTTTGTCTTGTTGCGGCCCAGGTATGACCGTAAATCAGCCTGAAGCTTGTTTCACGTGGTTCTTGTGTGTTCTGGTAAGCTGAGCCAAGATGGGCTTAAGTTACAATAAATCCTGATTTGGTTCTTGTTCCTTACAAGGCATAAATCTTGGATTTCCATTCTATTATTGAAATCTCTTTTTGATCTTAGAGATTAAGTTACATAGCTTGACCTTAGAATTCTTGGCCGATTCCAATGAATGTCTAGATATTACTTGGGATCTTGGATCCACTAAATCAATGCCAACGCATCATAAGGGCCCAGTCTGGTCTTGGGAAGAGTGCCCGAAAAGTACTAGTGTCCCGGGGAGTTATAATGACACGGTGACACATTGCACCGAGTGCATGACTAGCGTGTGTCTATGACATTCATACATTTTCTCTGTACATTTTATTAGATTCCTACATGGAATTTATATCGATATGACTTGCTTGTTTGCGTGCTTGATCGGCCAATTCCTGGAAATTGATAGATCTATGTTCAATTCATCCTATTATTTTGTTCCATCAATTCTTGTGTAAATTTATTTTATCGTTCTTAGTTCGCATGCATGACAGTTAATTAACTTGGTTAACTACTTAAACTTGCCTGCTATTGCCTACTGAGCGTTCGCTCACCCAGTGTTTCCCCCATTTTCAGGTATCTCCGATGAGGAAACGCAAACAGACGGGGATGGGCAAGAGTAAAGACTTGGAGTGGCCCTGATAGGCGTGAACCTTGCTAATGTCATAGATAGCAGTCAGAATGGTCTTAGAGTTATTTTATAGAGTCGTTGTTTATTGTTTAGTCCAATTGCTCAATTCGAATTGTAATCTTTTCTTTTCTTCTTTTTCTTCTTCTAGTCAAAGTGTAAGATGTTGGAAACATTTTATTCTCTATGTATGAGTAAATTGGTAATTATAGAGTAATTCCTTCTCTTTGCAAATTATGTTCTTTTAATTTTGTTATCGCTCTGTTTATCATTAATGTATATAATTGCCGCATTCCGATATTCTGGGTTGGGGCGTGACAGCGCGTGTGGTTCACTACTCAACCAACGTGATCCACATGATGGCTGCGTTCTCCCTCTCTGATGTCGAGACAGAGGGGCCCAACACTAGTCAGGGCGAGCGTTCGCTTTGGTATTCGGGGTGGAGGCCCTGGCATGATCATAGACCCCTCTCCTTCCCCAGGGAGAGGACCCGACGACTCTTCGATATCCTCGTCGAGAGGGGGCAAATCATGCCCCGTGATTCGCTGGTGGACTACAACCATTGGGACCTTAGTCACCCCCAATACTGCCCTTTCCACGCCAAAATCTGGCACCCGATCAAGTCCTGTGAGGAAGTTTAATACCTCATCCAGGAACAGATCTAGTGGGAGCAGATCGATGCGGAGGGGAATTCCATGTCACTTGTAAGACTTCGGCAAGCTGTCGAAGAAACCCTGAGTATCGCCAGGGATGCGCCAGAGCAGCTAGATTCCCCTCAAGAAAATGGGCACGGGCTGCCTTACCAGCATCCTCCAGAATGGCTCGAGTTTTGGACTGATAACCGGGAAGCACTCGAGCGATTGTAAAGGCGTAGGGTGTAGGACGTCAGTCAGGAGACACGGCCGAGCAATTTCTCGATCAGCGTCATCCATTCCCTTCCCACCTCAGCTCCTCCAGATGACCGGACACCAACATCTGGCCAGCCAACCCCTACCACTTCGGCTGTGCAATGGCGGCCCTAGCAAGAGCTGGAATCTCTCCCCTTTTCCAGAGAAGACACCGCCAGGCTCCTCCAGGTCCTTCTTGGCCAAGAGAACGTCCTGGTGTGCGAGACGACGACGGGATCCTTGGGTCCCTCTTGCTCTCAACCTACCCTACATCCGTCTCCAGCATCTAGTGATAGGAAGGAGACGCAAAAGCAGGGTGAGGTCCCAACGCGGCGGTGTCACGCTCCCCCAACTGGTGAGCCATCGGGTTTTTCCCGCTCGCCCTCTAATTCAATCCAGGTCGTAAATAGGACGTCTTCAGAGTCTTCAGCGACTTTGACCCACACGGGCGGCTCACTGCCACAAGGCCCAGCCAATGTGCAGAGTCAGGGTGGCTACTTAGAGCAGCAATACCCTGTGGTACCTTCAACTGTCGCCGGACTTGTCTGTAAAGGCAAAGCCAATGAGCAAGACAACAAGCATGCCTTCCAATCCGCTTCTCAACAAAAGATGTCGCCATCGCGGCTAAGGCATCAAACCGGGCATACGTCTTCGAATGCCAGCACTAGTCTGAAGACTCCTTGTAGGTTCCTGTCGCCACCATGGGTAAGGCACCAAACTGCGCACGCATATTCGGACGCCAGTCCCAGTATCCCGGCATACCACGAGTTGCCGCTCGAGGTAATTAATGCCACCTTCTAGATATAACGAGCGGAAGGAGCCTGGATTGAAATCCGTGCAAAGAAAGGTCGTCGACCTCACCCTGCTAAGGCACTAGTTCAGGGATATCCTCGTGAGAATTTATCAACTCCCCCCCAGCACCTCTTGATAAGTGTCCATTTTCTATGATAATTCATTGCATATGCACCATTTTATGAACATATAATTAGGTAATTATGCATGCCCCATCGTTAATCTCAACTTTGCATGTAAATTGGGCATTTCACGCAAATTGATTAATTCGGTGATATCATTTAGTAAAGTAAACTTGAGGGCCCTGAGCATTAATTCTACATTGCATAATCATGAGCATTTGTGCACATTGTGATAATTTTGATGGATTAAAATGTAATTATGTGTGTAGGACACTGAAGGTAATTGTAAGAGAAGTCGGGGGTAAAATTGTCATCAACACTTTGACCAAGTCAAACAAAGAAGCACATATTTGGTTGGAGGGAAAAGATAATTCAAAATATTTTGGTTAGAGGGAAAATAAAGTTTAAAGTTTGAAATAGAGGAGAAGAAGCACATATTTTGGTTGGAGGTAAAAGAGAATTCAAAGTTTGAAATAAAGAATAGAAATGATTAGTCTTGGGAAGGGAGTTGCCCAAAGCCCAAGGAGGGGATGCCCACCTCCTTTTCCTTTCCCCCATGCATCATCTTCTAACTAAATCTCAGCCATCCATCTCCTTTTGATATAATCTCCACCCTCCATTGACCCAATTTCCTCTATAAATAGCCCATGTCTAGGAGGAGAAAGAGAGTTCTTCTTTTGGCAATTTTCACCCTTTCTCTCCCAACCTTAGGCCACTGATTTCCTACCCCTTCCGTCCATCTTCTCCTATTGTTTTTTTCACGAACGTTCTTTGTTTCTAAGTCCTATACAACTTCTTCTTCTGAAACATCTTCTAATTCCTTCTGATTTTCAAGTTATTTACTATTTTTCATTGTTCTATCTTGTGCATTTACAGACTGCATTCTTCTCTGTTCTTCCCTATGTTTCTCCTTCCTCCGTCCCTTTTCTCCTCTGGCCTTCTTCACAAACGTTCTTTGTTTTTAAGTGCTCTACTTATTCTGTATCATTTTCTAATTCCTTTTGGTTTTCAAGTTATGTTCAATGTTTCAAAGCTCTATATCTGATTTTTACTATTCATATTTTAAATCCTTCTTCTTCTTCTTCCATCTCACCTAGATAACCTTAGTTAATCTCTCCTTCATCACTATCCCCTTCTCTTCTAAACCATTGTCATATCCCTTAGCTTCACCTTGACCTCTCCCTTCCTCTCCTTAGATCTCTCTCCTCACCCCATACATTCTCCTTCAAGAGCGGCTTCAACGACGAAGGTGACTTCCTCTCGACGTAGACGACATCTTTTGCGAGATGGTTCATGATCTAAGGCCAAAAGAGGACGGCTTCGTCATCACCATTGCTTCTACCATCTTTACACCTCAGGCTCCTTTTGTTTTTATTACTTTAGTTTCATTTTACTTCATTGTAATCTCGTCACATCTTTGTTGTAAGCTTGTCTTGCATTTTATGTACTCATTTTTTATGATAATGAAAGAAGTGTTCATTTGATCTAGATCTTGTTCATCTTCTCTCTCTCCTTCCTTCTACCTCTTCTTCTCCACTTTATGCAATTATTTTCTATAGCATAGGCTCATAATCATGGGTGTTTTTAATTTATTGTTAAAATCATACTTTGTTGAATTATTCTCTTCGAGCTACAAAAAATCACAAACATTTTCCAAAGGACTGCAAGGTTTTAAATTTAAAAATCTCTTCTTCCCCGTGGATTCGACCCTTCTCACCACCTTATTACATCTTACTTTCATCTAGTGCGAGTTAGAATTTTTAAGATTGATACACGTGTTTTAAACGATGAACTTTCGCATCATCAATTTTTGGCGCCGTTGCCGGGGAGGAATGATGATTTTCGATTTAAGAACTTTGTTTTTCACGTGTTTATAGTGTACTAATAAAGCCCTCTTTTATTTTTTTACAGAAAAAAGAAAACAATTCAAAAAAATCAGAGGTAAGTTTACCTCTCTTTCTTTCATCTTTTGATTTTGTCATTCATTTCAAAAAAAAAAGAGAACGAGGGATTGCGCTTCAAGTAAGTATCCTAACTCTATCATTTTGTGTTATTTTCTTAATGTTCTTGCATATTATGGTTAGATAGGTTCACAAAATAAAAAAAACTCTTCACTTGAACCCAATAAAAATCCTCATTCTAAGAGTAGAAATCACACTTTCATGTTCTAAGTCATGCATCATTTAGGATAGAAGTTCTTTTTCCTTGTTGTTTAACTTTGGTCATTACATTTTAGAGATTGCGAGGGGCAATGTGTGTTCTTTTCTAATCTTTTTCTTAATCACATGCTCATGCATACTTGTATAGAACCCCTTGTTTGAACTTGATTTGTTGCATATCATTTCTAAAATATTCTGAGGGCAACACCCATAAGCAAGATAAGGTGATGATTTCATCACCCTTCCTTAGCCCACACACCACAATTTCCTTCATCTTTGCATCACCTAGACCCTAAATAAAATTTTGTAGACGTTGGCCCTAGATTCACACTGTGGTTCTTGTGTTATTTGAGCTTACCCTTTTGTGAAAACCGGTGCCTAAGGCAAGACGGTCAGACGGTAAACGCCTTAAGCGGGCTAGTGATTTTTAATTAGGACATTACGAAAGCAAGGGGAGCCTCCCACTACCCCACCCCTTACCTGGCCGGTGGAAATATTGAGGGTGAGCTCAAGTTGCACTTTAGCCATTTTGTGAAACACAATTTGTAGGTCTAGGTCACATCTAGGTCATTAGGTAATTTGTGTGAAAACTTGTTTGTATTTGTATTAAAAAAATAAAAAATAAAAATAAAAATAAAAATTCCTCCTCTTCTCTCTTTTCGTCCTAGTTTGTGTCAAAACAAAAAAAATAAACAAACAAAAATCATCATAAAAAAAATCTCTCTCATCTCTCTCTTCATCCTAGTTTATACATGGTAGAAGATCTCAACGTCCAAACCTACTAGGACCCATTCAAGAAACTGAGAGAGTCTTGTATCCAATGAACGATCTCCAACAAGATCCCATGGCTGAAAATCAAGGACCTTACCACCAAAATCTAATGGCCAAAAATCCCGATCCACCAAAGTAAATGAAGGATTATTTCATTCCCAACCAATATCAACCTCCATCTTGCATTCACATTCCGCAGAATCAGGCCATCCAATATGAGATCAAGTCAAGCACAATTCAAATACTCCCTTCATTTTATGGAAACACTAATGAGGACCCCTACAAGCACATTGATGAATTTTTAAAAATTTGTTCCACTGTAAAAATCCAAAATTTCTCGGATGATGCCCTTAGATTGACCCTCTTTCCATTCTCTCTTAAGGATAAGGCTAAATATTGGTTAGGCACTATAGGGAATCCAATGAGAACTTGGGCCGAGATGCAACAAGAATTTTTGAAGAAGTTCTATCTTATAGGCTGCACCAATACCATGAGAAGGGCAATCACGGGTTCTACCCATACTCCAGGGGAACAAATGCAGGAGTCATGGGAAAGACTCAAGGAATTGCTTAGGAAGTGTCCTCACTATGGGTTATCCAAATGGCAAGTAGTCCAAGCTTTTTATGAGGGCTTATCCGATCAATTTAGACAAATGGTAAATGCATCATGTGGAGGGACATTCATGAGCAAAAGTGAGGATGAGGCGTATGATTTGTTCGAAATGCTTAGTGAGAATTCTGTCAATCATGCTTCTTTATCATCCTATGAGAGATCCATTAGGCCCTCCAAGCGGGCCGGATTATCTGAGGTCAAAGCCCAGGGTGATTTTGAACCAAGATTGGACATAAGCCTCATCACTCAAAAGTTGGATAAAGTAGAGAGTCTGACTCAAAAGTTAGACCAACTCTTGACTTTGAAAGACCCATCTTGCCAACCATCATCCCATTCCTGCTCGGGTCAATCTTCCACTCCACAAGAAGCATGCACTCTATGTGCAAGCCCGGCCCATCACATCACGGAATGTCCAACTGCGGCCCAATTATCACCATTTATATAAGAGCAAGTTCAAGCTACCCAAGGGTTCTCCAAGCCCAACTATGACCCATTTTCCAATTCTTATAATCCGGGCTGGAGAGATCATCCTAATTTTTCTTAGAAGGGCCAACAAGCTCCACCTCAAGCAACCAACCCCTCTATTCATCAAGCCCAAAAGCAACTCATGCAAAGTCAATTTCAAACCAAACCCAACACCTTCAATCCATTTTCTAGAGGTCCACATTTCTAATCTAATCAAGGCCCACCCACTTACCAACCCCAACCTTAATCCAATTTCGAAGATAAATTCAATCAACTCCAACAAATCATTCTGAATCAACAACAATCCATTTCCAAGTTGGAAAGTCAAATAGGGCAATTGGCGAAAGCTACAATGAGAAGAGAAGCGGGCCAACTTCCAAATCAATCCGTGGCCAACCCTAGAAATCAACCTCCGGGTTTGACTCCACAACCGGGCCTCCTATCTCAACTTGTCCCACAAGCCCAACCTAAAGGCCCACAATTTGAGAACGTCAAAGCTATTTCAACCTTAAGAAGTGGGAAGGTGTTAGAAGACCCATACAAGGATGGAAAAGTGTTACAAGATGCCATGAAAAAGAATCAAAATGATGAGGATGTAAACAAGGAGGAATGCAGTCAGGATAAGTTGGGGGGAGATCCTTAAGGAAAAGGAAAGGCCCATGAAGATCAAAATTCCTATCAACCTAAGGTCCCCTTCCCTAATGCCCTATAACCCAAGCCCACTAAGACTAGGCCGGCCCGAAATGAGGAATTAATGGAGCTCTTTTCACAAGTTTACATCAATATTTCACTCCTAGATGCCATAAAACATGTTCCGTCCTACGCCAAATTCCTCAAAGAGCTTTGCACTCCAAGAAGAGGGCCCAAGTCGACCCCTAAGAAAATTTGGCTCTCCGAGGATGTTAGTGCGGTCTTGATGAACAATCTCCCTAGAAAGTTGAAGGATCCCGGTGCTCCCCACATCTCATGTAATATAGGTGGTGTAACCTTTGACCGTGTCCTCCTCGACTTAGGTTCTAGTGTCAACCTTTTACCCACCTCTGTTTATGAGCAATTTGACATAGGAGAACTCAAACCAACCACCGTCATTCTCCAACTGGCCGATCGCTCAGTCAAGACCCCTCGAGGTTTGATAGATGATGTGATTGTCAAAGTCCATGATTGCTACTTCCCCCTTGATTTCCTCATTCTTGACATGGCCTCCTCCTCGGAGCTAAGTCACACCCCAATCATCCTAGGCCTCTCATTCCTTGCTACTGCCAAAGCCAACATCAATTGTGCTACGGGGACGATGAACATCTCATTCAGGGGTCAAAAAGTTTCTCTCAATGTGTTCAAAGCCTCCAATATTTGGACCTAGATGAAGAATGCCACTTCATAGACATCTACGATGAAGTTCTTGAGAATGATCTGGGCATGGGTCAAATAAGGGAGGTCAATGCTCTTCAAGATTCCCCTCATCATAGTACCATTTGACAATAGGTTGAACCTCTTCTGGCTTTATAAGATGAACCGGCCCTTCCATCACTTGAAAGTCCTCCTAAACTTGAGCTTAAGCCTCTTCTGGACTCCCTCAAATATTCATTCCTAGGCCCCGATGAAACCCTTCATGTTAGCTTAGCTTCCAATCTTACCCCTACCCAAGAAAGACTTCTCCTAGAAGTCCTTAGGACACATAAGGGTGCCATAGGTTGGACAGTGGCTGATCTTAAGGGGATAAGTCCGTCTATTTGCATGCATTACATTTACATAGAGGATAATGCCAAACCTAGTCGGGAAATGCAAAGGAGGTTGAACCCGAACATGAAGGAGGTGGTGAAGAAGTAGGTTGTCAAATGGCTCGATGTAGAAATTATTTATCCTATATCGAATAGCTAACGGGTGAGTCCCACTCAAGTGGTTCCTAAGAAATTGGGACTCACCGTGGTCTAAAATGAACAAGGAGAAGATGTGCCTACTAGACCCACCACGGGATGGAGAGTGTGCATCGATTATAGGAAACTCAATGCCATGACCAAAAAGGACCACTTTTCACTCCCCTTTATTGACCAAATTCTGGAGAAATTGGTGGGCCAAAGATAATTTTGCTTCCTAGATGGATATTCTGGGTACAATCAAGTGGCCATTTATCTAGAAGACCAAGAGAAGACCACCTTAACTTGCCCATATAGATCATTTGCCTTTCGAGAATGTCATTCGGTCTTTGCAATGCACCGGCCACTTTTGAAAGGTGCATGATGGCCATTTTCTCTGATATGGTAGGAGAATTCTTGGAGATCTTTATGGATGATTTTTCTGTGTTTGGGGAGTCATTTGAAAACTGCTTGAAAAATTTGAAGAAAGTGCTTGCGAGATGTATTGAAAGCAACCTTGTTCTTAGTTGGGAAAAGAGCCACTTCATGGTTCAAGAGGGCATAATTTTGGGCCATATTGTGTCCGAACGGGGTATAGAGGTAGATAAGGTCAAGATCGACCTCATTTCTAATCTCCCTCCTCTGACCTCTATGAGGTAAATTCGTTCATTCCTTGGCCATTCCGGCTTTTACCGCCAGTTCATAAGTAACTTTTCTAAGATTGCCCGCCCGTTAACTCTTCTCTTGGCCAAAGACACTCCATTCCATTTAGATGTTGCCTGCCTTGAGGCTTTCAATTTTCTTAAAGAGGTCTTGACCAAAGCACCCATTCTCCAACCTCCCAATTGGTCTCTGCCCTTTGAAATCATGTGTGATGCCTCCGACTATCCTATAGGGACAGTTCTAGGCCAAAGGATTGTGAAGTGTCCGGTAGTGATTTATTATGTGAGTCGCACCCTCGCCGATGCTCAACTTAACTACACCACCACGGAAAAGGAATTGTTAGTTGTTATTTTTACCCTCGAAAAATTTTGATCATATCTTTCAGGGGCAAAAGTCATTGTGTATTCTGATCACTCGGCACTCAAATATTTGTTCTCCAAGAAGGATGCCAAACCTAGACTCATTAGGTGGATCCTCTTACTCCAAGAATTCGATCTTGAGATCCGAGACAAAAAAGGTTCTGAGAATAAAGTTGCCGATCATCTTTCTCGGATTCTCACAATTGATAATGCTCTTTTGTAGGATTCATTTCCAGATGAACACCTCTTGTCCATCACCCATAGTCAAGTCCCATGGTTTGCAGACATTGTCAACTACTTAGCTGTGGGATAAATTCCTAATGGGTGGTCTAAACATGAAAAAGAACATTTCTTTGTCAAAATTAAACACTATTTCTAGGAAGATCCTGAATTGTTCCACGTGGGTCCGGATCAAATAATCAGGAGGTGTGTCCCCGAGAAGAAATAACAAAGCATCCTGAACTTTTGTCACACTCTAGCTTATGGGGGACACTTCGCGGGAAAGAAAATAGCCGCCAAAGTGTTGCAAAGTGGATTCTTCTGGCCCACTCTCTTCAAAGACGCCTATGAATTTAGCAAGACTTGTCTTAGGTGTCAAACCATTAGAAACATGAGCAAACGAGATATGATGCCACTCAGCCCCATTCTGGTGGTCGAAATCTTTGATGTTTGGGGAATTGATTTTATGGGGCCCTTTCCGCCATCATTCGGACATGAGTACATTCTTGTGGCAGTCGACTATGTGTCTAAGTGGATTGAAGCCATTGTCACCCAGACTAATGATCACAAAGTTGTCATGAAGTTTGTCCAAAAGAATATATTTTCAAGGTCCGGGTATCCGAGGGCGATTATTAGTAATGGAGGTTCTCATTTCACTCATGCCCAATTCTGAGCTCTTCTTAGGAAATATGAGATCACTCATAAGATTGCCATCCCCTACCACCCCCAAACAAGTGGCCAAGTGGAGACATCCAATAAGGAGATCAAAAATATCCTGCAGAAATCTGTTAGGCCCGATAGGAAGGATTGGTCTGAAAGATTGGATGACGCTCTTTGGGTCTATCGGACAGCATACAAAACTCCCATTGGAATGTCTCCATATAGGTTAATCTTTGGAAAAGCTTGTCACCTACCCGTTGAGCTTGAGCATAGGGCCTATTGGGATATTAAACAGTTCGATTTTGACTTGGCCCAAGTCGGATCTCATAGGGCCCTACAACTAAATGAGTTGGAGGAGTTGAGGAATGAAGCCGATGAAAATGCCAAGATTTACAAAGTCAAGGCCAAAATTTTTCATGATAAACACATTGTGAGAAAATCATTTCAACCAGATCAAAAAAATTGGCTCTTTAATTCAAGGTTGCGCTTATTCCCCAGAAAAATGAAGTCTAGATGGGATGGACCATTTGTTGTGCTCAAAGTCTTTGATCATGGTGCTGTCAAAATTCTAGATCCTAAAAATGGTTAAATTTTCACTGTCAATGGTCAGTGTCTCAAACTCTACTTGGAGAACACAACTTTCATCAAAGGAAGCAATCCCACTGAGTGACCCATGATAAAAACAAGAAGGTCGTCTGACTGAAGACGTTAAACTTAGCGCTTGTTGGGAGGCAACCCAACCATTTCCCTTCAATAATGTAGTGAGTCATTTTCATTTGTGTTTATGTTTGTAGGAGCTGGAAGAAGTCGTTCACAAAGTTGTCTGCCAAAATAGTCACGTCTACGCACCCCAGGTTGTACCTTTCCTTCCCAAGCATTCATGTATGCATTATCCTGTTCATATATTCTTCATGCCATAAGAGACGATGTCATTTAAGTTAGGAGGTAAGGGTAATCGTTGTAAAAATCTCATGCAACCTGCTGCCTTATACAAATCTCATGCTAATTGCTGTCTCATGAATTGCTGTCTCATGTTGTTATAAAAAAAAGAGAGCTCCAACTGAGCTTTTATGATTCATGCTTTCATAAAAGAGACCCTGAAAAAAAAACTGTGGAGATGGATGATGGAATGATTTTTTGTGTATAGTCATGGAAATTAGTTTAGAATCTCCTAAGGTCTCTTAGCATAAAAAAAAATCACTTGCACACTAATGAAACAGGAAAGACAAACCTTCTGTCATTTGTTATGGTGTCTGATACTCTTCCCTTCCTAGTGAAGAGTTAGATCAAAAAAAATCATGAAAAATGTCCCCGATCTTAATAATCGGGCCTACTTGTCCTAAGGCAAGAGTCGAGATTCGCGTCAAACGGTGAAGGATTTTTGCAGAACCATTTATTAAAAAGAAGAGAAAAAAATCATGAAAAATACCCCCGATCTTAGTAATCGGGCCTACTTCTCCTAAGGTAAGAGTTGAGGTTCGTGTCAAATGGTGAAGGGTTGTGCAGCACCATGTGTTAATAAAAATAAAAATAATAATGATAATAAAGGCTGCTACGATCAAAGCTCTGATCTGGGAGGTAGAGTTGAAAGACACCTAGCTAAGATGGCAATCTAGAGGACGCAATTGTCTAAACTGTGGATTTAGATTTTTTGAGCACAAATGCTATGAGATTTTGAGAGTGTTCTATGAGAGCATCATGTTCTAATCCTATGGCTAGTACATTTTAATAATGCCAAATTCATAATCTGTAGTTGATTCTGTGAAGGGGGATCTTGATTGGAGGCCTGAAATCAATTAAACTCTTGTTGGTCCCTAATCTTAATTTGTTTACATTGCTAAGGGGCTAGCAATGTTCAAGTTGGGGGGTGTGATAAGTGTCCATTTTATATGATAATTCATTGTATATGCACTATTTTATGAGCATATAATTAGGTAATTATGCATGTCCCATCGTTAATATCAACTTTGCATGTAAATTGGGCATTTCACGCAAATTAATTAATTCGGTGATATCATTTAGTAAAGTAAACTTGAGGGCCATGAGTATTAATTCTACATTACATAATCATGAGCATTTGTGCACATTGTGATAATTTTGATGGATTAAAATGTAATTATGTGTGTGCAGGACGCTGAAGGTAATTGTAAGAGAAGTCGGGAGCAAAATTATCATCAACACTTTGACCAAGTCAAACAAAGAAGCACATATTTGGTTGAAGGGAAAAGGGAATTCAAAATGTTTTGGTTAGAGGAAAAATATAATACAAAGTTTGAAATAGAGGATAAGAAGCATATATTTTGGTTGGAGGGAAAAGAGAATTCAAAGTTTAAAATAAAAGAGAGAAATGATGAGTCTTGGGAAGGGAGTTGCCCAAAGCCCAAGGAGGGGGTGCCCGCCTCCTTTTCCTTTCCCCCATGCATCATCTTCTAACTAAATCTCAGCCATCCATCTCCTTTTGATATAATCTCCACCCTTCATTGACCCAATTTCCCCTATAAATAGCCCATGTCTAGGAGGCGAAAGAGAGTTCTTCTTTTGGCACTTTTCACTCTTTCTCTCCCAACCTTAGGCCGCCGATTTCCTACCCCTTACGTCCATCTTATCCTATTGCTTTCTTCACGAACGTTCTTTGTTTCTAAGTCCTCTACAACTTCATCTTCTGAAGCATCTCCTAGTTCCTTCTGGTTTTCAAGTTATTTAGTATTTTTCACTGTTCTATCTTGTGCATTTGCAGACTGCATTCTTCTCTATTCTTCCCTATGTTTCTCCTTCCTCTTTATCTTTTCTCCTCTGGCCTTCTTCACGAATGTTCTTTGTTTTTAAGTGCTCTAAAACTTCTTCTTATGTATCATTTTCCAATTCCTTTTGGTTTTCAAGTTATGTTCAACGTTTCAAAGCTCTATCTCTGATGTTCACTATTCATATTTTAAATCCTTCTTCTTCTTCTTCCATCTCACCTAGGTAACCTTAGTTAATCTCTCCTTCATCACCATCCCCTTCTCTTCTAAACCATTGCCATCTCCCTTAGCTTCACCTTGACCTCTCCCTTCCTCTCCTTAGATCTCTCTCCTCACCACATACATTCTCCTCCAAGAGCGGCTTCAACGACGAAGGTGACTTCCTCCCGGCATAGACGGCATCTTCCGCGAGGTGGTTCGTGATCCAAGGCCAAGAGAGGACGGCGCCGTCATCACTATTTCTGCTACCATCTTCACACCTCAGGCTCCTTTTATTTTTATTACTTTAGTTTCATTTTACTTCATTGTAATCTCGTCACATCTTTGTTGTAAACTTATCTTGCACTTCATGTACTCGTTTCTTTATGATAATGAAATAAGTGTTCATTTGATCTAGATCTTGTTTATCTTCCCTCTCTCCATCCTTTACCTCTTCTTCTCCACTTTATGCAATTATTTTCTATAGCATAGGCTCATAATCATGGGCATTTTTAATTCATTGTTAAAATCATACTTTGTTGAATTATTCTCTTCAAGCTACAAAAAATCACAAATATTTTTGAAAGGACTCCAAGGTTTTAAATTTAAAAATCTCTTCTTCCCTGTGGATTTGACCCTTCTTGTCACCTTATTACATCTTACTTTCATCTAGTGCGTGATAGGTCCAGAGGGGGGTGAATGGACCTTTACCAGTAAACTATTGAGGATTAAAAATTAAGTTCTCAATTAGGAGTTTCCGAAAAACATCTTAACGGTCAAACACTAATCGCGTAGAACGATCAGCTAGGAAGATAGAGATGGATCGGCCTAGACAAGCATCTACCGAATAGATCCAAAGTCAGAATAGAAACCAAACACACTGCGCCAGGGATTTTTAAGGTGGTTCGGTCAGACCTCCAGTCTGCCTACGTCCACCCCTCACTTCAAACCGAAGTGAGGCTTCCACTAGCACCGGCTAGCCAAGCAGACTCAGTCTGCGACAACGGCTGATTCACAGCTTGACCAGGGGAACACCCTCCCCTCTTCCTCCACACCCGGAGGGAACCCTAAGGACTCCAAGTCCCTAGAAACTAGGAAATAAGTTCCTCTTCCTCCAACCGGAGGGAACACTAGTGATCTGCAGTCACTAGAACTAGAGACCAAGGTCTCTCTTCCTCTGAAGCCCAGAGGGAACCCACAAGCAGCACACGGCCACTTGCAACTGGAGATGGCATCTCCCTTCTCCTGAACCAACAGAACAGGAGGACCACCGATCTCAATCTGAGAACCGGAGACAAAACTAGAACAGTAAAGAAACATCAAAAATAATAAACTAAAAAGATACAGCAGACTGAATGCTGGAACGATAAAACACGGAATATAGCTCACAATAGAGCAAACTGGTTCGGATTTGATCCTAAAACCAGAGTCCTTCTTCTTCTTCTTCTTTCTGAACTCTCAGCTTCGAGCTCTCTCTCTCTCACACTCTCACTCTCTTTGCTATTCTCTCTTCTTCCTCTTCTTCAGTTTCTGCCCTCTATTTTCTTCTCTTCTTTTGCTGGATCGAACTCTCTGCACTTCTACTTTTTCTTTTTCCCTTTTCGATAGGTCTTCATCTATGGACGAAGGCTTCAATATATAGCAGCAGCAGGTGGATAAGGTGCAGAATGCGTGTGCCTCCCACACTTGATCCAGAACCTTCTTGCCACGTGCCTTTATAGCATTGGTTCCTTTAGCATTGGATCACGTGCAGCCCAGTCACTGGGGAATATTCTTCCTCGGACCACCTTCTTCTTCTCCTGCAAAGAAATTAAAACCATTAAAACTCAGGGCCACAAAAACAAAAACTGCATGAGGTATGTGATAGCAATACGAGATGCACTATACTGAGAACGACACGAGATACACAAGATTATTACAGTACGAAATAAAGAGAGAATGACACGAGGTCAGATGAAAACAGCACGAGGTAAAAAGAGAACGACACGAGATACACAATAATAAAGCTAACACTACAAAGGGAACGACACGAGGTCAGATGAGAACAGCACGAGGTGAGAAGGAAATAACACGGAGTAAAACGGTAGTAAGACACGCGATCAGAGGAAACCTGGACGAAGATAGAAAGAAGCAACACGAAGACATAAACACAACATTAAGACACAAACACAGAAGATAACACGAAGACACAAACACAAAAGATAACACGAAGACATAAAACACAAAAGATAACACGAAGACATAAACACAAAAGATAACACGAAGACATAAACACAAAAGATAACACGAAGACATAAAACACGACTCAAATACAAGATTGCTCGAACTAACGAACGACTCGAAGACGAGGACGACACGAAAACAACACGGACTGAAACCAACTCGAAGACGAAAACAGAAACCGACACGAAGTGTGGTCACAAAGCAAGAAAGACACTTGCAACGTACAGCCTTCATATGATGTGAGGCGATGTGTAGACTTTGTGTTCAACAGGATGTATAGACTTGGAACGGCTTCAAGGCAACAATGTACAGACTTTGAAATAAAGAGTGTACAGACTGAGAGTTCAAGGCCACGATGTATAGAATTTACCCAAGGAAACGAATGTGTAGACTTTGGCTTGGAACGAAGGTAAAGATGAGGCTGTATAGACTTGGCCAGAACATAAGACTCGAAGACATAGGGGTGACACAGATGGAGCGACACGAGGTGGCACAGAAAGTAACACGAGGTGCTGCAGTGTTCATCACGCGATGGAACAAGTAACGACACGAAGACAACCCCTGAAAATAACTGAAGTGACTCGAAAGTTTGTTTTCCACAGAAAAATATTTTTTGTTCTCCACTAAGGCTCATAGTGTTGTCATCCTCAAAACATGTAAAGACTCAACAGTGCGAGTTGGAATTTTTAAGATTGATACGCGTGTTTTAAACGATGAACTTTCGCGTCATCACCTCTCCCTCCTACTCCCTTGGAGACGGCCATCGCCAAGAAATAGGAGAAAATACGAGGAAGAATCTCAGAAGGTGGCTCAAGAAACAAGCTGAACAAGCGGCCACCCTATAATCACCAGCTGAGCCAATGCCTCTCCAGAGGCTCAGCGGCTCATTGATGACCTGGAGGAATACGTTCCTCCTCGTCTTACCGGTGCTCTCCCACTCGACAGCTATATCATGTGGGAAGAAATGCAGAAACGAGCCTGCCTTAGAGACTGGGTCCAAGAGATGATCCAAAAGCTCAAGAACGACAAAAGACTCTTGATCCTAGATGAGCTCTCCTTATGCTACAAAGACAAGGAGATGACGATAGAGCAGCTGGAAGAAATGCTTCGGGGCTGTACCTGCAACATGGTGGCCATCCCACCTCCTGATAACATCAGCACTTCTCGGAGAGGTGAGCCAGTGGCCTCCCGAACCAGACAAAGAACCATTGCCCCGCTTGGGCTATAGCTACCTCCAAAACACACATGCCGTGGCCGAGGTCATGGCCAGGGACGCGGTAGAGGCCACAGAAGAATTCCCGAGCTACCACTTCACCCATCCACCTTCGACTCGAAGCGAATCATCCTCTTTCGAGGAGAGGAACCTGTCCCCATTCTGAAGGTAGAAATTCAGAAGGGACTCGGCATCTTCGATCCTTTCGGTATTGAAGAGATTCCTGCCAGCCTCCCAGTCTCTGCACCAGCTCTGGCTTCTTCTATAGAACAAGCGAGACCGTCCGGCAAGGACGAGCTAGCCCACCACTTACCCCTAGAAGAACCATCATTGACACCCCTGTTCTAGGAGTCCATAGGTGATCAGGGTCACTCTAATCCCAATGGTAAAGGCGAGGCAGTGTGACTTCCCGATGAGGAGCAGCACGACAGCTCGCAGAAAGCCCAGCCCGACATACTACCCTCCTTGGAGGATGCTCGAGCCCAAGCCAACCGGAAGGTCCTCCACCAGCTGAAGCGCTTCCCCGCCAGCGTTACAATCTGGGATGCCATCGCTTAGAGTAAAGAGTTGAGAGAAACTCTCATCAAGATACTCCAAGAGCCAGAAGCTTAAGAAGCGCATGTTGCGGAAATGAAGGCAGTTGCCTATGAAGCCTTCACAACCACCATCTCCTTCATGAAGAAGGACATGTTGCTATCCCCTCCATGCCACAACTGTCCTCTCTACATGAAAGGGAAGGTCAATGGGCATGATGTGAACCGGATTCTAGTGGACGCTGGCGCCGCTGTCCACATCATGCTGCTCAAAACATTCAAGACTTTATATCTGGCCCCATACCTCTAGAAGGTTCAAGCGGTCAAGATATTTGGCTTCAACCAAAACACTGAGGATGTCCTCGACCGGGTAGACGTCGACCTGGTGCTCGATGATTTCACCTCCAAGGTGACATTTTACATCATCGATGCCAACACATCATATAAGGTGCTACTGGGTAGACCCTGGCTCCATGAAAATTGGGTCGTCCCATCAACTCTTCACCAATGCATCAAGTATGCCAAGGGCGGGGAGCAACACACGGTCTTCGCAAACCTGTCACCATTCACGCCAGCAGAATGCAATCTGGCCGACGCTGCGCTCTACTTCAAGGGGATTAGTCCGTACCCTATGATCAAGAGCAAAATCAACGGCTAGCTCTCAGAGGAAGATAATGATGATCTCTTCCTCGTTGACGAAGAGAAGGCCAAGCTCCATCGCTGCACCTCAGCTCCAGGTCAACCCCAGATCACCACGAGAGGCGCAAGATCAACTTCGGGGCTAACCTTATTAGCTGAGCTATTAGCAAAAGTATATGCTTACCACAAGACTGCATCCAGTTTCCATGTGCATCTGAAGAACACAGTGTTGAGCCGTTGACGACATTTGTTGTCACCTTCAAGCGATAGCGTAGAAATAAAAAGAAGGCCAACTGGGACAAACCCATTGTCTTCTATAAGGGAGACATGGTCCCTCAAGCCCCACCGGAGGATGACTTCGGCTAGTCTAGGCGAGCTGACGATACCCCGAAAGCAGTCCAAATACTGGACGACCTGCCGCCGCATATTCGAGAAATGTGTCTGAAGCAACACATCCCTCAATGGAAAGATTCTACGCGACGTGAATATTTTCACCGACTGTGGACCGCTTCCTAGGTCCGGGCGAAACCCCTGTCTATCCATAAGGATACCAGGGGACTTGGTTACAACCAAGACCCGGACTTTCACCTCTACTACGCAGTCAACGTCATAGGCTTGGCACAGCTAGTCGAAGACCGAGCTAAAGTCAAAGCCAAATTCGACAGCTCTGGGGACGAGGAAGAAGATATCCTGATCCCGATCTCCATCAAAGCTGGCACTCCAGTCTAAGAAGTCGAGGAATCATCCTCGCCTCCCTGCCAAGATATCGGGGCCAAGGAAGCTCGTCCTGCCACCCAGCACGTCGAACGGCCTGGTTCAAAAAGCTCTCCCTACGAGTGAGGTATCCATGATGCCGGTTGTAAAGGATCGTCAGCTGTAGCAGGCAACCCCGGGGAGACCTCAGCAACCCCAGCTGACAATGGTTGGCCAAAAGTCGGCAGCCCAGACCAATCCCTGGTGGATTCTAGTGACAACCACTCTCCGGCCCCATCGCGTCGACTAGCGACTTCGAAAATCAAGAAATACACAAAGCCGACACCGATGACGAGGATTTAATCAACTTCCAACCCGCTCCTCCCGAGCTAGAGGATGGCGGCCATGCGACCATTGATGAGCTCGTTGAAATCAACCTGGGTGAAGATGAAGCCCCCCAGCCCACATTCGTCAGCGCTATCCTCGATCACCGAGACAGAAAGGTAGTATTACAAGTAACTTCTGCTTGAGTATAAAGACTGTTAGAACTATAAGATGGTGCAAACCCAGATTCAGAGGGGGGGTGAATGAATCTCCCTCTAAAAACTTGATCAAATTAAAATTTATCCTAAAAAATTTAGACTAATGCGGAATTAAGACCAACCAGGAACTTAGGTAGAGACGAGCCTATCATTCATCTAGCGGTTGGCACATTAGGAAACAATCCATAGTACACAAGAATCTTTTAGGTGGTTTGGTCCTCCTGAGCTACATCCACCCACACTCAATCCAGAGTGTGGATTACTGCTGACACACAGCTTGGAACTACTGGGCCTCACAACTTGCCTACAAACCGCTGGGAATTACAGCTTCACCGACCACTGAGTATTACAGCTTAGCTATCCAGAGGAGACCACCTCTGCCACTGGGCCTTACAGCTTCTGCCACTGCTGATACACAGCTTAGAAGAAATATGAAAACGAAAATAGAAAGTCGAAATGTTTAGCATCGGAAGACTGACACTAAAAATAAACTGAAGTGCTCACGCAAGAGCACTGTGCCTTGGATCTGATCCAGAGGACACAGAAGACACCAGATCTTCAAGACTTGCTTTGTTGCTTCACGATTTCTTCTCTCAAGATCACTCTTCTTCATTCTCTTGCTATCAGCTCTTACTCTCAGACTTACACTCTTGCTTCTCAGATATCTTCTTCTCTTTTTCTCTCTCAAATCTTCTCTTCAAAATTCCATCATACTTAGAAGTCACGACCGGGTCTTCTATATATATCTCACGAAAAAGAGGCGTGTAGAAATCACATTTCCCACCCAGAGATTTCATAAAGAGAGTGCTTATCGAAGCCCACGTGTCAGATTTATCCTGTCAATTAAAGTAGAGACATTTTTATTAAACACTTGGTGAGCTGGAGTTTATATAACCATTCGCATGCATAGACTCATTATATGAATGAGAAAAACATGCACCGACTAGGTACATATATAGACATGAATGCTTGGACCAAGTTCATGCATTAAGCAAATGTGCACAGACCCTTGCATGTATAAAACAAGTATGTGCATAGACATTTTCATGTGAAGGTAAGACTTGCACAGACCTTAATATGAAGGATGTAGAACGTGCACTGACATTTGTATGCGTGAGACACAAACATGCACCGACTGTTATACCCTTAAGATGAAGCATGCACGGACCTATATTACACAAGTCAGAGTATGAACAAACCTTACTAAGTGTGTATGCAAAAACATGCATAGACCTTGTGATGGATAAAGGATATATGCACAGACCGTACTATACATACTATGCACAGACTATGAACATGCACTGACCTTACTTTTCGAAGGCAGAAGCGTGCACAGACTCTAAACTGTGAAGTGCACAGATTTTATGATGTTATGTGCAAACATGCACAGACTTGATCATCCTACTTCCAGAAAGCATGCACAGACTTGTTTATGCATTGAGGATAGTCATGCATAGACATTATAGCATGCCTGTGACAAATGTGCACCGACCCTGAAGACTTATATGCACAGACTTCACATGCATTGAAGATAAACATGCACAAACCTTATAACATGCGTAAGACAAATATGCACTGACCGTGAAGACTTATATGCACAGACTTCACATGCATTGACGATAAACATGCACATACCTTATAAGATGCATAAGGCAAATATGCACCGACCGTGAAGACTTATATGCACAGACTTCACATGCATTGATGATAAACATGCACATACCTTATAAGATGCGTAAGGCAAATATGCAACGACCGTGAAGACTTATGTGCACTTATTAGACATGCATGCACCGACCTTGGGTCTACAGCAAGTGCAATTAGCACCGAGCCCTTGTGCACAGACATGAATGCACATACTTGCTTATATGAACCTGCACTGACTTCATCAGAATATGCATGGACCTCGCATACTAGATGCACAAGGTGCACAGACCTTGTATACTGAATGACGCAACTATGCACAGACCTTGTATGCTGACTGACACGACTATGCACAGACCACATATCATATATGCATTAGTAAAATACAAGTAGATTTATGCATTTCAGTCTCACATGACTCATAGATTGTCATGATCAAAATCAGGGTTCAAACAAAGACTGCTTCGCCTGGACGTACAGGGAGATGACAGGGCTAGACTCCTCCGTAGCGGAGCATGAGCTAGCCATTTCTCTCTCGGTCACTCCAGTCAAACAGCCGCAGTGGCACATGCGCCATGAGCTGGAGCTCCAGGTCTCGACCGAAGTCAATAAAATGGCGGAGGTTGATTTCATCGAGCCATGTATCTATCCGATCTGGCCCACCAACGTAGTCCCAGTCAAGAAGAAAAGTGGTCAAGTCCGCATCTGTGTCGACTTTAGGGACCTCAACAAAGCTTGTCTGAAGGACGACTTTCCAGTTCCAATCACATAAACAATGGTCGACATGACCACTGGACATGAGGCCTTGTCTTTTATGGATGGGTCGTCTGGTTATAGCCAAATCTGGTTGTCCCTCAAAGACAAGAACCACACAGCCTTCAGATCCCCCAAAGGGATTTTCAACTACAAGCGCATGCCCTTCGGTATGAAGAATGCCAGACTTACCAAAGGGCCATGACCAAAATATTCGACGAGATGCTGCACAATACCGTCGAATGCTATGTTGATGACCTCATCATCAAGATTAAAAGGCGCGAAGACCATTTACGCGATTTACGCCAAGTCTTCGAGCGTCTCCGGCAATACGGGCTAAAGATGAACCCCATGAAATGCACCTTTGGCGTATCCAGCGGCAAGTTTCTCGGCTTCGTCGTCGATACCGAGGAATTGAGGTGGACCCCAACAAGATTAAAGCAATCTGGGAGCTTCCACCACCTAGTAACATCACCGAGCTCAGGTCCTTCTAAGGGAGGCTGACCTATATTCGGAAGTTTATCTCTAACCTCTCCGGTCGATGCGCGCCTTTCGACAAGCTGATGAAGAAAGATGCCATGTTTATATGAGACTCTGAATGCCAGGTGACTTTTGAGCAAATCAAGGAGTACCTCCTTACTCCCCCAGTTCTGGGGGCACCAGTTAAGGGTAAACCCCTCATACTCTATATTGTTGCCATGATGCCTCCCTAGGAGCTCTGCTGGCACAAGTCAATGAGGAAGGTAAAGAGCAACCCCTCTATTACCTCAACCAGAAGCTAATCGGTGCCGAGTACCGATATTCCCCCATCGAGAAGGTCTGCTTGGCATTAGTGTTCGCATCAAAAGCTACAACATTACCTCATGTCCCATCGAGTTGAGCTTATATCCAAGCACGACCCCCTGAAGTATCTCCTTCGACAACCCATCCTCTCAGGCAGACTGGGAAGGTGGGCTCTCCAACTGATGGAATACGACATTACTTATATTCCTAGAAAAGCAATCAAGGGACAGGGTATGGCTGAATTCTTGGCAGCCCATCCAGTGCCGGATGACTTACCTTTCAGCTCAAAGCTCCCGGACGAGGAGTCCCTTGATGTTCAATCACAAAAATCGGTTGAAAAGAGCAAAGATGTCTTGCATTACTGGCAGCAAAGTGCTCTTACAACAAGTGTACTTTGTTAGGAGCTCTACTTTGATGGCGCTTCCCAAGGGATTACCCGGAGCATCCAGGATCCAGCCACCATGGCAGGTGCCGATATTGTTTTCCTTACTCCTCAGGGCAAAGTTTTGTACAACTCCCGTGCTCTCATGAAATCACTGACCAATAATGAAGCTGAGTATGAAGCTCTACTCATTGGGCTCTAGATGGCTCTCCACATGGGCATCAAATGCCTCAAAGCCTACGGGGACTCCCAGCTAATAGTCTGGTAGGTCCTCGGCATCTATGACGTACGGAAACCGGAGTTCATTCCGTACCACGCCGCTGTCACTAGATTAACCCAGAAATTCTATTTCTTTTAAATAGATCATATCCCTAGAAGCAGCAATGCTCAGGCAGACGCCCTGGCGAAACTGGCTACAACCATCAAGCTCCAGCCCGAGGGTGAGGTCGACATCGTCATCAAACACAGAAGACTGATGCCGAGCTCACTCGAAGACCACATCGGTCTCACCATTTATGAGGTCCACAACCTTGACCAGGACACTCCTGCAGAAGAGGAGGATTGGTGTGTGCCTATCGTCAAATTCAAGAAAGGGTGGCTCCCTCCTGACCGGGCTCAAAGAGTCCAATTGCTCCGCCGAGCGACCTCCTATGAGTTGATTGGCGACTCCCTGTACCGACTCATCCACGAGAAGGACAAGTCAATTCTCATGAGATGCATCTCTCCAGCGGAGGCTCAATCCATCATGCAGGAGGTTCACTCCGGATTGTGCGACATGCACCAGGCCGAAGACCGAATGAAGCACATCATTAAGCTCAAGGGTTTCTATTGGCCAACCATGTATGTTGATTGTGTCCAGTACGCCCGTACATGCCATCAATGCCAAGCCTTTGGCCCAATACCCAGAAAACCTCCCAATCCACTGCGTCCTACAGCCCCCACTTGGCCCTTTGCTGAGTGGGGCATGGACATCACGGGGCCTTTCCCGCCATCTTCCAAGGGCCATAAATACATCTTGGCCACCACTGACTATTTCTCTCACTGGCCAGAGGCTCTTCCCTTGCGGGAGGTCACCGGCGAAGTGGTTGCCAGATTTGTTCGGCACAACATCATCTACCGGTTCGGTACCCCCAGTCGCATTGTGTCCGACAATGGGACACCATTCAAAAATAGGGCCGTATACCAGTTAGCGGCCAAGTTTCACATCGACTGGAGAACCTCTTCGATCTACAACCCCCAGGCCAACGGCTTAGCGGAAGCCTTCAACAAGATCCTCTGCAAGCTCCTAGCTAAAATGGTTAGCCACCGGAAACGTGATTGGGGTGAGAAGGTCTTCGAGGCACTATGGGCCTACCGGATGATCTACAAAACTCCTACGAGGTCTTCGCCGTTCTCCCTCGCCTATGGGGCAGAAGCTGTTATCCCCATCAAAGTCCAGTTAGCCTGCTACCGCGTGGCGGTCCACACCGGCCTCACCGGCCCAGATGAAAATGAATACCAGAGAAGACTAGAAGAGCTCACCGACCTGGAAGGCAAACGGCTCGAAGCCTATAAACACCTACAAGTATACTAGGCCCGTATGACTTGAGCCTATGATAAGCTCGTCAAGCAGCGAGCCTTCAAGCAAGGTGACCTCGTCATGATCAAGGAAACGGGAGTCATGGCAAGGTGCCCCAGTGGAAAATTGTAGCCGAATTGGCGAGGTCCATACATCATCCTCAACATCTATAAGGGCGGGGCCTACACGGTCATCAACCATAAAGGTCACAGACCCTTCCCGCCTCTCAATGGCAAGCATATGAAGCTATACTATGCAACCGAACATGAGTTCACGCGATAGCCAGACTAAGGCACACGTCCCAGCTACTACCAGTGAGGCCGGCCTTCCCCTGTGAAGGGTCTAACTAGCCAGTCCTTCCAGCCTTCAATTCCCAACCAAGCAGTAGGGCCAGCCAAGCCCTCCCAGAACCACTATCGGGCATTTTTGGGAACTAATTCCCTACCTTTGTTCTCGTCACAACGAGAGCAAGGGCATGCTGCGCCGGTAACAATCCAGCCGTTAGGCTCCCAGGTAAGTAAAAAAAAAGGAACAAAAAAAACAAAATAATGGGTTTAAAAATAGAGATACCCAAGCAGACTCAGGCATCCTCTTTTGCAAGGAGGCTACTGGGGGCAAAAAGGCCAGTAACCCGGCTGAGGTGAAAACCTGAAAGGGCACCTCAGGTAAAATGGGGAAACCCCTCAACGTGAAAACTCACGAAGGCTCATCGAAAAAAAGCCAAAGGGGGTCGGCTCTGGCAAAAACCCGAAAGGGCGGTAGAGCCGATAACGAGAAAGTCTTCCTTGTTGTGTCCCCTGATTTTGATGATAACTGTCACATCCCGACACGGAATATCGAGGGCGCGACGAGTCGTAAACACGCGTGTCGATCAGAGCATGTACAATTTTAGTTCTAAAGTCAGAAATGAACGGGAAAATGATACTTTTATTCCATCAAAATGAAGTTACATCACTAATTCGTAAGCCATAAAGGCAATTACAAACTTCCAATCCCAAAGTACATCATTCTTGTAAAACACTAATGATCTACATAAACCTAGGTAAAAAGGAAAATCACTCTCTCACTCTTGCCCATTCCCTTGTACATTTTCATTTCCTGCAACAATTAACCAAAACGTAGGGTGAGCTAAAAGCTCAGTAGGATTTTATATCTCTATGAACCAGGCAATCTTTAAGTGTTAGCAATTTAAACAATTTTCTAACTTGTATCGGGAAGTGTATAAACATGAATAGAATTTCCAAGTAATTGAGATGATATGATATCAAGATGAATTTCCAAGTAATGACTTTGAACAAGTAAGGAATTTCATGTAATTGGCCATTTTCACGCAAGTCAAGTAATTCATGTAATTTTCAAGTAAACAAGTAACAAGTAAACAAGTACGAATAGTGGAATGCCGTATCAAGTAAATCTATCATGCACTTTGGTGCAATGCCACACCATTGGTCAATCAACTCCCATGGGCACAAGTACTTTCGGGCTCTCCCCCCAGGACCAGACCGGGCCCCATTAATGCCAGGCATTGAGTCAGTGGATCATAAGATCCCAAGTACGTTTAGACATCCACTTATATAATTATGGCCAACGAATTTCAAGGATAAGCTAATTTGTAAAAAGTACAGATCTGACAAAAATTTCAGAAGTAGCAAGAGAAGTGAATAATAATTTTTAAGGCATAATGTTTAACGACATTAAGTCGTGGAATTCAAGAAAGAATGGTAACTAGGAAGAAAAATCAAGTAATTAGAGTTTAATAGAATTAATTTGATTCCATGGTTTAATATTATGTGCATTAGATTTACAAGTGTTTAGACATGTTTACAGGAAATTTTTGTACTTTAAAGATGCATTAGTTAGCCAAAATGGTGATTTATTATAATAATCAGAATTTAATTATGAAAATAAGTTTTTAAGTTGAAAATAATTCTAACTTACTGAAAATAATATTAACATGCTATGAATGATTTTCATATATTACTTTACTGGTAAGATGATAAAAATAAATTTTTCATACTGGATTTAATTTTTACATGCTGAAAATTAATTATTAACATGCTAAAATTAATACTTAACATGCTAAAATAATTAACTTATTGATAGGATGATAAGATAAGTTTACCATGCTGATTAATGAAATTCTCTTATAACCACATAAATTTTATCATGCTGAAAATCATTTTCTATATTTATTTACTAATTATTTGATAGGAAAATAGAATTATCATGCTGAAAAATAGTTTTAATAAACTGAAAATAATTACAACATGCCAAAAATAATTCTAACATGCTGGAATAATTTTACAATACTGGAAGAAAATTTATCATGCTGGAAGTATTTTTCATGCATCAATTTACTAATTATTTAATAGGAAATTAGGTTTCATATGTACAAAAAATAGCTTTAAATAGATTTTGACATGCTGAAATTAATTTTTATATCTCAGTATGTATAAAATGATTTTATCATATTGGGAGTCATTTTTAACATGCTGGAAATAATTTTAACATGTTGGAAATGATTTTTAGTATGCATAAACTAATGTGGTGAAAATTACATTTTTACATGTAAAAATAATTTCATTCTATAAAACTAAATTTTTAACATGCTGTAAGAATTAAAACATGCTAATATTACCTTTTCTTACTTTTGGTTACTATATACGTGCAATTAACGTGAATTTTCAAAGGGTATAGTTCTTATTGTATAGTGACTTAAGTTTAGTCCCACATTGGAAGTTACAAAAACCTTGCATGGCTTTATATGTTGGAGAGCTCACCCTTGGGTCAGGACCCAAGGGGCATAGGATGTGGGCTTGAGTTGTGAATTGATACAAAACTAGTAATATATATATATATATATATATTTATATATATTTATATATTTATTTATTTATGCCGTGCCGAGCCGAGCCGAGGTGCGGCGAAAGCTAAAGCTTGCGGCTATTTTTCTTTGAAGCGTGACCTGAAGAACGCGCTAGCCAGTGCTAGCGTGATCATGTCTATATATATATATATATATATATATATATGTTTTCATATTATATTATTTTGACCCCCGAAGACCCGGGGTTAATGGTCTGAACGCGCTAGGGGAGACTAGCGCGTTCATGAAGAACGCGCTAGGTACCTATAGCGCGACTAGGAAAGTATATTTTTTTTGAAAATTTGGTCAAAGGGACGGGGTCTGTATGAACGCGCTATATCGGGGCAGCGCGTTCAGAAGGCGCTACTGAGGTATAGCGTGTTCTGGACCTGATGAAAAAATGGGAATACCCCTCCAATCGAATGACCATAACTTACTCATTTTATAACAGAATTTAACAAATGAGCTATCAATGGAAAGAGGACAGAAAAATGAATAACATGGCATGATTTAATTAGAGTTTAGCCTGAGGGACACCTACCTTTAGACGGATCTAAAGAAATATCCCCAAATATAGGAAAACCCTTTGATCTTCCATATCTCCCTTCAAATCTCCACCAATCTTTGCAGCAGCGTATACTTAACCTCCAAGGATGGTTTGAGGGTCGAATGAGGTTCTATTTATAGCCAAAACTTGGCCAAATGTGTCAAGATTCCTTGCCTAACAATGCCAAACTTTTCAACTCCGAATTAGAAGAAAAATGCCATTTCTCCTCTTAATCTAGCCCATCTTATGTGTGAAAACAATGCAATTTCGGCTGGTCTATGGTGGGCTGTTAGGTAAGGGTCGATTTTTGAGTCAAACTTCTAGAAATGGGGTTATTATAATCCCTTAAATATCATATTAAACACATGTTACGAATTTAAGGTTAATTTAACCTTTATTGAATCCTTTAACCATTAATTCAGCCCATTATGCATTATCCAATGGGCCAATTGTAATCTTAATCCATTACATGGACTTTTATTGGGCTTACTATGATTTATCTAAGGTCTAAAGCATTTAATATCTATTTAATTCTAGTTAATTCAAGTAAATTTAATAATCTAGCTTATTTCATATAGTAAAATTATAATTTGATTATTACATGAAAATTTTAATTACATAATGAAATTAAAAATTTTACTTCTCATTTTTAAATTTTGGGTTTCTACATCCTCCTCCACTTAAAAGAATTTGGTCCTCCAAATTCACATTATATAACTAAAATTCAAAAATTCGAATAGAAAGGTCGAATTTCTAACCTGAGAATAAATCCGGGTATTTCTTCTTGATGGATTCTTCTAATTCCCAGGTTGCTTCCTCGAACCCACACTTGCTCCATTGGACTTTCACCATCGGTATGGCCCGATTTCTTAGTTGGTGTAATTTTCGATCCAGTATCTTGATCGGTCTTTCTTTATATGATAAGTCTTTTTGGAGTTTCAATTTTTCAAATTGAATCACATGTGAAGGGTCATAGACGTATTTCCTTAGCATTGATACATGGAATACGTCGTGTACACCGGCCAATTGAGGAGGTAAGGCCAGCTTGTATGCTACCTCGTCGATTCTCTCTAGAATCTCGAAAGGGCCGATAAATCTCGGACTTAGCTTTCCTTTGATGCCAAATCTTCTAATTCCACGGGTGGGTGAGATCTTTAAGAAGACATGCTCCCCCACTTGGAATTCAAGGTCTCTCCTCCGATTGTCGGCGTAGCTCTTTTACCTTGATTGGGCGACCTTTAACCTTTCTTGTATTAACTGGACTTTGTCAGTTGTGTCTTGGACAATGTCGGGACCAATCAATCCCTTGTCACCAACCTCGCTCCAGCATAGAGGCGATCTGCAACTTCGGCCATATAATGCTTCGAATGGTGCCATTTGAATACTCGACTGATAGCTATTGTTATAAGCGAACTCAGTTAGCGATAAGTGTTCATGCCAACTACCACCGAAGTCAATCATGCATGCTCTCAACATATCTTCAATAATTTGATTCGTCCTCTTGGTTTGTCCATCCGTCTGAGGGTGAAAAGCTGTACTAAACCTTAGTCTAGTACCCATAGACGATTGTAAACCCTTCCAGAAGTGAGAGGTGAATCTCGGATCTCGGTCCGAAATAATAGAGCTTGGAATACCATGCAGCCTTACGATCTCCTTGATATATAAAGCGGCTAGAACATCCACAGTCCATCTAGTCTTGATAGATAGAAAGTGAGCGGACTTTGTTAACCGATCCACAATTACCCATATAGCATCAAAACCATTTCGGGTCTTTGGTAAACCAACAATGAAATCCATACCGATACTATCCCATTTCCATTCCGGTATTTCGAGAGGCTTGAGCTTGCCAGCCGGTTTGAGGTGTTCGGCCTTGACTTGTTGACAAACCAAACATCAGCTTACGAACTCGGCTACCTCTCTCTTCATATTAGGCCACCAAAATGTTCTCTTGAGGTCTTGGTACATTTTTGTAGCACCGGGGTGAATAGTGTACCTTGACCGATGTGCTTCTTCTAGGATTTTACCCTTGATAGTAGAACAATCGGGTATATAAGTTCTTCCTTTGAATAATAGCCTTCCATCATTAGTCAAAAGGAAATCTGGTCGTTGATCTAATTTGTCTTTAATTTCAATGATCATCGGATCATCACCTTGCCGTTCCTTAACTTCTGAGAGTAACTCGGGTTGGAGTCGAATATTAGCAATAAAGACTCCGCCTTCCTTCTCCTCCATATTGAGGTTTAAGTTGGCCATTTCTTCAAGTAGATGCCATTCTTTAACCATCAAGCTCGATAATAAAGCCATTGGTTTTCGGCTAAGTGCATCAGCTACAACATTACCTTTTCCTGGGTGATATTGTATAGAGAAGTCGAAATCCTTTAAATATTCCAACCACCGTCTTTGTCTCATATTGAGCTCCTTTTGAGAGAATAAATATTTGAGACTCTTGTGATCAGAATACACCGCAAAGGCTTCGCCATAGAGATAATGTCGCCAGATCTTCAAAGCAAAGACCACAGCTGCCAGCTCTAGGTCATGTACGGGATAATTTTCCTCATGTTTCTTCAATTGCCGTGAAGAATAAGCTATGACCTTACCGTGGTGCATTAATACGCAACCTAGGCCAATTCCAGATGCATCAGCATACACTTTGAATCCTCCTCCTTCCGTAGGTAATGTGAGAATAGGAGCAGTCGTCAGATAATCCTTTAAAGTTTGAAAGCTTTTCTCGCATTCCTCGGACCATATAAAAGGATTCTCCTTCCTTGTCAATCTTGTTAAAGATACTGCGATCTTTGAGAAATCCTTGATAAATCTTCGATAATATCTAGCCAATCCCAAGAAGCTTCGAATTTTCGTCACACTAGTAGGTCTTTCCCAGTTCTTTACGACCTCGACCTTTGAAGGATCGACGGTGATACCATTCCGAGAAATTATGTGACCGAGAAAAGAAACTTCCTCCAACCAGAAATCACACTTACTTAATTTGGCATAAAGCTTGTGATCTCTTAATAATTGAAGGGCCTTCTTGAGATGTTCCTAATGTTCTTCCTTTGACTTGGAGTAGATCAAAATGTCGTCAATGAAGACAACCACAAATTGATCGAGGTACGGCCTGAATACGCTATTCATCATTTGCATAAATGCGGCAGGCGCATTAGTTAAGCCAAAAGGCATAACGGTGAACTCGTAATGTCCATACCTACTCTGGAATGCAGTCTTGTGAATATCACTTTCTTTGATCTTCAATTGATGATAACCAGATCGAAGGTCGATCTTTGAGAAATATCGCGCTCCAGAAATCTGGTCGAATAATTCATCAATCCTCGGCAATGGATATTTATTCTTGATGGTGAGTTGATTCAATTGCCGATAATCAACACATAGTCTCATCGAACCATCCTTCTTCTTGACAAATAAGACCGGGGCTCCCCAAGGTGAAGTACTTGGTCGGATAAACCCCCTTTTTAATAACTCCAATAGTTGATCTTTTAATTCTTTCATTTCTACGACAGACATATGGAGCTTTAGAAACGGGTGCCGCTCCCGGAATTAAATCAATAGAGAAAATCACTTCTCTCTCGGGTGGAATACCAGGCAACTCGCCCGGAAATACATCAGAATAATCCTGAACGATAGGAATGTCCTTTAGAATGGGTTCCATGTGCTCGGTCATAGTGATAGAAACTAAGAAACCGACACAACCCTTCCTCAATAATTTCTCGGCTTTGAGGTCCGAAATTAGAGGTATGTGCTTGGAATGCCGGGTGCCAGAAAATAGAAGGTCGGGGTAACCCATAAAAGTTACCGTACCCAACTTGCAATTGACACTAGCTCCATGTGTAGATAGCCAATCGGCACCCAAAATAACATCATATCCTTCCATCTCCATGCATACCAAATCAGCGGGTAAGCTATAGCCGCTAATTAAAATTTCACTATTAGGATAGAAGTGTTTAATCTCCGTTCCCGTTCTAATAGGGGTAGTGATAGTGAGTGTAGAATTTAATGGAACATGCTTCATAGGTAAAAGACCAGTAAATCTTCTAGATATAAAAGAATGCGTAGCTCCGGTGTCAAATAAGACAGAGGCAGGCTTGGAGTATATGAAAAGAGTACCTTCCACAATACCTCCTTCCTCGGTAGGTTCCTTACCCATAAGGGCTTGAAGTCTTCCTGGCTTCTTGGCAATAATAGGAAGCCTTGCCGATGATGGAGCTTGCTCGTTGAGAAGAGGGAAATTCGGGATCCTATGCTCCCGACTCCCGCATCGAAGACATGCACCGAACTTTCTCCAACATTCCTCAGCTTTATGTCCGGGCTTCTCGCAGTATTTGCATAATTCTTTTGATGTTGCCGATATAGGGACAATTTGCTTGTCGAATGTCCTCGATTTCTTGTCCCCTTGAAAGTTACGTCCACCTTTGTTGAAATTTCGTCCATCCTTGATGAAATTATGCCCGTCATTGGACCTTTTCTTCCCGAAGGAAGGTTTGAAACTTCCGGACCCAGTAACTTGCTCTCTCTTGGCTTCCCTTCCTCGGATGCGATCCGATAACTCCGTTGCATCTTCTAGGAGTTGTGCTCTCCGTACCATATCAAAATATGATTGAATATCCATCGGGGCGAGTTGAGTAATATAATGCATCTTAAAGCCATTAAGAAATCTCCGTGCCTTCATTTTGTCAGTACCCACGAGATGTGGAGCGTACCGAGATAATCTCAAAAATTGAGCTTCATATTCCGCAACTGATAAACCCCTTTGCTTCAAAGCGGCAAACTCGGTAGCCTTCCTTTCTTGTACTCGGTCGGAGAAGTATTTACTATTGAAGTGTTCCATGAACTCTTCCCATAGAATTTGATCGTACGGTAAAGTAGCTTCGACCGATTCCCACCAGGCACATGCATCCCTTTCCAGTTGGAAAGTAGCGAGTAGGACCTTCTCCTCGTCAGCGCATTGCATGACTCGGAATATCCTCTCGATCTCCTTAATCCAGTGTTCGGCTTCATCCGGATCCGTAGATCCTGCGAACTTGGGAGGGTTCATGCTTCGGAAATTCCTATGCAAATCTCCCGCTCCTCGGTTTGCTCCTCCCTGAGCAACCTGTTGGAGGGCTTGGGTTAAGCCTTGAACCGTGCGCTGCATCTCACGCCATTGAGCTCTCTCGGCGGTCATTTACAAGAATTAGCCTGAAACCATAATTCCAAGGTTTATTATTTTTGTTTTGATATTTATTTCCTGATAATTCCCTTTTCCTTAAAACTTAACCCGTGTTTCTACCCAAATCATACTGGGAAAGTTCAAGATCTATTAATTTTCTAGATATTGATCTAGAACCTATGTTAGAGGGAAATTTATGTTTAAGAATGAACCTATAATTGTGAAACCTAGGATTTTATGTAACCTAGGCTCTGATACCACAAAGACTGTCACGTCCCGACGCGGAATATCGAGGACGCGACGAGTCGTAAACACGCGTGTCGATCAGAGCATGTACAATTTTAGTTCTAAAGTCAGAAATGAACGGGAAAATGATACTTTTATTCCATCAAAATGAAGTTACATCACTAATTCATAAGCCATAAAGGCAATTACAAACTTCCAATCCTAAAGTACATCATTCTTGTAAAACACTAATGATCTACATAAACCTAGGTAAAAAGGAAAATCACTCTCTCACTCTTGTCCATTCCCTTGTACATTTTCATTTCCTACAACAATTAACAAAAACGTAGGGTGAGCTAAAAGTTCAGTAGGATTTTATATCTCTATGAACCAGGCAATCTTTAAGTGTTAGCAATTTAAACAATTTTCTAACTTGTATCGGGAAGTGTATAAACATGAATAGAATTTCTAAGTAATTGAGATGATATGATATCAAGATGAATTTCCAAGTAATGACTTTGAACAAGTAAGGAATTTCATGTAATTGGCTATTTTCACACAAGTCAAGTAATTCATGTAATTTTCAAGTAAACAAGTAACAAGTAAACAAGTACGAATAGTGGAATGCCGTATCAAGTAAATCTATCATGCACTTTGGTGCAATGCCACACCATTGGTCAATCAACTCCCATGGGCACAAGTACTTTCGGGCTCTCCCCCCAGGACCAGACCGGGCCCCATTAATGCCAGGCATTGAGTCAGTGGATCATAAGATCCCAAGTATGTTTAGACATCCACTTATATAATTATGGCCAACGAATTTCAAGGATAAGCTAATTTGTAAAAAGTACAGATCTGACAAAAATTTCAGAAGTAGCAAGAGATGTGAATAATAATTTTTAAGGCATAATGTTTAACGACATTAAGTCGTGGAATTCAAGAAAGAATGGTAACTAGGAAGAAAAATCAAGTAATTAGAGTTTAATAGAATTAATTTGATTCCATGGTTTAATATTATGTGCATTAGATTTACAAGTGTTTAGACATGTTTACAGGAAATTTTTGTACTTTAAAGATGCATTAGTTAGCCAAAATGGTGATTTATTATAATAATCAGAATTTAATTATGAAATAAGTTTTTAAGTTGAAAACAATTCTAACTTACTGAAAATAATATTAACATGTTGTGAATGATTTTCATATATTACTTTACTGGTAAGATGATAAAAATAAATTTTTCATACTGGATTTAATTTTTACATGCTGAAAATTAATTATTAACATGGTAAAATTAATACTTAACATGCTAAAATAATTAACTTATTGATATGATGATAAGATAAGTTTACCATGCTGATTACTGAAATTCTATGATAACCACATAAATTTTATCACGATGAAAATCATTTTTGTATATTTATTTACTAATTATTTGATAGGAAAATAGAATTATCATGCTGAAAAATAGTTTTAATATACTGAAAATAATTCCAACATGCCAAAAATAATTCTAACATGCTGGAATAATTTTACCATACTGGAAGAAATTTTACAATGCTGGAAGTATTTTTCATGCATCAATTTACTAATTATTTAATAGGAAATTATGTTTCATATGCACAAAAAATAGCTTTAAATAGATTTTAACATGCTGAAAATAATTTTTATATCTCAGTATGTATAAAATGATTTTATCATATTGGGAGTCATTTTTAACATGTTGGAAATAGTTTTAACATGTTGGAAATGATTTTTAGTATGTATAAACTAATGTGGTGAAAATTAGATTTTTACATGTAAAAATAATTTCATTCTATAAAAATAAATTTTTAACATGCTGTAAGAATTAAAACATACTAATATTACCTTTTCTTACTTTTGGTTACTATATACGTGCAATTAACGTGAATTTTCAAAGGGTATAGTTCCTATTGTATAGTGACTTAAGTTTAGTCCCACATTAGAAGTTACAAAAACCTTGCATGACTTTATATGTTGGAGAGCTCACCCTTGGGTCCGGACCCAAGGGGCTTAGGATGTGGGCTTGAGTTGTGAATTGATACAAAACTAGTAATATATATATATATATATATATATATTTATTTATTTATTTATTTGTGTCGTGCCGTGTCGAGTCGAGCCGAGGTGCGGCGAAAGCTAAAGCTTGCGGCTATTTTTCTTTGAACGCGCTGGCCCTGGCCAGCGCGACCTGAAGAACGCGCTAGCCAGTGCTAGCGCGATCATGTCTATATATATATATATATATATATATATATATATATATATATATATATATATATATATATATATATATATATATATATATATATATATATATATATATATATATATCTTTTCATATTATATTATTTTGACCTCCGAAGACCCGGGGTTAATGGTCTGAACACGCTAGGGGAGACTAGCGCGTTCATGAAGAATGCGCTAGGTACCTATAGCGCGAGCAGGAAAGTATATTTTTTTTGAAAATTTTGTCAAAGGGTCGGGGTCTGTATGAACGCGCTATATCGGGGCAGCGCGTTCAGAAGGCGCTACTGAGGTATAGCGCGTTCTGGACCTGATGAAAAAACGGGAATACCCCTCCAATCGAATGACCATAACTTACTCATTTTATAACGGAATTTAACAAATGAGCTATCAATGGAAAGAGGACAGAAAATCGAACAACATGGCATGATTTAATTAGAGTTTAGCCTGAGAAACACCTACCTTTAGATGGATCTAAAGAAATATCCCCAAATATAGGAAAACCCTTTGATCTTCCAAATCTCCTTTCAAATCTCCACCAATCTTCGCAGCAGCGTATACTTAACCTCCAGGGATTATTTGAGGGTCGAATGGGGTTCTATTTATAGCCAAAACTTGGCCAAATGTGTCAAGATTCCTTGCCTAACAATGCCAAACTTTCCAACTCCAAATTAGAAGAAAAATGCCATTTCTCCTCTTAGTCTAGCCCATCTTAGGTGTGAAAACAATGCAATTTCGGCTGGTCTAAGGTGGGCTGTTAGGTAAGGGTCGATTTTTGAGTCAAACTTCTAGAAATGGGGTTATTATAATCCCTTAAATATCATATTAAACACATGTTACGAATTTAAGGTTAATTTAACCTATATGTAATCCTTTAACCATTAATTCAGCCCATTATGCATTATCCAATGGGCCAATTGTAATCCTAATCCATTACATGGACTTTTATTGGGCTTACTATGATTTATCTAAGGTCTAAAGCATTTAATATCTATTTAATTCTAGTTAATTCAAGTAAATTTAATAATCTAGCTTATTTCATATAGTAAAAATACAATTTGATTATTACATGAAAATTTTAATTACATAATGAAATTGAAAATTTTACTTCTCATTTTTAAATTTTGGGTTTCTACAATAATAGATCATAAATCAGTAGTAGATATTTGAGAAATATCTAACTTATTTTGGTTTGATGAATTGACTAATCAAGTGCAAAAGAATCTCTCCAAGTGATGTCTCGACACGGCCTAATGATGTCTCGACACATCTAGAAGAGATTGTGTTAGATCTCCAATGCTTGAGCTCCGGCATAAAAGAATGTATCGACACATCTAACCCATGTCTCGACACATCCACAAGAAATCAAGCCGAAGCCGTTCTGTGTAAGACTCTGGACTCACTAATGTATCGACACACTGAGTGAAAAGTGTCGACACACTCGTGTGAAAATCTCTGCACTTGGCGCTTCTGTCTCGACACCCTCATGCGAGAACTCTGCACATGGCTCACATGTCCCGACACCTTTTGGTGTTGTATCTACACATCAGCCATGGATCTTCAAGACACTCACTAAATGTCCCGACACACTGAGTGTAAAGCGTCGACACATCAACGTTCAACCAGAATGTGTTTGAAACCGGTAAAAGCTATCTTCAAGGCTTTCAAAGGGATGTCCCGACACACTGAGTGTAAAGCGTCGACACATCAACGTTCAACCAGAATGTGTTTGAAACCGATAAAAGCTATCTTCAAGGCTTTCAAAGGGATGTCTCGACACACTGACAGGAAAGTTTCGACACACTTGGTTCGACCAGAACGGATCTGAATCCGACGGAAGCTATCTTCAAGATATAGAACTTAATCCAGAGGATCCGTTTGCTCTGAAAAAAGCCGTCAAAGTGCTTCTGTGTCAGAAGACTGTGATTTGGCAGAGACATCCTCTGAAGAAGATCGTACCTTGGCTGCTATGGTCTCTTACCTACCCACATTCCTGCAGACTTGATAGAATGGAAGTCAACTATGCAAATGGAAGCAGATCAAATAATGTGGATGTGACATTCTGAGTGTTGCTTGAAAAGTGGACAACGTTGGTGTCGCCCTAGGACACCAATATATGAGGAGCATGAGCTCCAATTCGAAAAAGCAGCAAGCAAGCAAGATGAAAAACAAAAAGCTGGAAGACTTGTTGAGGAAGCTAGCCTCCTTCCTGATGATGTTGGTGTGAGCACTTGAAGAAGAAGATGATTCTCTTCCTCACGATGGGAGATCTTCTCACAAGCAGAATGGTTTCGTGAAGCTCCATCCATATCTCTGAAAAAGCTTGAAGTTTAATCAACCTTCTTCCTCAAGGGTGGTGGTGAAGATCCAGGAAGAAGAAGAATAAAGCCAAGGACCCCCCCAAGCTCTTTCTCAGACAAGAGACTTTCCTTTCATTGTGTTTTACCACGATACTCTATCTGGCTGTTCCATTTTCAGCTTACTTTTCTTCAAAACAAACTCCATTGCTCTTGATCCCTACCTGCGTGTAGGAAGACATACGGTGTTGACATCGGTCTGTGTTTTGGGTTGTAATATCTCAAGCTGTGTGGCAGCGGAGTGTGAGAGTGTTTCTTTCAGTAGAAGCTGTGAATCAGCGGGTGTGCGTTGACACCAGTGAAGCCTCACCGTATTGTGTGAGGGGTGGACGTAGGTCTCTAGGTTGAGACCGAACCACCTTAAAGATCTTATCTTGTGGATTGATTTCTCTATTGTTCCTACGGTAGAAGCTTGATAGGTCTGTTTCCAGACATCATGTGTGTATCTAGCTTCTTAGCTATTAACTAATATCTGTCTCATAATCAGTTGTGTTAAATCTAGTTTTATTTTCGCAAAGAAGGGTAAAAAGGGGCTGATCTATTCACCCTTCCCCTCTAGATCTGCCTATCACCACTCAACATGTGGTATCAGAGCTAGTCTCTCTGTATGTGGTCTAACTACCTTGAGAGAACTGGTGATATGGCTACTAAAGGCCCTATGGCTAAAGGACATTCAGTAAATAGACCTCCCTATTTCACTGGGACAAATTATCCTTACTGGAAAAATCGCATGCAGGTCTTCATTAGAGCCCAGGATCATGAAGTCTGACGAGTGATCAACAAGAGACCATTTGAGCTACCTCCGGACGAAGATACATGGACTAAAGAACAAATCATGCAATCAACTCTGAACTGGGGTGCCAAGCACATCATGTAGTGCTCCCTTCATCCAACTGAGTACTCAAGGGTGTCAACTTGCAACACTGCAAAAGAAATGTGGGACCGCCTTGAGGTAATATATGAAGGGACACAGTAGGTACGTGTAACCAAAGCTAACATGTTGGTATCTGAATATGAGAAATTTAGAATGAAATCTGATGACTCCATTTCGGACATGTATGCTAGGCTAACCTTGCTCACTAATGGCTTGACTGAGCAAGGTAAGACCTATTATGAGCAGGAGATAGTAGGGAAGATTCTGAGATCACTAACTCCTATTTGGCATACAAAGGCCACTATAGTTGAAGAATCAAAAGACTTAACTACCATCAAGGTAGAAGAACTCATAGGGTCCCTGATGACCTATGAGATGAATCTGAAAAACAAAGAAGCTGAGGTAAGTAAAAAGAAGCCTCTTGCTCTTAAAGCTGGACCAAGCACCAAGGATCTATCTGATGATGAAGAGCCTTCAAGCAGCAACACTGAAGAAGATGAAGTTGCCCTATTGACAAGAAAGTTCAGAAGGTTTTTAAGAAAGGAAGGTACATGCTTCACTAAGAAGAAGCCCCAGGTAAAAAGAGGGTTCATGCCAAGACCTAAAAATGCTAAAAAAAACTTGAAAAGCTTGTGTGCTACTCTTGCAGGAAACCAGGACACATCATGTCTGAGTGTCCGGAAGGAAATAAGAAAGCCATGCCTAGGTAGAAGAGCAAGAAGAAGCAGGCCATGGTATGCACTTGGAGTGATGAAGAAGAAGAAGAAACTGAAGACAACTCCTTTGAAGAGGGAAAAGATGATCTCTGCCTAATGGCCAAAAGTGAAAATGACAGCGAGGTGAGCTCTCCCTTTGAGTACTTTTCCACCGATGATTGGGAAGAAGCTTACTTTGAATTGATGAACAAATATGAAGTATACATAAAACAAAACAAAACCTTAAAGAAGAAGGTTGAATCATGTGGGCATGATAAAACTCTCAATGAAAAGATAATCTCTTTAGAAACTGAAATTGAAGATCTAAGAAAAATGAATGAGAATCTTGAAGAAGGAAGAAAAGAAATGAGAGATTTGGAAGATGAAAATGAAAGGCTAAGAGATGAAATTGATGAATTGAAATTAAAAATGCAAAGCTATGTAAAGGACAACAATCTGTGCAATGAAAAGTCTGAAGCCTTTAAATAGGTCAATTCTCAACTGTTGAAAGAAAATGAGAAACTTCAAAAGGACCTAGCAGATAAACAAACCTCTCTTGAAAAATTTATTGATGGGAGTGAAAACTTGAATGCCCTGCTAGGAACCAAAATAAACTTCAACAGAGAAGGGCTAGGATATGAGCCTACCAAAAAGAAAATATTTGGGCTAAAGACCACCACCTTTGTATTATCTTCCGAAGCATCAACCTCCAAATCAACACACCAAGAAAACGTTGAAAACAAAGGAAAAGAAAAGATAGGAGAACCAATCAACAAAACTTTCCAACAACCCAAAAAGGTTTACAAACAATCCCAAACAGGTCGACACCCGTCCAGGCCTCAGCCTACACATCACAAAGGAAGAGATAGTTACAATGCTAGAACAGGTCGGGACACTCCATGGAATAGGTCAACACCCACCTGGTCAAACGCCCAACAATACCCCAGGTCTGCACCAACAGGTCGACAGTTTCCATACAGGAGGTTGACACATCCCTTATCCAGATACCATTATAGACAGTGGACATGTCGAGACTTTGCCTTCTACAGACCGACACCTCCATGGGTAAGGAACACAAATGTTCCCTATGGTCATAGGTTCACTCAACCTCAACGACCTAGGCAATATGATACCTCCTATTCATCTAGACCAACCAACTGGAACAGATGGTGAAATCAACAAACCTCCTCCACCACTTCCAAAAGTCACAAAGTCCAAAAGACTAAAGAGAAGAAAAATCTGAACTCCCAACAAAGCAAAGATGCTAAGAAAGTTTGGATTTCAAAATCCGTTTTATCTTGCTTTACAGAAATGAAGAAGTTATTGGGACCCAACTGTCCTTGGGTTCCAAACATTGTCACTTAATTCCTTGTGCAGGAGTGTCTTGCAGCCGTGCACAACTGTTGGTATCTTGACAGTAGCTGCTCAAGACACATGACTGGAGACAAAACCAAATTTTGTCTCCTGGTTGAAAAGGAAGGTGGACATGTCACCTTTGGAGGAAATAACAAAGGAAAAATCATTGGTTCAGGTAAAGTTGATAAGAACCCCTCTAACTCAATTGATAATGTATTACTTGTTGATGGTCTGGAGTACAACTTGCTGAGCATTAGTCAACTATGTGATAAAGGTCATACTGTAGTCTTTGACTCTAATGAATGTAGAATCTTGCAACCAAATTCAAAAGAAACCAAGTTTTCAGGTAAAAGAGTCAATAACGTATATATGATTGACTTAGATGACCCTGCTCACATAAATCTTTGTCTTGCTGCACCCAAATCTGAATTAGCTTGTTTCTGGCATCGCAGACTGGGACATGTTAATTACAACACTCTTCATAAATTGGTGAAGCATTCCATTGTCAAAGGTCTGCCTGAAATTAAATTCAAACTGAACGCTAAGATTTATGATGCATGTGCTCAAGAAAAACAGACTCAAAAGTCATTTAAAAGTAGAACTAAAAATTCATCTTCTAAACCACTTGAACTAATCCATATGGACTTGTTTGGTCCAACCAAAATAGCTAGCTTAAGTGGTAAAAGATATGGTTATGTCTTGGTAGATGATTTTACTAGATTCACTTGGGTATTCTATCTTGCATATAAGAATAATACCTTTGATGAGTTTCAGGCACTGTTTATGCAAGTGAAGCAAGATGGTAAGTTTAAAATTTTCAATATTATTTCAGATCATGGTGGTGAATTCGACAATGCTGACTTTGAAAATTTGTGTAGGTCTGAAGGAATCATTCATAAGTTTTCATCACCACGGACTCCTGAACAAAATGGGATTGTTGAGAGGAAGAATAGAACTCTCATAGAGATGGCACGTACAATGCTTGCTGAAAGGCATCTCCCAAGGGGATTTTGGGCAGAAGCGGTAAACACTGTATGTTATATCATCAACCGTTCAATGGTAAGGCCCCTCACCAAAATGACTCCATATGAGCTGCTGAAAGGTAAAAAGCCATCTCTATTTCACATGAAAGTATTTGGGTCAAAGTGTTTTGTTCATAACAATGATAAAAGAGTTCTGGACAAGTTTGAGCCCAAGAGTGAAGAAGGGATATTCCTTGGGTACTCCGACAAGTCTAGGGCTTATAGAGTCTACAATCTTAAGACCCTTTGTGTGGAAGAATCCCCTCACATCACTTTTGATGATTTTGATCATGACAACACTTGCAGGGAAGATGATGATGGGGAATTTCTGAACATAAAAGGAAAAGAAGAACTTCCACATGAGGAGACACAAACAAATGAAGACCAGGAAGAGCCAAGCAATGATCCGGTCATCGAAGCAGATGAAGGTAACACTCAGCCTGATTTAAGAGTGTTAAAAGACCATCCCTTAGAAAACATCTTAGGAAATCTACATGATCGAACCAAAACTAGGTCTCAGTTCAAAATTATGGATGAAATTGAACAACTTGCTCTTGTATCTCAAATTGAACCCAAAAATATTGTAGAGGCCTTAAAAGATGAAAACTAGATCAATTCCATGCATGATGAACTAAACCAGTTTGAAAGAAATAAGGTTTGGCATCTTGTTCCTAGACCTCAAGAGAAATCAGCCATAGGAACCAAATGAGTTTTCAGAAATAAACTAAGTGAAGATGGAAAGATAGTAAGAAACAAATCCAGATTGGTGGCTCAGGGGTATAATCAAAATTTGGCATAGATTATGAAGAATCTTTTACTCCTGTTGCTAGACTTGATCCCATTAGAATTTTGCTAGCATTTGCATGTTCTCATAAAATCAAACTGCAGCAAATGGATGTAAAGAGTGCTTTTCTAAATGGTCTTATTAAAGAAGAAGTCTATGTAGAGCAACCCCCCAGTTTTGAATGCACATGTTTCAAAGATCATGTTTATAAGTTGGACAGGGCTTTATACGGCTTGAAGCAGGCACCCAGAGCTTGGTACGACAGACTAAGCTAATATCTCATCAAATAAGGGTATTCAAGAGGTAATGTAGATCAGACACTATTCACCAAGAAACAAGGTAAAGATATCTTGATAGTTCAGATTTATGTGGATGATATAGTGTTTGGATCCACAAACCTCAAATGTGTGAGGAATTTGCTAAGCTCATGACCAATGAGTTTGAAATGAGTCTAATGGGTGAGCTACAATTTTTCCTTGGCTTGCATATTAATCAAAGCAATGAAGGCTATTTTATCAATCAAGCCAAATATGTGAAGGAGTTGCTGAAAAAGTTTGATCTGACCAACTGCAAACCATTAGGAACTCCAATGGGGACTGCCACTTCACTGGATGCAGATGAACAAGGTATTCTTGTAGATGCAAAGAAATATAGAGGTATGATTGGGTCATTACTCTATCTAACTGCATCTAGACCAGACATTCAGTTAAGTGTTTGCCTTTATGCTAGATTTCAGTCTAGTCCTAGAGAGTCTCACTTGACTGCTGTCAAGCGTATTTTTAGATACCTTGATGGCACTCTAGAATTGGGATTATGGTATCCTGCATCTTGTGAACTTTCACTTATTTCATATTTAGATGCAGATTATGCAGGATGCAAACTGGACCGCAAGAGCACTAGTGGCTATTACCAATTTCTCAATGGGTGTTTGGTTTCTTGAGTTTCCAAGAAACAGCACTCGGTTGCCCTCTCAACTGCAGAAGTAGAATATGTAGCTGCAGGGAGTTGTGGCACATAAGTACTATGGATCAAACACCAACTCCAAGACTATCTAATTGATCTTGGCTGTGTATCTATTCTGTGTGATAACACAAGTGCTATAAATCTTACAAAAAATCCAGTCGTGCACTCTAGGACTAAACACATTAAAATTAGGCATCACTTTATAAGGGATGAAGTTCTCAAAAATCACTTTGAGCTCCATTTTGTAGACTCAGAAAATCAGCTTGCAGATATCTTCACAAAGCCCTTAAGCAATGACAAGTTCACAACATTAAGGAGAGAGCTTGGTCTATGCAGACCTCAATCCACTCAGGTTTGAGCTATCAATTCCTCCTTCGATGCTCTGCCCACTTATCTTTACCATGTTTAGAACAAGCATATCTACTTTGATTTAGAACTGGTCCATTGGCTGTATGAATCTTGCTTTGAATAATGGTCACATTCAGAGGGAGCCTGCTTGTACTTATGAATGTTTTTAATTGAACATCATCTTCCGACTGCATGGTATATCAAATGTTGAGAAGTGAAATGACAGGTTACGCCTATCAGGAAACTCTCCTCATGTGTGAGGATAGGCCTCTGCCAAGTACCATGAGTCAAAAATGCATATTGTTAACTGTATAGTTGATTTCTAGTGCATAAGCATGTTTAAAGCTTTAGCATCCATTGCAGCACTTCTCAGTGGCAACAAAAGGCAAAACCACTCTTGAATGATTGTCTGACAGAAGAAAGTAAGAGGCACTGGCAGTAAAAGATGGCAGGTGTCTGTCAGAAATGAAGACTCACAGAAGCTAGCAGAGATCAATTTGATGTACAGTCAGGTGTCGAGACAGGCAAGACAAAATTTCTTGAACAGGTCGACACCCTACTGATATGTGTCGAGACATGATGAACAAATCTCCTTGAACAGGTCGACACTCTACTGGTATGTGTTGAGACTTGCAGCATAGAACCTGTTGATCAGATCGACACCTTCAAGTCATATGTCGAGACTGTCTCTCAGCCGCCCTTGGTTTTGAAGATCAAATGGAGAGTTTCCTTGATTCCTTCTACACACTTCTTCCTTCATTTCCATCTCAAATCTCTTCGCCTCTGAACCTTCACTTTTCACTGAGCATTAAGTGAGGGGGAGTTGAGAATATTTTCATTCATCTTTACAACCTTGGGTGAGTTCATTTGTATTACTCCTGTTAAAGAAATGGTTTCTTGTCTATAATCCTCATTTTTGTGAATCATTACATTGAGTTCTACCAAACTTTCATTCATAATAGGATTGAAATATTTCTTAAGTCCTTGAAAATGACCTTGCCCCTGTGTCTGAAAGTTCACTGCATCTAGGCTTCTTGGCTTTTGAAATGATTGGCATGCATTGTCCTTAAACATGTTCCTAACGTGAAGTCAAATAGAGAATACACCCTCTAGAAACCATGATGCTACAATTTTAGAGCAATGACCTCTCTTGAGAAATTAGATCCTCCATCAATGAAATGAAGGATAATCTAGTCATGATGAGGAAAGTCAACTCTGTTCAAAAGAATTCAGAAAGATAAGCTACACTGAGTAACCAGGGACTCTGGTGTCTAAACAACGTGTTTCCTCGAGTCAAAAAGTGAATGCTATATCGGACTGTTTAATTAATTTTAAAAAAATGGTTTGGGGTTGACTCTACAACTTGCTTCAAAACAAAAAGGGTTATTGTTTACTTTCAATACTTGCATATCTTCTTTTTCCAATCATGCCAAATGTATGTGATGAGTAAGTCATATGGGCTTGATTCCATTCTCTTAACTTTCTCAAATGTTTAAGTCATATTATTTGTTGCAAAAATGATTTTTCTTAAAATTTCATTACTCAAAAATGAGCTCATAAGCTTTAAACCATCTGAACTTAGCATAGGGGTATATACGTCATTTCTTACTCCAAGGGTGTTATTTTAAAACTCAAAAATTCTCAACTTTCCCTATTTTACTCGACGGTGAAAATCAATCTTTACCCCATTTTCTAACCCTATTTCCCCGTCACCATCGCTCTCCGGCGACCGGGCACATCCTCACCTAGAGGTCGACGCCCTCGTTCCCTCTCTTTCGCCTGTGAAACCCTCTCCCCATGATGTGACACCACCTTGGGGTGATAGTCACAAGATCAAATGCCCCTTGGACCTAGCAAGCAACCAACGCACGGACCGGTGACTTTACACAAGCGGACTCACCCCCTAAGCGCACTCTTGTGCCCGTAGGCAACCCGGTGATGGTGGTGAGTGTTCGGGACGGTACCTCGCTTCTCCGGAGCTTGGATAGCTTTGGATTGAACCCCCAAGGGTCCTAGGATGCCCACTCTCATAGGTGGCCAGCACGCCAAGGGCGTGGGTTGTAGGGTCGCTCTCTCAACTCACTCCGCGGTGGTTGCTCAATTCGATGATAATTGAGATCGGGCACTCTCCTACCGCCGACGGCACTAAGAAACAATACTAATTAAGCAAAGGAATCCAGCAAAGATAAGTGTTCAGTGGCTCACCTGATCGGTGTGAGGACACCGATCCCGGCCGGAGACGAGGGCGAGCGAGGAAGCGTGGGCTTACCCGCACGCCGCGCTGGAGAAGCTTCAACCTGAAATTTCAGATTACATGCACTACGCCCCATGCAAGGGGGGGGGGGAGAGATCTTGGGGAAGGGAAGCCAATTAATACACCCAAACACTACCTCTACACAGGGAGGGGCCTTCAGCCGGCCAAGCGGGGAGGGGTGAAACCGAACAAGAAGCTAAAAGGAAGCCGATGTCGATTCTGTCTGCTTCCTGTGCTTCAGGATAGACAATTGGATATCTTGACGCTGCGGCCGCTCCAGAATTTTTTTGATGACGAGACCAGTTTGAAATTCTTCATAGCTGGATCAGGATGATGTCAGAATTTTGCTAATTTCTTTGGTCACCAGTGCTGGTCGGGGAAGAGGCTCAAACAGGGAGGCAGGTCTTTAGTTCTGACTGCTTCAGGTTCACAACAGCAGGAAGAGGAGGTTGCCACGAGCACTCCAGAGATCAGAATAAGGCTCCGCTAGAGTTGTCAGAGCCGTGGATGAGTCCTCTTCGAAATGAGACCAACATGGATGCCAAATGATCTCGGAGTAGACCGGTAGAACTCAAACAATGAGGGGGGGTAGGAGCAGACTGATAGGAAGTAGAACCACACACCCAGAGGAAGAAAATAAGAACTCTTGATTCCGGGCACAAAACAGAGCTCCGCTTCCTGATTTGGGAAGTAGACTTGTTGACGAAGCTCCCGGCCAAGCCTTGCCTCCAGATCTTCCAGAGAGTGGTCGTGGTAGCTTCAGGAATCAGCTTCAGGTTGCTCTTCAGGGAGGAGATGCGCAGTTGGAGAAGATCGACTGCTCAGGACGGCCCCAAGCTCAGAACATGATGAGACTACTGCCGTTGTGAAGCAGACAGAGAGACGCTTCCAACGGTACCTTTTGGACCTTCAGATTCGCTGGGATGTGGTTGGGGTTGTCTCTGCAAGCTGCTACTTCTCTGCTTCCTCTGAACTAAGAACTGCATGTTAAAGATGATGGGGGGAAATGGGGTATATGGGAGGGGAAATGAGGTGGATGTGTATGTGGGAAACCTCTAACTATGAGGGGGTCTGGGAGGGGGTGTTCCAAGGTGTGGGAAGGGGAGAATGGGAGCTGGAATGGGGTGTTTAGAGTGGGTGAGAGAGGAGCTGCGAATTTGGGATGGTGGGTGAGAGGGAAGGAGAGATCTATCTCCAAAGTTTGAAAGTGGACTAAAGGGGTGATTAATGGGGGCTTTGGGGATGGGAAGGGTTGTATTGGGGAAGGGAAGGGGTGCTTAGGGAGTGGAGAAGTCTCCTTGGGAGATGAGAGGGTGCTTAGGGAAGGGGATTGGGTAGTTGGTGGTTGGGTGGTGGAGTATGGATTGGTGGAGGGTCTCTTGGGACTAGGGGTGGCGTAATGAGGGTTGGGGGTAGTTGGAATGACCTTAATGGATAAGGGGAGGAGAGAGAAAGGTGGTTGGGAGGGGAGGAGAGAGAAAGGGGCGCAAGTTTTAGAGAGAGAAAGTGGGGGAGAGAGAAAATGACTTTCTAGAGAGAGGGGTAGAGAGAGAGGGGGTAGGGGCTTCTCACCCACTCAATTGGCTTCTCACCAAAAGAAGAAGATTTAAGTTGGACACTAGAGAATTCAAGTTTTCATTCATTCATTGATTAACTTCAAATGGGGAGATGTGGGTCCTTTATATAGACACCCACATTTTACACAAAGCCCCTAACTCTTGACACAATGACAAATAACCAAGGGGGTAGGGGCAACCTTGGGCCTAGCCCACAGAATTGGGCCCAATATGCAACTTAATCACCCTAATGACACTTAACCTAGGTAAATGACTCATTAACCTAGGTACAAGACTCAAATAAAAGAAAAATTACATAATATGACTCAAATAAAATAAGAAAATTACATGACTCGACTCAAAAAAATGTGATGGACACAATGGAACCATGCCGTTGAACAATCGGAGCTGTGAAAAAAATGTGAAGGATGAGAGATGCCCCCATCACCCCAGCTAGCTCCAACTGCCCTCCGTTTCCTCACCTCCCTTTGTTCTCTATGGCTCCTCCGATCACCCGCGGCAAGAAGAAAGACGCGGCTTCATCCAAGAAGGTTGCACCCTCGAAAGCACACACAGAGGGGCGATCCAAGAGCATTGAGGACCGCCCAGCTCTAGCACCAGCTAAGAGAGGAGCTACCATGGCCCAGGCTCGAACAGTGAAAGGGTTTCACCGCCGCAACCAAAGCCCAAGCGGCCACGGCTGACCGCCAAAGAAAAAGGGAAGGCCAAAGCTCCATCAGTTCCTCCGAAGCCCTGTACTGCTGCTCCTATCAGGGAAGAAGAGAGTGATCCCTCCCGGATTCTCTTCCCTAGGTATGTGGATTTTAGTGACCATGAGATGCTTGAGAATTTTCCTAAACTACTGTCGCTGTTTGAGTTCCAAGGTTGGAGACGGTTTATGTCTGATTACATGGTATACTACCCATTTCTAGTTCAGCAATTCTACAAGAACTTATTTTTTGATGAAAATAAGAAAGTCCTTCGGACTGAGGTCAAGGGGGTCTCCATCAAGCTTACCACCAAGCTTCTTCATAGGGCTTTACACATACCCCGGGATGGAGAAATAGAATCTAAGGTTCAGATTGATCTATCTGCAGCTTACACCCTCCTTACAGGAAAGCCTCGAGACCCTCATGATGCTACTCAACTACTTGTCAAATACTTTGACACAAATCGGTTTCCCCCCTTTCAGCGTCTTATGCATCACATTTTCACTACCATGATTACCCCACAAGGAGGTGGCAGAAGTAGACTTACAGAGACCCAGAGGTTCCTATTTTACTGCTTAATCAACAATTACCATGTTTGTTTACCTAAGATCATGCTCCAAATTATGGACAGTTGCACTTGCAACTAGCGCAGCCTGCCTTATGATGCACACCTAACTGCTATTTTTCAGGAGGTTGGCATCCCTCTTGAAAATGAAAAGTCCATACCAATCCCCAGAAGTAATGTTTACAGCATGAGGTTTATAGAAAATTACATGCACTTCAAAAAGGAAGGTGATAAACTAGTAAGGAATCTGCCTGGCCATCTACCTGACCCTCCAGTACAGCCAGTTCCATAGGCACAGCCTGCATAGGAACAGCCTGCACATGCATAGCATGCACAGGATCAGCCAGCACAGGACCAGCCAACTTCAGATGCACAGTTAGATCAGCATGAGGAAATGTTCCATGCAGATATCCACTTTGAGCAGGTCCCTCAGCAGCAGCAGTCTGCAGATCCCATGGACCAGCCTGGGATGATGATGGCTTTTGGCATCCAACCTCCTCTGTCTCCAGACAATGAGCCTAGAGTGTTTAGTGCCAGGGATACCCCTCCTGAATTTCATACCGAGGCCTCCACCTCACAAGGTCCTGCTTTTGGTGCCACTAGCAGTCTTATGGATATTCACCCTGCACGTATTCAATTCCTCACTGCTCAATTTGGGAGTATGAATTCCTCCTTTCATCAACTCGGTCTGCAGGTAGATAGAATAGAAGCCAGACAACTCCATTTTAAGCAAGTCCAAACTAGCAGATGGGAGAAATTTGTGCACAACAAACATAAGTCCGATGAAAGGATGAAAAGCTTCATGAACTCCTTGATAAATGTGTGTGAACGAGCAGGCAGAATCATGAAAAGACTACGAGAGATCCACACTGAAACCCAGGAGAAAACTACAGAAATGGTCATGCATGCCTATGACATCCGAGAGGATCAAGGTAATCTCAACATTAAGTGTGCCAAACTGATGGAGTCATCCAATCAGCTAGCTGAACAAGTGGCGGGTGCCACTACATCCATCAGAGCACAAGTGGCTGGCGCAACTACATCCATCCGAGCACATGTGACTGCAGAGATCAACAGATCTCTTGATGCCACATCCAATCTGGAGAGAACCATCAATGCCACTACTTCTCGCTTACTGGATGCTTCCCAAAGGTTGAAAGGGAAACTGTATTCTGACACCAATAAGCTACTTGATGCCTCCTCCAGGCTTGCCGACACAGTTCATACTGACATAGCTAGAGCAGTCAATAGCACCACCAAAGCTGAGGCCAAGATGGACGTCATTTACTAGAAACTGGATATGGTTGGTACTGAAATCTTAGAGCTCATTCGTCTGCATAAAGCTCAACTCCAACCAGCCCTGCAGGACGCATGGTGTGGACACCAGAGCGATCGAGAAGCACGAACCGGCGAGCCGTTGGTACCGTACACGGAGCAACACTCGAGCTACATCGACGTCCATCTGGCTCGGAGAAGGCCTGGAGACTCCCCCTTGAGTCTCGATATTTATAGTATTTATTTGGACTTTGTGTGTGTGTAATGCGTGTTTTATTCGGATTGTAATTCAGATTGTAACAGGGGTTTATTTGTAATTTGAGACCACCTGGGTCCCGCGGGCCTCCCATCCCTTCTCCCATTGATCCACCTCATCTCTTGGGCCCATTTGGGGTCAGTCAACCCTCCAAGGTGGGCTTCTAGAAAAGTTGGACCAAGGGGACAAAGGGAACAAAAATTCAAATTTGGAAGGCCATAAGTCAAGGGGGCGCCCCCATATATAGTATTATATTAAGAATTTTAGTTTATTTTATTTAGTTCCAAATCACATGGGAGAAATAAATTGTGGACTCCCTCTTTTACCTCTCCCCAACCCTAGATCTAGGGATAGTTAGTGTCTTTTGATATTTCATATAAATGGGATGTATTTTCATTATTGACACAATTAATGAGAAGAAAAATCAGATTTTCCTCCAAAGGAGCAAGGGCCGCCCCCTATCTCTCTCCTCTCCCCCCTTCTACAGCTGGGAAGGCTGTGAATCATAGGTGTGAAGCCTCATCTATCAGGTGTGAAGATCGTCGTCGCCGCCGCCGCCGCCATCGTGCCGCCATCGCACCATCGCCATCGTCGCCGGAGTTTCGTCCACCCAGGATAGCCCATTCTTCCCGGAATTTCTGCTCCCAACCCTGAGATTGTTTGGAGCCTAAACTTTCAGGGTGAGTTCTAGAGGTTCAACCCACGTTCCAGAAAAATTGGTGGAGCTTCTAGCTTTTATTTTTTATTTTTCCATTTTCGCTCCCCACCTTCTTCCAGATCTGCCTACAGTCTGTCCAGTTTTCCAGAAACCAAATAGAACGTTCATGAACCCACCTTCCCCAGATGTAAATGACTTGATATTTTTATTGGGGGTTCTGTCCACCACCCCCATCACCCATGAATTTTAGTGGAATTTCTGGAGTCTTCTTCCTATTTTTAAAAATCACTGTCAGATCCAAAACTCAGATCTGTCTCTACTATCCAGATCTGACCACCCGGTGCTAATAAATATTTTTTCCCATCCAAATCTCCACCAAATCCTTCACAAAAATTATCCCCGTCTTCCTCTCCCTCCCGTCTACAACTTTTGTGAAGAGCTCAACACCTAGATCGGAGGTCTACATTGCGGTCAGTGCCAACTCTCAGGAAATTTCACTTCTGCCCGGCCAGATCTGAAACAGAGATCAGTCCGGTTCTAAAATCCCCCATCAGAAGTACAACCGCAACGAATTTTCTGGAGTCATAGAGGGTCGAAGGATTTCGAGAGAGCTTTCCAACGGCGCTAGTTTCGCACCGATCCGACGTCGGTGCTGGTCGCAGCAGCTTCTGTTGCCGGAGCGCGCAGTTCTGAAACTGAGTTTCAGATCCGTGGACAACAACTCCGACAAGTGAAGATCGGAGCCACCCGGCCTCCGACCGGTGTTCCAGCGCAGCTGCCGTCCATGGGAGCTTGCCACCAGGTGTCACCATCACAGCGGGACCCACCCCGTCAGATCCGGAGGACTGAGCAGCACGTGGGCCCCACGAACCCACAGATCGCGTAGTCCGGACAGCACCAAAACGCGGGTTTCAACATCGTTGGAGCAACATCAAGATGCTGCACGTCAACCCAATCCCCGTTACTCCCGGGCCCCACATGTGACCTGTTACCTCCTTGCGTAGAGTGGGTCGAAACATTTGTACTGCAGTAAATTTTGTTAACCGGGAGTACGGATTTGGATGGGGTTGTCTTCCCCACTCCGGGAGCGTGGAGGTAACGGTCTTACTTCTTGACGTTCATTTGCTAGTTTAGTATATGGTCATATGCCACTGTGAGCGTGTTAGGAACCTAGCTCATGAGTTCATGTCACCGCTGTGAGCGAGAGAGTGACCCGTCCCGTGACTCGATCCGAGTACGGTAGTGAGTCGACCACCCTTGACTCTGCCGGTTTCTCAACTACGCGGATCCACGTTTACCCTCGCTTGGGACGACGAGTGAGCTTGCATTTCTGTTAGCGACGTATAGCCCATAGGAACTCTTAGTGTCGGGCCGAAGTGTCTCTCCTATTCGTATGTTACTGGTCGCATCTACATTTAGAGTCCGAGGTCCGCATCACTTAGAGTCGGTCCCCGTGTCCGTCCCGCATCAGTTTGGTATCAGAGCGAGTCGAGTCTAGGGTAGTCATTGTATAAGTCTTGCACGGTCTAAGTCGAGTCTAGGATCATCATTATTTTCAAAACAAAAAAAAGTGTTTTAAAATTGCATTTCATCTCGATAATTTGGTATTTTAAAAGGTGTTGTCCAAACGTTAGGCTACGCCTATCGGGAAGGCCGCACACTTGCACGAGGAGATCTTCGGGTCGACCCACCGCCACGTACCGGATATTGGCTAAGTCTAGGTGCATTAGTCTGTGTTTGCATTAGTCTATGTCTCCTAGTCCGTGTGTCTTTGCATGCCCACCCATCGAGGCACCCAATACTCGCCACCACCACCTATGGCGGATTCTCGAGCCCGTAGTTCCGATGAGCCCTCGACGGTCGAGATGTTCCGAGCCCTCATGGATTGTCTCAATACGCGTATTAATGGCCTTAGTACGCGTCTAGATGGCGTAGGAATGCGTCTAGAATGGGAGGATGAAAGCCCTAGAGGATCGGGCTGAAGCATCGGACTAGTCCATTCAGGGTCTTGTGGGGAGAATAGCTGTCCTCGAGAGGGCCCCAGTGGTGGCGCAACCCACGCCAACAAATGGCCAACAAGAGTCGGTTCAGCAACCTGTTGCTCCAGGGGCTCAAGGGGCAAATGATACGAGGCAGCAAGTGCATGAGGTGGATGATTACGCCTCTGATAATGAACAAGGGGGTTACAGTTGTCGAAACCAACGACGGAATCACGATGATGATGACGACCGCGTTCTTAGGAGCGTGCATGCGGACCCTCCTGTATTTGACGGGTCTCTGGACCCGAACGTCTATTTAGATTGGGAGGCCGGCATGGACCGGTACTTCGAGTGGTTTGAGATGATGGACCACCGAAGAGTTCGGTACGCGAAGATGAAGTTGCATGGGCAGGCCCAAACTTATTGGATAAATGTGGAGAGCCTGTTAATGCAGCGACATCAACCCCCGATCGGTACTTAGGATGACATGAAAATCAAGTTGAGGCAGAAATACCTTCCTGCCACATACCGCCAGTGTCTCATAGACAAATGGCAAAGTCCCTCCCAAGGAAACCGATCCGTGACTGAGTACACCGTCGAGTTTGATGAGTATTATTTGCGGTGTGGAGTTACGGAAGAGAGCACCATGACCATCTCGCACTTTCGAAGAGGTCTGCGGCTGAACTACCAATATGAACTTTTTCACCACAATGCGACCACTTTGGAACAGGCGTATCAGGTTGCTCTCTAATTGAAGCAATTCGAGGCCGAGTTTGAGCCTACCCATCAGTTGGGCCCCTTTCCCCCTCGTAGTGTCGACCCCGGTGGCTCTTTAGGCACATATCTGAGGGCCCCCATGGCTCGACCTCAGGAGCCCGCTCGTCCCGAGACTTTAGCTCCTAGGCCTCGCCCTCCACCTCCGAGGGATATCCATCCTCATCCCCAACCCACGGCACCCACAGCCCGTCCACCGGCACCCGCACCCGTTGCTCATCCTTTGTTGCCTACACCTCCTATCCGTCGGGAGGATAAGGGGAAAGGACCTTTGATCAGGGAGCCTAGTGGATCACGACAGTAGTGTTATCGCTGGAATGGGTTTGGCCATTTCGCCAACCAGTGTCCCACTCGTCAGTCTCTTGTCATTGGGGACACACAGGCCGGGGATACCACCTCTTCAGATCTTGGGTTAGTCAACTATGAAGCAGATCAGGAGCTAGCTAACGAATTCTATGAGATTGAAGGTGATGGCCAGGATGCCCAACATTCAGACGATACCTACTTGGGGGTCGTCAGATGTATTCTCACCCAGCCACAGGCCAGTGATGACTGGCGTCGGACCACCATGTTTCATACATACTGTAGGCTGGGCGGGCAAGTGTGTAAGGTGATTATCGATAGTGGGAGTTGTATCAATGCAATCTCCACAGGCGCTATCTCACTTCTTGGTCTTACTCCCGTGGACCATCCTTGCCCCTATCGAGTATCATGGGTGGATTCCACCGCCATTCTGATTAGGCTACGGTGTTTGGTCCCACTGCAGTTCCATGCCTACCGTGACGAGATCTGGTGTGATGTCCTCCCCATGGAGGTGGGCAGTATCATTCTTGGTAGGCTTTGGTTATTTGATCGGGATGTCACACTCCATGGCCGATCGAACACCTGTACCTTCGACCATGATGGCCAGCGGATTACCCTCCACCCCTCTCAGTCCAAGAAGCCTTCAGTTAGGGGTCCGACTGGTCCTAGTACTCCGGAGCCTTCCGTCCAGGGACCCAGTACCCCATCCCCAACTCGGGCTATGACCGTTACCTCTGGCACAGGCGAGCCCTCGATTAGGAGGTTGATGATGATTAGCTCCCAAGAAATGGAGCGGGAGCCTAGTAGGGGTAGCCCTGTGTTTGCTATCACGGCCCGAGAGGTGGATCGAGCGTCTGAGGGTGAACTCCCACCCGATGTCATTCCTATTCTGCAGTAGTTTGCTGATATTTTTCTCGAGGAGCTTCCCGAGGGACTCCCACCCATGCGGGATATTCAACATGCTATCGACGTCATTCCGGGCTCTTCATTGCCCAATCTTCCTCACTATCGCATGAGTCTCACGGAACATGCCGAGCTAAAGCGGCAGGTCGATGAGCTGATGTAGAGAGGGTCTGTTCGGGACAGCATGAGTCCGTGTGCTATTCTTGCATTACTCGCCCCAAAGAAGGATGGCACATGGAGAATGCGCATTGATAGTCGTGCCATCAACAAAATCACCATGAAGTATAGGTTCTCTATTCCCCGCCTGGATGATATGCTAGACGTGATGGCCGGTGCCACTATCTTCTCGAAGATCGATCTTAAGAGTGGCTACCACCAGGTGAGGATTAGGCCAGGTGATGAGTGGAAGACCGCATTTAAGACCAAGGATGGTCTATATGAGTGGTTGGTTATGTTGGGTTCGTTGCAAGTATTCAGAGGGGGGGTGAATGAATATGGCCTATAAAAACTTTCACCCAATTAAAATATTAGGCTCACTAACTATTTAGAATGCTAACTAGACAGATTTATCAAATCTGGAAGACTAATTAGCAGTTGCGGAATTAAACAAACAGACAGTGAGCACTCTAACAAGACAAGTTAGACGAACTATAGCTCAATTTGAATTTTGATTACTTAACAGATTAAGACACTCTAAGAGAGCTAATCAACTTTTCTGCTCAACCAGAAAGCCAACACTTAGTGTGCCCCTAGTCAATCATCTAATGGAAGCGAACCACAAATATATCAAACCACTGCACAATGGGTTTTTAGGTGGTTCGGTCCAGCAGACCTACATCCACCCCACACTCAAACCGAGTGTGGCTTTCGCTGACTCACAGCTTGAACAGCTGGGCATCACAGCTTGCCTTACAACCGCTGGGTAACACAGCTTGCCGTCTGAGGAATCCTCGTCGCCCCGCTGAGCAACACAGCTTGCTGTCTAGTGGAATCCTCCACTGCAAACCACTGGGCAATACAGCTTAGCCGTCCAGAGGCAGCACCTCTGCAATCCGTTGACTAACAGCTTGAATAAAGATGTAAAAGATAAAAACAAAAGACAGAAAATGACAGCAATAGAAATCTGAAACAATGAAGCACGAATATAGCACTTGAAGGAGCAGCTCTAGCTTGGATTTGATCCAAAAGCCAGACAACCTCAAACTCTCTCTCTTTCTCAGCTCGAGCTCTCAATCTCTCTCTTGCTCTTCTTTCGCTAATCTCTCACTCTCTGCTCTTCTCTCTTTTTTCTTTCCTCTCTTGTGCTGGATCGACAGCTTCTCTCCACTCTGCTTTTTCTTCACGGCTTCTCTCTTCTATATGGATCAGTCTTCTACAGAGGATGAAGACTTATATATATAGCAGCACCAGTAGCAGCTAGGGCGCGTGTGGCTTCCACAGCTCCCGCCCAAACATTTGGCCACGTGTCAGCATCCTGGTATCTCGTCCATCCTTGGATCACGAGCCAGGCACCTCGGATCACGTGCCCTTCATTAGCTTCTGCATTCACTGTCAAACAGACAAGAGTGTGTTCAGTTTAAGTGTAAACGCTGTACAGGCTTTACAAACACGAATGCAGTGTATAGAGTTAATCAACGTAAGGACATCAAAGAAAGAAAGCAGTGTATAGACTTAATGCACGTAAAGGCTTCATACGAAGGAAAAACCAGTGTATATACTTGAGGAGTTGACGCTGCATGAAGCACTGAGTTGACGCTTCATGAAGCATGGAGTTGACGCTGCATGAAGCATGGACAGTGTACAGACTTTACCCACTGTATGGACTTCAAGTAATGCAAACGAATGTGAAGACTTCAGTGTATAAACTTTAGAAGACGAGTGCAATGTATAGACTCCATGAGACTCTAGTGCAGACAGACGATGTATAGAGTTCTCAGTTCAGCCGTCAGTGTATAGACTTGAAAGTCTTGAAGCCAATGTATAAACTTGAAAAGCTAAAGGGCTATACAGACTTTGAAGATAAGGGCCGATGTATAGACTTGCCAAACAGTCCAGTGTATATACTCTATGCAAGGAGGCCAATGTGTAGACTTGAAAAGCTGAGGCCAGTGTACAGGCTTGCCACCGACCAGTGTGTGAACTTGCTCAGCCTGAGGTACAGTATGGACATCAACTCTGCATATCGAATGTATGGACTTCAAGTATGAAGACCATTGAATAGACTTTGGATTCGAAGACAATATGCAGACTTTGAGTTTGAAGACCAATGTGCAGACTTCAAGTAACACTGTGGATGTACAGACTTTGGGGACTTGAAGCGATGTACAGACTTCAAAGAAGTTGGCGAGTCAATGTACAGACTTGATGAAGCGAAGCCAATGTACAGACTTAATGTGTAGCTGAAGCCTTGAACGTAGGAATAGGCTGGAGTGTATAGACTTCAGGCTTCAGAACTGAATGTTCAGACTTCGCCTAAGAAACGTAGGGAAAGACCCCAGTGTATAGACTTTGCCTTGAGCGAAAGGTAAGTGATGAATATATAGACTTTCACGATGTGTAGACTTGAATATGTGAAAGCTACAGTGAAAGAGTGTATACACTTGACCAGATCAAGGGCAATTCGGATGTACAGACTCTGAGGTTCAAAGTCAACGGCTGTACAGACTTAGAATGTGAAGACTTGATGTACAGACTTCATTAATCAAAGCATGAATGAGACGCTGTACACACTTAGCCTAGGACAATGTATAGACTTGCGTTACTGTAGCAACATGTAGACTTTGCCTTAGACGCTAAATGAGACGCTGAAGTCTTTATAGACTTTCCAATGTCTAGACTTGCCGATGTGAACGACACAATGTATAGACTTCAGGTGTGAAGACATTGTGAATGCAAATGCAATGTTCGGACTTCATTGTATAGACTTGGAGAACCTGAATCAATGTGCATACTTGGAACGCCTGAAGACCAGTGTCCAGACTTGGAATCAATGAAGGCGTTGGCTGTACAGACTTGGCCAAACAATCCGATGTAGAGACTTGAGGCATGGAGGCCAATGTACAGACTTGGAAAGTTAAGACCAATGTATGGACTTGTATAAATCTGATGAATGAACTGAGGGGTCGACCCATCAGCACAAGGGGTCGACGCACCACAGACCAGACCAATGAATAAATACAGCAAAGTTAAAGAGGCACCAAGCGTCAACGCATTGCCCAAGCAGCGTGGACGCAGTAGATCAAATATTTCTTATTACTACCTCTGAAGTGCCTTGGCAGCGTCGACGCTGCAGTTCGATGGGTCGACGCTGCAGTATCAAACTGCAGTCTAAAGAGCAACAGTAACATGACTGAACATAATCAAATATGCAATGCCATATCAGAACTTATGAAGAACTGCATTATGATCAGAAGGTGAATAATAGCATGATGACTCACACAGCAAGATGACTCACAGTGAATAACTCACTTCAAAGTCCAAATGAAGTCCAATGTAGAGACTAGCACTTGCTGCTATTCAGACTTTGCAGTTACATGCAGAGACATGATATCTGACAAAATACAATTCAGATATATAAAGTACAAATGCCATCAATGCTAAACATCATCATTCACGTTGCTATCATATGCAGAATGCTCAAGGATAAGAATGCACAGAAATGCACTTTGTTTATTGCAATCATCAAAACACAATAACATTGCTATCATACAATATCAAATGCACTCACTATCTTGCTATCATCAAAACCAAATAGCATTGCTATCATCAAAGCAACATAGCACATGTTTGTGCCTAAGAGGCACAACAGGTTATGCCCTTTGAGTTGACCAATGCCCCTAGCACCTTCATGCGACTCATGACTCAGGTCCTTCGACCATTCATTGGAGTCTTCGTGGTTGTGTATTTTGATGATATCCTTATATATAGTCACACTAAAGGGGACCATTTGGACCATCTACGGTAGGTCTGTCTGCTTTTGAGGTGAGAGCAGTTGTTTGCGAACCCACAGAAGTGTGCCTTCATGACACCTCAGCTTACCTTCTTGGGTTTTATTGTGTCTAGTACTGGGGTCTCTGCTGATCTGGAGAAGGTCCGGGCCATTGTTGAGTGGCCGCAACCCCGTACGGTCCATGATGTCCGCAACTTCCATGGCCTCGCGATGTTCTATTATCGTTTCATCCGTGGATTTAGCTCCGTCACTGCCCCGATCACGGACTGTAATCGGAAGGGCACGTTTGTATGGACGAAGGCCGCCGCTGCTGCCTTCAAGGACATCAAGGACCGCATGACCCAGACACCGATCCTTCGATTGCCAGATTTCTCGAAGGTGTTTGAGGTCTCTTGTGATGCATCGGGTGTAGGGATTGGAGGAGTGTTGGGTCAGGAGACCCACCCGGTCGCATACTTCAGTGAGGAGCTGAATGATGCGAAACTGCGATACTCCACTTATGATAAAGAATTCTACACAGTTGTTCAGGCTCTTAGGCATTGGAGGCACTATCTTTTACATCAAGAGTTTGTCTTGTACTCTGATCATGAAGCTTTGAGGTTCCTCCATTCCCAAAAGAAGCTTAATACGCGTCACAGTAGATGGGTTGACTATCTCCAGCAGTACACATTTGTGCTTAAACATAAGGCTGGAGTGGAGAACAAGGTGGCTGATGCCTTGAGTCGGCGTGCATGTCTGCTGACTACCATGAGTGCCGAGGTCGTAGGGTTAGAGAAGATGAGAGAGGCCTATGTTGACTGTCTTGACTTCGGTCAGATTTATACCACTCTCCAGGCCGGACCCTCGAGAGACCTTGATGATTATGTGCTTCAGGAGGGTTACCTCTTTCGAGGAGGCAGACTTTGTGTTCCCCGAACTTCAGTTCGAGACTTCTTAGTCTGGGGGCTACATGCGGGAGGTCTAGCCGGCCACTTTGGTCGGAACAAGACTATCGAGGCTGTTGAGCATAGATTTTATTGGCCGAGCTTGAAGCGTGATGTTGCTCATATTGTGGCCAAGTGCCATACATGTGCTATGGCCAAAATGAAGAAGCAAAGCTTGGGCCTTTATACACCTCTTCCCATGCCTGATGCCCCGTGGCATAATGTTAGCATGGACTTTATCTTGGGATTGCCACGTACCTCTAGGAAGCATGACTTGGTCTATGTGGTAGTTGATCTGGAGAGGGGGATTTTCACAGCCCACCACAAAGGCAGCCCAACAAGACCCACAAGGTCCAACCAGGCGAGCCCACCCGAGTGATAGCCCACCGGGCCCACTTAGGGAAGAAAAGCCCAATAAATAAGACTCGAGGAACTAACTCTCCCCGGCGGCCTTCTAGGCTCGGAGGGCCCGAGACAACGGTCAGGTCCCAAGGAAGGTCCTGCCTAAAGCCCTCTCCCCGTCCGAGAGAGATAGGCTCCAGCCGACCTATCCGACCCCACCTTCGTCGGGCCATGCCTATTGCTCGGGCAAGAGCTAGCATCCCCGAAGCTCGGTAAGGCCGGTTGATTAATCCGCAGGTGCAGCCGTTCAGAGTCCTCCGCCAGCGGGAGAGTCAGGGGAGCCGCCGGACTCCAAGGGGATAACGTTCCCACGATCAGGCCATGAAAGCCCCCGTTAAAGACGTAACTCCCGCCGGGAACCCCTCAGCTTACAGGACTCCTGAAGGCGGCGCACTATTTAAGCAAGGGATACCCTCCGGAAGAAGGTAAGATGAACAAGGCATTCACACACCCTAAGCTCCTGAGCACGACTCGCTTCACCCTTTGGTGGAGAGGATTCTCGCGCATCAGCTCTCTCCTCCCCCCATTATCGCTTCCACCATAGCTCCACTGACTTAGCCATCGGAGGGTTTTGCCCCAGGGAGATCCCCTGGGCCCTCTGATACGTTTCCCTCTCTTGCAGATTCATCTTCTGGTGATCCACAGCCCACTCAGGATCCAGCGCGAGATCTCACCTCATCATCTGGCGCCGTCTGTGGGAAACGCACGAAGAGCCGAGATGGTGAGAAGAAGCTCAGGGAGGAGATCCGCCGGTGGGGCAGGTAAGGCTGTGGCGGCGGCGGGAGGCACCCCCTCTAGGGTCTCACAGAGCCCCCCCTCCAACACCAGCATCCCCACCAACAGGCCACCACCCCCCCCGGCGGAGACAGGGGCACCCCTCGACGGTGGCGCCAACGCCTTCCAGGCCCTCAATGAAAAGATGGACGTCCTCGTGGAGCTCATGAGGGCCCAGGCGGCTAGGGACGCAAGGTCCCGCGCCCCGTCAGGAAGTCCCCCTCGAAGGAGTGCGACGCAGCACACCGCCGGAGGTCGCTTCACCCTCCGCGGCCGACAGCTCCTCCGCAACGACCCCTCGCATGCTCCGCCTGCGGAGCAAGAGGCTTCCTCCACGCCGAGGAAAGGGAAACAGGGGGCGAGGCCGCCGCGCCCGGGCACTAGTGCCCCGGGAGACCGCCAAGACGCCCCCCCCGGCCCCACGGTGCGACTGCAGCCAGAGCTGTCCCTCCGGCTGTGAGATTTCGAGAGACGGTTCGCAGAGCAAGAGCGCGCCCTCCGCGCCCTGCAGAAGACCTCTCTCCCAGAGGACGAGGAGAAATCCCCTTTCTCCGAGTACATCTTGAGGCAGAGGTCTCTCCCAGAGCCTCCATTCCGACCTTCAAGCTCTACGACGGCCAGGGCGACCCAGCCGACCACTACGATAGCTTCGACGCCCTGGTGACCCTTCATGGAACGCCAGATCCCATCAAATGCCGAGCCTTCGCGGCCACCCTGGTCCAAGGTGCTCAGGCATGGTTCCGGGCCCTCGCCCCTGGGTCCATCCGAGACTTCAGGCAATTTGGGCGAATTTTCAAGGAGAGTTTCGCCGGTAGCGCCCCCCCAAGGTCAGTAGCGGGGCTCCTGGCTCTCAAACAGGCGCAAGGGGAGAGGCTCCGGACTTACGTCCACCGATTTAAATCGGAAGCCCTCAGGATCCCCCGCCTGGATGTGGCCTCAGCCACAACCGCACTGACCGGGGTCACCCGGGACGAGAATCTCCGCCGCGAGCTTGTCCTCCACCCTCCCTTGACCCTTGCCGAGCTAGTGACTCTGGCACTGCGCCACGCCGAGTGCGAAGAAGTACTCAGCGCCTGCCAAGACGCAACCGGCTCGGGTCGGGAGGGGGACAAGAAGCGGACCTCCTAGCCAAACCCTGGCTCGGGTAAGAAGCGCGATCGAGAAGGAGAGCGCAAGAGAAAGTACGAGCGGTACACCCCCTTGACCGCGCCAGTCTACGAGATCTATGAAGACATCAAAGACTTGGGACTTCTCCGCCAGCCCGAGCCAATGAGGTCGAAAAACCGCAAGCGGGACAAGCATTGCCTGTTCCACGGCGACCACGGGCACCACACCGGAGATTGCCATCATCTCCAGGACGAGATCGAGCGCCTCATCCGTCTGGGGCACCTAGCCCGGTTCACGATCGGGCACAAAGAAGATCGAGACGCCGTAGAGGAGATCGACAACGCCCCTCGAGGGGTTCACATCAACGTCATCTCCGGAGGAGCGGCATCGGGCGGCGACACCAGCCGAGGGAGGAAACGTCATGCCGAGCGAGCCAGCCGAGCCTTAGAGCCCCCCAGAGGCCCGCCGATGGAGCCCCAGGTCATAGTGTTCTCCGACCAAGACCTGGAAGGGCTGAGCACCCCGCATGACGATGCCCTCATTATCTCGGCCACAATAAATCACTATAATGTAGACAGGATTTTGGTTGATAATGGGAGCGCCCCCGATGTATTATCTTATGACTGTTTTCTCAAGATGGGGGAAGACCCATCCAAGCTCCGCCCGATCCGAACGCCCTTTTGCGGGTTTAATGGCCTGGCCACCTACCCCGAGGGAGCCCTAAGCCTGCCGGTCACTATCGGCACCCCACCCAAAACCGTTACGGTCATGGTGGACTTCATAGTGATTAAAGGTATGATAGCGTACAACGCCATTTTCGGCCAAAAAATTCTCAGCTGAATAAAGGCCGTACCATCTACCTATCACCAAAAAATGAAGTTTCTCACCAAAAACAGGTTAGGGGAAGTCCGAGGCAATCAGGCCACGGCTAGAAGGTGCTACAATATCTCGGTAGAAGCCTCAAGGCCGGACGGGAAGGATAAGGGCCCCAGGGGAGTCGAAGGAAAAGCCGTGACCACCGAGCCCGGTGGCGAGTTATTAACGGTATTCCTGAACGACGACCCGGCCCTAGGAGTAAGGATCGGCGCCGACCTACCACCAAAGGAACAGCAGCAATACACGGAGTTTCTTTCTGAGTACGTTCGGGTCTTTGCTTGGTCCGATGATCAACTCCCTGGTATACCAGAGGAGACTGTGACGCACAAGCTCAACCTCGATACCACCGTGAGACCCGTACAGCAGCGGAGAAGGAAGCATGCGCTCGAGAAACAGGCGATCATCAAGGCGCAGGTCACCAAGGGACAAGAAACTGGTCTTTTCAGACCGATCCTGTACCCAACATGGCTAGCCAACGTCGTCCTGGTGCCGAAGACTACAGGCAAGTGGCGAATGTGCGTAGACTTCACCGATTGAATAAGGCCACCCCCAAGGACTGCTATCCGCTACCGAGCATCGACCAATTGGTTGACTCAACCTCGGGCAACGAGATACTCAGTTTCCTGGATGCCTATTCGGGTTATCATCAGATCCGAATGAACCCTGAAGATGTCGAGAGGACCGCCTTCATCACCGACTACGGCGTGTACTGCTACACCCGGATGCCCTTCGGATTGAAGAATGCTAGAGCCACATACCAACGACTGGTCAACCATATGTTCGAGGGACAGTTAGGTCGGAACGTCGAGGCCTACATCGACGACATGCTCGTCAAGACCCCGAGGGCCCAAGACCACTTCACCGACCTCGCCGAGACTTTCGGCACCCTCCTGAAGTACTGTATGAAGCTCAACCCTGCCAAGTGCGCCTTTGGAGTAAGATCCGGGAAGTTCCTGGGTTTCCTGGTCACTCAGCGAGGGATCGAAGCCAACCCCGACAAGGTCCAGGCCATCCTGGACATGCGCCCGCCCACGTGCATTAAAGACGTCCAGCGTCTGACGGGGCGTGTCGCTGCTCTCGGTCGTTTCCTGTCCCGTGCGGCCGAACGATGCCTGCCCTTCTTCAAGTTGATGAGGGGGCCCAAGATAGCATCTGCTACATTCGCATGGGATGGGGAATGCCAGACAGCATTCACCGAGCTCAAAGAGTTCCTGGCTTCGCCCCCGGTGCTTTCCAAGCCCATCCCGGGTGAGGTCTTGTTGCTCTATCTCTCGGCGACGCCATCAACGGTCAGCTCGGTCCTAGTCAGGAATGACTCGGGAATCGAGAGGCCGGTCTACTACACCAGCAAGGTGCTCAACGAGGCCGAGCGGAGGTACCCCACAATCGATAAACTCATGCTAGCGTTGGTTACCTCCGCAAAGCGCCTCCGACCCTACTTCCAGGGGCATCCCATCACCGTGCTAACCGGCGAGCCACTGAAGAAGATTCTGGCCCATCCCGAAGCCTCGGGACGACTCGTCAAATGGGCCATCATGCTCGGGGCCTACGACATCTCATACCGATCGCGATCAGCTATCAAAGGACAAGCGCTCGCCGACTTCATCGCCGAGAGCACCGTTCCGGTCGAGGACAGGCCTCCGACAACAACCGGGCCAACCTGGGAGCTGTTCGTCGATGGATCGTCCAACTCGATCGGTAGCGACGCAGGGATCCTCCTAAAGTCCCCCGAAGGAATAGAGTTGCAATACGCCATAAAGTTCAACTTTCTGGCATCCAACAATGCTTCCGAGTACGAGGCCCTTATCTCGGGAGCCCGCATGGCCCGACGGTTGGGGGCCGAGCGAGTCAGGATCCACACCGACTCCCAGCTAGTTGCAAGCCAGGTCAATGGTGAGTACGAAGCTCGGGAGGTACCTATGATCAAATACCTACAGTTGGTTCGGAGCCTGGCCCAGCAGTTCGAGGAGTTTGAGGTAGTCCGAATAGCTCGGGAGCAAAACTCTCGGGCGGACGCCCTCTCCCGACTGGCCTCCTCCCTAGACCCGGAAGGTACACGATCGGTCCTCCTAGAAGAGCTAGAGCGCCCGAGCATAGACTCGGAGCTCCTCGCCATTGACTCGGCCACTCCCGGCGACTGGCGCTCCCCCTACCTGTCCTGGCTACGAGACTCCCGGGAGCCCTCCGACCCTCGGGAAGCCCGCCGAATGAAATACCAAGCTCGGCGCTTCGTCACCCTCGACAACGCTCTCTACCGAAGATCGTTCTCCGTGCCCCTTCTGAAGTGTCTCGGTCCCGACGAAGCAAGCCAAGCTGTTGAAGAGATTCATCAAGGCCTGTGCGGAGCACATTTAGGAGGTCGGTCGCTGGCCAGAATCCTGCTAAGGCAGGGGTACTAGTGGCCGACCCTACAGCGCGACTGCACGGCTTACGCACAATATTGCGACCGTTGCCAGCGGTTCGACCATTTGGTCCATCAGCCGGCCACAGAACTTATCACCCTTACCGAGCCTTACCCTTTCGCTCGGTGGGGGATCGACATCCTTGGGCCATTCCTAATGGCTCAATCCCAGAAGAAGTTCATCATCGTCGCCATCAACTACTTCACCAAGTGGATCGAGGCTGAAGCAACAACAAGGATCACCGAGACAATCGTCTGGGGTTTCGTATGGAAATCGATCATCTGTCGCTTTGGCATCCCCCGAGTGATAGTGAGCGATAACGGGCGGCAATTCGACTCTCGGTACTTCCGAGACAGATGCGCCGACCTAAATATCCGCAACCACTTCACTTCGGTCGCCCACCCTCAGGCCAACGGGCTGGTTGAAAATGCCAACAAGACCATCTTGAAGGGCATAAAAACCAGACTCGGCAAGGCTAAGGGTAGCTGGCTCGAGGAACTGCCTAGCGTACTATGGTCGCACTGAACGACCCCCAGGACGGCAACCGGTGAGACCCCTTTTCAGCTGGTATATGGCACCGAAGCCGTCATTCCGTTAGAGATCGCCAATCCATCTCTCCGAGTGATCAGCTTTTCGCCCGAGGCAAACGAGCAGAAGTTACTCTAGAACCTCGACCTGGCAGACGAACTCCGAGAGATCGCGAACGTCCGAGCTACGGAATACCAGTGCCGCCTCACTCGGTACTACAACACCAAGGTCCGAGGCAGACAATTCCGACCAGGGGACTTCGTCCTCAGGAAGACCGAAGCGTCTCGACCACTGGAGGCGGCGGGCAAGCTATCCCCCAACTGGGAAGGCCCCTACCGAGTGATCGAGACGCTCGGGAAAGGTGCGTACAGGTTAGCCACAATGGAAGGGGAACCCATTCCCCGGACATGGAACGCAACCACACTACGCAGATTTTATTTCTGAAAACTGTATCAACAAATCGGGTAAAATAAACCCCCTTTTTGCATTTATTCAAGATAATTGTTGGCACATCAGAAAGGCAATTGCCAATACATTACATAGTGAAAAGTAAAAATCCCTCTAGCACCACGGCAAACGGCCATCGCCCGGCTGACCCGGTCTTGACCTCCTCGCATCCAGTCACTGACTCTGCCTCGCGTAGAAACTGGCTCGGACAAGAGATGGTCGACCCAGTTGGCTCGGGTGGACCGTGATAAGGGTGACAGAGGGATGGCAAGGAGAAGGCCACCTTTCACGTGAGGAAGGCTACCTTCCAAGTTGGCAACAACCTGGAAAAAGGAGCGCCGTGAAGGTCTCCCCTCTGCCAATCCACCAACCCCTCGGAGGCGAACAGAAAGCAAGCAGCCCCCGAAGAGTGAAAGAAATGAAGAACAAAAGAGAGAGAAAGAGGCTGCGGACAGGGGTGAGGAGGGAGCTTGCGCCGCCTCCTCCCCTCCCACGGAGGGGAATGGCGGCCGGCATCCCTAACTCCCCATCCGCCCTCCATCTCAGCGTCCGCCCGGAAGCCTCGCCGGAGCCAAGAGGAGGCATACGGCGTGCCCCCGCACGTCGAAGCCCTCTCCAGATCCGCGCGGTGACCGTCGGACCCGTCTCATGCACGCGCGGCGACCGTGGGACTCGACCGATACTCCAGGACAGCTGGAACCAGCCGCTCCCCGTCGTCTGCGGCGTCATCTTCTGAAGGGCCCTCCATGCTCCGATCGCGGCGGCGCAACGCAGAGCGAGGACGAGGAAATAAGAGCAGACCGCCGGCGAGAGTCCTAAGTGTTAAGAGGGAAGGAGCACCCTTCGGTCCTTTTTATAGGCCAAGGGAGGCCACGCGCCTTAAATGACTCCCCCCTCGAAAACACGCTATAGGACCTCCCTTGGAAGGTCACCTCCAACTCCTCGGTCCCCCGCCCTAGCGGGATTCGCGAAGCGCCTCGACTTCCAGGGCATGGTGGAACGAAAGGATGCCCCGCCAGAAGCCTCCCGAATCGGCATGCGAAAACGGCGCAAAGAATATCGGCACTTTCTACATGCCCCCGATACGCTAGCCAAATCACGACAAAGATAGCGATCAAACAAAGTAAGTCCTTTATTGCCTCCCATAAAGAAGTCCTCTTACAGAAGGAAAAATAGACAAAAAGGGGAAGGGGCAAAATAAAGCAAAATACATCAGGCCTCGGGCACACTTTGAAGCTCAGGAACAGCAGTAGGGGACGCGTCACCCCCGGTACCTTCGATGACGGTCGGCCCGGACACTGACCTCGCCTGTGCGAGAACTGTCCCGGTCGTGAGCCCTCCCGGAGCCTCCGGAGTTGGTGACCCCGCTGGAGGTGACTCCTCCGGTTCTTCCTCGGCCGAAGATGAGGAGCTGGAAACTGACTCGTCCGAGTCATAACTCTGGCCATAAGGAAAATCACCCCCGGCAAGGTGCTCATTGGCATAGCTCATCGCTCGGCGATAGCCCTGCATGAATCCCTTTCGAGCACCCCGGCGGAGCGCTACCTCGTAGTAGGGTAGGGCAGCTTCAATCAGGTCGGCCAAGTAAGCTTCCGAGCCTTTGTAGCGCTCGATCGCCTCCGCCTCGACCTGCCCGTCCCGAGCCCGCTCCGCCTCGGCCGGACGCTCTTCCGCCCTCGCCAGACGCTCCTCTAGCTCGGTCATCCTCCGCTCGGCTTCGATCGTTCGACCCTCCGCCCGGGCTCGGTCCGCCTCGGCCTCAGCGCGAAGGCACTCCGCGTCCTCCGCCCGATCCTGCAGCTCGGCACGCTCACGCTCCCAGAGGCCATCCAGCTCAATGTGACGCTGACGCTCGTCTTCTAGACATTTTCTCTTCCTCTCGAGCGATTCTTGGGCCCTTGCTAGCTGCTCGGCCAGCGCCTCGGCTTCCCGTCGGCTCAACCGCGCCAACTCCCTGAATGCGAGGAACTCCCGACGGAGCCCCTCATGCTCCCCCTCGAGCCGGGCCAGTTTTCCCTCGCATCCACCAAGGGTCCAAGCAAGCCTCGACCGTTCCGCCTTCGTCCGGGCGTGCGCCTCCGCCATCACGGCAGCTGTCCGAGCTATGACCAGGCCGCCCTTCATCAGGACATCAAGGACCCCGGCGGGAGTGCTGCGCCTTTCTCCCCCCCTCGTCCTCTCGGCGATCGACCGGCAGAGCCGGTACAAGTCACCCGAGATACCGAGCCTGACCAGAGGTTCCGGCAAAGGGGACTGCTCCACCGTGGGCACCCCGCCAGAAGACCCTGTTCGGGGAGTGAAGCTGACCGCCCTGCGCGCCACGGTCGTTTGGGGTTGCAACGCCTCCCCGGGCGAACCCCCACCCTCGACCGGAGCCGCGGGATCAACCGCACCAGAAACTGCCGACACTTGGGGTTGCGACGCCCTCGCGGGCGAATCCCCATCCGGCCGACCAATCCCTCGGTCCCAGCGCCAGCCACACCGGCACCGGCCCCCTCTACCCCCACAGAGGGGAGAGCCGACCCATCACCTCCCTCTGCGGGGCCCCTGGTCTCCTCGGCCCCCTCTCGCCCGGCGGATGGGAGAGCCAGCTCGGAGGGGTCGGCCCCATCCTGCCCCCGAGGGGGGAGCGCCGCCGAGCCAGAATCGCCCCCGACGGCGGTAGGAAAGCCGGCTTTCTTGGCCCTTTTCCTGGCCTTCGCGGCCTCCCGCAACTTCCCCGCCAGGGGATCCTTGCGCTTCAGGCCGGTCGATCGAGAAGTGCCCTCGGGGGCCGCCCCCTTGCCCTTATCTCGGGCATGGACGCGACCCGCCGAGGCATCAGGCTCATCGGCTGTCGAGTCATCTCCCAGATCGATGACCTCAGCCGTCTCCTCCAGAGGTTCCCGCCTCACGTCTGCAACAAGAAGAAGCCCCGCTCAGGAGGAGGAAAAGAGCTACCACCCCCGAAAAAGAGCCTCAAGAGCTGTACCTGTCGACGTCAACCGCGAGAGAAGACACCGTTCGATGTTCTCCGGCGTCACCAGCTCCTCGGTCGATTGACGGTTCTCCAGCAGACGGGTAGCTTGCTGCTCCACGTGGGGAGGGAACTCCTCCTGGCGAGGGGGAAGATTCGGGTGAAAGTTGGGCGAGGTCCGGCATCTCCAGATCTCGTCCGTCGCCACCGCCTTCACCCAGAAGAATTGGGTCTTCCACCCCTTGTGCGAGGAGTCCTTCACCGCAAGCGAGATGCAGCTCCTATTCCTCCGCGCCTGAATGAAGTAGTAGCCTTTCCCCGCCGACGGGTGCGCTTTCAACTCAAAAAAGAAGTGGAAGAGGTCCAAAGAAGGAAAAATGTCGTGCTGACGACAAAGAATCCCGAAGGCCGAAAGAAGAAGATATGAGTTGGCCACCAATTGAACAGGCGCCAACCGGAAAAAATTAAGAAGCTGCAGCATAGAAGGATCGAAAGGAAGATGAAATCCACTCTTCCAAGCCAGAAGGAAGGTGTAAATGTGCTCATCGCGATCATCTAGACTCGTCTCGTACGGAGTGGCGGCAGCAAAGCTGTATCTGAGAGGCAGGCGGAAACGATGCTCCAGCCTCCGCACCTCCGCTTCCCCCAACTCACTACAGTTGGGGACGGGTTCCCACCTCACCGGCACAAGCTCCGGGCTCTGATCCGCCATCAAGTCGAGAGAAGATCCCTCGTACGAGCTTGAAGACTCTGGGGGAGAGGGAAGTTGCCGGACCGCCTCTGCGGTTATCCTCGCTAACTCCTCGAATGCCGCCGCAAGGCTCCGCATCTCCGTCGTGCTCTCACGACGCATCAAGAAGCAAGGAAAGCCTAAAACCCTGGAAGCCTAGAACGATGAACAGCGCCCCCTAAAAACCCCTGAGGGTGGCGGCGCGTCGTTCTGTGCTCCGAGAAAAACAGGGCCCCCTTCGCTTCGAATCCGTCAGGATCATCATTACGGGCCTCGGCGACCGCTATAAGCGGCTCCATAACGCCAACGAAATTCCACCCACCTGAGCCATGCCGGTCCAAAGCCTCGAAAAAACTACTCATCCTAGCCTCCTTGGCTCGGGAGTAGGAGGGGGACAAGTGGAGAGGGGGATTTCCGCATCCCACCACAAAGGCAGCCCAACAAGACCCACAAGGTCCAACTAGGCGAGCCCACCCGAGTGATAGCCCACCGGGCCCACTTTGGGAAGAAAACCCAATAAATAAGACTCGAGGAACTAACTCTCCCCGGCGGCCTTCTAGGCTCGGAGGGCCCGAGACAACGGTCAGGTCCCGAGGAAGGTCTGGCCTAAAGCCCTCTCCCCGTCCGAGAGAGATAGGCTCCAGCCGACATATCTGACCCCACCTTCACCGGGCCATGCCTATCGCTCGGGCAAGAGCTAGCATCCCCGAAGCTCGGTAAGGCCTGTTGATTAATCCGCAGGTGCAGCCGTTCAGAGTCCTCCGCCAGCGGGAGAGTCAGGGGAGCCGCCGGACTCTAAGGGGATAACGTTCCCACGATCAGGCCATGAAAGCCCCCGTTAAAGACGTAACTCCCGCTGGGAACCCCTCAGCTTACAGGACTCCTGAAGGTGGCGCACTATTTAAGCAAGGGATACCCTCCGGAAGAAGGTAAGATGAACAAGGCATTCACACACCCTAAGCTTCTGAGCACGACTCACTTCACCCTTTGGTGGAGAGGATTCTCGCGCATCAGCTCTCTCCTCCCCCCATTATCGCTTCCACCATAGCTCCACTGACTTAGCCATCGGACGGTTTTGCCCCAGGGAGATCCCCTAGGCCCTCTGATACGTTTCCCTCTCTTGCAGATTCATCTTCTGGTGATCCACAGCCCGCTCAGGATCCAACGCGAGATCTCACCTCTTCATGATCGATTCTCGAAGATGGCCCTTTTCATTCCCTGCTCGAAGACTTCGGAAGCTTTGAGGGTAGCCCGCCTATTCCTTACTCATGTGGTGTGCAAGTTTGGGTTGCCTCGTACCATAGTGTCTGACCGTGATGTTAGGTTCACTAGTTATTTTTGGAAGACACTGTGGCATATGTTAGGTACTCACCTCAAGTTTTCCACTGCATATCATCCCAGACAGATGGTCAGACTGAGGTGGTCAATAGGAGTCTGGGTGACCTTTTGAGGTGTCTTGTCAGGGACCGTGTAGGGGATTGGGATCTCATATTACCACTGGCAGAATTTGCATATAATGATTCGTTTAACAGGTCTACCGGTATGAGTCCATTCGAGATTGTCACAGGTCGTAGGCCTAGGAAGCCAATGGATCTTGTTCCCATGCCCATTCATGCACGAGCATCTGAGTCTGCCGAGTCTTTTGCTAGGCATGTTAGGAGTCCGGATGATGACATCCGTCGTCACATTGAGGCCAGCAATGCACGGTATAAGGAGTTAGCCGTTGCCCATCGACACCACTGTGAGTTCTAAGAGGGTGAATATGTCATGATCAGGGTAAGACCTGAACGGTTTCCCTCTGGAACTGTAAAGAAATTGCAAGCTCGCGGAGCCGGTCCATTTAGAGTGTTGAAACGCGTTGGATCCAATGCGTATGTTGTGGACCTGCCCGAGGAATATGGTATAAGCTCAACTTTCAATGTGTCGGATCTAGTTGCATATAGGGACCCAGCGGTTATCCCTAGTGAGCCTTTTGAGCCATCTCCCCCCATTGAGAGTGATCCCACACTTGAGTGTCTACCACCAGCCACATTTCCACAGCAGCGAGAGCATATAGATCATATACTGGATGAGCAGGTGACAGTTACCAAGAGTGGATCCTACCCGCACTACCTAGTGCGATGGAGAGGGCGACCAACCACCGAGGATACTTGGATCACCCGTGGAGAGTTACAGCGGATAGATCCGGACCTACTGGAGCGCTACCAGAGCGATGCAGACCCTTACTCGACAGGGTCGAGTTTCTCCCACCCGGGGAGAATTGGTGCGGACACCAGAGCGATCGAGAAGCACGAACCGGCGAGCCGTCGGTACCGTACACGGAGCACCACTCGAGCTACATCGGCGTCCATCTGGCTCGGAGACGGCCTGGAGACTCTCCCTTGAGTCTCGGTATTTATAGTATTTATTTGGACTTTGTGTATGTGTAATGTGTGTTTTATTCGGATTGTAATTCGGATTGTAACAGGGGTTTATTTATAATTTGGGATCACCTGGGTCCCGCGGGCCCCCCCATCCCTTCTCCCATTGATCCACCTCATCTCTTGGGCCCATGTGGGGTCAGTCAACCTTCCAAGGTGGGCTTCTAGAAAAGTTTTACCAAGGGGGGGACAAAGGGAAAAAAAATTCAAATTTGAAAGGCCATAAGTCAAGGGGGCGCCCCCATATATAGTATTATATTAGGAATTTTAGTTTATTTTATTTAGTTCCAAATCACATGGGAGAAATAAATTGTGGACTCCCTCTTTTACCCCTCCCCAACCCTATATCTAGGGATAGTTAGTGTCTTTTGATATTTCATATAAATGGGATGTATTTTCATTATTGACACAATTAATGAGAAAAAAAATCAGATTTTCCTCCAAAGGAGCAAGGGCCGCCCCCTATCTCTCTCCTCTCTCCCCCTTCTACAGCTGGGAAGGCTGTGAATCAGAGGTGTGAAGCCTCATCTATCAGGTGTGAAGATCGTCGTCGCCGTCGCCGCCACCATCGTGCCGCCATCGCACCCCCGCCATCGTCGCCGGAGTTCTATCCACCCAGGATAGCCCCTTCTTCTCGGAATTTGTGCTCCCAACCCCAAGATCTTTTGGTGCCCAAACATTTAGGGTGAGTTCTAAAGGTTTAACCCACGTTCCAGAAAAATTGGTGGAGCTTCTAGCTTTTATTTTCCATTTTTCCATTTTCGTTCCCCACCTTCTTCCAGATCTATCTGCAGTCTGTCCAGTTTTCTACAAACCAAATAGAACGTTCATGAACCCACCCCTCCCAGATCTAAATGACTTGATATTTTTATTGGGTGTTCTGTCCACCACCCCCATCACCCACGAATTTTCGTGGAATTTCTAGAGTCTTCTTCCTATTTTTAAAAATCACTATCAGATCCAAAACTCAGATCTGTGTCTGCTGTCCAGATCCGACCACCTGGTGCTAATAAATACTTTTTCCATCCAAATCTCCACCACATCCTTCGAAAAAATTATCCCCATCTTCCTCTCCCTCCCCTCTACAACTTTCGTGAATAGCTTAACACCTAAATCAGAGGTCTACATCACCGTCAATGCAAACTCTCAGGAAATTTTACTTCTGCCTGGCCAGATCTAAAACAGAGATCAGTCCGGTTCTAAAATCCCCCATCAGAAGTACAGCCCCAACGAATTTTCTGGAGTCATAGAGGGTCGAAGGATTTCGAGAGATCTTTCCAATGGCGCCGGTTTCGCACCGATCCGACGTCGGTAATGGTTGCAGCAACTTTTGTCGTCGGAGCGCGCAGTTCTGAAATTGAGTTTCAAATCCGTGGACAGCAACTCCAACAAGTGAAGATCGGAGCCACCCGGCCTCCGACCGGTGTTCCATCCCGGCCGCCGTCCAGGGGAGCACGCCACCAGGTGTCACCATCACAGCGGGACCCACCCCGTCAGATCTGGAGGACTGAGCAGCACGTGGGCCCCACGAACCCGCAGATCGCGTCGTCCGGACGGCACCAAAACGTGGGTTTCGGCACCGTCGGAGCGACATCAAGATGCTGCCCGTCAACCTAATCCCCGTTACTCCCGAGCCCCACATGTGACCTGTTACCTCCCTGCGTGGAGTGGGTCGAAACATTTGTACTGCAGTAAACTTTGTTAACCGGGAGTACGGATTTGGCCGGGGTTGTCTTCCCCACGCCGGGAGCATGGAGGTAACAGTCTTACTTCTTGGCGTTCATTTGCTAGTTTAGCATATGGTCATATGCCGCTGTGAGCGTGTTAGGAACCTAGCTCGTGAGTTCATGTCACTGCTGTGAGCGAGAGAGTGACCCGTCCCGTGACTCGATCCGAGCACGGAAGTGAGTCAACCACCCTTGACTCTGTCGGTTTCTCAACCGCGCGGATCCACGTTTCCCCTAGCTTGGGACTACGAGTAAGCTTGCATTTCTGTTAGCAACGTATAGCCCATAGGAACTCTTAGTGTCAGGCCGAAGTGTCTCTCCTATTCGTATGTTGCTGGTTGCGTCTACATTTAGAGTCCGAGGTCTGCATCACGTAGAGTCGGTCTCCGTGTCCGTCCCGCATCAACTCATGTGATGAATGGTGTCCTCCTCCTCAAACAGAAGCCACCTCTTCTCGTTTTCCACCACAAAGCTCCCAACAGAGGGCTGAAATACAATACATTTGTGAGATGATGTATACCTGGCTCAAGGACATCAAAGAAAATGTCCAGAACTTACACCGTTTTGTCAGCCAAAGGAATGAGCAGTTAAATCACAGGATTGACTCTCTAGAGACATCCATCTCCCACCTGTAACATGTGTTCCAAGAGGCACAGATCCTGCACCTGGCCAGCACCAGCACCCTGCCTCCACCACAACAGCCTCCTCCTTCACCCCCTCCTTGCTGATGACAAAGGGGGAGAAGTACCGAAGACATTCTAAGAAGACAAGCATCATCAAACATCTAGCATGTAGTTAGCTTTTGCATTTAGATTTTCAATGTAACTGCTTGAACACACATCCTTGCTTGATTTGTACAAAACCCTGGTTAATCAATGAATCAAGCTTTTTGTTGTTGCTGTTGTTGATAATGCTATATGTTGAAAAATGCTAACATTAAGTTATTGTGTGAATGGATCAATCTCCCTTGGTTGACGGTCCCTCAAACCAATTTGATTGTATTGCTATATAAATGATTAGATACAATGATTCATGGTTGTCGTCATCAAAAAGGGGGAGAATGTTGTGTCCCCTGGTTTTGATGATAATAGATCATAAATCATTAGTAGATATTTGAGAAATATCTAACTTATTTTGGTTTGATGAATTGACTAATCAAGTGCAGAAGAATCTCTCTAAGTGATGTCTCGACACGGCCTAATGATGTCCCCACACATCTAGAAGAGATTGTGTTAGATCTCCAATGCTTGAGCTCCGGCATAAAAGAATGTGTCGACACATCTGACCCATGTCTCTACACATCCATCAGAAATCAAGCCGAAGTCGTTCTGTCTAAGACTCTGGACTCACTAATGTCTCGACACACTGAGTGAAAAGTGTCGACACACTCGTGTGAAAATCTCTGCACTTGGCGCTTCTATCTCGACACCCTCATGCGAGAACTCTGCACATGGCTCACATGTCCCGACACCTTTTGGTGTTGTCTCGACACATCAACCTTGGATCTTCAAGACACTCACTAAATGTCCCGACACACTAAGTGTAGAGCGTCGACACATCAACGTTCAACCAGAACGTGTTTGAAACTGACAGAAGCTATCTTCAAGGCTTTCAAAGGGATGTCTCGACACACTGACAGGAAAGTGTCGACACACTTGGTTCGACCAGAACGGATCTGAATCTGACGAAAGCTATATTCAAGATTCGGAACTTAATCCATAAGATCTGTTTGCTCTGGAAAAAGCCATCAAAGTGCTTCTATGTCAGAAGACCGTGATTTGGCAGAGACATCCTCTGAAGAAGATCGTACTGTGGCTGCTATGGTCTCCTACCTACCCACATTCTTGCAGACTTGACAGAATGGAAGTCAACTATGCAAATGGAAGCAGATCAAATAATGTGGATGTGACATTCTGGGTGTTACTTGAAAAGTAGACAACGTTGGTGTCACCCTAGGACACCAATATATGAGGAGCATGAGCTCTAGTTTGAAAAAGTAGCAAGCAAGCAAGAGGAAAAACAAAAAGCTGGAAGACTTGCTGAGGAAGCTAGCCTCCTTCCTGATGCTGCTGGTGTGAGCACTTGAAGAAGAAGACGATCCTCTTCCTCACGATGGGAGATCTTCTCACAAGCAGAAGGGTTTCGTGAAGCTCCATCCAGATCTCTGAAAAAGCTTGAAGCTTAATCAACCTTCTTCCTCAAGGGTGGTGGTGAAGATCCAAGAAGAAGAAGAAGAAAGCCAAGGACCCCTCAAGCTCTTTCTCAGACAGGAGACTTTCCTTTCATTGTGTTTTACCACGATACTCTGTCTGACTGTTCCATTTTCAGTTTGCTTTTCTTCAAAACAAACTCCATTGCTCTTGATCCCTACCTGCGTGTAGAAAGACAGATGGTGTCGACACCGGTCTGTGTTTTGGGTTGTAATACCTCAAGCTGTGTGGCAACGGAGTGTGAGAGTGTTTCTCTCAATAGAAGCTGTGAATCAGCGGGTGTGATTTGACACCAGTGAAGCCTCACCGTATTGTGTGAAGGGTGGACGTAGGTCTCTAGGTTGATACTGAACCACCTTAAAGATCTTGTCTTGTGGGTTGATTTCTCTCTTGTTCCTACGGTAGAAGCTTGATAGGACAGTTTCCAGACATCATGTGTGTATCTAGCTTCTTAGCTGTTAACTAATATCTGTCTCATAATCAGTTGTGTTAAATCTAGTTTTATTTCCGTAAAGAAGGGTAAAATGGGGATGATCTATTCACCACTCCCCTCTAGATCTGCCTATCACCACTCAACATTCCTCTCCCCGCCAGTCAGGGTGGCATTCCACCCACTCCTCAGTACATCATTATCCCCACTGAATGCCAACCTTCCAACAACTCACACTACCAGAGCACTGATCCTACGATTTCTAGTCAACCTTACATCACCCTGCTCAGCTCATGCCACCTTTTGGTCCTCGCTTTGATGTGGCGGGCCAACAACTCCTAGTGGCGGTACGACATCCTAGTTGCCATCCCAGCGAATTCCAGTCCCAGCCTATTCCCAGACTCTTACCAGTCCACACCACTGCATTTCACATCTCCTGTAAATCCAGAACTCCCAAGTCTCATTACAATTCCAGTTCCCCCGGTAGCCCCTGACTCACCAGCTGTAACTCCGATCACATTCTGCCATGACAAATGGCCCCCATCACTATAACCTGATAATTTGTGAAAACCCTTGTTAAGGGAGTAATAGTATCCAATTGTCCCCAATCTCTAGTGCCAGGTCACGTCCCCTGACAGTGGTATGCTACAGATGGCTCGTTTCAAAAAAAAAACACAACAACACAAAAAAAAATAAAAATAAAAATAACAAAACAACAGCGATAAAAATGGGGTTAAAAATAAAGATACCCCGGCAGACCCAGCCGTCCTCTTTTTCAAAGAGGCGACTGGGGGCAAAAATCGCCACCAACCCAGCTGAGGTGAAAACCCGAAAGGCACCTCAGGCAAAATCGAGTAACCCCTCTGTGTGAAAACCCATAAGGGCGCACCGGAAAAAGTAAAAGGGGGCCAGCCTTGGCGAAAACCCGCAAGGGCGGCATGGCTGGTAAAGAGAAAAAAAAATTCTCATTCTCTCTACTCCTCACTGATGAAAGCCGTCAATTGCTACCTTCCGCTGACAGCTACCTCTATCTCACCCCGTAATGACGGCGGCCAATACATCCCCAAGGGTAGGCCAGCCGCCCAAACTCCAGTTTCGGTTTCGGCTACAACGCCTCTACAGGCCAGCCGCTAAGCCTCCAGTTTTGGCTACAACGCCTTTACAGGCCAGCCGCCCAGTCTCCAGTTCCAGTCTCAGCTTCAACGCCTTCACAGGCCAGCCGCCCAGTCTCCAGTTCCAGTCTCGGATACAACACCTTCACACGCCAACCGCCCAGTCTCAAGTTCCAGTTTAGGCTACAACGCCTTCACAGGCAAGCCGCCCAGTCTTCAATTCCAATTTCGGATACAACGCCTTCACAGGCCAGCCACCGAGCCTCCAGTTCCAGTTTCAGCTACAACGCCTTTACAGGCCAGCCGCCCAGTCTCTAGTTCCAGTTTTGGCTACAATGCCTTCATAGGCCAGCCGCCCAGCCTCCGGTTCCAGTTTCGGCTACAACGCCTTCACAGGCCAGCCGCCCAGCCTCCAGGTCCAGTTTCGGCTACAATGCCTTTACATGCCAGCTGCCTAGTCTCCAGTTCTGTATAGGCTACAATGCCTTCACAGGCCAACCACCTAGTCTCCAGTTCCAATTTTGGCTACAATGCCTTTACAGGCCAACCGCCCAGCCTCCCGTTCTAGTCTCGGCTTCAACGCCTTCACAGGCCAGCCGCCTAGTCTCCAGTTCTAGTTTCGGCTACAACGCCTTCATAGGCCAGCCGCTCAGCCCCCAGTTCTAGTTTTGGCTACAATGCCTTTACAGACTAGCCTGCCCAGCCTCAGTCCCAGTTTCGGCTACGACACCTTCAAAGGCTAGTCGCCAGTTACCTGCCTTAGTCGTCGGCTACAACGCCTTTCCATGCCCGCCGGCTGGCTCCAGCTCCAATCCCCATCTCCAGTCACAATTCCAGTTTCAACCTCCAGTCCCTATCCCAGTCCCAGTCTTGGCCGTTATGTCCCCCCAGGCCACCCAGCCGGCTTAGTTCCAATCTTCCAGGCTAATATAAATTACATTTTAGGTTAACAACATGATACTAGCCGATACTCTATTACTCGGTTTGTGACCGATACACCCCAGAATCACCCTGGTAGCCCTAAACCGCCTAGACCGTCACACCCCATGGGTCTATGTCGGCTTCATGTCACGCAAGCTTTCATCCTTCGAGAGGATTAGCCTCAATGCCCAATTCTTTTTTTCCCCTGCTACCTAGTACCCAACATCCAGATATACTACTCTCCATACTCAGCCCCTTCACCCCTGCGCCCAAAATCGGGTACATCCAGTCCCCTGTCACTTACACCGGTATGCCGGGGAAACAATAAGCACGACTAATAATAAGTGGTCGCCAGTCCCTGCACACATCACAGTTCCACAAAGAAAAAGGGGAGCGGGACGACTTAAGAAATGACAACAGAAACCCGGGAGTTTGTCATTAATACTCTGCCAAAATAGCCCAAGACATGCCCTTGGGGTGACAAAATCCAAACAGCCTAGATGATGCAAACCAAAAGGGGGAAAGAGACACAATCACATCCTAGCCTCGCTCCCCTCCAGGGCCGCAAGGCGAGAGTCGGTAGCAGCAAGCTCCGCCTCCAATGTAGACAAAAGTTGAGCGATATCCTTGGCCATCGTCTCAGCTGTCTGCCACTCAACTCAGGCGCGCTCGATGATCGACCGCTGCTCCTCCCATGCCTTCTTCAAGACATCAGCCTGGCTCTCTGCCTACCCCAGCTATGTGGCGCGGTCCCGGGACGCCAACGCGGTCGCCTCGGCATGGCCCCTCTATTCAGCTACCGCTGACACAAGCTGGGCCCGCTACTCTTGTGCCTCTCGGATCATTGCCAGCCTCTGAGTCCTCTACTCCTGAGCATCGCGGAGTCGCAAGTACTCGGCCCATATCCCGGCTAACTCGGACATCCAGAGCTCGCGCAGGAAGCCAAGCACGTGGCAGCCCTGGGTGCACTCTCGCAACCGCTGCCTCAGACCCTCTGGAGGAGGAAGAGGGTCGCTCTGCAGGTAACCTCGAGCTCGTTGTAGTAAGGTGGCACCCGCACTCACATCCAACAGTGGCTCTTGCGAAGAAGCGGATGTAGGCCACTCGATCCCTAAGTCCAGGGAGAAGTCGCCTGACGCGGGTAGTACTTCAGTAGAGCTTGCATAACCTCAACAAACACGAAAGGGAGTGAGCAATACATGCAAAACTTCCTACGATAAATAAGGCGGAAAACCTGAGAAAAGATAAGTTTTCATCCTTTACCCAGGGCAAGTCCCTCCGCGCCAGTGGCGTCTCCCGCCGGGGTCGGGGAAGGCAACCTCTCCTCCGTCTCGATGGCATCACCCACCGGGGTCGGAGTGGGCAGTGACTCCTCCACGACCCGATCGTCTCTAGGAACCACGGGTGAGACGGGAGTCTCCTCCTGCCCACTCTCAGTAGGAGCCCGCATGCGCTTCTCTCTTGACCTCGACGTTGCACGTAACCCAAGAGCGTCAGCACTCTACTATAAAGAGTAGACAAACACCAAATGGGGATGGGGAGAACCCCTATATACCTCCGAAAGTGGTCCCAGCCTTAGCCTCCTCGCTAGAAGAGGCCCCAGAAGAGGAAGAGCTCGAGCTCAAACTCTCCTCCATCTCCATGGCCGAGCTGTTGGCGCCTGGAGAGCCTGACAAAGCCTCCGATGAATCCTCGGAGGTGGCCGGACTAGATGCCCCTGCAAACCAACAAAGCAAACGAGGTCACTACATGGCCCAACCTCACACAAAGGTGACTCTCCAGCTAAGGGTTTCAAACAAAAGACTCACCAGCTGGAGCACTCCCCTCCGAGACTCTCTCAATGTCGATGATTTCTTTATCATCTCCAGTCGAAGTCGCCGTAGCGGGTCTCTCTGCCACCACCTCAGTCATGTCGCAGGGAAGCTCACCCTCCTCCAGAGGCGAAGAAGTATCTGGGGCCAACACCAAAAAGACCCCAGTGTCGATAGACGACATAAAAATCTTATCGTAAGTGGATAAGTCCCCAGTCACATACTTAAGGGTGCCATGTTGGAAGACCCGACCAGTCCTACGTAGCAGCAGACACCACGGCTGACAAAGAAGCGAGGGGCATCTCTGCCAGTAGCTGCAGAAGCAAGCCGGGTGCACCCCCAGTAACAGATGGAATCGAGGCATCCACCGCTCCTAGCTATACCTCGAAAGAGGGGAGGGCCACCGATGAACCAGCACTGACTAACTCTTGAATCATCTCCAGAGTAGCAGTCGGGTCCTCGCCTGTTAAAGAACAACACAAGCACAGTCAGCAACTATGGCCCAACTACTGTGCAACAATGGGAGGGCAACCCTCTCCATAGCAATTCAATGCTTACCTGGGCCATCCCGGGTTGCTGCTGGCTCCTGCCCTCCAATCGACAGGGGGCCTTGCCCTGCACCTCAGAAGGAGCCGCAGTCCCTGATGTCTCAGCCATCTCTGCACAACACCGGCAACTATGTTAGCCCCCAGAATCAAGCACAGCCATAACTAGAGTATGTCCAGTTTCAGAAGTCCCTACCTGATTGGGCGTCCGCTGAGGCCTCCCACGACTCAAAGTCATGGAAAGTCCTGATATTGGGGATAGCCTCATCCATCACGCGGAGGAACGCATCCATATCTATCTCACACTTGACCCCATCATCAGGCAATGGGTTGACCTCTTGGGGCGGTGAGAAAGCCATGTCCGCCCGGGCCTTCGATGGAGCTACAAGACACAGGTCCAGCGATGCAGGGTTAGTCAATCATCATGGCTAAATCGACAAGGCACAAGAGAGGCGAAGACGACACTTACTCAAAGCTGGCTCTGCCTTGATGTGCTCGCTAGCCTCGGGTCCCCGAGAGGACTTGCCAGTTTCCACTACTCCGGTCTCTACCCGAGGGCGCTTCCACCTAGGCTGAAGGCCCCCGTATCCAATCCCCGAAGATGCCTCTATGGAAGGGTGATCTCCCTCCACCACAGAGCCTATCAGCAAACACAACAACACAACGTCTCAGCCATGCACCTTAGAAAATAGTAAAGCCAAGACAACATATCAAAGAAAGGGTCTCACCTGAGCCCACAAAGGGAGTCAAGTGCAGGGGAACCAGCTACTCCGGCATCAAAACTACAGCTCGCACAGCCTTCACGACCGCCTCCTTGACGTCCCTCAGGGTGTAAGCAGACTCGACGTGGGACACGAGCTCCACGGGCCCAGCAGACCTGATCGCATGGGTGATGTGGCATCTCCAGTCGTCAACCGTCGTGTCCGCAAAGCTCCCCTCAGGGAGCACCCGATCCAGTAAGCTCTTCTTCCCAAAGCTGCAGTCGGCCAGGAATTGGGCCTACCAAGCCCTCGGTCGGGACGCCCCAGCTCAAGTATCGGAGGGCGCCAGTCGCACCTGCAGGAGGGGCTTCAGCACCCTGCCACTGCCTCGTCCCACGGATAGTGAGCCCCGACTGCCCTGGGCTCCCTGCTCTGCCAGCCGCTCCACCTCTCGATGAATCCGAGAGAAGCGAGCCCGTAGGTACTCATCGTCTAGTGGAATGGGAGGCAGATCCTCCCTCAAAAGATGGTGCTCCTCGACTTTTCGGATCGCCAAGGCCTTCTGTCGATACATGATGTTGTGGTCGAACCACCACCTGGCGTAATGGATGCTGAACCATCCCCTGCGCCCCAGCCCAGGTGTCTGCAGTTGCTCCGGCTCCCTACAATAGTAGAAGTCCCACCATGCCGCGGCCAGCAAGTGGGCATCCCGGCCTCTATACTGTCGGCATGCTAGAGGGAAGTCCTAGTTCAGCGGGATTCCCTGGTCATGCCCGAAGTTCCAGGCAAACCTGTGCGAGTAATATGGCTCCAGGAAGCTCGTCATGGACCGGTGTAGTGCCAGTACCGCTGGCCAGGTGCTCATCACCCGCTCCGTGTACAACGCCGTGTCTAGCTCCCGCTGATAAGGATGGGCGTAGACCGCCCCGCCACCTGAAGGCACCAAGATCAGATGGGAGTCCCTCTTGGCACCGTCAAAAGGTAGCCCCTCCTCGCCCCTGCCGGGCAGATAGGACAGGACTCTCCTGGTCCCCTCCAACTGTGCGACTACGTCTCCGTCCGGCTGCCCGGTGAAGCTGAACAATAGGGGTGCCACCTGTTTCGCCACTGACCCATGAGCCACCAACTCCAAAAATAGCAGACCGGCCTACACACTAAGGTAATGGGTCGGCAGAAGCAGACTCCACTCATGAGGTGCCGGGTGCGCCGCCAGCACCCCCAGTCCCTGGTAAACATTGGCCAAGGCCGTCGGAGCTAAGGCCAGCCTCCGTCCCTCCGCCAGCAGGCACGCAGGCCACAAAAACTCCACCCTCAGCAGACCGTCCTCCCCATGCAGGACCAGGAACGTCACCAGCCAGTACGCCAAGTACGCTGCTAAATGGGTCACGTTCGGTAGCCCATGGGGGTTCCACCCCTCCCGTGGTGCATAGATGTACCGGGTGTACGTCTGAAACTGCAACTCCACCTCGGTGTACTCCTCCCACGGGGTCTGGTCTCTCGCAAACTCCTGATAGAAACAGAATGGGCCCGTTGTAGAAGTGGTAAATCCACACATTTAGCAGCACCTTGGGAGTCTGTGTAGCTCTCTCTCTCCTGGCTAGGGCTAAGTCCCTCTAGGGCTTCAAAAAATACCGGTAGTTGTAAGGAACCTAGTATCTTCCATGCCCATCTGTGTGGCTGCGATGGAGGTCATCCAGCACTACCTCCTCGTATCCCTCGCCGCTGATCGGCAGCCCAAAAATCCTGAATAGAGACCACAAATCTAATGAAGTCTCTCCCTCGGCCATTGCCACTGTGTTCCACCGGCGGTTGAAGCGCTCTGCCAACACCTGTAGAAACCCCGTATAGCAGGGGTACCCGTACAAAGCTGCGGTCACATCATATCTGATATCGGCCCTGTCCAGCAGCGCCCTGTAATGGTGTACAATGCCCATCAGCCACTCGGTAGCCCCCTGGCGATATCTGTGCAAAGGAATCACCACCCAGCGGCCGTACCAACTAACCGTAGTCTACCGGGAAACCCCGGACAAGAGACTGTGGTCGTTATAGCCCTCCCCGACATACTGTAGCCCTGACGGCTCCAACACCAACCCTGGGCTGCCCTTTGTCTCTGCTCGGTGGTGTCCGTGCAAGTCCCAGGAAGTAGGACCCATCACCCCAACGCGGACTCCAAACTGATCCACCCTGCTAAAGAAGCCCAGGCAATCAGCATTGGGGAACTGACACTGCCTCCAGTAGTCACCAGAAAAGCTTGGGAAACCACAAAGGACGATCCTGCATAGGCTGTCTCTGCCTACAAGAATCGCCCGCTCAAGTCGGCGACGTGCTCTGGCAACTCGAGAATCCCCCTCCTTCATGCTTGGCAGGACGAAACTCCTGATAGACTCGAACAAATGGCGGTGCAGGGGAAATTCCACCGGGTAGCCTCCGCTGCGGTCGTAGGTAAAGATCCCACCCGCCTCTAAGATCTAGGCCAACTCTACGGCCCCGACTCCGCTCGCCTGCTCTCTGACAGGGCCCTCAGCTATCACTGTGTGCCCCGAGTCAAGCTACTCTATGTCAGTTGCAATGATGACCGACGGGCCCAAGGGAGGCATGGGCGGCTCAGTCCTCCTCACCCAGTGATCCTCCTCCCAGACCGCACGTCTCGGGACCCTCTCGTCTTTGCCAAATCGTGCTATAGCTGCAAGATGGAGCACACAAAAACAATCAATACACCATAAAGGCAAAATATGCAATGCAACAAAATAAGGGCATATGAAGTGTCAAAATATGACTATGACAACCCAGAATGAGAAGTTCACGGGCCGTACGCCCTCGTCTCCGCCTCCAACGCATGACCCGTGGGGGACATTTGTTGTATCCGGACAATTCCTCAGCAAAATACCAAGGAATAAGGACTTGGGAATTTTCCCGAACACCCTCAAGGCGTGGGCTACCCAGCCCTTCCTATGACTCCATAGGTCCGACCAAGGGCCCCAGCCAGTTACCTATGACATACGGTTACACCAGCAACTAGCCAGGATCATTCCCGACCACCCGGCTACGGGCGTTACCCGTGCTTTACACGGCCGCCCAGGCCAACCCGAGGGTGCTCCGACTCCAAGCCACGCCATGTGGCACTCAGTGAAGGGGCCAGTGCCTTACCCCGAGAAGCCTTCTTTCAACCCCCCAAGGTCAAAGGGAGACCTAACTAAGTCAACCATAGACTTTGGAGACCCGCAGTATGTGTATACGGCTCACACACAGGTGACGGGCATTTCCCCGAACACCTTGTGGGCGCATATGTCCCAGCCCTTCTACAACAAACCGTGGGCTAACCCACGGCTCCAGTACGCCAGTCAGATTCTACAAACACTCTCTAACAAGTCGGGACCGCTCCCGACCCTCAAACACGCGGCAACGAGCCGTTTACCTTTAGCTCCCGGGCAAACCCGGGCCTACCCTGCCATATCATGCGGCACGCACCCCAGAAACCATGCCCGTGTGCTCAGGAGTCACCTTCCCAGCTCATATGAGCCCCTGTCTTCCGCCCAAGGCCAAATCTAAGGTCTGCCAGTCATTCGCCTAAGCCAATCGACAACTCGATGCGCGTCAGGCATTTTCCCGAATACCTTGCAAGCGATAGCTATGGCTCCACAACAACCGCCCCCGTGGGCTAATCCCAGCATTCCAGGACCCTGTGTCCTTCTAAGGACACCCCCTGCCAACAACAGAAGACCCTCGGGGAAAATCCCTCGGGGTTGCGGCTCGTCTGGGGCCGGTTCGCCCCAAGGCGTGGCCGCGCCCCCAGGGAGGGCGAACTCCCTGGGGGCCGTGCCCTCTTCCCAGCCCAAAGGCCCCACGGCCTTCCCCAGTCCCGATTTCGTGCAAGATCCATCGTACCGTGCGTAGAAGGATTCGATGACGAGGAACATGCCAACGAGAGCTCGAGATCGTGCAAGTCTCACGTTAACTCTCGTGTTCTTCATACACATGCGGCCGGTCAACCAATATACTCCTAGTATCCTTGCAGTATTTTCCCAGAACTCTTGTCCTTTTCTTCTTAGTCAAATTAGGAATAAAATACATAAAAAATAAGATTTTTATAGAGGTTGGGACCGCCCACTCTCTCCTTCTCTCCAGCCCGCCTAAACCCCCCTAGGGTGGGGTTTAGGCAGACCAGCCTCACCCCCCAGGCTGGTCCGCCTAGACCCCATTAAACTAAAAAAAAGTTTTTTAGAAAAGAATAAAGGCCCCTGCCAGTCCGCCTAAACCCCCCTGGGGTGGGGTTTCGGTGGACCAGCCTTAACCCCCAGGCTGGTCCGCCTAAACCCCATCCAAACAAAAAAAAGTTTTTTATGAGAAATAAAACTCCTTTGTGAGGGGTTTAGTGGTGCGGACACCAGGATGATCAAGTGACACATCGGCGAACCGACGGTGCCACACGCGGAGCACCAAGTGGACTACATCGGCTTCCCTTCAAATTGGGGACAATTTGACTTCAATTTGGACTCTTTTTGCATTGGAATTGGGCTTGTAATGGTTATTGTATTTGTAATTTGCTAATGGGCTGGTTGTAAGGCTCCTAAAGGGCAAAATGGTTAAAGCCCCTTAAGCATTCCTTAAGAAGGAATGGCCTTGGTCCATTTGTAACGGATCCATAAGCCATATGGGCTTCCTTCCTACATGGGCTATCTAGATTGGGTTATCTAGAGTGGGCTCTCTTCATTCATGGGCTTTCAAGGGTGGAATGGCCTTAAGTCATATTGGTTGGGTGGGCTTGGTTAAGCCATGGCCAAATTTGGCCCATTCAAGGCCCAAGAAGGGGGGCGCCCCCTCTTTTGGCTTATTAGGCTAGGAATTGTGTTTATTTATGTTTCTTCCACCTCCATTTACCACATGGAGTATTAGACGGCTGCTGGTCAAGTTCCAATGGCTGCCACCTACCTTTTTACCTTTGAATTTCAAAGGGTAGGTGAGCCACCATGTCCCCTTGTCACCTTCTCCATTTCCCTTTCACCCATGTCATATTCCAAAGAAAAGTTCATTAGAGAGTGATTCTCTTAGTGTGCTCTTGGGTGTGACTCCCATTGTGCTGTCCTGTGACTGGACAGACCTAGGTCGTGTGACTTAACCATGTATCCCTCCCTTCCTCTTATCTTCTCCTTCCATAAACATTCTCTGTGATACCTCTGCAAGTTAGCAAACTTTCAGCGCTAGTTTCGCATCGATCGGAGTTCGTGATCAATGGTGGCGATTTTTCTCATGGAGGCACGCAGATCGGTTCCTGATTACTTCCCAGATCTTAAGATGACTTTGTTTTAATTCCTAGATCCCAACCCCGATGCCATCTGAAGTTGATTCCTGAAGAGCGATCGTAGTATTTCAAGTCGTCTTCGCGTTGCCGCTGATCTCGCCTCGATCTGATCACCGTGCTGTCCGTGGCGGCGATTCTCGTGAGATCGCGCAAGAAATCTGAGTAGATCCGGTTCAGAACCCGCACCAACTTCCCGAGCCTGCCCCGCCTCATCCGGTTGAGATCTGTGTAAGATATTTATAGAGCTTCTTCCTCTTGACGTTGCCTACCATCTTCCACAAAGGATGCCCCGATCCGACATCAGCAACTATTATTCCCTCATTTTACCGTGTCACTGTGCAGTTCTGTGAGCACAAAACCAGAACCTAAGAAGATTCATCACTGCTCCCAGATCTGAAGGCATCTATTCGCGCCCTTCGTAGTGAAGAAACTACGTCTAGTCGTTGACATTCTCCAATAAACGGAGCTCTGATCGGGCATCGGATCTGGTCGTACCAGCCTCCGCAAGTTTGCTGCGCAGGGTGAACCGCGCGGGCAGAACCGGGTCAGATTTCCGTCGGCGTACCCGAGCGGCTCCGGCACGCGTTCCTCGCCTCCTGCGAGTGTGGCCGGTCAACCCGGGTTCCAGCAACCCCAAAATCAGTCATTGTAGCCCGTTACCTCCCTGTGTGGAGTGGGCATTCAGTTCTGAAAATTGTAAAAGCAATTCATTTGTATATCGGGGTTGTTCGGAAATCGACTGGGGTGTCTTCCCCACGCCCTGTCGTGGAGGTACGCGATTCATTCCCCACTCACATTGCTGTTTAGTATGCCCTCTATATTGCTGCATTTGTGAGAATAGGGCCGATAGCTAGTTTCAAATTCACCGCGATTGTGAGTTGTGAGCGCCCATTCCGTGGCTCCAATCAAGCACCGAGCGCGAATTAGCACCCTAGGCGACGATGGTTTCTTAATCGCCGCGATCCCCATGTTTCCCTCGCAAGGGACGATCGTCGGGCTCAAGAGAGTCGCTGTTGAGAGACGTCTCCACCCGGAGAATATCACGGTGGTCAGCCGCCCGGCTTGCCTTAGTGTGCTAGTGCTGGCCCCACAACGAGCCCGCATCAAATTGGTATCAGAGCGTCGTTCAAGTCTAGGGTCATTTAAGTCCAAGGTTGCATTTGCATTCCTCTACTCGATATATCAAAAGGTGCGACACGAACTTTAGGCTATGCCTATCGGGAAGGCCACACACTTGCGCGAGTGATCTTCGGATCGCTTAGCTCCGCCACGTACCGAATAGTGGGTTAAGTCTAGGTTCCTAGTTAGTGCATTCCAACATAGTCATGTCTAAGTGTGTAGTCGAGTCTCATGCCAACTTTGCATTAGTATTTTGGATCATGTCTAGTGTCTTGTCGTGTCCAAGTGTCGGCATGGTCATCCATTAGCTCCCCGAGTCCCATGGGTTCCCAAACGCCTAGTTCATATGAATGGTGGCGACACCACCAAGGATGAGGAATCCAACCCCACCACATCCGTAGGCCCGAAGCCTCGGACTTCTATGGAATCAAGGTCCCGAGCGACTACCTCAAGTGGGAAGCCACCATGGACGCATATTTTGAGTGTTATACTATGTCCGAGGCGATGCAATTCTCTTTCGCCAAAGAGCAGCTTCTTCATGAGGCCGCCGAAAAGTGGGACTACATTGAACGTTTGAGAGAGGTTAGGAGGCAATGGCCCATCGAGTCATGGTGGGACATGAAGAGAGAGCTTAGGAAGGTCTACGTTCCCCAACCGATAACCTCCAACCAACCCCACCCAATCACCTCCAACCAAGTGGGTCCTAGTCGGAGGCAAAGAGCCCTACACGTAGATGAGCCTAGACCCAAGCCTAGGCCGGATGATTACGGGCAAGTCCACTCCGATACCCCTACTCCAACCCGGACCATTGCCGAACTTGTGCAAAAGATTTTGGATCGGGTGGATAGGAGGTGTGCTTATTTTGAGTCATTAGTCTCCCCTTGCCCACCTTCCAGGCAGGAGGTAGCCATACCCGCACCTAGGGAGGCCATAGCCCGTAGCCCCAACCCGACCCCATCTAAGGGGTCCCCAAGCCCTCTCCCCATTATGGAGATCCCTCTTTCATCACCCAAGAGTGCTCCGTTGCCATCCTCTCCTTCCGAACTTCATCCGGAGCCGTCTTGTTTGGAGCCACCTCCGCCCGAGCCATCCTTGTTTCGTACGGGAATGCTTTTCATCACCGAGCCACTCCTTAGCTGGCTCAAAGATGGCTTGGTCCCACCTCCCTTCCCATCCATAGACCCCACACTACCTCTAGTGCAAAGCAACTCGTTTCATGCCACCTTCCGGTCTAGTCACTATATCGATACTGGTGCGGACACCCGAGCAGTTGAGCGGCGCGACGTGCCGAGCCACCGGTACCGCACACGAAGCACGACTCGAGCCACCTCAGCATCCATCTGGCTCGGAGACAGCCTGGAGATGCCGCCCTGAGTCTCCCCATTTATCATATTTAGTTAGGCTTTATTTGTGTGTAATGTGTGTTTATTGCATTTTATTCGGTATGTAAATTTGATTGTAAGAGGGGTTTATTTGTAAAATGGGACCAACGGGTCCCACGGGCCCCACCAGACCCCTCCCATTGATCCACCTCAGCCATAGGGCCCCATGTGGGGTCAGTCAACATGTCAAATGGAGGCATCTAGAAGGTTGAATGGTAAAAGGCACATGGGAGACAAGTGGACTTCAAAGTCCAAGGTGGCTAACTACCATGTCCCCCCTTGCCTCCCTAGTCAATGGTGCGCCCCCTTCCTTGTATTTTTTTATTTTAATTTTTGTGGATGGTCACATGCTATCCCAGCCCTCCATCTCACATCCCTAGATCTAACGGTTCAGGGTTGATTAGACATATGCCCTATATATGCTTGTAATTTCCATTTTTGATGAATTAATGCCATTTGAACTTGGAAAATTGCTTGAGCAAAGGCCTAGGCCGCCCCTCTCTCCCCCTTGGAGCTGTGAAGGCTTCCCTCTGGAGGTGTGACTCCACCCCTTATCATTCCGTTCGCCGCCGCCGCCGCCACGAGCCGCCATCGCATCACCGCCGAGATCGCCGGAGTTCTACCTTCATCCGACCACAGCAGCTTCCACGAATTCTCTGTGTCAGCCACGAGCTCAGATCTACCTAGGGATTTTATGGGATGCTCCAGAGGTGTCAAGAACGTCCCAAAAATTTTGGTTGGTCATAAAGATCCCATTTGATATTTTTTTTATTTTCGTCCAACCTTAATTTCTAGATCTGTCTGCTTACTGTTTCAATTTCCACCGCTCTGTGTTTCCCATGTTCGTACCTCTTTATGATTTTTTTTAGATCTCCCAATTTTACTGGGAGTTCTGTCCATCAACCGTACAGTCTCAAAATTTTCTTAAATTTTTGTGAGGCCATCCCATATTTTTCAAAAATCGATCTCAGAGATAGCTACAATGCTGTCCACCTGTTCCTAGATCCGACCACCCTCCAGTAAACAAATCATAACAAATCATAGCCACCCCCAATCAGTCCACAAAAAAAATCCCCGTTCTCCTTGTTTAAAATCCCACAAGTTTGATGAAGAGCGCATGAGCTGAATCTGCAATCTTCCTGGCGGTCAAAGGCAGTCTTCAGACAACTCACCTATAGATCTGAGGTTCGATTACTGTACAACAGGGACTTGTCAATTTAATAAAGTTCTGATCCGACCATATCCAGCAGATCTCTCTGAATTTATATTGAAGCATTTGAAGATAGCTTTCCAATGATAGCTCATGCATCCCGATCCGACGTCGGGATTGATCGCAGCGGTCGTTTTCGTCGGAGCGCGCGCCGGAAAATAGCAATCAAAATCCGTGGGAAGTTAGTTCAAGAATTGGGAATCGGGGCCGATCGATCCCCGATCGGTGTTCCCGGCCGACCGCCGTCCGTGGAGGCGCGCCACCAGGGGTCCCCCTCACAGTGGGTCCCACCCCCGCAGATCCGGAGGATAGCGCCATCCGTGAGCCCAAGGGCCTGTAGAAGCCGCCATTCGGAAAGCACGAAAACACGGAGTTCGGCACCGCCGGGCGACATCAAGATGCTGCCCGTCAACCCGAGTTGCGTGATTCCCGGACCCCACATGTGACCTTTTACCTCCCTGGGTGGAGTGGGTCGACTTAGTGTATTCATGTAATCATTGTTAACCGGGAGTCCGTAATTCGGCCGGGGTTGTCTTCGCCACGCCGAGTGCATGGAGGTAATGGTCCGAACCTCTTGGCATTCATTTGCTTAGCTAGTATATGGTCTTTTTCCACTGCCGAGAGCGATAGGTACTAGCCCGTGTGTCCATGTCACCACTGTGAGTGTGAGAGTGACCCGTCCCGTGACTCGATCCGAGTCCGGAAGTGAGTCGACTACCCGTGAACTCTACCGGTTCTTCAACCGCGCACGATCCGCATTTCCCTCGCTTGGGACGACGAGTGATCTTACGTTTCTGTTAGCGACGTATAGTCGATAGGAGCTCTCCGTGTTGGGCTTAGTGTATCTCCTATCATGTGTTGCTGGTCGTGTCCGCATCTAGAGTCCGAGGTCCATACCACGTAGAGTCGGTCCCTGTGCCCGCCCCGCATCAGTTTGGTATCAGAGCGAGTCGAGTCTAGGGTAGTCATTGCATATGTCTTGCATAGTATAAGTCGAGTCTAGGATCATCATTTCAAAACAACAACAAAAAAGTGTTTTCAAATTGCATTTCACCCAATAGCTCGGTATATTAAAAGGCGTTGCCCGAACAGTAGGTTATGCCTATCGGGAGGGTAGCGTACTTGCACGAGTCATCTTCGGATCGCTTATCTCCGCCTCGTACCGGATATTGGTTAGGTCTAAGTGCATCATCTAGTGAGTGTTTGCATTAGTCGGTGTCTTCTAGGTCGTGTGTCTTTGCATGCCCACCTGTCGAGGTACCCAATACTCGCCACCACCACCTATGGCGGATTCCCGGGCCCATAGCTCCGATGAGTCCTCGACAGCCGAGATGTTCCGAGCCATTATGGAACGTCTTGACACGCATATGGATGATCTTAGTACGTGTATGGATGGCATAGGAACGCGTCTAGAAGGGCGGATGAAAGCCCTCAAGGATCGGGCCGAGAGTTCGGATCAGTCCATCCAGGGCTTAGTTGGGAGGATCGCTGTCCTAGAGAGGGGCCCAGTAGCGGCGCAACCCGCACCGACGAACGGCCAACAACAGCCGGCACAACCACCCGCCGTGCCAAGGGCTCAAGTGGAGGATGTCGGGAAGCAACAGGCGCCTATAGTGGATGATTATGCCTCTGACAATGATCAGGGGGAAAATGGTAGTCAGAATCAACGACGGAATCATGATGATGATGATGACGACCGCATCCTTAGGGGTGTGCATGCGGACCCTCCCACCTTTAGCGGGTCCTTGGACCCTACGGTGTATTTAGATTGGGAGGCCGGCATGGACTGGTACTTCGAGTGGTTTGAGATGACGGACCACCGAAGAGTCCGATACGCGAAGATGAAGCTGTAAGGGCAGGCCCAAACTTATTGGATCAATGTGGAGAGCCTGCTCAATCGGCGATGTCAACCCCAAATCGGTACTTGGGATGATATGAAAATCAAATTGAGGGAGAAATACCTTCCCACCTCATATCGCCAACGTCTTATAGACAAGTGGCAAAGCATCTCCCAAGGGAACCGATCCGTGACCGAGTACACCATCGAGTTCGATGAGTATTACTTACGGTGTGGGGTCACGGAAGAGAGCACCATGACTATATCCCGCTTTTGAAGAGGTTTGCGGCCCAATTATCAATATGAACTCTTTCACCGTAATGCAACCACTTTGGAGCAGGCATATCAGATCGCTCTCGAATTGGAGTAGTTCGAGGCCGAGTTCGAGTCACCCCATCGAATGGGCTCCTTTCCCCTTCGTAGTGTCGAGCCCCATGGCTCATCTGGCACGTATCCGAGGGTCCCCATGACTTGACCTCAAGAGCCCGCTCGCCCCGAGCCCTTTGCTCCTAGGCCTCGTCCTCCACCCCCGAGGGACCTTCCTCGTCCCCAGCATCTTACGGCCCCACCCACAGCCCGTCCACCGGCACCCGCACCTCCTGCACGTCCTTTGTTGCCTACAACTCCTATTCATCGGGAGGATAAAGGTAAAGGACCTATGATTGGGGAAACTAGTGGATCACAGCAGCAGTGTTATCGCTGCAATGGGTTTGGTCATTTCGCCAACCAGTGTCCCACCCGCCCATCTCTTCACATTGGGGACACACAGGTCGAGGATACCACCCCTACGGGTCTCGAGTTAGTCAGCTATGAGGCAGATGAAGAGCTAGCTGACGAGTACTATGAGATGGGAGGTGAGGCCCAAGATGCCCAGCATTCGGACGATACCCGCGTGGGGGTCGTCAGATGTATCCTCACCCAGCCACAGGTCAGTGATGACTGGCGTCGGATTACTATCCTTCATGTATTCTGTAGGTTGGGAAAGCAAATTTGCAAGGTGGTCATCGATAGCGGGAGTTGTATCAATGCAATCTCCACGAACGCTGTCGCCCGTCTTGGTCTTACACCCGTAGACCATCCTTGTCCCTATAAGGTATCATGGGTGGATACCACTTCCATTTCGGTCAGGCTGCGGTGCTTGGTCCCGCTGCAGCTCCACTCCTACCGTGATGAGATCTGGTGTGATGTTCTCCCCATGGAAGTGGGCAGTATCATTCTTGGTAGGCCGTGGTTATTTGACCGGGATGCCACGCTCCATGGTCGGTCGAACACCTGTACCTTCGACCACGCTGGCCAGTGGGTCACCCTCCAACCCGTTCGGCCCAGGAGCCCATCAGTCAGGGGTCCTACTGGCCCTAGTATTCCGAAGCCTTCCGTTCCCGGGCCTAGTACCCCATCCCCAGCTCGGGCTATGACCGTTACCTCTGGCCCAGGAGAGCCCTCGATGAGGAGATTGATGATGATTAGCTCTCGGGAAATGGAGCAGGAGCTTAGTCAGGGCTGTCCGGTGTTTGCCATTACGGTCCGAGAGGTGGAGCGGGACTCCGAGGGTGAGCTCCCACCCGAGGTTGTTCCCATTCTGCAGGAGTATGCTGATGTCTTTCCCGATGAGCTTCCCGAGGGACTCCCACCTATGCGGGATATTCAGCATGCCATCGACCTTGTTCCGGGCTCTTCTTTGCCCAACCTTCCTCATTATCGCATGAGTCCCATGGAGCATGTAACGCCCGGTAATTTTGGAATAGGAATAAAATATATACATAAGTATATAATGTTTAATGATTAAAGTTTATTCAAATAAATACTTGGTCAAGTGATATTCCTAAGGGGTTGCTCAGATCGAACCTGCCTCTGATACCTAGGACAAGGACTAATAAAAGTTAAAGAACTTATGAGCAATAAAATCTCTAAATGGAAGATTACTAAGATCTCAATGTATGTGCGAACTAGCCACACCAAATCAATGAGGTATAGAACCTTAGAGGGAAAATTATGATAGTCTTAAGAACCTTGTTTATGCATATACGGAAATACATGCAAATTATTAAAAGATATAAGTCGTATGTGTAAGGTTTAACAAATAAGCAAATAAGACTTCCAAACAAAGCAATCTTGTGTAAAAAGGACCAAATAGAAATAACTAGTTATAAATAAAATTATTAGGCCTTGATAAAGGATTAACAATTAACCTTAAAAACATTTAAGTTAATGCTAAGCTCCATTGGCCCAAACTCAACCCAAGCAATTAATGGGCTTTTTAACACGTTTTATTATCTTCTCCCATATAGGCAATATATATATATATACATAAGTACATAACATAAACCTGTATATATGTATATATACCTAGAAATAGAAGGAAAGTATATATTATATACGAATGAACAAATAAAAGAGTGAAATGGAAATAACGCCTCGGATAAAGGCGCTATTTAAATTATAAACGCCTCTAGTTAAGGCGTGACTCAAGAAGTGACGCCCTCAACATACGGCGTCAAATTCTAACGTCAAAAATGGTAAGGACAAGAAACACCCCTATCTTGGGCGTGTTTTAAACAAAGGAACGCCCTAACAAAAGGCGCTTCTTAAGAAATGACCTGAACCAGGTCATCAATTCAGGAATCGACGCCCTGACCTAGGTCGTTAATTCCATTCGAGTTCCGTTCGACACGGGAGCTTATCCAGGGTAATGGATAAGTATTAGAAAGAGTTAAAGGGTGGTAAGGACTCTATCAAGGAAGTATTACTTCCACTCAATCACTAACCCTAATAGGATTTCCCAAATAACTATAAAGACTCTTGACAGCCGAACCCTAAACCTATTTGGACGACCTACTGTTGCTACGGTGCGTGAAGAACGCCAGTTCTTCTTATTACGTTTTCTGCTTCGGTTACATGAAGAACTAATGGTTCTTCACCCTCTTTTCTTCTTACAGGTTGAAGAAGCCTGGACTTCGTGAAGAACTAGGGTAAGTTCTTCTATCTTCCATCTTCAGCCAAGCATTATGAAGAAATTACTAATATCTCTTCATATTCCTCTGTAGGAAAGCTCTAGTGATCTACCGAAGAACAAAGGTTCTTCGTCAGAACGACTCCATCCTCCGTCAACATAAGAAGTTCTGCCTGCTGCTGTTTGCTGCTGTTAGAAGCTTCAGAGTCTAGTATTCTCATCCAGTTCTTCACGTTTCTCCATCAGATAATTCTCATAAGGTAGGATTTTCTCAAGTCACTGTATCCCAAACTAAATTGATACAGTACAATAATCATCATGCATATACATGGTTTGGTTTACTATAGTTTTTGAACGATTTTCTGTTAATTTCTTGAAAGAAACGTCCTTAGCAAGGGCGTGATTATGAAATACACGCCCCAGACTAGGGCGCTATTTTACAAGTCACGACCCTGCCAAGGTCGTCAATTTTAGATTTGACGCCCTGTACACAGGCGTTAATTTCATTTCATGATTAATCACCCATGTTAAGAATTAATTATCTATGAAATCATGATTCTACAATAATGCATGATCAGATGTCTTCAAACCTGTTAATTTTATTGTCATGACCATACATTCGTTCTCCATGAATTCTATTATCCTGAAATTATTACTGCCCATGAAAATTCCTGGTATTTCTTGAATTCACGACCGTGGCTAGGTCGTCCTTCACTGGACTAACGCCCGATGCTAGGGCGTGAATTAAAAAGTAACGCCCCTTCATAGGGCGCGTTTCTGTTAAAATCCCGAACAATATATTCTGTAAAAATAAGAATTTAATGATTAACGCCCCTGCCAAGGGCGCGCTCTTGATAATTTCTGAAAATAAATATGTTCTGTAAAATATTGTAAATAAAAAGACGCCTGCTACTGTAGTCGTCTCATTGAAAAGAAACGCCCCTGTCTAGGGCGCTTTTTAGATAAATTACTGAATTATTAAAAATTCTGCCAAAATGGAAACATATGTAAACGCCCTTCTGTTAGGCGTTAATTACTTGATAAACGACTTTACTTAAGTCGTTATTTTACTGTAAACTGATTTTTACTGTTTCTGTTAACCGATGGGTTCATATCTTATATAATATATATATCGGCACTATTCTCCACTCCGTGAGTATAGTCCCACGTTTCACGATTGTTTTATCGATCACACTCAATTCTCATTGACATACAAGCTCTCCATTGGACATTCCGTTCCTTTGGACTAGCGAGTTAGTCATAGAGACCTCCGTAAGACTCCTCGTAGCCTTGGATTCCCTCAAGGTCGACTGAGCTGGTTGTACCCTAAAAACCCATTACACGCTCTTTGCCATGTCAATCTAAAGAAACATGGTATACCGGCCCTTATGATTATACAAAGAGTATATCATAAGAAATTCTTAATGGGATGATGATATCATGCCATATCATGTCATTCTTTTAAACCTCAATTCTATGATAAGAATGAGGGTATCTTATCTTTGATATACTGTTCATGTGGACCTCAATTCTATATAAAGAATATCCATATTGATTTGTCATGGTACCCAAGTTAAGGGAACCATATTCTACCTAGTTTTATCGATATCGTGATTATACCGTTATTATCGCCATTCTATGACCTTTGTCATATTTTTGGACTCCATTCTGTCAAAGTTGTCATACATGTCTACAAGCTTGATTATTGAAATTCTTTATTGGCTATGTAAACAAAAGTGGATGTCAAAATACATGATAAATGCCTGCGCATATAGGGCCCGATCTGGTCCTGGGAGGAGCACCCGAAAGTACTTGTGCCCATGGGAGTTAAAATGATAAGGTATCTGGCATTATACCGAGTACTTTACTTTCTAGATTGGACATTCCACATAAATCTTGTACTTGAATCGTACTTGACTTGACATGAAATGCGTGGCCCGAAAAAGGGTAATTTACTTGCTTGCTACAAGATAGCCAAAGTTCTTGACATGACTTGTTAAATACACTTGCTTGAATATCTCAATGTCTTGTTATCTTATTGAAAGTTCATGATTTGTCCATCTTAATTCCTTGATATTACAGTCTCTCTATCTTGTCGTTTTATGCGAGCATGCATAGCTTCATTGCATTCATGAAAATGTAATTACTTAAACCCCTTGCTAGTACATGAGATATAATTTCCTACTGTGCGTTCGCTCACTCCGTTTTATTCCAACATTTTCAGGTAAGCAGGTAGCTAGCAAGACCGAGACCCACACGGGCGGGACAAGTGTGCAAGGGAGCTTCGGAAACTAGTGAACCCGAGTCTTTTATCTTTCTTGAGTCTAGATAGTGTTGTCTAGCCGCGGCCAGCAAGTGGGCATCCCGGCCTCTATACTGTCGGCATGCTAGAGGGAAGTCCTAGTTCAGCGGGATTCCCTGGTCATGCCCGAAGTTCCAGGCAAACCTGTGCGAGTAATATGGCTCTAGGAAGCTCGTCATGGACCGGTGTAGTGCCAGTACCGCTGGCCAGGTGCTCATCACCCGCTCCGTGTACAACGCCGTGTCTAGCTCCCGCTGATAAGGATGGGCGTAGACCGCCCCGCCACCTGAAGGCACCAGGATCAGATGGGAGTCCCTCTTGGCACCGTCAAAAGGTAGCCCCTCCTCGCCCCTGCCGGGCAGATAGGACAGGACTCTCCTGGTCCCCTCCAACTGTGCAACTACGTCTCCGTCCGGCTACCCGGTGAAGCTGAACAATAGGGGTGCCACCTGTTTCGCCACTGACCCATGAGCCACCAACTCCAAAAATAGCAGACCGGCCTACACACTAAGGTAATGGGTCGGCAGAAGCAGACTCCACTCATGAGGTGCCGGGTGCGCCGCCAGCACCCCCAGTCCCTGGTAAACATTGGCCAAGGCCGTCGGAGCTAAGGCCAGCCTCCGTCCCTCCGCCAGCAGGCACGCAGGCCACAAAAACTCCACCCTCAGCAGACCGTCCTCCCCATGCGGGACCAGGAACGTCACCAGCCAGTACGCCAAGTACGTTGCTAAATGGGTCACGTTCGGTAGCCCATGGGGGTTCCACCCCTCCCGTGGTGCATAGATGTACCGGGTGTATGTCTAAAACCGCAACTCCACCTCGGTGTACTCCTCCCACGGGGTCTGGTCTCTCGCAAACTCCTGATAGAAACAGAATGGGCCCGTTGTAGAAGTGGTAAATCCACACATTTAGCAGCACCTTGGGAGTCTGTGTAGCCCTCTCTCTCCTGGCTAGGGCTAAACCCCTCTAGGGCTTCAAAAAATACCGGTAGTTGTAAGGAACCTAGTATCTTCCATGCCCATCTGTGTGGCTACGATGGAGGTCATCCAGCACTACCTCCTCGTATCCCTCGCTGCTGATCGGCAGCCCAAAAATCCTGAATAGAGACCACAAATCTAATGAAGTCTCTCCCTCGGCCATTGCCACTGTGTTCCACCGGCGGTTGAAGCGCTCTGCCAACACCTGTAGAAACCCCGTATAGCAGGGGTACCCGTACAAAGCTGCGGTCACATCATATCTGATATCGGCCCTGTCCAGCAGCGCCCTGTAATGGTGTACAATGCCCATCAGCCACTCGGTAGCCCCCTGGCGATATCTGTGCAAAGGAATCACCACCCAGCGGCCGTACCAACTAACCGCAGTCTACCGGGAAACCCCGGACAAGAGACTGTGGTCGTTATAGCCCTCCCCGACATACTGTAGCCCTGACGGCTCCAACACCAACCCTGGGCTGCCCTTTGTCTCTGCTCGGTGGTGTCCGTGCAAGTCCCAGGAAGTAGGACCCATCACCCCAACGCGGACTCCAAACTGATCCACCCTGCTAAAGAAGCCCAGGCAATCAGCATTGGGGAACTGACACTGCCTCCAGTAGTCACCAGAAAAGCTTGGGAAACCACAAAGGACGATCCTGCATAGGCTGTCTCTGCCTACAAGAATCGCCCGCTCAAGTCGGCGACGTGCTCTGGCAACTCGAGAATCCCCCTCCTTCATGCTTGGCAGGACGAAACTCCTGTTCGAACAAATGGCGGTGCAGGGGAAATTCCACCGGGTAGCCTCCGCTGCGGTCGTAGGTAAAGATCCCACCCGCCTCTAAGATCTAGGCCAACTCTACGGCCCCGACTCCGCTCGCCTGCTCTCTGACAGGGCCCTCAGCTATCACTGTGTGCCCCGAGTCAAGCTACTCTATGTCAGTTGCAATGATGACCGACGGGCCCAAGGGAGGCATGGGCGGCTCAGTCCTCCTCACCCAGTGATCCTCCTCCCAGACCGCACGTCTCGGGACCCTCTCGTCTTTGCCAAATCGTGCTATAGCTGCAAGATGGAGCACACAAAAACAATCAATACACCATAAAGGCAAAATATGCAATGCAACAAAATAAGGGCATATGAAGTGTCAAAATATGACTACGACAACCCAGAATGAGAAGTTCACGGGCCGTACGCCCTCGTCTCCGCCTCCAACGCATGACCCGTGGGGGACATTTGTTGTATCCGGACAATTCCTCAGCAAAATACCAAGGAATAAGGACTTGGGAATTTTCCCGAACACCCTCAAGGCGTGGGCTACCCAGCCCTTCCTATGACTCCATAGGTCCGACCAAGGGCCCCAGCCAGTTACCTATGACATACGGTTACACCAGCAACTAGCCAGGATCATTCCCGACCACCCGGCTACGGGCGTTACCCGTGCTTTACACGGCCGCCCAGGCCAACCCGAGGGTGCTCCGACTCCAAGCCACGCCATGTGGCACTCAGTGAAGGGGCCAGTGCCTTACCCCGAGAAGCCTTCTTTCAACCCCCCAAGGTCAAAGGGAGACCTAACTAAGTCAACCATAGACTTTGGAGACCCGCAGTATGTGTATACGGCTCACACACAGGTGACGGGCATTTCCCCGAACACCTTGTGGGCGCATATGTCCCAGCCCTTCTACAACAAACCGTGGGCTAACCCACGGCTCCAGTACGCCAGTCAGATTCTACAAACACTCTCTAACAAGTCGGGACCGCTCCCGACCCTCAAACACGCGGCAGCGAGCCGTTTACCTTTAGCTCCCGGGCAAACCCGGGCCTACCCTGCCATATCATGCGGCACGCACCCCGGAAACCATGCCCGTGTGCTCGGGAGTCACCTTCCCAGCTCATATGAGCCCCTGTCTTCCGCCCAAGGCCAAATCTAAGGTCTGCCAGTCATTCGCCTAAGCCAATCGACAACTCGATGCGCGTCAGGCATTTTCCCGAATACCTTGCAAGCGATAGCTATGGCTCCACAACAACCGCCCCCGTGGGCTAATCCCAGCATTCCAGGACCCTGTGTCCTTCTAAGGACACCCCCTGCCAACAACAGAAGACCCTCGGGGAAAATCCCTTGGGGTTGCGGCTCGTCTGGGGCCGGTTCGCCCCAGGGCGTGGCCGCGCCCCCAGGGAGGGCGAACTCCCTGGGGGCCGTGCCCTCTTCCCAGCCCAAAGGCCCCACGGCCTTCCCCAGTCCCGATTTCGTGCAAGATCCATCGTACCGTGCGTAGAAGGATTCGATGACGAGGAACATGCCAACGAGAGCTCGAGATCGTGCAAGTCTCACGCTAACTCTCGTGTTCTTCATACACATGCGGCCGGTCAACCAATATACTCCTAGTATCCTTGCAATATTTTCCCAGAACTCTTGTCCTTTTCTTCTTAGTCAAATTAGGAATAAAATACATAAAAAATAAGATTTTTATAGAGGTTGGGACCGCCCACTCTCTCCTTCTCTCCAGCCCGCCTAAACCCCCCTAGGGTGGGGTTTAGGCAGACCAGCCTCACCCCCCAGGCTGGTCCGCCTAGACCCCATTAAACTAAAAAAAAGTTTTTTAGAAAAGAATAAAGGCCCCTGCCAGTCCGCCTAAACCCCCCTGGGGTGGGGTTTCGGTGGACCAGCCTTAACCCCCAGGCTGGTCCGCCTAAACCCCATCCAAACAAAAAAAAGTTTTTTATGAGAAATAAAACTCCTTTGTGAGGGGTTTAGTGGTGCGGACACCAGGATGATCAAGTGACACATCGGCGAACCGACGGTGCCACACGCGGAGCACCAAGTGGACTACATCGGCTTCCCTTCAAATTGGAGACAATTTGACTTCAATTTGGACTCTTTTTGCATTGGAATTGGGCTTGTAATGGTTATTGTATTTGTAATTTGCTAATGGGCTGGTTGTAAGGCTCCTAAAGGGCAAAATGGTTAAAGCCCCTTAAGCATTCCTTAAGAAGGAATGGCCTTGGTCCATTTGTAACGGATCCATAAGCCATATGGGCTTCCTTCCTACATGGGCTATCTAGATTGGGTTATCTAGAGTGGGCTCTCTTCATTCATGGGCTTTCAAGGGTGGAATGGCCTTAAGTCATATTGGTTGGGTGGGCTTGGTTAAGCCATGGCCAAATTTGGCCCATTCAAGGCCCAAGAAGGGGGGCGCCCCCTCTTTTGGCTTATTAGGCTAGGAATTGTGTTTATTTATGTTTCTTCCACCTCCATTTACCACATGGAGTATTAGACGGCTGCTGGTCAAGTTCCAATGGCTGCCACCTACCTTTTTACCTTTGAATTTCAAAGGGTAGGTGAGCCACCATGTCCCCTTGTCACCTTCTCCATTTCCCTTTCACCCATGTCATATTCCAAAGAAAAGTTCATTAGAGAGTGATTCTCTTAGTGTGCTCTTGGGTGTGACTCCCATTGTGCTGTCCTGTGACTGGACAGACCTAGGTCGTGTGACTTAACCATGTATCCCTCCCTTCCTCTTATCTTCTCCTTCCATAAACATTCTCTGTGATACCTCTGCAAGTTAGCAAACTTTCAGCGCTAGTTTCGCATCGATCGGAGTTCGTGATCAATGGTGGCGATTTTTCTCATGGAGGCACGCAGATCGGTTCCTGATTACTTCCCAGATCTTAAGATGACTTTGTTTTAATTCCTAGATCCCAACCCCGATGCCATCTGAAGTTGATTCCTGAAGAGCGATCGTAGTATTTCAAGTCGTCTTCGCGTTGCCGCTGATCTCGCCTCGATCTGATCACCGTGCTGTCCGTGGCGGCGATTCTCGTGAGATCGCGCAAGAAATCTGAGTAGATCCGGTTCAGAACCAGCACCAACTTCCCGAGCCTGCCCCGCCTCATCCGGTTGAGATCTGTGTAAGATATTTAGAGAGCTTCTTCCTCTTGACGTCGCCTACCATCTTCCACAAAGGACGCCCCGATCCGACATCAGCAACTATTATTCCCTCATTTTACCGTGTCACTGTGCAGTTCTGTGAGCACAAAACCAGAACCTAAGAAGATTCATCACTGCTCCCAGATCTGAAGGCATCTATTCGCGCCCTTCGTAGTGAAGAAACTACGTCTAGTCGTTGACATTCTCCAATAAACGGAGCTCTGATCGGGCATCGGATCTGGTCGTACCAGCCTCCGCAAGTTTGCTGCGCAGGGTGAACCGTGCGGGCAGAACCGGGTCAGATTTCCGTCGGCGTACCCGAGCGGCTCCGGCACGCGTTCCTCGCCTCCTGCGAGTGTGGCCGGTCAACCCGGGTTCCAGCAACCCCAAAATCAATCATTGTAGCCCGTTACCTCCCTGTGTGGAGTGGGCATTCAGTTCTGAAAATTGTAAAAGCAATTCATTTGTATATCGGGGTTGTTCGAAAATCGACCGGGGTGTCTTCCCCACGCCCTGTCGTGGAGGTACGCGATTCATTCCCCACTCACATTGCTGTTTAGTATGCCCTCTATATTGCTGCATTTGTGAGAATAGGGCCGATAGCTAGTTTCAAATTCACCGCGATTGTGAGTTGTGAGCGCCCATTCCGTGGCTCCAATCAAGCACCGAGCGCGAATTAGCACCCTAGGCGACGATGGTTTCTTAATCGCCGCGATCCCCATGTTTCCCTCGCAAGGGACGATCGTCGGGCTCAAGAGAGTCACTGTTGAGAGACGTCTCCACCCGGAGAATATCACGGTGGTCAGCCGCCCGGCTTGCCTTAGTGTGCTAGTGCTGGCCCCACAACGAGTCGGTCGTACGTCTTAGCCCAGTCATCATCCGTCCCGCATCAAATTGGTATCAGAGCGTCGTTCAAGTCTAGGGTCATTTAAGTCCAAGGTTGCATTTGCATTCCTCTACTCGGTATATCAAAAGGTGCGACACGAACTTTAGGCTACGCCTATCGGGAAGGCCACACACTTGCGCGAGTGATCTTCGGATCGCTTAGCTCCGCCACGTACCGAATAGTGGGTTAAGTCTAGGTTCCTAGTTAGTGCATTCCAACATAGTCATGTCTAAGTGTGTAGTCGAGTCTCATGCCAACTTTGCATTAGTATTTTGGATCATGTCTAGTGTCTTGTCGTGTCCAAGTGTCGGCATGGTCATCCATTAGCTCCCCGAGTCCCATGGGTTCCCAAACGCCTAGTTCATATGAATGGTGGCGACACCACCAAGGATGAGGAATCCAACCCCACCACATCCGTAGGCCCGAAGCCTCGGACTTCTATGGAATCAAGGTCCCGAGCGACTACCTCAAGTGGGAAGCCACCATGGACGCATATTTTGAGTGTTATACTATGTCCGAGGCGATGCAATTCTCTTTCGCCAAAGAGCAGCTTCTTCATGAGGCCGCCGAAAAGTGGGACTACATTGAACGTTTGAGAGAGGTTAGGAGGCAATGGCCCATCGAGTCATGGTGGGACATGAAGAGAGAGCTTAGGAAGGTCTACGTTCCCCAACCGATAACCTCCAACCAACCCCACCCAATCACCTCCAACCAAGTGGGTCCTAGTCGGAGGCAAAGAGCCCTACACGTAGATGAGCCTAGACCCAAGCCTAGGCCGGATGATTACGGGCAAGTCCACTCCGATACCCCTACTCCAACCCGGACCATTGCCGAACTTGTGCAAAAGATTTCGGATCGGGTGGATAGGAGGTGTGCTTATTTTGAGTCATTAGTCTCCCCTTGCCCACCTTCCAGGCAGGAGGTAGCCATACCCGCACCTAGGGAGGCCATAGCCCGTAGCCCCAACCCGACCCCATCTAAGGGGTCCCCAAGCCCTCTCCCCATTATGGAGATCCCTCTTTCATCACCCATGAGTGCTCCGTTGCCATCCTCTCCTTCCGAACTTCATCCGGAGCCGTCTTGTTTGGAGCCACCTCCGCCCGAGCCATCCGTGTTTCGTACGGGAATGCTTTTCATCACCGAGCCACTCCTTAGCTGGCTCAAAGATGGCTTGGTCCCACCTCCCTTCCCATCCATAGACCCCACACTACCTCTAGTGCAAAGCAACTCGTTTCATGCCACCTTCCGGTCTAGTCACTATATCGATACTGGTGCGGACACCCGAGCAGTTGAGCGGCGCGACGTGCCGAGCCACCGGTACCGCACACGAAGCACGACTCGAGCCACCTCAGCATCCATCTGGCTCGGAGACAGCCTGGAGATGCCGCCCTGAGTCTCCCCATTTATCATATTTAGTTAGGCTTTATTTGTGTGTAATGTGTGTTTATTGCATTTTATTCGGTATGTAAATTTGATTGTAAGAGGGGTTTATTTGTAAAATGGGACCAACGGGTCCCACGGGCCCCACCAGACCCCTCCCATTGATCCACCTCAGCCATAGGGCCCCATGTGGGGTCAGTCAACATGTCAAATGGAGGCATCTAGAAGGTTGAATGGTAAAAGGCACATGGGAGACAAGTGGACTTCAAAGTCCAAGGTGGCTAACTACCATGTCCCCCCTTGCCTCCCTAGTCAATGGTGCGCCCCCTTCCTTGTATTTTTTTATTTTAATTTTTGTGGATGGTCACATGCTATCCCAGCCCTCCATCTCACATCCCTAGATCTAACGGTTCAGGGTTGATTAGACATATGCCCTATATATGCTTGTAATTTCCATTTTTGATGAATTAATGCCATTTGAACTTGGAAAATTGCTTGAGCAAAGGCCTAGGCCGCCCCTCTCTCCCCCTTGGAGCTGTGAAGGCTTCCCTCTGGAGGTGTGACTCCACCCCTTATCATTCCATTCGCCGCCGCCGCCGCCACGAGCCGCCATCGCATCACCGCCGAGATCGCCGGAGTTCTGCCTTCATCCGACCACAGCAGCTTCCACGAATTCTCTGTGTCAGCCACGAGCTCAGATCTACCTGGGGATTTTATGGGATGCTCCAGAGGTGTCAAGAACGTCCCAAAAATTTTGGTTGGTCATAAAGATCCCATTTGATATTTTTTTTATTTTCGTCCAACCTTAATTTCCAGATTTGTCTGCTTACTGTTTCAATTTCCACCGCTCTGTGTTTCCCATGTTCGTACCTCTTTATGATTTTTTTTAGATCTCCCAATTTTACTGGGAGTTCTGTCCATCAACCGTACAGTCTCAAAATTTTCTTAAATTTTTGTGAGGCCATCCCATATTTTTCAAAAATCTATCTCAGAGATAGCTACAAAGCTGTCCACCTGTTCCTAGATCCGACCACCCTCCAGTAAACAAATCATAACAAATCACAGCCACCCCCAATCAGTCCACAAAAAAAATCCCCGTTCTCCTTGTTTAAAATCCCACAAGTTTGATGAAGAGCGCATGAGCTGAATCTGCAATCTTCCTGGCGGTCAAAGGCAGTCTTCAGACAACTCACCTATAGATCTGAGGTTCGATTACTGTACAACAGGGACTTGTCAATTTTATAAAGTTCTGATCCGACCATATCCAGCAGATCTCTCTGAATTTATATTGAAGCATTTGAAGATAGCTTTCCAATGATAGCTCATGCATCCCGATCCGACATCAGGATTGATCGCAGCGGTCGTTTTCGTCGGAGCGCGCGCCGGAAAATAGCAATCAAAATCCGTGGGAAGTTAGTTCAAGAATTGGGAATCGGGGCCGATCGATCCCCGATCGGTGTTCCCGGCCGACCGCCGTCCGTGGAGGCGCGCCACCAGGGGTCCCCCTCACAGTGGGTCCCACCCCCGCAGATCCGGAGGATAGCGCCATCCGTGAGCCCAAGGGCCTGTAGAAGCCGCCATTCGGAAAGCATGAAAACACGGAGTTCGGCACCGCCGGGCGACATCAAGATGCTGCCCGTCAACCCGAGTTGCGTGATTCCCGGACCCCACATGTGACCTTTTACCTCCCTGGGTGGAGTGGGTCGACTTAGTGTATTCATGTAATCATTGTTAACCGGGAGTCCGTAATTCGGCCGGGGTTGTCTTCGCCACGCCGAGTGCATGGAGGTAATGGTCCGAACCTCTTGGCGTTCATTTGCTTAGCTAGTATATGGTCTTTTTCCACTGCCGAGAGCGATAGGTACTAGCCCGTGTGTCCATGTCACCACTGTGAGTGTGAGAGTGACCCGTCCCGTGACTCGATCCGAGTCCGGAAGTGAGTCGACTACCCGTGAACTCTACCGGTTCTTCAACCGCGCACGATCCGCATTTCCCTCGCTTGGGACGACGAGTGAGCTTACGTTTCTGTTAGTGACGTATAGCCGATAGGAGCTCTCCGTGTTGGGCTTAGTGTATCTCCTATCATGTGTTGCTGGTCGTGTCCGCATCTAGAGTCCGAGGTCCATACCACGTAGAGTCGGTCCCTGTGCCCGCCCCGCATCAGTTTGGTATCAGAGCGAGTCGAGTCTAGGGTAGTCATTGCATATGTCTTGCATAGTATAAGTCGAGTCTAGGATCATCATTTCAAAACAACAACAAAAAAGTGTTTTCAAATTGCATTTCACCCAATAGCTCGGTATATTAAAAGGCGTTGCCCGAACAGTAGGTTATGCCTATCGGGAGGGTAGCGTACTTGCACGAGTCATCTTCGGATCGCTTATCTCCGCCTCGTACCGGATATTGGTTAGGTCTAAGTGCATCATCTAGTGAGTGTTTGCATTAGTCGGTGTCTTCTAGGTCGTGTGTCTTTGCATGCCCACCTGTCGAGGTACCCAATACTCGCCACCACCACCTATGGCGGATTCCCGGGCCCATAGCTCCGATGAGTCCTCGACAGCCGAGATGTTCCGAGCCATTATGGAACGTCTTGACACGCATATGGATGATCTTAGTACGTGTATGGATGGCATAGGAACGCGTCTCGAAGGGCGGATGAAAGCCCTCAAGGATCGGGCCGAGAGTTCGGATCAGTCCATCCAGGGCTTAGTTGGGAGGATCGCTGTCCTAGAGAGGGGCCCAGTAGCGGCGCAACCCGCACCGACGAACGGCCAACAACAGCCGGCACAACCACCCGCCGTGCCAAGGGCTCAAGTGGAGGATGTTGGGAAGCAACAGGCACCTATAGTGGATGATTATGCCTCTGACAATGATCAGGGGGAAAATGGTAGTCAGAATCAACGACAGAATCATGATGATGATGATGACGACCGCATCCTTAGGGGTGTGCATGCGGACCCTCCCACCTTTAGCGGGTCCTTGGACCCTACGGTGTATTTAGATTGGGAGGCCGGCATGGACTGGTACTTCGAGTGGTTTGAGATGACGGACCACCGAAGAGTCCGATACGCGAAGATGAAGCTGTAAGGGCAGGCCCAAACTTATTGGATCAATGTGGAGAGCCTGCTCAATCGGCGATGTCAACCCCAAATCGGTACTTGGGATGATATGAAAATCAAATTGAGGGAGAAATACCTTCCCACCTCATATCGCCAACGTCTTATAGACAAGTGGCAAAGCATCTCCCAAGGGAACCGATCCGTGACTGAGTACACCATCGAGTTCGATGAGTATTACTTACGGTGTGGGGTCACGGAAGAGAGCACCATGACTATATCCCGCTTTTGAAGAGGTTTGCGGCCCAATTATCAATATGAACTCTTTCACCGTAATGCAACCACTTTGGAGCAGGCATATCAGATCGCTCTCGAATTGGAGTAGTTCGAGGCCGAGTTCGAGTCACCCCATCGGTTGGGCTCCTTTCCCCTTCGTAGTGTCGAGCCCCATGGCTCATCTGGCACGTATCCGAGGGTCCCCATGACTTGACCTCAAGAGCCCGCTCGCCCCGAGCCCTTTGCTCCTAGGCCTCGTCCTCCACCCCCGAGGGACCTTCCTCGTCCCCAGCATCTTACGGCCCCACCCACAGCGCGTCCACCGGCACCCGCACCTCCTGCACGTCCTTTGTTGCCTACACCTCCTATTCGTCGGGAGGATAAAGGTAAAGGACCTATGATTGGGGAGCCTAGTGGATCACAGCAGCAGTGTTATCGCTGCAATGGGTTTGGTCATTTCGCCAACCAGTGTCCCACCCGCCCATCTCTTCACATTGGGGACACACAGGTCGAGGATACCACCCCTACGGGTCTCGAGTTAGTCAGCTATGAGGCAGATGAAGAGCTAGCTGACGAGTACTATGAGATGGGAGGTGAGGCCCAAGATGCCCAGCATTCGGACGATACCCGCGTGGGGGTCGTCAGATGTATCCTCACCCAGCCACAGGTCAGTGATGACTGGCGTCGGATTACTATCCTTCATGTATTCTGTAGGTTGGGAAAGCAAATTTGCAAGGTGGTCATCGATAGCGGGAGTTGTATCAATGCAATCTCCACGAACGCTGTCGCCCATCTTGGTCTTACACCCGTAGACCATCCTTGTCCCTATAAGGTATCATGGGTGGATACCACTTCCATTTCGGTCAGGCTGCGGTGCTTGGTCCCGCTGCAGCTCCACTCCTACCGTGATGAGATCTGGTGTGATGTTCTCCCCATGGAAGTGGGCAGTATCATTCTTGGTAGGCCGTGGTTATTTGACCGGGATGCCACGCTCCATGGTCGGTCGAACACCTGTACCTTCGACCACGCTGGCCAGTGGGTCACCCTCCAACCCGTTCGGCCCAGGAGCCCATCAGTCAGGGGTCCTACTGGCCCTAGTATTCCGAAGCCTTCCGTTCCCGGGCCTAGTACCCCATCCCCAGCTCGGGCTATGACCGTTACCTCTGGCCCAGGAGAGCCCTCGATGAGGAGATTGATGATGATTAGCTCTCGGGAAATGGAGCAGGAGCTTAGTCAGGGCTGTCCGGTGTTTGCCATTACGGTCCGAGAGGTGGAGCGGGACTCCGAGGGTGAGCTCCCACCCGAGGTTGTTCCCATTCTGCAGGAGTATGCTGATGTCTTTCCCGATGAGCTTCCCGAGGGACTCCCACCTATGCGGGATATTCAGCATGCCATCGACCTTGTTCCGGGCTCTTCTTTGCCCAACCTTCCTCATTATCGCATGAGTCCCACGGAGCATGTAACGCCCGGTAATTTTGGAATAGGAATAAAATATATACATAAGTATATAATGTTTAATGATTAAAGTTTATTCAAATAAATACTTGGTCAAGTGATATTCCTAAGGGGTTGCTCAGATCGAACCTGCCTCTGATACCTAGGACAAGGACTAATAAAAGTTAAATAACTTATGAGCAATAAAATCTCTAAATGGAAGATTACTAAGATCTCAATGTATGTGCGAACTAGCCACACCAAATCAATGAGGTATAGAACCTTAGAGGGAAAATTATGATAGTCTTAAGAACCTTATTTATGCATATACGGAAATACATGCAAATTATTAAAAGATATAAGTCGTATGTGTAAGGTTTAACAAATAAGCAAATAAGACTTCCAAACAAAGCAATCTTGTGTAAAAAGGACCAAATAGAAATAACTAGTTATAAATAAAATTATTAGGCCTTGATAAAGGATTAACAATTAACCTTAAAAACATTTAAGTTAATGCTAAGCTCCATTGGCCCAAACTCAACCCAAGCAATTAATGGGCTTTTTAACACGTTTTATTATCTTCTCCCATATAGGCAATATATATATATATACATAAGTACATAACATAAACCTGTATATATGTATATATACCTAGAAATAGAAGGAAAGTATATATTATATACGAATGAACAAATAAAAGAGTGAAATGGAAATAACGCCTCGGATAAAGGCGCTATTTAAATTATAAACGCCTCTAGTTAAGGCGTGACTCAAGAAGTGACGCCCTCACCATACGGCGTCAAATTCCAACGTCAAAAACGGTAAGGCCAAGAAACGCCCCTATCTTGGGCGTGTTTTAAACAAAGGAACGCCCTAACAAAAGGCGCTTCTTAAGAAACGACCTGAACCAGGTCGTCAATTCAGGAATCGACGCCCTGACCTAGGTCGTTAATTCCATTCGAGTTCCGTTCGACACGGGAGCTTATCCAGGGTAATGGATAAGTATTAGAAAGAGTTAAAGGGTGGTAAGGACTCTATCAAGGAAGTATTACTTCCACACAATCACTAACCCTAATAGGATTTCCCAAAATCCTATAAAGACTCTTGACAGCCGAACCCTAAACCTATTTGGACGACCTACTGTTGCTACGGTGCGTGAAGAACGCCAGTTCTTCTTATTACGTTTTCTGCTTCGGTTACATGAAGAACTAATGGTTCTTCACCCTCTTTTCTTCTTACAGGTTGAAGAAGCCTGGACTTCGTGAAGAACAAGGGTAAGTTCTTCTATCTTCCATCTTCAGCCAAGCATTATGAAGAAATTACTAATATCTCTTCATATTCCTCTGTAGGAAAGCTCTAGTGATCTACCGAAGAACAAAGGTTCTTCGTCAGAACGACTCCATCCTCCGTCAACATAAGAAGTTCTGCCTGCTGCTGTTTGCTGCTGTTAGAAGCTTCAGAGTCTAGTATTCTCATCCAGTTCTTCACGTTTCTCCATCAGATAATTCTCATAAGGTAGGATTTTCTCAAGTCACTGTAGCCCAAACTAAATTGATACAGTACAATAATCATCATGCATATACATGGTTTGGTTTACTATAGTTTCTGAACGATTTTCTGTTAATTTCTTGAAAGAAACGTCCTTAGCAAGGGCGTGATTATGAAATACACGCCCCAGACTAGGGCGCTATTTTACAAGTCACGACCCTGCCAAGGTCGTCAATTTTAGATTTGACGCCCTGTACACAGGCGTTAATTTCATTTAATGATTAATCACCCATGTTAAGAATTGATTATCTATGAAATCATGATTCTACAATAATGCATGATCATATGTCTTCAAACCTGTTAATTTTATTGTCATGACCATACATTCGTTCTCCATGAATTCTATTATCCTGAAATTATTACTGCCCATGAAAATTCATGGTATTTCTTGAATTCACGACCGTGGCTAGGTCGTCCTTCACTGGACTAACGCCCGATGCTAGGGCGTGAATTAAAAAGTAACGCCCCTTCATAGGGCGCGTTTCTGTTAAAATCCCGAACAATATATTCTGTAAAAATAAGAATTTAATGATTAACGCCCCTGCCAAGGGCGCGTTCTTGATAATTTCTGAAAATAAATATGTTCTGTAAAATATTGTAAATAAAAAGACGCCTGCTACTGTAGTCGTCTCATTGAAAAGAAACGCCCCTGTCCAGGGCGCGTTTTAGATAAATTTCTGAATTATTGAAAATTCTGCCAAAATGGAAACATATGTAAACGCCCTTCTGTTAGGCGTTAATTACTTGATAAACGACTTTACTTAAGTCGTTATTTTACTGTAAACTGATTTTTACTGTTTCTGTTAACCGATGGTTTCATATGTTATATAATATATATATCGGCACTATTCTCCACTCCGTGAGTATAGTCCCACGTTTCACGATTGTTTTATCGATCACACTCAATTCTCATTGACATACAAGCTCTCCATTGGACATTCCGTTCCTTTGGACTAGCGAGTTAGTCATAGAGACCTCCGTAAGACTCCTCGTAGCCTTGGATTCCCTCAAGGTCGACTGAGCTGGTTGTACCCTAAAAACCCATTACACGCTCTTTGCCATGTCAATCTAAAGAAACATGGTATACCGGCCCTTATGATTATACAAAGAGTATATCATAAGAAATTCTTAATGGGATGATGATATCATGCCATATCATGTCATTCTTGTAAACCTCAATTCTATGATAAGAATGAGGGTATCTTATCTTTGATATACTGTTCATGTGGACCTCAATTCTATATAAAGAATGTCCATATTGATTTGTCATGGTACCCAAGTTAAGGGAACCATATTCTACCTAGTTTTATCGATATCGTGATTATACCGTTATTATCGCCATTCTATGACCTTTGTCATATTTTTGGACTCCATTCTGTCAAGTTGTCATACATGTCTACAAGCTTGATTATTGAAATTCATAATTGGCTATATAAATAAGAGTGGATGTCAAAACACATGATAAATGCCTGCGCATATAGGGCCCGATCTGGTCCTGGGAGGAGCACCCGAAAGTACTTGTGCCCATGGGAGTTAAAATGATAAGGTATCTGGCATTATACCGAGTACTTTACTTTCTAGATTGGACATTCCACATAAATCTTGTACTTGAATCGTACTTGACTTGACATGAAATGCGTGGCCCGAAAAAGGGTAATTTACTTGCTTGCTACATGATAGCCAAAGTTCTTGACATGACTTGTTAAATGTACTTGCTTGAATATCTCAAATGTCTTGTTATCTTATTGAAAGTTCATGATTTGTCCATCTTAATTCCTTGATATTACAGTCTCTCTATCTTGTCGTTTTATGCGAGCATGCATAGCTTCATTGCATTCATGAAAATGTAATTACTTAAACCCCTTGCTAGTACTTGAGATATAATTTCCTACTGAGCGTTCGCTCACTCCGTTTTATTCCAACATTTTCAGGTAAGCAGGTAGCTAGCAAGACCGAGACCCACACGGGCGGGACAAGTGTGCAAGCGAGCTTCGGAAACTAGTGAACCCGAGTCTTTTATCTTTCTTGAGTCTAGATAGTGTTGTCTAGCTAAGTCAGCTTGGCGTCTCTTATTCAGTTATTTTGTCTAACGTCCGTTAGTATGTCGTTATCTTCCTTTCCATTGTGTTGAAGTCTCCAAGATGGACAACAAGTTCTTGTAAGAGATTCATATTAGAAATGAAATTTCTATCGTTGTTCGAAATTATCTTGGTCTTATGCGATTGCTCTTGATCATTCACGACTGTTTAACTGCCACGTTCCGAGCAAACGACACGTTCCGCTGCTATCGGCTCGGGGCGTGACAGAGGTGGTATCAGAGCTTCGGCTTTCATATCCTCCAGATTAAGAATCCTTGTCTGTCATATCAGAGCTTCGTCTTTCATATCCTCCAGATTAAGAATCCTTGTCTGTCATATCAGAGCTTCGGCTTTCATATCCTCCAGATTAAGAATCCTTGTCTGTCATATCAGAGCATCGGCTTTCATATCCTCCAGTTATTAAGCCATATCAGAGCTTTGGTTTTCCTATCCTCCAGTTGTTATATCCTCTGGTTGTTAAGTCCCAAGGATAGGTCATCCTTATCAACCATATTAGAGCTTCAGCTTTTACATCCTCAAGTTATTAGGTTTCAGTGATAAGTCAGATATCCTTGTTAGTCATATCATGGCTTTGGTTGTCGCAATCGTTAAGTTTCCGTGATAGGTCCGGTATCCCGGTCGGTCATGTTTGGATTCAACTTTCAAAATCCTTAGATTGTTAAATCCAGGTTATAGGTCGAGTATCCTTGTCAGTCATCCTATAGGAATTCCGTGAGAGATGGGTAGAACTTGGGGTTAAAGTTATAAAAGAAAGATAAAGTATTTACATTTCATTAACACTAAATCTTGAGTAAATAAATTATCTCCCCAATCATCCTTGCAGGAACCTAGATAAAATGGAAGCCTCTAAGCCGAGCCTCGTTCATGAAATGATCTTGGTGGATGTCCAAGTTTACGCGAGCCTTGTCAGGAGAGTTCAAGAACTAGAGAAAGTAGTGGAAGAAAAAGAAAGAGTTGAAGGGAAAGATCAAACAAATAACTCTGAAAGTTTCGCCGTTACCAAGAAAAGAATAAATGAGGAAGATATTTCACAAAGGTGTAAGAAATGCCAGAAATGTAAGAACTGTAATAAGTGTAATAAGAGGGAAACTTCGGCGGATCGCCCGCAAGATAAGTGTAAATCTTGTGGAAGATATGGTCACAAAATGAAGGAGTGTTGGTGGAGTTCGGGAGCATGTCTGCGTTGCGGGAAGTTAGATCACAAGATAGCGGAATGCCCCAAGAAGCCTCCAAAAGGAGATCAAGATTTAACCAAACTTACCAAAGGGAAAGATGCGGAAGGTATCCCTCAACCGTAATCCTAGCCCTTTTTCATTCTGAAGATGTCTTCTGCTCGTAATAAGTTATAGCTAGTTCTCTATTAAGAATGGAAGTTCATGTGAATTTGGGGACCAAATTCTTTTAAGTGGGGGAGGGTGTAACGCCCGGTAATTTTGGAATAGGAATAAAATATATACATAAGTATATAATGTTTAATGATTAAAGTTTATTCAAATAAATACTTGGTCAAGTGATATTCCTAAGGGGTTGCTTAGATCGAACCTGTCTCTGATACCTAGGACAAGGACTAATAAAAGTTAAAGAACTTATGAGCAATAAAATCTCTAAATGGAAGATTACTAAGATCTCAATGTATGTGCGAACTAGCCACACCAAATCAATGAGGTATAGAACCTTAGAGGAAAAATTATGATAGTCTTAAGAACCTTATTTATGCATATATGGAAATACATGCAAATTATTAAAAGATATAAGTCGTATGTGTAAGGTTTAACAAATAAGCAAATAAGACTTCCAAGCAAAGCAATCTTGTGTAAAAAGGACCAAATAGAAATAACTAGTTATAAATAAAATTATTAGGCCTTGATAAAGGATTAACAATTAACCTTAAAAACATTTAAGTTAATGCTAAGCTCCATTGGCCCAAACTCAACCCAAGCAATTAATGGGCTTTTTAACACGTTTTATTAACTTCTCCCATATAGGTAATATATATATATATACATAAGTACATAACATAAACCTGTATATATGTATATATACCTAGAAATAGAAGGAAAGTATATATTATATACGAATAAACAAATAAAAGAGTGAAATGGAAATAACGCCTCGGATAAAGGCGCTATTTAAATTATAAACGCCTCTAGTTAAGGCGTGACTCAAGAAGTGACGCCCTCAACATACGGCGTCAAATTCCAACGTCAAAAACGGTAAGGACAAGAAACGCCCCTATCTTGGGTGTGTTTTAAACAAAGGAACGCCCTAATAAAAGGCGCTTCTTAAGAAACGACCTGAACCAGGTCGTCAATTCAGAAATCGACGCCCTGACCTAAGTCGTTAATTCCATTCGAGTTCCGTTCGACACGGGAGCTTATCCAGGGTAATGGATAAGTATTAGAAAGAGTTAAAGGGTGGTAAGGACTCTATCAAGGAAGTATTACTTCCACTCAATCACTAACCCTAATAGGATTTCCCAAAATCCTATAAAGACTCTTGACAACCGAACCCTAAACCTATTTGGACGACCTACTGTTGCTACGGTGCGTGAAGAACGCCAGTTCTTCTTATTACGTTTTCTGCTTCGGTTACATGAAGAACTAATGGTTCTTCACCCTCTTTTCTTCTTACAGGTTGAAGAAGCCTGGACTTCGTGAAGAACTAGGGTAAGTTCTTCTATCTTCCATCTTCAGCCAAGCATTATGAAGAAATTACTAATATCTCTTCATATTCCTCTGTAGGAAAGCTCTAGTGATCTACCGAAGAACAAAGGTTCTTCGTCAGAACGACTCCATCCTCCGTCAACATAAGAAGTTCTGCCTGCTGCTGTTTGTTGCTGTTAGAAGCTTCAGAGTCTAGTATTCTCATCCAGTTCTTCACGTTTCTCCATCAGATAATTCTCATAAGGTAGGATTTTCTCAAGTCACTGTAGCCCAAACTAAATTGATACAGTACAATAATCATCATGCATATACATGGTTTGGTTTACTATAGTTTCTGAACGATTTTCTGTTAATTTCTTGAAAGAAACGTCCTTAGCAAGGGCGTGATTATGAAATACACGCCCCAGACTAGGGCGCTATTTTACAAGTCACGACCCTGCCAAGGTCGTCAATTTTAGATTTGACGCCCTGTACACAGGCGTTAATTTCATTTAATGATTAATCACCCATGTTAAGAATTGATTATCTATGAAATCATGATTCTACAATAATGCATGATCAGATGTCTTCAAACCTGTTAATTTTATTGTCATGACCATACATTCATTCTCCATGAATTCTATTATCCTGAAATTATTACTGCCCATGAAAATTCATGGTATTTCTTGAATTCACGACCGTGGCTAGGTCGTCCTTCACTGGACTAACGCCCGATGCTAGGGCGTGAATTAAAAAGTAACGCCCCTTCATAGGGCGCGTTTCTGTTAAAATCCCGAACAATATATTCTGTAAAAATAAGAATTTAATGATTAACGCCCCTGCCAAGGGCGCGTTCTTGATAATTTCTGAAAATAAATATGTTCTGTAAAATATTGTAAATAAAAAGACGCATGCTACTGTAGTCGTCTCATTGAAAAGAAACGCCCCTGTCCAGGGCGCGTTTTAGATAAATTACTGAATTATTGAAAATTCTGCCAAAATGGAAACATATGTAAACGCCCTTCTGTTAGGCGTTAATTACTTGATAAACGACTTTACTTAAGTCGTTATTTTACTGTAAACTGATTTTTACTGTTTCTGTTAACCGATGGTTTCATATGTTATATAATATATATATCGGCACTATTCTCCACTCCGTGAGTATAGTCCCACGTTTCACGATTGTTTTATCGATCACACTCAATTCTCATTGACATACAAGCTCTCCATTGGACATTCCGTTCCTTTGGACTAGCGAGTTAGTCATAGAGACCTCCGTAAGACTCCTCGTAGCCTTGGATTCCCTCAAGGTCGACTGAGCTGGTTGTACCCTAAAAACCCATTACACGCTCTTTGCCATGTCAATCTAAAGAAACATGGTATACCGGCCCTTATGATTATACAAAGAGTATATCATAAGAAATTCTTAATGGGATGATGATATCATGCCATATCATGTCATTCTTGTAAACCTCAATTCTATGATAAGAATGAGGGTATCTTATCTTTGATATACTGTTCATGTGGACCTCAATTCTATATAAAGAATGTTGATTTGTCATGGTACCCAAGTTAAGGGAACCATATTCTACCTAGTTTTATCGATATCGTGATTATACCGTTATTATCGCCATTCTATGACCTTTGTCATATTTTTGGACTCCATTCTGTCAAAGTTGTCATACATGTCTACAAGCTTGATTATTTAAATTCTTTATTTGCTATGTAAACAAAAGTGGATGTCAAAATACATGATAAATGCCTGCGCATATAGGGCCCGATCTGGTCCTGGGAGGAGCACCCGAAAGTACTTGTGCCCATGGGAGTTAAAATGATAAGGTATCTGGCATTATACCGAGTACTTTACTTTCTAGATTGGACATTCCACATAAATCTTGTACTTGAATCGTACTTGACTTGACATGAAATGCGTGGCCCGAAAAAGGGTAATTTACTTGCTTGCTACATGATAGCCAAAGTTCTTGACATGACTTGTTTAATATACTTGCTTGAATATCTCAATGTCTTGTTATCTTATTGAAAGTTCATGATTTGTCCATCTTAATTCCTTGATATTACAGTCTCTCTATCTTGTCGTTTTATGCGAGCATGCATAGCTTCATTGCATTCATGAAAATGTAATTACTTAAACCCCTTGCTAGTACTTGAGATATAATTTCCTACTGAGCGTTCGCTCACTCCGTTTTATTCCAACATTTTCAGGTAAGCAGGTAGCTAGCAAGACCGAGACCCACACGGGCGGGACAAGTGTGCAAGCGAGCTTCGGAAACTAGTGAACCCGAGTCTTTTATCTTTCTTGAGTCTAGATAGTGTTGTCTAGCTAAGTCAGCTTGGCGTCTCTTATTCAGTCATTTTGTCTAACGTTCGTTAGTATGTCGTTATCTTCCTTTCCATTGTGTTGAAGTCTCCAATATGGACAACAAGTTCTTGTAAGAGATTCATATTAGAAATGAAATTTCTATCGTTGTTCGAAATTATCTTGGTCTTATGCGATTGCTCTTGATCATTCACGACTGTTTAACTGCCACGTTCCGAGCAAACAACACGTTCCGCTGCTATCGGCTCGGGGCGTGACAGAGCATGCCGAGCTTAAACGGCAGGTCGATGAGTTAGTGCAGAAGGGGTCTATTCGAGACAGCATGAGTCCATGTGTTGTACCCGCATTACTCACCCCGAAGAAGGATGGCATGTGGAGAATGTGCATTGATAGTCGTGCCATCAACAAAATCACCGTGAAGTATAGGTTCCCTATTCCCCGCCTTGATGACATGCTGGACATGATGGCATGTGCCACTATCTTTTCGAAGATCGATCTTAAGAGTGGCTACCATCAGGTGAGGATTAGGCCAGGTGATGAGTGGAAGACGGCATTTAAGACCAAGGACGGTTTATATGAGTGGTTGGTCATGCCTTTTGGGTTGACCAATGCCCCTAGCACTTTCATGCGGCTCATGACTCAGGTCTTTCGACCTTTCATTGGAGTCTTTGTAGTTGTGTATTTTGATGATATCCTTATCTATAGCCGCACCACAGGGGACCACTTAGACCACCTTTGGCAGGTCTGTCTACTTCTTCGGCGAGAGCAGCTGTTTGCGAACCCACAGAAGTGTGCCTTCATGACACCTCAGCTTACCTTCTTGGGTTTCATTGTGTCTAGTACGGGGGTCTCCGCCGATCCGGAGAAGGTCCGGGCCATTGTTGAGTGGCCAGAACCCCGTACTATTCATGATGTCCGCAGCTTTCATGGTCTTGCGATGTTCTATCGTCGCTTCATCCGCGGATTTAGCTCCGTCACCGCCCCGATCACGGATTGTATCCAAAAGGGCACATTTGTATGGACGAAGGCCGCATCTTCCGCCTTCAAGGACATCAAGGACCGCATGACCCAGACGCCTATCCTTCGAATGCCTGACTTCTCGAAGGTGTTTGAGGTCTCTTGTGATGCGTCGGGTGTTGGGATAGGAGGAGTTTTGAGTCAGGAGTCCCACCCAATCGCATATTTCAGCGAGAAGCTGAATGACGCGAAACTGCGATATTCCACATATGATAAAGAATTCTACGCAGTTGTTTAGGCTCTTAGGCATTGGAGGCACTATCTTTTACATCAGGAGTTTGTCCTATACTCCGATCACGAGGCATTGAGGTACCTCCATTCCCAAAAGAAGCTTAACTCGCATCACAGTCGTTGGGTCGAGTATCTCCAATAGTTCACCTTTGTGCTTAAACATAAGGCTGGAGTGGAGAACAAGGTGGTTGATGCCTTGAGTCGGCGAGCATGTTTGCCTACCACCATGAGTGCCGAGGTCATAGGGTTAAAGAAGATGAAGGAGGCATATGTTGATTGTCTTGACTTCGGTCAGATTTTTACCACTCTCCAGGCCGGACCCTCGAGAGACCTTGATGAGTATGTGCTTCAGGAGGGTTACCTCTTTCGAGGTAGCAGGCTATGTGTTCCGCGAACTTCGGTTCGAGATTTCTTAGTGTGGGAACTACATGTGGGAGGTCTACCTGGACACTTTGGTCGGAACAAGACTATTGAGGTAGTGGAGCATCGATTTTATTGGCCGAGCTTGAAGCGCGATGTTGCTAACATCGTGGCTCAGTGCCGTACATGTGCTACGGCCAAGATGAAGAAGCAAAGCTCGGGCCTTTATACGCCTCTCCCCGTGCCTGATACCCCGTGGCAGGATGTTAGCATGGACTTTGTTTTAGGATTGCCACGTACCTCCAGGAAGCATGATACGGTCTATGTGGTGGTTGACTGTTTCTCGAAGATGGCCCTCTTTATCCCTTGCTCGAAGACTTCAGATGCTTCTAGGGTAGCCCGCCTATTCCTTACTCATGTGGTGTGCAAGTTCGGGTTACCTCGCACTATAGTGTCTGACCGTGATGTTAGATTCACTTCCTACTTTTGGAAGACACTATGGCATATGATGGGTACGCACCTCAAGTTTTCCACTGCATATCATCCCAAGACAGATGGTCAGACCGAGGTGGTCAATAGGAGTCTCGGAGATCTTTTGAGGTGTCTAGTTAAGGACCGCATTGGGGATTGGGATCTCATTTTACCCATGGCTGAGTTTGCATACAATGATTCGGTGAATAGATCTACTGGCATGAGTTCGTTTGAGATTGTCATAGGTCGTAGGCCTAGGAAACCCGTGGACCTTGTCCCCATGCCTATCCATGCTAGAGTGTCGGAGTCGGCCGAGTCATTTGCTAGGCATGTTAGGAGTTTGCATGACGACATCCGTCGTCACATTAAGGCCAGCAATGCATGTTACAAGGAGTTAGCCGATGCCCACCGACACCACCGAGAGTTCCAAGAGGTCGAATATGTCATGATCAGGGTAAGACCTGAACGGTTTCCCTCTGGAACCGTTAAGAAGTTGCAAGCTCGCGGAGCCGGTCCATTCAGAGTGTTGAAACGCGTTGGATTCAATACGTACGTTGTGGACTTGCCCGAGGAATATGGTATTAGCTCTACTTTTAATGTATCGGATCTAGTTGCATATAGGGACCCATCGGTGATCCCTAGTGAGCCTTTCGAGCCATCTCCTCCCCTTGAGAGTGATCCCACACCTGAGCGTCCACCTCCAGCCCCGTTGTTACGGCAGCGTGAGCATATAGATCATATACTGGATGAGCAGGTGACAGTTACCAGGAGTGGATCCTACCCGCGCTACCTAGTGCGATGGAGAGGATGGCCCGCTACCGAGGACACATGGATCACACATGGCGAGTTGCAGCAGATTGATCTGGACCATCTGGAGCGATGCAGACCCTTACTCGACAGGGTCGTGTTTCTCTCACCCGGGGAGAATTGGTGCAGACACCCGAGCAGTTGAGCGGCGCGACGCGCCGAGCCACCGGTACCGCACACGAAGCACGACTCGAGCCACCTCAGCATCCATCTGGCTCAGAGACAGCCTAGAGATGCCGCCCTGAGTCTCCCCATTTATCATATTTAGTTAGGCTTTATTTGTGTGTAATGTGTGTTTATTGCATTTTATTCGGTATGTAAATTTGATTGTAAGAGGGGTTTATTTGTAAAATGGGACCAACGGGTCCCACGGGCCCCACCAGACCCCTCCCATTGATCCACCTCAGCCATAGGGCCCCATGTGGGGTCAGTCAACATGTCAAATGGAGGCATCTAGAAGGTTGAATGGTAAAAGGCACATGGGAGACAAGTGGACTTCAAAGTCCAAGGTGGCTAACTACCATGTCCCCCCTTGCCTGCCTAATCAATGGTGCGCCCCCTTCCTTGTATTTTTTTATTTTAATTTTTGTGGATGGTCACATGCTATCCCAGCCCTCCATCTCACATCCCTAGATCCAACGGTTGAGGGTTGATTAGACATATGCCCTATATATGCTTGTAATTTCCATTTTTGATGAATTAATGCCATTTGAACTTGGAAAATTGCTTGAGCAAAGGCCTAGGCCGCCCCTCTCTCCCCCTTGGAGCTGTGAAGGCTTCCCTCTGGAGGTGTGACTCCACCCCTTATCATTTCGGTCGCCGCCGCCGCCGCCACGAGTCGCCATCGCATCACCGCCGAGATCACCGGAGTTCTGCCTTCATCCGACCACAACAGCTTCCACGAATTCTCTGTGTCAGCCACAAGCTCAGATCGACCTGGGGATTTTAGGGGATGCTCCAGAGGTGTCAAGAACGTCCTAAAAAAATTGGTTGGTCATAAAGATCCCATTTGATATATTTTTTTTTCGTCCAACCTTAATTTCCAGATCTGTCTGCTTGCTGTTTCAATTTCCACCGCTCTGTGTTTCCCATGTTCGGACCTCTTTATGATTTTATTTAGATCTCCCAATTTTACTGGGAGTTTTGTCCATCAACCTTACCTTCCCAAAATTTTCTTGAATTTTTGTGAGGCCATCCCATATTTTTCAAAAATCAATATCAGAGATAGCTACAATGCTATGCACATGTTCCCAGATCCGACCACCCTCCAGTAAACAAATCATAACAAATCACAGCCACCTCCAATCAGTCCACACAAAATATCCCCGTTCTCCTTGTTCAAAATACCACAAGTTTGATGAAGAGCTCAGGAGTGGAATCGGCCATCGTCCTTGCGGTCAAAGGCAGTCTTCAGACAACTCACTTGTAGATCTGAGGTTCGGTTACTGTACAACAGGGAATTGTCAATTTAATAAAGTTCTGATCCGACCAGATCCAGCAGATATCTCTGGATCTATATTGAAGAATTTGAAGAGAGCTTTCCAACTATAGCTCATGCGTCCCGATCGGACGTCGGGATTGATCGCATCGGCCGTTTTCGTCGGAGCGCGTGCCGGAAAACAGCAATCAAAATCCGTGGGAAGTTAGTTCAAGAATTGGGAATCGGGGCCGATCGACCCCCGATCGATGTTCCCGGCCGACCGCCGTCCGTGGAGGTGCGCCACCAGGGGTCCCCATCACAGTGGGTCCCACCCCCGAAGATCCGGAGGACAGCGCCGTCCATGGGCCCCACGGGCCCGTAGAAGCCGCCATTCGGAAAGCACGAAAATGCGGAGTTCGGCACCGCCGGACGACATCAAGATGCTGCCCGTCAACCCGAGTTGCGTGATTCCTGGACTCCACATGTGACCTTTTACCTCCCTACGTGGAGTGGGTCGACTTAGTGTATTGCTGTAATCATTGTTAACCGGGAGTCCGTAATTCGACCGGGGTTGTCTTCGCCACGCCGGGTGCGTGGAGATAATGGTCCGAACCTCTTGGCGTTCATTTGCTTAGCTAGTATATGGTCTTTTGCCGCTGCCGAGAGCGATAGGTACTAGCCCGTGTGTCCATGTCACCACTGTGAGTGTGAGAGTGACCCGTCCCGTGACTCGATCCGAGTCCGGAAGTGTGTCGACTACCTGTGAACTCTTCCGGTTCTTCAACCGCGCACGATCTGCGTTTCCCTCGCTTGGGACGACGAGTGAGCTTACGTTTCTATTAGCGACGTATAGCCCATAGGAGCTCTCCGTGTCGGGCTTAGTGTCTCTCCTATCATGTGTTGCTGGCCGTGTCAGCATCTAGAGTCCGAGGTCCATACCACGTAGAGTCGGTCCCCGTGCCCGTCCCGCATCAGATACATTGGACGACCTTCCTAAAGGGTTAGACCGGCAGTTGGCATTTACGCACTTGTTGGCCCCATGCTTTGACCGACCCACCGGTCGTAGCTTCACCCATCCCACCTTAGGGTTCATTACCTCTGTGTACACCGTGGGTCATGTTACCACGGAGGTTCTTCTACTCCTCCCGCTACCGGTCGAGCCCGACTTCACCCCTTTTATCCTGAGGGAGGAGCCATATCTTCTATACACTGTCCCATCTACCACGATGGATGGAGGTGACCATCACCTTCATGAATTTCAAACATGGGACTTTGTAATGGAGGAACCGGGGGGTCACACACTCTTTGACCCATTCGACCCCTTCTCTAGTGGGCCTCGTGACCCATCACTTCCTTTATACTTTGTCAAGGAAGTCCCCTACCACTCTCTTCCCACTCGGGCCAATCAAACTCCACATAGCAATAGGTCCGATTATTGGGAAGCATGGCATGCCTTACCTACATGTAGTGGTGATGAACCTCTTAGCCCACCCACACCCACATCTGATAGGAAGTCCTTGCATGCATGGTGTCTTTTTGGGTGTCTAGGAGTACATAATCCTACCTACCTTTGGTTGTGTCTAGTGTATGCATGGCACACATTTGGGTGTCCTGGTCCGCCATCGTCCATGCGTAGGTCGAACTAACCATAGATTTGTCTAAAGTCATGTGTGTGTGTGTTTGTTTGTCTCTCTAGTTGTTCTCTTTCATACATATGGTTTGCATAAGTCGTGTCTCACTAAAAGGCCAGTCAAGCACGTATAAGGAGGTAGCCGATGCATGCTACATATCCGTGGATTCAAAAGGAGAGTACGTCTAGATCAGGGTCATACCTGATTGGTTTCCTCCCAGAGATCGAAAGCAACTCTAGGTCCACGATATCCACCCTTTCTGGGTCAAGAAACAAGTGGGTCCGAATGCGTACGATATTGAAATATCGGGCGACTATGGTGTCAGTTCGACGTTCCATGTTTCAGATCTGGTAGCATATTGGAACCCGCGGTGATCCTAGTGAGTTTTGGGCTTTCTCCTCCTATTATGAGTGATACACCACCCGAGAGTCCACTCTTCCAGCCTCAACGCATGCATATAGATTGTATACTGGATGAGCAGGTGATCACAGGAACGGAGCCTACCAACATGTCCGAGTGCGTTGGCGAGGATGCCCCACGATGAACAACGCCCTGATTACATGCGGAGAGCTCAAGTTTCACGACCCTTACTCAACGGGGTCGAGTTCCTCCCACCCGGGGAGAATTGGTGCGGACACCAGGACGATCAAGTGACACGTTGGCGAACCGACGGTGCCACACGCGGAGCACCAAGTGGACTACATCGGCTTCCCTTCAAATTGGGGACAATTTGGCTTCAATTTGGACTCTTTTTGCATTGGAATTGGGCTTGCAATGGTTATTGTATTTGTAATTTGCTAATGGGCTGGTTGTAAGGCTCCTAAAGGGCCAAATGGTTAAAGCCCCTTAAGCATTCCTTAAGAAGGAATGGCCTTGGTCCATTTGTAATGGATCCATAAGCCATATGGGCTTCCTTCCTACATGGGCTATCTAGATTGGGTTATCTAGAGTGGGCTCTCTTCATTCATGGGCTTTCAAGGGTGGAATGGCCTTAAGCCATATTGGTTGGGTGGGCTTGGTTAAGCCATGGCCAAATTTGGCCCATTCAAGGCCCAAGAAGGGGGCGCCCCCTCTTTTGGCTTATTAGGCTAGGAATTGTGTTTATTTATGTTTCTTCCACCTCCATTTACGCCATGGAGTATTAGATGGCTGCTGGTCAAGTTCCAATGGCTGCCACCTACCTTCATATCTTTGAATTTCAAAGGGTAGGTGAGCCACCATGTCCCCTTGTCACCTTCTCCATTTCCCTTTCACCCATGTCATATTCCATGCGCATTCCCCCTTCCCCTTCTTGCATCTTGCGCAAGTCCCCTCCCCCCTTACCCCTTGTATTTCCCTATATAAGGGCATGTATAGTGTTTATGTAGAAGTGAATGAAGTTTTGTTGAAAGAAAAGTTCATTAGAGAGTGATTCTCTTAGTGTGTTCTTGGGTGTGACTCCCATTGTGATGTCCTGTGATTGGACAGAACTAGGTCGTGTGACTCGACCATGTATCCCTCTCTTCCTATTATTTTCTCCTTCCACAAAAATTCTTTGTTATACCTATGCAAGTTGGCAAACTTTCAACGCTGGTTTCGCATCGATCGGAGTTTCTGAGCAACGGTGGCGATTTTTCTCGTGGAGGCACACAGATCGGTTCTTGATTGCTGCCCAGATATGAAGATGACTATGTTTTAATTCCTGGAGCCCAACCCTGATGCCATATGAAGTTGGTTCATGAAGAGAGATCGTAGTATTTCAAGTTGTCTTTGCGTTTCCACTAATCTCGCCTCGATCTGATCACCGTGCTGTGCGTGACGGCGATTCTCGTGAAATCACGTAAGAAATCTGAGCAGATCCGGTTCAGAACCAGCACCAACTTCCCGCGCCTGCCCCACCTCATCCGGTTGCGATCTGTGCGAGATCTTTGGAGAGCTTTGTCCTCTTGACGTCACCTACCTTCTCCCACAAAGAACGCCCCAATCCAACTTCAGCAACCATTATTCCCTCATTTTACCATGTCGTTGTGCAGTTCTGTGAGCACAAAACCAGAACCTGAGAAGATTCATCACTGCTCCCAGATCTGAAGGCATCTGATTGCACCCTTTGGAGTGAAGAAACTACGTCCAGTTGCCGACATTATCCAACAAATGGCGCTCCGATCGGGTATCGGATCTGGTCGTACCAGCCTCTACAAGTTCGCTGCGCAGGGTGACCCGCGCGGGCAGAACCGGGTCGGATTTTCGTCGGCGTACCCGAGCGGCTCCGGCACGCGTTCCTCGCCTCCTGCGAGTGTGGCCCGTCAACTCGGGTTCCAGCAACCCCAAAATCAGTCATTGTAGCCTGATACCTCCCTGTGTGGAGTGGGCATTCAGCTCTGAAAATTGTAAAAGTAATTCATTTGTATATCGGGGTTGTTCGGAAATCGGACGGGGTGTCTTCCCAACGCCTTGTCGTGGAGGTACGCGATTCGTTCCCCACTCACATTGCTGTTTAGTATGCCCTCTATATTGCTGTGTTTGTGAGAATAGGGCCGATAGCTAGTTTCAAATTCACCGTGATTGTGAGTTGTGAGCGCCCGTTCCGTGGCTCCAGTCGAGCACCGACCGCAAATTAGCACCCTAGGCGACGGTGGTTTCTTAATCGCCGCGATCCCCACGTTTCCCTCGCAAGGGACGATCGACGGGCTCAACAGAGTCACTGTTGAGAGACATCTCCACCCGGAGAATACCACGGTGGTCAGCCGCTCGGCTTGCCTTAGTGTGCTAGTGCTGGCCGCACAACGAGTCAATCGTACGTCTTAGCCCGGTCGTCATCCGTCCCGCATCATTTAGGCATACCAGACCAGCCCCTTAGGCTGGTCTGCCTAAACCCATCCTCCCCACTCTGTAATGCAAAAAAAAAGTATTTTGGGGGTTTACCTGGACCAAGTTGGACCTCCAACTTGGTCCGCCTAAACCCTCCCCAAGCCCCTTCAACTTTCTACAAATTCCACCCCTTAGAAGCTCAAGGGGCATATGCAAGAAGACGGAGAGGCACATCAACAGAACAACCCGCAACCTAACTGCTGCACCCTCAGAGTTCCTCCGCAGGCATCCAGCAAGGGTCGAGGATGCGAGGAGCGAGGTGCGCGCATGGGTGGATTGTAGATCGGATTGCACACGCCGAGGGTATGTCCGTTCTACCCTCACGCGATGTCTAGCCATCGTACACATGTCCACTCCTATCGTACGTAAGGCGTTATGACAAAAGCGAACACACCCGCATCCCGGGTCCACCCGTGCGTGACAACCCACGGCGGCCACGCACACGACACAACGCCGCACCTACGACCGACACGGAGCCGCGTGACTGTCGTTCACCTTCCGAAGCCCAGACTCGACCGCTCAATTTGAGCCGCGTCCAACCTCCATCAGGCCCCAGCCCACGACCGCCCCTGCCACCTAGACAGTCGAGCTTGTCTCGATCTCCTCATGGAGAACCTCTATAAAATATGCGGATATCCGCCTTGTTACGTATTGACCCAGGGATCGACCCACGCGTCGAAATTGTCCTGCGGCTTGCGCCCGTTGTACTTCAGCCCTCTCGGCCCACTTGTAAAGCCAGTGTGGCTCTCATATAGCATCAAACCAGTTGAACACAAGAACCCGTATGTGGGCCCCAATTTTTTACCTACGTCACTCAGCATGTATGCCTAATACCCCTAACTCCAACAAACACCTCCCAGTCAAAAGCGCGCCCACGGCCACGGAATGCTCCCGGCCCTCTACCCATGGCTTCAGACACATACATGCTTCTCTTCAACACAGAACGAAGGTGTTCGGATTCAATCCGATGTAAATAAACACCGATCGCTTGCGGTCGGTAGGGAAAGATGACCAGTACATGATTCCCACAATCGCCTATGCACTCACACCCGTGAAACCCCCTTTATCCACGTGTCGCCAGACCTCTTGAGCCCACGTGCCGCGTCTTGGTGACGCTTCTCCGATCAACCCTTGGTTCCATAAGTGATTGTCGAGAAATCCACTGGCACGCCCGTATCTAGTCCAGCTAATCTACACCCCTATATTTCCATGCCATTTGACCCATCTTGACTTTCCGTAAAAGGAGAGTGCCCGATACCATTGTGGGAGGCATGCAACTATAAAGGAGGATACCCGAGATATCTCAAACTCTCGTATTTCTCTTCCCCACTGTATCCCTTCTTTCACCCCGATCATCGGCATAAAAACCCCCACGATAACTGGCTCACATGATATTTACTCATATGATGGGTGTGATTGTTCTCATAGTCATCAGTGTGGAGACAGTGAAGTACGTGTGTGGGTGCTCATTAGTGGAATGGGTTCACTGAACTGAGCCGATTTAGAATCCCTGAATGGTAATCGTATTGACTGTCAATCAGGGTATTCTATATCTCAGTAGCAAAGTTGGATCTTAGACCTGAGTCACTAAAGATGTCTTGCATAAGGGATGTTGAGTATTTGATTACTGACTTATGGACTTCTGTTAAGTGGTCTTATACAGTTAGTTATTTGGACTCGGTGGAACTCGTGTAAAGGACATTAGTTTGACAACATGAGATCATGCACTCTCAGTATGATATATGAGAGAGAATGCCCTACGGATCTGTACTCGGGAAATCCCCTGGCTAGGGTACGGGAGTTCATTATGAAAAAGGAGTTTGTCTAATGAACCAATTTGGAGTACAAGATTCAGTTGAGCCAGGACTCAATAGGGTTTCATAGTTTGACCATACTCTAGTCCTGGTGGGGCATTGGATGAATGATGATCTATAGCTATGTGGAATCTGTGGACGGAAAGGTTCCAGCGTGGGTTGCTTATCCCCAAATGTCTTTTGGGATCATGAAGCGTTGCTTCGTGCTTTTCGTGATTGGAAAGCTCGCTAATTCCATTAAGAGTTAATGGATATAATTAATTAAGTCAAGAAGGAGTTCTTTACTTAATGGGCTAGAAAACCAAACTGACTAATAGGCCTAGAGGGTCACACACAATAGAGTATTGGATAGACCGGGATGGGTGGACTTTATACACTATTATTGGATTTTTGTGAAAAATGCCAAAGGTCTATAAATATACACTATTGGGAGAAACCCTGGCCAAGCTACAGGAAGAACCCTGGATGCCCTCTCTCCTCTCTCTCTCTCTCCAAGGGGCGCCCCCTCCTTCTCTCTCCTTCCTCCCCGGTGGATGGTGGTGTTGAGATCGGGTCGACGCATGGAGATGGTGGAGGAGATCCCGTCTGCTTCCACTGCTCGTGTGGATACGTCTAGTGGCCGGACGCTTGAATGGCTCATGACTCTGAGATCTTCCTCTCGTTCGTCTATGAGGTTTTGGGTTATTCTCTACCCCGCCAAGGTAAAGAATCGTTCTTCACATCGCGGGGTTTACCGATCTGGTTTGATTTTGAAAAATCGGCAACGATATGCAATCTAAGGTTTCGATGATTTCCGCTGCGCATTCTGGTCAGAACCTTACACCAGCTCCACAAGACGATCTGTCGACGTACAGCTCCCATGTTGGTCCCGAGGACCACTCGGGTAGGTCCTTTGCGGCTATCGTGCATTCAGCGACGAAGTCGGCAAGAGCTTGAGCATTGATCGCAGTCCTCGGGCGGAACTTGATGTCAAACTCACCCAACTCTATAGCCCGTTTGATCAACCTTCCTGATGTGTCGGGGTTCTGGAGAATTTGCCGCAGAGGTTGGTCGGTAAGGGAGATGATTGGGTGAGCCAAGAAGTACGATCATAGCTTGCGGGCGGCCTTGATTAAAGCCAACGCAAACTTTTTAGTCCGTGAGTATCGGAACTCTGGCCCTTGTAATGCCTGGCTCACATAGTAGATGGGCTTTATGATGTTACCTTCCTCTCGGGTGAGTACCACGCTCATCGTGCTTGGAGTCACTGACAGATACAGGAGTAGTTGCTCTCCTCTTTGTGGCTTCGAGAGCGCAGGAGGGGTTGCTAGGTAATGTTTTAGCTCTTTGAACGCCTGCTCACATTCCTGATCCCATTCGATCTGCCCTTTCTTCTCCGGGACTTTGTTGGCTTGCTTGATGAGCTAGAAGAAAGGAAGGCATCTCTCAGCTGCCCGGGATAGGAACAGGGTCAGGGCGGCGATGCGATCGGTGAGACACTGTACATCCCTTACCCGTACTGGTTGCTTCATTTCCAGTAGTGCTCAGATTTAATTAGGGTTCGCCTCTATTCCTCTGTAGGTGACGAGGAATCCGAGGAATTTCCCTGACTTTACCCCGAACGCGCACTTACTTGGATTGAGCATCATGTTGTTGTAGACACGCTAAAATTGATACTATGTTGATCAAATCTCATGTCACTATGTTAACGCCCCAAAGTGGACTTCAATATTTCTATAATATAAAGTTTTTCTATTTTTGTGTGGGTTTTTATGATTTTTCTTACATTTTTGTAATTAACGACTCGAAGAGGGGCGTGCTTTAAATATCGACCTGAGCTAGGGCATTTTTCAAAGAAAGGACGACTGTAGCAAGAGGCGTCAGTTTCTGATATTTGACGTATCCTACCCTAATTGAAATCAAAAAGTAATGTCCCTCCCTGGGTCGTGTTTTGAATTAACGTCTCTCCTATAGGTGTCTCTTTATAATTTTCAAATAAGGAAGGTTTTCTTACTAAAATTAAATCCAAGAATTGACGCCTTTGTCCCAGTCGTGATTTCAATTAACGCCCTGACGCAGGTCGTCAATTTCAATTAACACCTTGATGAGAGTCGTCTCTTTTCCTTCCGTGTCCTGCTTGAACTGCCCTTTCTTGGAGAGTCCCCTGCTCTGTTTGGTCATCTTGCTCGATTAGGGAACTAGAGACCTTACCGTAGAAGGGTCTTGCTAGTTGTTATCCCATTAGATTTGTGTTTTCTACCCTATAAATAGCCTCCTGGGTCGAGTTCGCACGAAGAGGTAGCATAGTAGAAGCTTGATAGGAAGGTTGGCTAAAACAGCAGAGAGCATAGTAGAAGCCTTTCTACTCTCCTTTTCTTTGCGAATCCGTGCTCCTGCAGTGGTCTTCTTCTTCCTAGTGCATCAGCTACATCAACTTGGTTTTCCCTTTACTGTTGTCAAGAACAGCAGGGAGTTCTTTCCATCAATTTACTACTTCATCTTTGTTCATCATACATCGTTCCCCTTTTAAGTTTGCATTAGCTCTGCATCATATCTCTTTCCTTCCTTAATTTTCTTAGGGGTTTTAAAATAACCAAAAGGTGCACACTGCATGCTTTTACTCCATCATCTTATTTATTTCTGAATTGATACTACACACACTTGGCTAATCCCTCCTCTTTTGATTGTTTGTTCTTTGTTTAAGGGTAATTAAGAGGAAAACCCCCTTCATCGGCCGGCCGGTAGAAGGAGGAGGAAGGAATCTACACTCATCCCGCATCCTTATTTTCACCAGGTATTCACGATCAATCTCCCTTCTTTTGAGGTAACCCCTCTGGCGATCACACTCCAATAGCAATCTCTTGCTCCCCTTTATTCCCTTTGTTTCACTGTTTATCTTCCCCTTATTTATTTATTTTTGATGTGAAAAACACGATTCACAGTTGTATTTCCTGAGTGTTACGAATGTCTCCGCCAGGTCTTAATACGAGTGCAATTAGTCTATCTAAAAACCCTGTTCAACACTCCAGAACAAAACACATTAACATTCGGCATCATTTTCTGAGAGATCATGTAGGTAAAGGGGTTTTTGAGTTCAAGTTCATTGACACACTTAATCAACTGGCTGACATCTTCACAAAACCCCTAAATCAGGATCAATTCAATAAGATTAGGAGAGAACTTTGCATGTGCAAGGGTGAGGGCATACGTACTTAGGTCTGCAATAGGTTATTTCTTCTTCGTTGGGTAGATTATGTGAGATGCATGCATTGTGAGTGGTTCATTTCTATTGTGTATGACTATACCTAGCATGTGTGCCTGTACTTATATTTATATACACTTCTTCCTTGACATTTTCCTAAAACTGAATATTCCTTGATAAATAAATGTGGACTAGTGATCTAGTGCTCTTAGCAGTCTCCATTCAAGGGTTTCCATAGTCGACTCCTGCTTGATATCTTTCGTGGCTTAGGAATAGAAAAGAAAAAGATTTAGAAACAAATAAAAAAAAGAAAAGTAAAAGGAAGAAAAAAAAGGGATCTGTGAAAATGGGGGAGTCCACAGGGTCATGGAGCCCACTTCCATCTCTGGTGGCCGCTGGCTACACACCTTTTCTCTCGGGGTGAATAATGGGGTTTCCATGCCCCAGCGGTCGACCGCTGGCTTCATGCCGGTCGACCGCCAGCGGCGAATCGGCCCGGTTCAACCGCGTCCGAACCCTATTTTAAGGGGGTTTTCTCCCCCCTTTTCTCATTCTATCACTCTCCCTTCTCTCTCCCTTACTCCACCTCCACCCTAGCACATCTCTCTCCCACCTTTCAAGCCCTAAAAACCCCACACCTTTTCTACCCGAGCACGGTCCGGTCGATTGGTTTCCATTTCGGACCGCCTCCTCACCGGCGTTTGTGCACTCGTGCCAACATTCCTTGAGTTCCAGAGCGTGGAGACGGTGTTCTTAGTTCTTCCCGGTGTCTCCCTCTCCATCCCAATGTAGAGGTTTTACCTCTCAAGAGGATACTCTCTTCAGCGAGTTTCTTAGTCTAAAATGGCACCTAGAAGGAGTGCTCGGCGTCTTCTCCAAGGGGAACCTAGTGCTCGGAGGCATGAAGCTCCGGCCACACCTCCACCACAAGCTCCCGCATGTAGGTTACCTCCAAGGTCTATCATCGACCCTTGTCTTGTCAATTTTCAAGAGATGAATGAAATCCTGCCCGACATTTATACAGTTTTTTCAATGCAACCGGGGTGGATTGACTTTGTCACTAGATACAACCGGTTTTATCCCTATCTGGTACAACAGTTCTATGGAAATTTGGTTGACAGAGATGGCAGATTATACACCATGGTTAAGGGCATTGAGATCTGAATTAATTCAGAATTATTCAATCGTGCCCTGGGAGTCTCTTCACATGGTGCAGACATGAATTTTGGGCATGGTGAGGTTGAGGCAAGTTTCATTGCCATGACGAGCTGTGATTTTGTGCGTGGTGTGAGTGACCTCATTGAGCTCAATGCCAACCACTTTCCCGCCCTGCAACGGGTTCTGCATCATATGTTTACTACACTTATTTATCCCAAGAATGGCAGCCGAGATGAAGTGACGGAAGTGCACCGATTCCTGTTCTTTCATGTTATGAATGGTGACTTAATTAATATGGGTTGGCTCATGACTCAACTGATAAGTCGATGTCGGACACATTTACGGCGGTCCCTGCCTTATGCTTCTCAACTCATTGGAGTGTTCACTTCTATTGGGGTCCCATTGGAGGATGAGCAGTTTGTTCTGGTCCGCCATGATGACATTTATAATGAGCATAAGCTTTTCTCAGATATGGGATATTACCGTGCAGCAGATGGCACAATTCGTCGTGATGTCCCAGTTTATGGGGAAGAGAATGTTTGTGAAGATGAACAAGAACCGGACCCATAGCAAGATAACCACAATGCACCTGCACCAGTCTAGCCTGAGGATGTGCCTCCTCCCGTGGCTCTCCCTCCTCCACCGCAGTACTTTAATGGGGAGTCTTCCACTCAGGGTGCTGGGCATTCCACTTGGGGGGGCTATGAGGCTCTTGACAGGCATCTTTTAGGCATGAAAACTTGGCTTGACTCCTCCCTTGGGCGCTTGGATATTTATGGATACCATGACTGGACGAATGGACACCTTCACTCATGATCTGGATGATATCTCTATCCACATGGCCACTCTCTTTGCCAGCCATGAAGATAACCATGAGGCCTTTTGCCTCACCAACCATACCCTTCTTTCCATCCGTAACCAGCTCCATCATTATGATGATCTTATCCACGGCCTTGAGGATCGTCTTCCTCCTCCTCCTGCTGGTTCCCCCCATGGTGATGGTCCACCGGATGGTGTTCATGGCGAGGAAGCTGAGGATCACCCTGCTATGTAGCTGTTCTTGGGTCTCTAGTGTTACTTTTGTCCACTTTTTGTATCCCATGCCTCTCCTTTTTGCTGATGTCAAAGGGGGAGAAGTAGGCTATTAGGCTCATATATATATGCTATGTGCGTGTGTGTGCCTGCTTGCATGCATGTTTGTCGTTTGCATTTTAGGTTGAGCACGTTGTATTGCATTTGGTTATTTGGTTATATTGCATTAGTGGTTTACATTTAGTGGTTGCATTCCCTCTTTCACCTTTTGCATTCCGTGTACCCTGTATGGATCTAATGAGAATGAATAGAAGAATGCACTCCTTGAATTCACAAGATTGGCTCTCTCCTATCTCACTTCCTGTCAATATGGCAAATAAGTATTGAATGGCTGGTATGGATTTGTTGACGTGCTTGTGTTGGAAGTGAAATGTTGCGTTGATATGGACGTGTTGAATGCCTTCACATCGTGAGTTCAAATGTTTCAACTTGATGGATTTCAACTGAATTTGAAATGTGATTGTCGACGCTTCTAAAACTCTTTCAAAGGCACTTTGGTGAAAATGCAAATCTAATGCCTAGTTTTTGTCATCATCAAAAAGGGGGAGATTGTTGATGATGTGACACACCCTTGGTGATGTGACACAACCTAGGACTCAACAAGTATGCACAATTAAGCATTCAAAACGGACTGATAATGGCAACCGCTCACCCGGTGCTCACTAAGACCCGGGGGTAACTTGGCAATGCTAAGGGGAGGTTGTGTGGGCTGGGCCCTTGCTGGTAGAGGGCCAGCAAGGCCAAGGTTTGATTCCCCAAGGGTATGGCTGCCCAAATCAAGGGTCCGACGAAGTGCCAAAGGGCACGGGTTCCACTCTCTTCCCATGATGATCACTTATAGCAATGAGTTTAAGGATCGGGCTCTCGTCACGGCCAGCGGAGTTTATGAACTAATATTGAAAGAACAAGCATGAATTAGAGTAAAGTTTTGGAGCACTCACTCGACCGGTTTGAAGAAACCGGTCCTGCTCGGAGACGAGGGCGAGCGGGGAAGCGTGGGTTCCCCACACGCCGCGCCGGGGTAGCTTGACCTGTTTAAGCTATTACAACACTACACCTCTCGCAGGAGGGGGGACCTTGGGGTGGGGGTTAATGATATTACAATCAATACTACCTTCACGCAGGGAGGGGCCTTCAGCCGGCCAAGCGGGGAGGAAAAATCAAAGCAAAGAGTGAGGAATAAGTGATGACACCGAATCTGCCTGCTGTCTACGGATAAGGACAGATAATCGGTGTTGCAGCTGTAGAACTTGCTGAGGAATTTTGCTGAGGGCAAGACCAGTGGAGATCTCTTCGTCTCTAGAACAGGAGTGCCTCTGAATTTTGCCAATTTCTTCAGGGGTTGCTGCCGGCCAGGGCGGGAGCACAAACAGGTTTGCTGATTCTCAGATTGTCCACAATAGATTATCAACAGCAGGAAGATGCGGCTGCCCCGACCGTTCCCGAACTCTGAATCAGTCGCCGTTGGAACCGTTGGAACCGTGAGTGAGTCCTCTTTACATCAGAATAAACGGGGATGCCAAAAGATGCCGGTGAAGATCAAAGGACTCAGAAAAGTGAGGAGTGGACGATGCAGACAGTGGGAAGCAGAGTCAAACACCTGAGGAAGAAAATTGGTAACTTTTGTTGCAAGATGCTGAACAGAGTTCCGCTTCTTAGTTCTAAAGTAGACAGGAAGAGGAAGAACTTTGCAGAAGAGCTCGTGGCCTGATTCCTCTAGGGTTTGTCGTGGTGAAGCTTTCTCTCTGGATCAGGATCTCTGCAGAGCTAGCTCCTGGTTTCCAACAGCATGGTGCAGAGGATGCCCCGACAGCTCCCAAACTCGGAATCAAGCACCGTCGGAGTCGTTGGAACCGTGGACAAGTCCTCTTCGCAGAAAAACTGACAAGGAGGCCAAATGATAGCGGAGAGTACCAGGGAACTCTGAACAATGTTGATAGGTCGGTGCAGACTATGGGTAACAGGACTGCGAAGCTGAGGGAGAAAATTGATAACGCCTGCTACAGATGCCGAATGGAGTTCTGCTTCTTGTTTCTGAATGTAGACAGGAAGGGGAAGAACTTTGTAGAAGAGATCGTGGCCTGATTCCTCCTGGGTTCGTCGTGGTCAAGCTCTTTCTCCGGCTCAGAATCTCTGCCGGGGCAGATCTGCGTAGTCGTGGAAGAATGGGCTTCCTGGGCAGCACCGAGCTCCGATGGGAACGAGACCACTGCCGTTGCGAAGAAGATAGGTAGACGCGTCCAACGATGGCTCTTGGGCTTCTAGGAACATCCAGAGGAGGTCAGGGGTCGCTGCTGCAAGCTTCAGGTCTTCTGCAGGTCCTCTTACTCTAGATGGTAGAAGGTGGGGGTGATGGAGGGGAACAAGGGAAGATGGAGAGGATGAGAGGGGGCCGCCCCTAACCAAAGGGGAGGGGTCTTGGGCGCCCTAGGGCTGTGGAGGGAAGGGGATTTTTGAATTCAAATGGCCTAGGGAAGTGGAGGGTTGCATGGGGGAGAGGGAAGGGTGCTTGGGAAAGGGATGAGGTGGTTGGAGGGTGGCTTAGTGATTGGGGATGCTCCCTTGGGACTAGGGGGTGGAGTAATGGGATGTGTGGGGAAGGGGAGTGGCCTTTAATATGGGTAGGTGGGAGAGTGGTGGTTGGGAAGGGAGGAGAGAGAAAATTTTTGAAATTGAGTGTGGAGGAGAGACAAAGTGGAGTGAAAAAGAGAGATTAAGAGAGGGAAGGGTGGGGAATCTCTCTCCTAGGGTCTCTCACCCAAAAAATGGAATCTCTCCACTAGATAAGAAGTGTAAACTCTCAAAATGGCAAGTTTTTCATTCATTGATTCATTAAGTTGAAATGGGGGGAATGGGGTCCTATATATAGGCAACCCACATTTTACAATAAGTCCCTGACAAAAGACTCAATGACAAATAACTGAGGGGGTAGGGGGTGCACTTGGGCCAAACCCAATGAATTGGGCCCAATAACTAACTAAACAACATAATGACTCTCAAAGTTAGGGAAATAAGCACAAGACCTAGGAACGTGACTCCAATAATAGGGAAAATACATCAAATGACTCAAATAAAAATTACATAGGACTCAAAATTAAATGACTAGACCATGCCGGATGCAACCAGGGTGAGGAGACGAGCTGTGAACGTGGGCATGGGAGGTGATGTCCCCATCAGTTGAACATATCCAAGTGATTTTGATGATAACAAAGCCCAAGACATTTCTCTCCCATGTATCTTGTTTTCAAGAGAAGCTTCATGCTTTAAACCATCAAATTTCACCCCATGTCAAATGTGTGTTAATGAATCCTTCCAAGTGTTTATTCGAGTATAAACCAACTTGTACTTAACTGTAACACAAGCCCATTTCAATCATCGAAAAAATGGATAGCTTCAAGTGAGCTAACACTTGACTTTTGCAAGATTGGAGATTGGCGGTCGACCTGTGGACCCTTGGCGGTTGACCTAAAATAACAGAACTGAAATCTGGAAATCTGTGAACCTGGCGGTCGACCGCCAGGAGCTAGCGGTCGACCGATTTTCCAACAGCCAAATGGCTATAGGACGGCCAATGGCGGTCGACCGCTGGGATCTGTAGGTCGACCGCCAGCCTCGAGCTGCCAACAAATGTTGACTTTTTTGTCACTTCGAGAAATGGCTCTCCTCTTGGTATTGTTTAATCCCTAAGCAACCAAACTTTCCAGAAATTATGGATCTGGTCTGGGGGAGTCCTTGGACCATTCAAGAACCTATAAAACTTATACAAGAGGGTTTGGAAAACCCTAATGCTAAGAGTGGATCAAGGAGGCTACCAAAGGTGAGAAGGCGGAAGCTTGCACTGTAGACGTGAACAGTGTTCCAAGAAGATTTCTTCATCCTTCTTCCTCCTTTCTAGAGTGAAGATCAAGCTATATCTGAAGAAGATCAAGCCTGGATCAAGTCGACCTCAAGCTGCATCCAAAGAATCCTTCATCAACTAAGGGGGAGCTTTAATCAATCTCTTGTTCTTGTGTTCTTTCAATTTCACATCCTTCTCAGCTTCAAGTGTGTTTTGATTGTAATCTTGAATCTTCTGTGTGTGTGTGAGGATCTTCACAGATCCGTGTGTGTGTGTGTGCAGTCAAGGTTGATTGCTTTTGTGTGTGTGTGGTTGATCTTGTAACACTCTACAAGATAGTGTGTGGTTCCTCACTGTCGGTGAGGGGTGGACATAGGTTGCCATTGTGGCATCAGAATCACCTTAAATTTGCTGTCTCCTCGTGGTTTGTGCCTTATCTTCTTTCCCCCTTCTGTGATTACTTGTGGATATAGTCTTTCTGCTTCTTTTAGATCTTGTGTTTTAATCATCTTCTCTTAAATCCTTTGATATATCAAAAGCTGGATTCGGACCGACAAGGTCATTCTTGCCAAAAAGATAACAGTTTGCGTGAGTAAATATATGGATCTATTAACTCCGCCGAGTACCAAGGGTTTATGCAGTGGTTGTTTTTCAGAGATATAGTCTGTTTTACTTGCAGCCCTCTTGTGTCCTCTCGAAATCGTTATCTTGGTTTTATTTTACAAAAAATTGTTATCACCCAATTCACCCCCCTCTTGGGTGTCATTTAACCTCGGGACTTCAGAATGAAGTCGGTGCACATTTGCCTTCAACATAGCAAAGGTCGGTGCACATTTACTGGCGCAAGACCAAGGTCGGTGCAACTTCTGGCTAGCACGCACCAAGGTCGGTGCATATTTCTTCTACTGGGCAAGTAAGGTCGGTGTGCTTGTTTCACATGCTGAATGAAGTCGGTGCACATTTGCCTTCAACATAGCAAAGGTCGGTGCACATTTACTGGCGCAAGACCAAGGTCGGTGCAACTTCTGGCTAGCTCGCACCAAGGTCGGTGCATATTTCTTCTACTGGGAAAGTAAGGTCGGTGCACATTTGCACCTAGCTAGACAAGGTCTGTGCATGTTACTATACAAGGTTTGAGCAATGTTTGCTCTTAGCACAAGTGAAGGTCCGTGCACATGTGAAATCAAGGTCGGTGCACGTATCCCCTCATGCGTTACAAGGTCTGTGCATATTTTGGTTTTAACATTGTAGGGTCTTTGCACATTCACCCTTTGGCAAAACAAGGTCGGTGCACATTTTCTCATACTGTCAAACAAGGTCGGTGCACATTCTTTTATACTGCAAACATGGTCAGTGCACCTTTTGGGTTTTGGCAAACAAGGTCTGTGCACATTCTCTTATACGGCAAACAAGGTGGGTGCATGCTTTTGCCTTCTAACTACAAGGTCTATGCACGGTTGGTTTCAAGCTTCTAAGGTCGGTACACTTCTAGTTTGAATAGTGATCAAGGTCGATGCATCTTTTTGGCTTATGCTCATACATGTCTAAGCTTATTAGTATGCTGCATATAAGGTCTGTGTACCCTAAACAGACATTTCATCAAATAGCCCAAGACTAGATTCTCAATATTGATTTAAACCTAAAGACTGATCCAGCCAGATATCTATCTCCAGAGAAAGGGTGGCACGTGATCCAAGATATAGTGGCACGCTCTTCCAGATAAGTTCCAAAGGAGGATTTTCAATTGCCAGGTGGACCAATCAAAGCCTATTAGGCTTCTGCCCATCTGATCCTTATGGAGGCCATGTTTTGCTTAAAGGGTGCCTCCTCCTTCATTTGAACAAGGTTCTGACAGACCAGTTGGCAGAAAAGATTCCCACTTTACAAGTGGACTAATGGAAACTCATCTAACAGGGGTCTACGTCCACAAAGAAAAGGGGTCAAATAGTTAGGAGATAGGCTTGTACCAGATGAAGATATGGTGGGTAGCTAATGGAAACTGCTGTGTACCGTATGAAGCAGTCTGGCCAACCAATGAGAACCCACTACATCTTATCACTTCTGAACCAATCAGAAATCACTCGGTTTTGGCATTCAAGAAATAGATGGCCCAGATTACTTCTTACTAAATCAGGGCCTACCAACCTTGTACGCTGTTTGCAAAGAGGAAAAAGAATGTCTACCCCAAAAGCATACAAGCTGGGAGACATATTCTGCAAAAGTAAATTGCACAACAAGATCAAGAAAGAAGGTGGGTTTGTTCAAAGATGGAAAGAGAAGCTAGAAGAAGCAGCTACCTCAGAAAGCACTCAAGCTCACATCGGCGTATGCTTCAAGGTAAGAAGTCTTTGTGGCGTGAAAATTTATTTCCCTGGCCTTCCTATATATATGAAGATTCCTCAAAAGAAGAAGCCGCTACCACCTAGAGGAAGTGCCATGGACTTTATCATCCATGAAGAACAACCTTGAGAGAAAGAGAGCAGCCCTACAGTCTACCTAAGCCCAAAGGATAAGATCTTCAGATCTGAAATTTGTAGCTACAGTCATCTCCCACCAGATCATCATATCTAGCTTCATCTGGTGTTTATTTTCCTTGTGGTTTTCCCACTGCACTTGCAGTGAGTTTTATCTTGTTTCCTTTGTTCATCTAAAATCATCCCTACTGGTTTGTATGTAGGAGAACTGTCCCTACCGGTTTGTGTGTGGGAGAACCATCCCTACCGGTTTGTGTATCGGAAGACAGACGGAGGTGTGCTCCGGTCTGTGGAGAACCGTCCCTGCCGGTTGGTGTGCAAGAAGACAGACAGAGGGTGTTCTCTAGTCTGTGCTTGGGGCGTCATCCCCGTGTGGAGCTGCGATTGCAGCGTGTGGAAAAGCCTCACCTTGTTAGGTGAGGGGTGGATGTAGGTTGCGGATCTACAACCGAACCACCTTAAAATTCCTATGTTGTGGGTTGAATATCTTGTGGGTTTGCTCCATATCTTATATCCCCATTCACAGGTTGGTGTGCTGGCTTCACCTCTATACCATTTGGGCCTCAGCATTGTGCCTGCACCCCGTTGGTTGCATGCTGCACTCTTGCACACAGGCACCAAGCTGGTTGCATTGGAATATCAGCTTGCTCACACTCGCATTTGTTCCTGGTGATTACTAAAGCTCACACATACTGCTACTCATCTAGCACCCAGTTAATGTGTTTTGAGATCCCGGCTGTCCAGTGCTATAGATCACTCTCACCGAGCCTTACTGTCTTCATTTAAACATTTCTATTAATTCCGCTGTGCTTTGCGTCTAAGTATTTTATGTGCTTTATAGGAGTGGTTTACCATCTTGGTAGCCAAGAGTTTTTTTTTAATAGGCCATAGTCCTTGATAGGATCAATTCAACCCCCCCTTTTAGATCCAATTGCACTACGTGGGACCCAACACTCCATGGATGGAGAGAGTTGCATTTTGGCTAAGTTCTGTGGTCTTGCATCACGTGTTTGAATTGGTTGGTGTCCTTGAGTATGACAAGGAATACATATGGGAAGTGCCCTGTTTATTAGTGGCATGGTGGCCTGTGAGAAGTGTTCCGTGTTTCGGCAGTGTGACTGCCCGTGAGAATTCATGCCCATCCACTTGATGCATAAGGGTGTGTTGGCGCTATTATGGAAGGATGAGTGCTAGCTGGGCTATATGTGCGAAGATTCATGGCTAGTGTTATGATTCCCGATGCGTTGTGGATCGGAGCATACAAAGTTGTAGAAGGATTGCTATATCAATAGAGAGAGCCAGTGCTCTGGGTTTGAGGTATTCAAATTTTTCTCACCCTATTTTCTAGAGTTAGCTAGCCGTAGTAAGAATGTCTTGGAATGCGGGTGTCGAGGTTGTCTATGTGATTGTGCATGTTGTGCAGAGTGCGTAGCGGAAGCCTGGTGGGCCCATGACCCACAGGTTCAGGATCATGCAGATGACAGGGATTGGAAGGATCCCAGAGAATTAGTAGAGTGTTGGAGGTCTATAACCGATGAGAGAAGGTCATTACCTCGGTGCGAAGTTGTTTTCGACTGTATGAGCCATGTCATTGCCGTGCCATTGCCCGAGGCATTGTGGTTTTTGGCACCAGTGGAATAGAGAGTCGGGGAAATATGATGGCAGTTTGCTAGATGAGTACCCCATCCACCCAATGGAAGCAGTGTCAGGTGTTTGATAATGGACCCAGATGGGGGTTGCAAAGGAGATAGCCTGACAGAGAACGTGAATGCGATATCCAGAGTCAGTAAGCTAGGTGCTCGACTCGTGTTGGAGGTTGTGTCTGTAGGGTGCGTCAATAGGATCAATAAGGGGGGTGCATAGATCCTTTTACAAACAATGCTCAATTTAAAAACTAATCTGGTCACTCAGAAAACTACGGATTAATGGAACACTAATGTTCATAATAAGATATACTGAACCAGACTAAAATGATGCGCTATCCAAAGCACACACTGGTTTCAACGAGAATACTTAGAAATACTTGGGTGAAGCTTGGCTTCACTGGATATCAGATCCATCATGGTTAAGAGCCACTAGCTTGTGGGAACAAGCTGAGATATGAATAGATAGAAGGATCAGTTGCACCTTTGAGTGGTGACCTATTGAACACGTGAATGTGTGTGTGTTCAGTGTGCAGGCATAACAGAATGTATGTAAATATGAAACAAACAAGATCCTGTGAACGGAGGTAGAAGACAAGGAACAATCTCACAAGCACACACCACTGCACAATATATTTTTAAGGTGGTTCAATCTGCAAACCCGCAGACCTATGTCCACCCCTCACCAAACCCGGTGAGACTTCACTACGCTGCAAATGTAGCAACAGGGACAAGTCTCCTACAACTGCTATCACACAGCTTGACATGAGTAGCAACTCCTCACAAGGACATAGTCCTCACGATGCTATGTTGGGCATGTATGGAACATTGTTGATTATATTATTTTGATGATGTCTGACCATGAATCATTGATAAGTCTTATATAGATTTAATGATGTCAACATGTATAAGTTTCAAGTCAAAGTCAGCACTAGCATGTGAATAGCCTCATGAAGATGAGCAGTGTGAAGTGATATGATGCATTGAAGCAGCAGGGCAAGGTTGATCCCAGGCCACATAAATGTAAATGAATCAATGGCAGCCAAGGCTAAGGGTTAGCAATCAAGGTAGGTGATGAAAAGCTAAGAAATTGTTCGTTGCATAGAAAACGAGGCAACTGGATACACGAAAATCAAGGCAGGAGATGCTAAAAGAAAGAAATTAAAAAGAGAAAGCCAACTGGAGCTCACACTCTTGCTCAAACAAATGAAAAATCAAGGCAAACAACAGAATTGATCAAGGGTGACAAATAGGTCTTAAGGGTGACATATAGACCTATAGAGGTGACAAATAGCTTGGACGGGAGAAAAAAGGCTGGGAAGAAGAAAAGCTTTAAGGGTGGTGTCGAAATCAATATGAGCAGTGTCGACGTCACTAGCTTCAGCAGTGGCCTGTCTAATGAAATATCAAAGGGTGGTGTCAACCTCAGGTTCTCAGGAGGTCGACCTCAGACCCTCATAGAAAGCGTTATAAATGAAGTCCTGCGGTCAATGACACCCAAGGGGGGGTGAATTGGGTGATTACATATTGTAATAACTTTTACCTGATTTAAAACACAAATTAAGAGCAAGCAACAAACAAGTAGAGATCTGATGGATTACAAAAATAATCTAGCTAAGTCAGCCCCTACAGCAGTTCTTTGGTACCAGGCGGAGTTCGGAATCCGAAGATTTTCTCACGCAAAGTATTTTCCTCCCGACAGGACTAACCTTATTGATCAGAAACTACCTTTTGATATACCAGAGATCTCCCGTAAAAAAGTTAATAAAGCTAGATCTTAAACAAGGAAACTAGATGATGATACAATATGCAAAAGATCTAGAGCAGAATGAAGGTAGAAGATAAGGAGCAAACCACAAGAACACCACGATTTTTAGGTTGTTCGGATACAACAACTGCAACCTACGTCCACCCCTCACCGACAGTGAGGATTCACACACTATCTTGTAGAAGGTTACAAGATCAAGACACACACACACACACTCGTGTGAGTTCAGAACTCCCACGAAGGTGCACAAGCACCGAAACACAAAGAAGAGTGAAAGACAAGGAGATCACTCTCTCACACACACAGATCTGCGTAGATCCACACACACATAGGTGTTTGAATATTACAAGAACACAAAATTAAAGCCCAGCAAGATTGGAATGATAAAATGATGGGGACATCACCCAGAGTTCCCTTTGGCTCGACACCTCTCTCCCCTCTGGAGACGGATATGCTGTGATTACTTGACTTGATGGGTCCTCGGAGTCATGGGAGTTTATTACTATGGTCATCTTGATGTATTTTCCCTTTTCTTGAGTCTCTTTTGATGTATTTTGAGTCATGTCCTAGGTGCTCATATTAGTGGATCAGCATATTGTGCTTGTTTGGCTTCGTGGCCCATCTAGAGGAGCTAGGCCCATGTGCACTCCTTCTTGCACCTTGGTTATCTGTCTTTTGTTCTTTTCTCAGGGGCTTTTGTACAAAGTTGGGATCCCTATATATAGGACCCCAACTCCCACTTGAGAAGGTTAATGAATTATTAAGTATTTTGAGCATAAGTGCATCTTCCCCTCTCTCTCTCTAGCTTCCTCACTCTCTCTCTCTCTCCCTCTCCCCCCCCAAGGGATTTTCGAAATCCACTCTCTCTCTTCCCTTTCCCACACCCTCTCACCTCCCAACCACCTCATTAAGCCTCACCACTTCCTCACACCAACCCCATTAACTTCCCCTAGCCCCAAGGCAACCTCTCCTCTTCCCAAGCAAATCTTCCCCTTCCCCAAGCAGCCCTCTCATCTCCCAAGAGGGAATCACATCTCCCCAAGCCCCCTTTTCCCTTCCCCACACACCTCTTCCCATCCCCAACACTAGAAATTAATTCCCTTCTTAAACCCATTTTCAAATGTTCTCCCCTCTCTTCCCCCAACCAAATTCGTAACTCTTCTTCCACCCACTGCAAACACCCCCTTCCAGCCCTTATCCTCCCTCTCCCACACCTTGAAACACCCCCTCCTTGACCTCCTAACACCCAAGGGCCACTCCCATACCCATCCACCCCACAGGTCCCTCCATTACCACTCCCTATCCATACCCCTTGTTCCTTCCCCTTTCTCCCCATTTTCATTATCAGCCTGCAGGTGACAGACCAGGTTGCGGCTTGCAGAAGCTTCCCCAGGGTCACACGGTTTCTTCCTGGAGCGTGGCCTACATCGACGGAAAGGTCTGCGACACCCCTCCGCAGGCGAGGTGGAATCGTCCGGTTTCGACTTCGTGGCCGACCGGGAGGGCGATTCTCCCCCAACTGGTCCAGTCATCCCCTGCAGAGAACCTGAGCTCGGTGGGAAGTTGCTTCACGACTAACGACGCTGGAATCAGACCAAGGTTCCTTCTACAAAAATATTCCTTCCCCTGTCTGCGACCAGGATCAAGAAGCAGAAGTGCATTCGGCCTCCGGGAGTCCGAGTTCTGATTTTTCTCCTCCAGTCACTCGGGGCAGCCTGCTCCAGTCTGCTACGACCCACAGTTACTCAACGGCGTCCCCCGGGCCACCCCGACCTCCGGTGGCATCCCCGCCAGTTTTTCTGCAAGGAGGGTTCGACCACGGTTCCATAACTTCTGACGGTTCGAGAATCGGAGTTCGGGAGTCCAAGGTATAGCTTCTGCATCCTACTGCAACAATTCTGTAGCTGCCCGCCCTCGAAATCTTCATCCGGCTCGAGCCTCTACCACGGCCAGAGACAGCATCAGATTAAATCGGAAAAATTCAGAGGTGTCCCTGGTCCAGTCACGAAGACGACGCAGCTGGTCTCGTAGTCGGAAAAATTCCTGAGAGTGAGCTACGACTGCAACAGCTGCCTCCTGTCCCTGCTCACAGCAAGCGAGCAGAACCGTCGCCGACGTCCGTTCCGCCAACGGTGCCACGTTTTCCCCCTCCCGCCTGGCCGGCTTAGCGCCCCTCCCTGTGTGGAGGTAGTGTTTGTTGTAATTGGGTTTCCCCACCCTTAGTCCATCCCTCCTGTGTGAGGAGTAGTTCTTGTACTAAGCAGCTCAAGCGACATCGGCGCAGTGTGCGGGATCCACACTTCCCCGCTCGCCCACGTCTCCGAACGGGGTTGGTTTCTTCAAACCAACCAGGTGAGCTCTAAACTTTGCTCCATTATTCTTAGTGCTTGTTTGTTTAATATCCGTTGATATAGTCCCGTTGTGCATGCGAGCGAGTGTCCGATCCCGGAGCCACCATCATTGTGTGGTCACCGTGCTTAAGTGAGAGAGTGGGACCTAGTGCCCCCAAGTGGCACCGGCCAGCCCCTAAGTGTGGGCCACGTACCCTCGGGAGGGCAACCCTAGCCCTGCTGGCACCCTACCAGCAAGGGTCTTGATCCAACACCTCCTTCTAGCATCATATAGTCACCCGGGCTCGCGTGTGTGCGACGGTGTTTCGGTCCCGATTTATCTCTTTAATTGCTATGTGCTTGTGAATGCGGAGTAGGTCTAAGGGTCATAAGTGCTTGCTGCATAGTCACTTCTTGTGTCACATCATAAAATATAAAATGAAGACACAAATTCTAGCTCCCCCTTAGTGGATGAAGATGGTATTTGATGAAACTGGCTCCCCGCTCGATCTACACTTCAATGACCTCAAATCAAATCGAGAAGCTTGCACTTGGATGAAGAACTTCTTGCTCGAAGCACTGTTCACGGAGCTACAGTGCACCCCTTCTTCTTCTTTGATGGCCTCCCTTGATCTTGCTTTAATCAATTAGGTTTTTGACCCCAATGAGATTATTTATAGATCTTGGGTGGTCAAGGGACATGCCACAGACCAGATCCACAAATCATGGTGAAATTGGTGGCTTTGGGATTAAACAACTCCAAGGGAATATGCTTCCCACGTTGAGAATACAAAGTCAACAATAGGGGCTTTTCGAAGCTGGCGGTTGACCTGTAGACTGGGGTGGTCGACCGGAATTTTACAAGAAATGCCCATTCGTTGCTGGGAAAACCGATTGACCGCAAGAAGTTGGTGGTCGACCGCTGGCTGGGGTTCCTGCAAAAAATAAAAGGTTAGTCAATGCAGTATAATAGATGAACGAATCAGTTTATGGCTACCTTGTTCCAATCAAGGTTAGTGGGTTTAAGCTTAGCCTGGGTGGTTTAGAAACCAAAACAAGGATTTATGCATTTGGGAGGGTTTAAACAATTAAGCATACATGGTGAATGCGCGTTAAATTCGAACTTGATTATTGAAACATAGCACGTGAGAAGACATATAACCTAGGTTTTGTTATCATCAAAATCACCTGGATATACTCAACAATCTCCCCCTTTTTGATGATGATAAAACTGAAGGGGTTTTGAAATACATGAACATGCCTTTGAGTAATGTTTGAAAATTGAGATCAATGTTCGAAAATAAAGCAATTCACTCACATCCCGTTACGCCAGCGAACACAAACCATTCAGCATTTTATTTGTCAATTAGAAAGGAAATGAGATATAGGAGCCAACCATTTGAGATCAAACACCAGTTGCATTCAATTCATCATTTCATTGCAAGGTACATTAGTGCAAGTGTGAATGCATGACTCTAGACTCAAGAGACTAAACAAATGCATAAAGACTGACTCATGATCCTCACATGATCAAACATGCAAACATACAACCACACATGAACATACATAAAAATATAAAGCCTATAAAGCCCTACACTAATACTTCTCCCCCTTTGGCATCATCAAAAGGGGACAGGATAGACTAAGGGGGACCCAAGTGACGCAAGACCAAAGGACAGCAAGCTCGAGGGAGAACAAGAAAAAAAAAATCCTCAAGGAGCATCTGCAGGTGGCTGGTCCTCTGGAGGAGGGGGCTGGTAACCAAGGAGACAGCGGATGTCTTCAAGGGCATGAACTTGAGTGTGAAGAGTATCCCGAATACGGCCAATGGTGAGGTCACGAGCCGCATCACAATGAGCCATGCTAAGAAGTGTATTGTTCATGATGTGGAAGGACTGGCTAGAATCAGTAACACTGTTGGTTAGGCTAGTCATATGAGTGGTGAGTGTGGCCATATGAGTGGAGAGGGTATCCAGAGCAGTGGAGAAGGAATCCATGCGACCTGACATGGTGTCAATCACATGGCCCATGGTGTCAACGCGATCCCCGAGGGTAGAAGTCCCTCCCCAAAAGTATCCACATGAGTCTCTAGCCCAGTGAACCGCTTGTCAAAAATCTCGTAGTCAACCCAAGAAGGTTGTGTGGCTCCCTGAGTGGAGGACTCACCATGATAAAAGTAAGGTGGCGGAGGCATCTCCGGATCCATATGCTGCGGTGATGGTGGAGGAGGCAGCTCCTCGGCCTGAACTGGAGGGGAACATCTCCTTGATCATGCTGCTATTCTTGTTCCTGCTCTTCCTCACTATCAAAATCGTCCCCATAAGTTGGCACATCCTGACGTAGCTCACCATCGGGACCATAGTAATATCTCATATCTATGCAGATCTTATGCTTATTGTAAATATCATCCTGGCGAACATAGATAAACTGTTCTTCTGCTAAATTAATCCCAGCATGAATGAACACCCCGGTCAACTGTGAAGCATACGACAAAGATCGCCACAGATTTGTTCGGCAAGCTCCAATGAGGGTCATCATGAGGCGACCCATGTTGATTTTTATACCATTCATGACATTGTAGAACATGAATTTATGAACTTCTGTAACTTCATTTCTGCTGCCACTCTTGGGATAAATGAGAGGGGTAAACATATGGTGCAAAACTTGCTATAGTGGTGGAAAATGATTAGCATTCAGCTCAATTAAGTTGCTAACACCACGGACGTACTCACAGCTAGTCATAGCAAGAAAAGTATCTTCAACCTCCCCATGACCAAAAACCAAGTCGGCTCCTCTAGCCGCAACTCCTAAACTTCTCTCAAAAAGATCAGTGGTAATGTGAATCTCAACCTCTTGAACAATAGTAAATAACTGCTCATTTCTTGCAACCAGGTTCCCATAGAACTGCTGTACTAGATTGGGGTAGTGACGGTTGTACCTAGAGACAAAATCAGTCCAACTCGGTTGAATCTCAAAGACTGCACATATATCGGGCAAGAGCTCATTCACCTCATGGAAATCGACCAATCGAGGGTCGATGATGGTGATAGGATCGGTGCGTTGGATTCAGTGGGGGGGTGAATGAATCCCACCCTTAAAAAACTTTTCGCTCAATAAGAACTAGAATACTATCAAGGCAAAATAGACATTCTGAAGAACAAGTTAAATTCTCTTTTAAACCAATGAGAGAATATATATAAGGTGCGCCTAAGCAATCATCTAGCGGAAGCAAATGAAATCAATCAACCCACTGCACGGATAGAAACAAGAGTGCTCAAAACAACCTGTGAAGGAGGTAGAAGACAAGGAGCAAACGCACAAGTCCAACCACACTACACAGTAGATTTTTTAGGTGGTTCGGTCACCGAGACCTACGTCCACCCCTCACTCCAAACCGGAGTGAGGCTTCCACTAGCTAGCGCTAGAACTGCAGACTCAGTCTGCAAACACTTGCTGCCAAACAGCTTGACTAGGGGAACAGCCTCCCCTCTTCCTTCAAACTAGAGGGACACCCCAAGTGACTCCCAGCCACTTGGAACCAGAGACTAGGTCTCTCTTCCTCCAGACCAGGAGGGAACACCTGGACTTGCAACCCACAAGACCAGAACCGGAGACAAGTCTCCCTTCCTCAAACCCGGAGGGAACCCAACAAGTGACTCCCAGCCACTTGCAACCGGAGACACAATGTCTCCCTTCTCCTGAGTCCACAGGAGGAACCTGACCTCAATCCAGAGAGTCGGAAGAACAATGATGAACAGATAACAAAAGAAAGGAAAAATAAGAAATGATAAAAACATAGCAAGCAGAAAGCTGGAAAACGAAATCACAATTTGGCTCTCGCAGGAGCTGACTGGCCTAGATATGATCCATGGTCCAGCAGGATCAAATCTTCTGGTGAAGCTTCTTATCTCTCGATCTCTCCTCTTATTACTCTTCTTTTTCTTCTCTGCTTCTTTCTCTCACTATCTACTCTTCTTCTCTCAATCCTCACGAGCTCTCTCTCTTTCTCTTTTTCTTCTGCTGCACTCTTCTTCTATTTCTTCTTCTTCTACTCTCTGCCTCTCTTCTTCTTTACTCACAGTCTCGATCAGCCCTCTTCTATTTCTTCTGCGGATGAAGAAGCTTCATATATATATATCAGTAGCAACTAGGGCGTGTGTCTTCCACATCTCCCGCCCAATTAACTCTGCCACGTGTCAACATCTCAGCTCTTTGGATCACATGCCAGGTGCCAACCTCGGATCACGTGCCCAGACACCTGCAAGATTAATGAAGAGTTCAGTCGATGAACAATATCAGCTGAAGACAGTGTACAGACTTTATTCAGCAAGCAAGACAATGGATGTATATAGTTAGTCGTGTGAAGGAGGACGAGTGTATATACTTGATAACACAAGCGAGTGTATAGACTTTCAAACAGGGGAGTGTATAGACTTGATGAATGCACGCGAGTGTATAGACTATGTGAAACACAACTATATGCACTGTATAGACTTGAGAAGAACGATGCATGAACAAGCCTAACCAATGTATAGACTTTGATGTAAAGGCTTGAGTTACACAAGCAATGTATGGACTTGTGAGAATGCGAAGGCTGTATAGACTTGAAAGCTTGAGAACGAGTGTATAGACTTGGATGAAACACTCACAAGTGTATAGGCTTGATGAAACACTCGAGTGTATAGACTTCACGATGCACACCCATAATCAATGTATAGACTTACCCCTTGAAGATGTGAGCGAGACACTGTATACACTTGGCCCTTGAAGAATGTACAGACTCTAAAGACTTGAAGGCCACGATGTATAGACTTTAAGGCAAGTGAACACGGGGACAATGTACAGACTTGAATAGCTTCAAGGCACAATGTGCAGACTTTAAAGTGAAGACCAATGTATAGACTTCAAGTGAAGACCAATGTATAGACTTGAAGTGAAGACCAATGTACAGACTTTACTTCGTGCAAGCTACGGTGCTAATGTATGGACTTGGTGACCGATGCAAAAGGCTCTGTACAGACTTGATGCAAACTGGATGTGCAGACTTTGTAGCATGCAATGTATAGACTTCAACTAAGCAAGCTACAGTGAATCAATGTATAGACTTGCAGAACACACGTTGCACATATGCCATGAATGTATAGACTTGCTCGATGAATGCATGAACAGTGCGCCGATGTACAGACTTGATCGAATGTATATACTTTGCATGAACTGTCGATGTACATACTTGGAATTGATGCATGAATAGTCGATGTACATACTTGGCCAATGTACAGACTTGAAGAAATACATGCTACAGTCCGATGTATAGACTTGCACAGTGCTGCCAATGTGCAGACTTTGCCTACAAGTGAATGTATAGACTTTGGAAAGCTTGAAGAGATGTACAGACCAATGTGTAGACTTGTGTTCAAAACGTAGGCAAAGGAAAGGAATGTATAGACTTGCTCAGTTCAGAACGTAGGTAAAGATGGGAAAGAATGTATAGACTTTAGATGAGTGAAACACACTGACTGTACAGACTTCACCGATGTATAGACTTGGAAGGTTCAACGGTGGATGTACAGACTTCAGCAAGGCAAGCTACAAGGCAATGTATGGACTTCAAATGAAATGACTTGAACGTGTGTGCTGGCAATGTATAGACTTTGTGACACAATGCAACAAGGCTCTGGACGATGTAGGAACAGATCTGCTTGTTAAATAGTGAAAATCAGGAATCTCTGAATGCAGAAAATGAAAGATTGAAGGAGCAAAACAAAAAACTCATGGTCTTAAATATCATTATGGGTGAATAATGGCTTGCAATAGAAAGAGATAGGTCAGTGACTCCTTCTCTGGAAGGTGAATTTGAAAGACTAAAAGAAATACTGACTGTCTATGAAAAGGAGAAAGCTGATTCAGAAAGTCTTATTGTCTCCTTAAAAAAAGAAATCCTTGAATTGAAGAAGACTTCATCTAAGACAGTTAAGGATAAAGGGAAAATGAAAATAATTCTTGAAGATGAAGTGAGTAATCAAAGTGAAAGGGTTGATAATGGCTCTGGAGTTAAGAATGTTATTAGAAACCAGCTATACACCACATTTGTGCCGAGTTCTAAAGTAGCTGGTCCCTCAAATCAATCACTGAAAGAAGCTGCTGCTAAAAAGGTTCAAACTCGAAATGAAAATGTGAAAAATAAAAAGAGAAGAAACAATTTGAATGCTGAAAAATTTTCAAGCCAATTCATTTGCTGTTAAAAAGAATGTTAAATGTTTTTACTGTCACAGACTTGGTCATCTTATGCATGAATGCAACTTAATGAGAATTGATGACCTAAATGCTGTTAAACAGAAAACTCATGCTAGAAATTATGTTTCTAGGAAAAAGAATTTGAATTGCTTTCACTGTAGGAAGTTTGGACACACTGCTGCTCAGTGCTGGAATGCACAAGGTTTAAATGGCAACTGTAAATCAGGCCATTATGATGTTGATAGAAACAAATCTGTTTTTAAAGAAAAATCCATTGCATGTTTTAAATGTGGAAAATCTGGCCACAGGGCTGCAACATGTTGGGTGGCAGGATATCAAAACTAGACTGGTTTTGGTAAACAGAATTTTAATTTTATTAACAAAAAGTTTCATGCATATGCACTTAGAACTCCTGCTCATAGGAATGTGCACAAAATAAATTTCAGAATTGCTGCATCATGCCACTACTGTGGTCAGATAGGTCATTCAATGAATGATTGCCATGTGATGAGAATTGATGACCTTCATGCACAGAAATTGGCTACCATACCTGCTAGATATGTCACTATCATGTCAGGACCCAAGACATCTTGGGTGCCTATTTGTGCAAAATAGTTTGCTAACTTGCAGGTGTGCCTTGGTGGGAGAAATAAAAGGGGTTGAATTAACCAAGGCACTCAAGAATGAAAACCCCATGATTGCACCATTCAGGTCAGTTCCAAAACTCTGTGTTTAAATCTCAACATCTGAAATTGTGAGTCAAAAAGGGTGAATTTCATGTTGATTTGTGTGTTTGATTTCTGATGTGCTCTTCTTGTCTAGCTGATCAGTCTGCATTCCAGACTCAGCTACTGAATTTAATTCTGCACATATCTGATGCTCTTCTCTTGCCACTTATTGCACTGTGTACATAAGATGCTAGATGCACTGCACAACCATTTTTGTAGTCGATGCATACCCTGCACCGAGTTTACTTAAACCCATGTTCATGGTTATTCATACATTGCATCGAGTATGCTTCTCACATGTTTGTGCATGTACGCACTTTGCACCGAGCTTATTCATGTGTTGCACTGAGTTTGAATGGTTCATTTAGTGCATATAGTCGATGCATGTGTCTAATGTCTGCATATATCATTTGCATGACTATCAAGGAAGTCATTCAATGCATATAGGACTGCTTTATACTGCATATCATCAAATTTGAAAAATCTAAAAAGAAATGATTCATTGCATAGCATAATTGTTGCATCTTGGTGTCAGGGGGAGCTGAGAGTTCAATTCAATACATTGAATCCTTTTCACTTCTCTTCGTCCCCACTCAATTCATTCATATTCTTTGACATCAGATGCTCTTGGACCTTAATGCCTATTGCTATCATTTCCCTATCACCTTCTGGTTTAGTACATTGAGCTGTGGTTATTGCAATTTTTCATTTATAAGAATCACACTTGCAAATTGAAAGGAACTAAAGGTTTAACTTTTATAAATTAAAGAGTTAAGTGTCTGCACTTCAGAACCTGAGATAAAAGAAAACTTTATAGCTCTTAATCTCTGTCTCATGGTTAGAATAGAAAAAGTTTTTTTTAATGCCTAAACGTGTTAAACTGGAAATGTCTAGAAAAGGTGAATAAGAGTGTGTACTATTTTTTAAACAATCACTCTAAAAGAAATCAGGGCAGTAGTAATAAGATCATCAATGTAAAGAGCTGAACACAGTGACAGAGCAATGGCTGAATTGCACTGAGAAACTATGATCTCCTCCAAAGAAGTAGAAGAATTCATAAGTCATGAAGTGCTTCAGGCTATCTCTGTTCATAGGGTCAAATCTATAGGGGGAGTCTTCACCAAGTAACTAGGGGTATTGGCCTCTGATCAAGGTGTACCCTTAATGTCAAAGGTGAAAATTGTTCCTTGTAGGTCTTGATCTGAAATAGATCTAGTAGTTTATGCCTAGTAACTGGGGGTACCTGCTTCTGATCAAGGTGTACACCTAATGTCAACAGCATAATTGCCACTGGTCTATTCACTTAGCTCAGTTTCTGAAAATTAAAAGGTGAAAAATAAACTGCTGTAACCCTTTGAAATCAAAAGTCATTGAGTGTAAATTATTTTTCTCAATACATATTCAAGTTACCTTTCTTGAACTTCCATGGTTAATCACAAAGGGTATTGTTTCTGACTTATCTATTAAAACCATGTGCCCTAGATTCATTGCTATAAATGGAGTCTATAACTCATTTTCAGCGGTCAGCTGCTTTACTCTATATTTATCACTGTTAAACCTGAACTCTTTCAAGATTGTATATTGCTGAATCTTATGCTTTAACAGTTGTCTATAATCATACTCACTTTCTAAACCAATGCTTCAGCTGTTGTGTAGTGACCCCTTACCTTATTCATGTTCTTTCCCTCCTATCTTCTCTACCTTTTGATTATGTCACAAGAGGAGATGTGCTTCATCCGTTCATATTTCTTTCTCACAGGGGGAGAAATAATTCAGGGGGAGAATTGTGTGCTTGCATTCATATATTTAGGGGGAGATCTTGCATTTCTTGTTGTATCTGCATGTATACTGCATTAAGCATTCAATCATTGCATGACTTAGTCAAGGGGAGAATTTCATTCAATCATTGCATGCATATTTGTATTTCTCATCTCAAACTATTTTATTTTTGATGAAGTCAAAGGGGGGAGAATAGTTTGACATGAGTCAGTGTGACTCATAGTGTTGCCATCATCAAAAAGGAGGAGATTGTTGTGCCCCTGTGATTTTGATGTCAGCAAACACTATGAGAATGAAAGATTTATTAATTGATGCATGATCACAATCATCTCACTGTGTCAGTCTCTGCATCGGTTCATTAAACATTGTTGTACGTTATATATAGTTGATGCATGGTCTGTTGTATAGACTGCACTGTTAGTTCTCCTGCATACACTGCATCGGTGCATTCTTCGGTTGCTTTATGCACACACCAAGTCTATACATGATGCACTCAGGCATAAATGTTAGGCATAGCAAGTCTGTACATCACCCTGTCGCAGGCACAGCAAGTTTAAAGTCTATACATCGTCTGTGCTCTTCATGCATGTGCATAGTTCATGCATTCAGAGTCTATACATCGTCAGTGCTCTTCATGCATATGTGCAAGTCTAAACATTGATAAGTATCATACACATTCAAAGTCTGTACAGCCTGTGTTCGCAACACTAAGTCTGTACAACCTCTATTGGTTCACTCGACGAAGTCAGTACAGCCTGTGTGTTGCACGACATCAAGTCTATACATTGTCTCACACACACACACAAAGTCTACACACCAACAAGTCTGTACATCATTGTTGCATGCATCATTCAAAGTCTGTACAGCCTGTGTCATCGTTCATGCACCGTCTCACTTAGCGTCTTTATGCATGCATCATTCAAAGTCTGTACAGCCTGTGTCATCGTTCATGCACCATCTCACTTAGCGTCTCACCCAGCGTCTCATGCAAGTATGTACAGCCGTGTGAGCATCAAGTCAGTGCTTGTTAAGCTGCGTCTCACTTAGCGTCTCTATGCAGTCAAGTCTATACATTGCATCATGTCTAAAGTCTGTACATTGATGCATGTTATCAAGTATGTACAGCCCGTGTTCCTCATTCATTTCATGTCTGTACATTCTTCTAGGGCATAGTCCATGATTCAATGTGTAGACTTCCCTATACATCGTCTTCTCGCATTCATGCTAAGTCCATACACTATGCATTGCACATCGTTCAAAACAAAGTATGTACATCACTTTCTGAATTAACTCAGTGCATCCTCGTCTGTTCTAACAGGACTGTTGGTCGAGGAACTTAAGGAGGGCACGAGATCCAAGATGGAGATGGCTCAGGATCGTGACACGTGTAATCCAGCAGGCTGAGATGCTGCCACGTGGTCAAGGCGATTGGGCGGGAACTGTGGAGAGCACACGCCCTACCTGCTGCTGCTATATATACTAAGCTTCTTCCTCAGAAGAAGAACGATCGAAGCTGTGAGAGCTGAAGCAGAAGAGCAGAAGCAGTGAGTGCCTGCACGATCTAGAAGAAGAGGAAGAGAAAGAAAAAGAGTGAAGAAGAGAAAGAGAAAGAAAGAGAGACAGAGTGATCGGAAGAAGAAGAAGAGCAGAGAGGAGAGTAGACAGTAAGAAGAAAAGAAAGGAGGGGCGGAGAGAAGCTTCATTCGAAGATCTGTCCTCACTAGACCATGGATCAAATCCAGGCCAGTCAGCTCTGTTGAGAGCCATATTGTTTGTGCTTCATTTTCAACTTTTAGTCGCTGATTGTTTCCTGTTTTGTGTTTTCTTTTCAAACCTTTCTTCAAGCTGTTTGCCAGCAGTGCAAGCTGTGATGCACAGCGGCGAGGTGGATACCTCGGACGGCTAAGCTGTATTGCCCAGCGGAGCTAAGCTGTATTGCTCAGCGTTTGCAGTGGAGGATTCCACTGGTTGGGTTAAGCTGTAATCCCCAGCGGTCAAGCTGTGAGTCAGCGGATGGCTAAGCTGTATTGCCCATCGGAAGCAAGTTGTGATGCTCAGCGGTTGTAGGCAAGCTGTGAGGCCCAGCGGTTCAAGCTGTTAGTCAGCGGAATCCACACTTTGGTTTGAGTGTGGGGTGGATGTAGGTCTGGAGGACTGAACCACCTAAAAATCGTCTTGTCTATTGTGGTTTGATTTCTTATGTGAGTTCGCTAGATGAATGCATAGGGACGATATGGTTTGATTGCACACTGTGTGTTTGATTGTGGTATTGAGAGTCCTTTGACATTGTTCCTAACTCACTAATCAGTTCATCTATAAGCATATCAGTTGACTTAGTGATTTTGTAAATTCTGAAATTGCTCATTGGCCTTCTGTTAGTATCAGGAAGAATTTTTAATTGAGCAAAACCTTTTAAAAGATTCATTCACCCCCCTCTGAATCCATAGCATCGAACCCAACAGAAGGTAGCTCGGTTAGGGCAGAGTGCCATTGGACCAAGTTTGAGGTAGTATGGTCAGGGCAGAGTGCCACTAGACCAAGGATGATGGTAGCTCGGTCAGGGCAGAGTGCCACTGGACCAAGTTTGAGGTAGTTCGGTCAGGGCGGAGTGCCACTGGACCAAGGGTGAAGGTAGCTTTGTTAGGGCGGAGTGCCACTGGACCAAGGGTGAAGGTAGCTTGGTTAAGGCGGAGTGCCACTAGACCAAGGGTGAAGGTAGCTCGGTTAGGGCGGAGTGCCACTAGACCAAGGGTGAAGATAAATCATTCGGGGAACGTCGGTTGAACCGTGTGATACAGCTTTAGGTGCTTCCCATTAAGGGGAGAGAATTGGATGACTCCTTTGTGATCCGCAAGGACATACGCACCCCCTTCATATGCTCGGTGGATGACATACGGTCCGACCCAGTTTTCAATCAACTTCCCCTTGTGGTTGGAGGCCATCACCTCTCTTCTTTTAACCATCACCAGGTCACCCCTTTTGAACTCCCGTCCTTTGACCAGCTTATCAAAAGCATGGGCCATGCAGGCTTGATAGAGTTGAATATTCTGTTGTGCCCGGAGACGCTTTCCTTCAAGCTCGGCGAGCTCTTCTAGTCTTCTTTCTACGTTGGCCTGCTCGTTGCCCACCAATCCATGCTGGATGGCGACCCGCAATGAGGGGATCTCCAGCTCAATCGGCACCACAGCCTCTGACCCATATACGAGGGAGTAGGGTGAGCAGCTGGTAGGGGTCTTGTAGACTGTACGGTAAGCCCACAGTGCCTCGTACATTCTTTCTTCCCAATCTCTTCTGTTAGTCTCGACAATTTTTGCCAGCAGAGTGCATAGCGTCTTGTTAAAGGCCTCTGCAAGTCCGTTGGCCTGAGGGTAGTAGGGAGATGATTGTTGAGTCCCGGAGGGTGGCAATCAAGAGGGGAGGGGTGAATTGATGGCCCAATAAAAACTAAAAACGAGCTACACGGAACCAAGGCAAGATAAACAACAAACTCAAAACTAGCATGAACAGAAACACACACGTGAATGCGTGATGATGGGGTGATTTATTAACAAGCAATTGAATTCTCTCCTCACCGTGAAGCCCACACAGTTTAGCAGAAAACTAAACCACAAAGTGCACACGGGATTTTTAGGTGGTTCGGGTACACACCGTGTCCCCTACGTCCACCCCTCACACGGAGGATTAACTTCCACTAGACAGTGAAACACACACACCCGCTGTTTACAACAGCAACCACACACACACGCTGTGTAGAACAGCAAGCACAAACACACATACACGTTCGTGTTGTCGAACACGAACACACACACACAAATCTCAGATTTACTGATTACAAACAGATGATGAAGTTAAACTCAAGGTATTTAAAGTGAGAAGAGTTAAAAGAGGTTGGATTATCCTGGTTGGAGCTCCCCTTATCACTTCCACGAATTTAATCGAACACTTTGTGCAGCACGGTGATGATCTTGGCTTGAATGAAGCTTTGGGTTGATTTTGGATCGCATCCAGCAGCTGTGGCTTGTATGGAAGTAGTTCTCCTCCTCCTTCCCTTCACTTTCACGCACTCTTCAAGCTGGAACCAGGTCAGGAGGTGGCGACTTCAACCTGCCAACACAAGGGGTTTGAAAGAAAGCTTACAGCTCAACATACGATATTTCCCCTTAGGGTTTTCATCAACCAAGCGACATTATATATGCTAAGAGAGTTCTGGGGACGGTCAAGGGACCAGATCCGCAAAATGTGGAGCAAAGCACGGGCCCCCAACCTAAAACAAATGACCCATGAGGTCGAAACTCCAAGGGTCAACAAATACGGCTCGGCCCAGAAATGAAGGGGTCGACCCTTGGGGTCGACCCTCGTGGGTGGTTTTTCTGCCCAGAAGGCATGGGTCGACCCCTGGGGTCGACCCTCTCAGGAACGCTTGTTGTTTAAGAATTTTTACTGAAGGGGTCGACCCTTGGGGTCGACCCACAGCCTGAGGGGTCGACCCTTGGGGTCGACCCTCGCAGTCCAGAACCAACAACCAGCGGGCCAAAAAATAAAGACAACAGGGGGCGACCCCTGGGGTCGACCCTTGGCTAGGGGTCGACCCTTGGGGTCGACCCTTTCAGCCAGAACACGAATTTGCCGAGAACGCGATCCAAACGACCGAGTCAAGTTCCAGAACGTCTAAAATAAACATGCAAACCATGAGAAGTGTTCAAGAACAAGTTTATGAGCTACAAAAATGGTTTTTAAAGCATGTCAATCAATTAAGCTTAAACCATTTCATACTTAGACATAATTCAAATGAGAGATGATCTTAAAGGACTTCAATCACAAAATTGAAAATCAAGGTTGAAGTCGATCTCACCAAACGTCCCAGAGCATTGAAATTCTTGTCCTTGAAGATTGGCCTGTCAAAATATCTCGCAGTTAATTCTTTCATCCAAACTGTCAAATTAACTCACTTACCCTCAAGAAGATTGCATTGAGCCTTCATAACACGCCAAAACCTCATATGACGGAGTTGGGATTCAAGACGTTAGAAGGACTCATTTTCAGTTCAAAAAGAATTTGGTCAACATCAAAACCATAAGGCATTTTACATGAGGAGGGGGTTCAACAATCTCCCCCTTTTTGATGATGACAAAATTTAAAATTACATTTTTGATCAATGTAAACTACCATTCAAGAATAAATGAAACCACATAATTATGAACCATATCAACCACAAATATTGAACCGAATTCACCATGCTGAACCGATATCAAAGGCAACTTAACAAAACATGTGAGATTGAGTAGCATTACCACAAGGTGTGCCGACAACAAGAGGAAATAGGAAGAGTTCAAATGCAATAACAATGAGACATGAAGGAACTTGAGACTCACACAATATGATATGACACACATGACTCTAAAATGCAAAACTAAAATGCAAACTAAAGGCAACTGAAAATGAGCACACATGCATGCAAGCATTCATCACACATACATATAAGTAGCCGAAATAGTCTTTTCTCCCCCTTTGGCAACATCAAAAAGGAGGGGGTGAAATAAGTAGTAGATAAAGTCCAAGCTCCAAGAGCAATGTCATCTAATCTTCATCGGACGACGGGGAGTTGTGCGGACGCCTCATATAGCCCAAGATTTCTTCAAGCAAGTGGGTTTGATTATCAAATGTGTCTTGAACAGACTGGGTGTGCTCTTGATGACTAAGTTTCAGATCCGCAAGTTGTTGTTGCATGCCCTCCAAAGTCTCCCCATAACTGTCTAACCGGTCATCTATCGAGTCCAACCGATCCATGAGTAGCTGAACCGCCTCGGAAGGCATATCTTCGGCAGGTGGGGCCTGTTCATATTCATCAGATTCATCCTCAGAACGGATCTCTTGTTCTGTACTTTTCAGAGTGCGAACTAAGTTTCCATCAAGCAGCTCATATCCCATATTATGTCAAATGGAATGAATTGTGAAAATGTCAGCCTCTCGTATAGTTTGTGAGATTTCGGTGGAGAGATCAATACCCAAATGTGTAAACACGGCAGTGAGTGCAGCAGCATATGGAATGGTGCGGTTCTTGTGCTTCATGCTATTGCTCATATGAAATAAAAGCATGGCTGGGAAATTCACAGGAATACCACTTAAAATGCAGTAGAAAAGAAACATGTGAATTTCAGTGACCTTGTCATGACCTCCGCCCCGGGGAAGTAGAATTGTGGTGATCATTCTGTGTAAAATGTGTTGCATGGGCGGAAAATGATTTGCATTCAGTCCTGCCACAGAACGGTTACCCCTTTCTTCACCTTTCATCATTTGAAAAACTGCATCTTCAGGAATTTCAATATCTCCAAGCATAAAACCTTCAGTCGGGAGATTAAATGCTGCTCCCAAAAATTCTGTAGTGAGAATTAACCGATGGCCATGAACCATTGTAGTTGGGTGCTCCCCGGACATGATAAAATTGCCATAAAATTGATGTACCAAGTTGGGATATATACGTCGATGTGCAGACATGAAATATTCTAGATTCGGCTGACTGCATAACATATCAACGAGTCCCGGAAGATGACGATGTAAGTTTACAAGAGATACCGACCGCGGCCGGAGGACTTTTCTATCCAATACTTTGGGTGGCGGCGCCGGTCCTCTGCCTTGGATGCCCGCCCGACCACGTCGTGCTGGGGCCGCACTCGACTCTCCACGGCTGCGAGAAGCTTGCCTCTTTGGCGCCATCTAACCACAAATCGACGGAACCGAGATGAGGGAATAGATCAAAATGGCTCAACTTGGAGAGAGATGCTTCCACGAGAGAGAATGGGGATCCTCCACACATCAAGAACTTACCTCAGTGAAGGGAAGAACAACGAGACGCGGTGCTAGCGTCGGAAGAATGATCCGCGCGGGTAGCCACCGAGAGGGCCGCGCTAGGGCACAAAGGGGGGTGCCAAGGAGGGGTGTAATGTTTGGAGAAAGAGGTGGCTTTAGGCTAGAAGGGGGCTTGAGTGGTTTTAAGGGATGGGAGGGGAGGAAACTTAGGGTTTCCTCCCTTATTGGAGCCGGTTCGGACGCGGCGAGGCCGCCCGACCGGAACGGGTCGACCCTATGGGTCGTCCCCTTTTAAACCCCACCCCAAAACATTACCCGTTAGCGAGGGTCGACCCTTGGGGTCGACCCTTTCAGGGTTTACTGCAAAAGCTGAAGAAAACGTAAGTTTAAGGAAGCGAATGATATGGCTCGAGTCCCCAGTGATTATATTGAGTTGGAATCAAGAAATTGGAGTTATATGAATGGGTATAATAACTGGGGAACTTGTTTCAAGAATGACTTAGACCATAGAAGGTGTTCATTGTTTCCCATCTCCGAAAATTCAGATTTTGATATCAATTGCTCTTTTGCTGGCCTTAAGAAAATTCAAGGAATTATCGGCCATAGAATTTGCAAAGCCAATGGTTGTATACTATAATAAGAACATGCATACCATGCAATCAAGGTTTTCATGCAAAAGAAATAGAAAAATTTTGTGGTTTTTCAAGCACGACTATGCACATGCATGACAAAAAAAAATGACACACTACATGCAATGCAATGACATTGATGCACATGATTAAGACTCAGATTGATCTATCCTACAAACCCCTAGTTCCCTTCTAAATGATGTGAACTTGTCTACACTAAGAGGTTTGGTGAAAATGTCGGCAATTTGATGATCTGTCTCAACAAAACTGATGTTAATATCACCCTTACTCACATGGTCTCTGATGAAATGATGTCTAATTTCAATATGCTTGGTGCGGGAGTGATGAACTGGATTTTTGGACAGATTTATGGCGATGTGTTATCACAAAGAATTGGGGTGTTTTTAAAGGAAATGCCATAATCAATCATTTGCTGTTGGATCCATAGCACTTGGGTAACGCAACTACCGACAGCCACATACTCGGCTTCGGCTGTTGATAATGCCACTGAATTTTGTTTCTTGGAGGCCCATGAGACCACACAACCCCCAAGAAAATGGCAATAACCACTAGTGCTTTTCCGATCCATCTTACAACCCGCGTAATCGGCGTCAGAATAAGCGACAAGTTCAAAGCATGAATTCCATGGAAACCACAATCCTAAGTTAACTGTACCAGCAATATATCTAAAAATCCGTTTCACAGCCGACAAATGAGATTCCTTTGGATTTGACTGAAATCTTGCACATAGACAAATAGCAAATTGTATGTCGGGCCTGCTGGCAGTTAGATACAATAGTGAACCTATCATACTTCTAAAGAGTTTTTGGTCCACTGATGTACCTTTCTCATCTTGATCAATTTTTAATGAAGTGGACATGGGTGTTGGTTGTGGCTTAGTTGATGCCAAACCGAATTTTTTCAGCAACTCCATTGCATATTTCTTTTGGTGTATGAACAACCTGTCCACCGTTTGATGTACTTGCAATCCCAAAAAGAAGGTTAACTCTCCCATGAGGCTCATCTCGAACTCACTTTGCATCAATTTTGCAAAGTCGTTGCTAAGGGCATCTTTAGTGGAGCCAAAAATAATGTCATCAACGTAAACTTGAACAATCAAGATTTCCACACCATTCAATTTTGTGAAGAGGGTTTGATCAACATTACCTCGTTTGAATTCATGTTGAATGAGGAATTCACTTAACCTTTCATACCATGCACGAGGTGCTTGTTTCAGACCGTAAAGTGCCTTGTCCAGCTTGTACACATGGTCTAAATGCTTTGTGTCTTCAAACCCCGGTGGTTGCTCCACATACACGTCCTCCTGGATATAGTCATTCAAAAATGCACTCTTAACATCCATTTGAAATAATTTGATGTTATGACAACATGCAAATGCTAAGAGAACCCTCACTGCCTCAAGTCTTGCTACTGGAGCAAAAGACTCATCGAAGTCAACTCCTAATTCTTGGCTATAACCCTTGGCTACAAGCCTGGCCTTGTTCCTAATTACCACTCCTTGATCGTTTATTTTATTTCGAAACACCCATTTGGTTCCGATCACGGAGTGATTCTTAGGACATGGTACGAGGAACCACACCATGTTCCTTTGAAACTGGTGTAGTTCTTCTTGCATGGCCATGATCCATGACTCATCTTTCAAGGCCTCTTCAATGGAGTGAGGTTCAAATTGAGAGAGCAAGGCTAATAAGTCATGAGTTTCAACTTCCCTGAAGGAGGCTCGTGTCCTTATCCCTTCTTGTACATTTCCCAATACATTCTCCAGAGGATGGTCCTTTGCAAATGTCCATTGCAACGGTAGCTCTTGTTCAAGTTGAGTTTCCTGATTTACATCTTCTTCTTTTGGTTCTTCCTCTTCTTATTTTTCTGAATTTTCTTGCTTCTTCTCGATATTGTCATCTTTCAACACATCATCCTGCAAAATAGATTTTTCATCAGTTCTAAATGGAGATGATTCATCAATAATAACATGTGGACTTTCTTCAACTACGAGAGTTCTCAAATTATATACTCGATATGCTCTCGAATTGAGAGAGTACCCAAGCAATATGCCTTTGTCACTTTTGGGATCAAATTTAGCCAAGTCCTTCTTACCATTGTTATGAATGTAGCATATTGAGCCAAACGGTCTCAAATATGAGATGTTTGGCTTCTTACCTCGGTATAGCTCATATGGAGTTTTCTTCAACAATGGTCTTACCATGGCTCGATTTATGATGTAGCAGGCCGTGTTCACTGCTTCAGCCCAAAAGTACCTTGGTATTTTATTCTCATTCAGCATGGTTCTTGCCATCTCAACTAGCGTTCTGTTCTTCCTTTCCACAACTCCATTCTGTTCCGGAGTTCTAGGTGCGGAGAAGTCATGCATATAGCCTTGAGCCCTGCAAAAATTGCTGAACTCATGGTTATCAAATTCTCGGCCGTGATCACTCCGCACAGCTTTGATGCAATACCCTTTATCATTTTGAACAAATCTGCAAAATGCTTCAAATTCCGTCAGGGCATCATTTTTATGAGAGAGAAAATAGACCCAACAGAATCTTGAATAATCATCCACAATCACAAATCCATATAGTTTACCACCCAAGCTGTGAGTTCTACTTGGTCCGAAGAGATCAATGTGGATGAGTTCAAGAGGTCTTGATGTGGTCACATCTTGTTTGGACTTGAATGATGTCCTTGTTTGTTTGCCCATGCTGCAAGCTCCACAAATTCCATCATTGACGGCCTTCAACTTGGGCAGTCCAACCACCAAATCCTTTCTGGATAATTTCAGCAATACATTGAAGCTAGCATGCCCAAGCCGCCGATGCCAGAGCCAAGCATCATCGTTGCTCCTTGCAGTTAAACATAAGTTTTCATGAGAAGCATCATTCAAGTCTATCATGTAAACATTGTTATACCTGAAGCCAATGAATTTGATCTCTTGAGTATTCCTATTCAAAACAGTGCAGTGGTTAGAATCAAAAATCACATTGCATCCCTTATCACAAAGTTGACTTATGCTTAAAAGATTATGTTGCAAACCCTTCACAAGCAATACATTTTCAATGGTATGATTTTGATTCTTACCTATCTTACCTTCCCCAATAATTTTACCTTTGTCTTTACCACCGAATGCTACCGTTCCACCATCCTTTTCTTGCAGGTCCACAAACCATTCCTTGTTTCCCGTCATATGTCGAGAGCAACCGCTGTCCAAATACCATTTGTTCCTTTGAGCTCTCGAGTGGACCTGCAATTCAACCAAAGTTCTTATGGAGATTTTGGTACCCAAGCAAGCTTGGGTCCATGATGGTTAGAGGCATGATGCATATATGATCTTTTTCTGAATCCAACAGAATTTTCTTCATCATATTTCAGAATTTTACAATCATACATATCATGACCCATTTTTCCACAATAGAAACAAGTGATGGCTCTATCTCTTTTTCTCCATCTACCAACATTCGAAAAGGAGTTATGCATGTGTTTCTTTGGTTTAAGAGATGCTGAACTTGATCTTTCAAGGATGGCAAGGGCATCCTTCAACATTTTTATTTCAGCCAATTGAGATTGACTTTGTTTTTCAGCCTTTTCTTTGGCTTCATTACAAGCCGAGATTTGAAGCTTTTCTTGTTCCATGTCATCTTTCAATTCTTCATGCATTTTCAGAAATGTAGATTGTTCTTCTCTCATACATGAAATCTCTTCTTCAAATAATTCAATTTTGGATGAAAGAATTTCATTTTCTGATTTTAAAGCATGGCACTCTTCACATGATTTTTTAGTATGCACAAAATGATCAATTTTCTTTTTCAAATTTCTGTTTTCAGATTTGAATCTCTTACATTTTTCATATAAAGATTCATATGCAATTTGCCATTGTTCAGAGGTGAGAGTTTCAGTTTCAGAATCTACCTCATTTCCTTCGTCGTCATTTGCCATGAGGCATAGATTCTGGACTAGCTCCTCTAGTCCATCTTCATTTCCGGACTCCTCTTGATCTTCATCGCTCCATGTGGCCATCATGGCCTTGGGCTTTCTGAACTTGCCTTTCTTTACCTTCTTGATGAGATCGGGGCACTCACCCCGCATATGGCCGGGTTTCTTGCATTCATAGCAAATCACTTCTTCTCTTTTGCTATTTTCTCCTCTGTTTGGACCTTGCCTTCTTAGTCCTTTTCTGAACTGACCACCAAAATTTCTGGTTCGTTTCACAAACCGTCTTGCCCTTTGTGTGATCATGGCAACTAATTCTTCATCTTCAGTGTTGCCTATTGAATCATTTTCACTGCCCTCTGAGTCGTGTGGATTCACCTTTAGAGCCATTGTGGTAACAACTTTCTTTTTCTTGTGATCCTCCTCACTCCTTTTGATGTTTATCTCGTAAGTCATCAGCGAGCCAATTAACTCGTCAAGGGTTAAGGTACTTAGATCCTTGGAGTCTTCAATTACAGTGGCCTTTGTATGCCACTGTGGAGTGAGGGATCTTAGGACTTTTCTGACGAGTTCCTTGTTGGAATACTCCTTGCCAAGTCCCTTTAGTCCATTGGTAATCTCGGTTAGCCTTGCAAACATGTCAGAAATTGATTCTTCTGACTTCATTGCGAATAGCTCATAGTCCCGAACTAGGAGGTTGGCTTTTGTTTCTTTGACTTCCGATGTTCCTTCATATATAAGCCGTAGCTTATCCCACATCTCCTGCGCAGAGGCACACATAGATATTCGTGAGTATTCGTTAGGATGAACGGCACATTGAATTATATTCATAGCCTTAAAGTTCGTTGAACACTTCTCTATATCTTCTTCATCCCATTCATCTTCTTTTTCAGATAAAACATATGGACCCTTACTTATGACACGCCAAACATCATAGTCCTGGGCACGTAGGAAAACATACATTCTATTCTTCCAGTAAGGGTAGTTCGATCCATCAAAGAACGGAGGTCTTTGAATGGAATGCCCTTCGGGCATCATCCCTCTGTTTGCCATTAAACGGGATCTGCTCTGACGACCGTGAGATCGTAAATCAACCAGAGCACAAGGCTCTGATACCAATTGTTGAGTCCCGGAGGGTGGCAATCAAGAGGGGAGGGGTGAATTGATGGCCCAATAAAAACTAAAAACGAGCTACACGGAACCAAGGCAAGATAAACAACAAACTCAAAACTAGCATGAACAGAAACACACACGTGAATGCGTGATGATGGGGTGATTTATTAACAAGCAATTGAATTCTCTCCTCACCGTGAAGCCCACACGGTTTAGCAGAAAACCAAACCACAAAGTGCACACGGGATTTTTAGGTGGTTCGGGTACACACCGTGTCCCCTACGTCCACCCCTCACACGGAGGATTAACTTCCACTAGACAGTGAAACACACACACCCGCTGTTTACAACAGCAACCACACACACACGCTGTGTAGAACAGCAAGCACAAACACACATACACGTTCGTGTTGTCGAACACGAACACACACACACAAATCTCGGATTTACTGATTACAAACAGATGATGAAGTTAAACTCAAGGTATTCAAAGTGAGAAGAGTGAAAAGAGGTTGGATTATCCTGGTTGGAGCTCCCCCTATCACTTCCACGAATTTAATCGAACACTTTATGCAGCACGGTGACGATCTTGGCTTGAATGAAGCTTTGGGTTGATTTTGGATCGCATCCAGCAGCTGTGGCTTGTATGGAAGTAGTTCTCCTCCTCCTTCCCTTCACTTTCACGCACTCTTCAAGCTGGAACCAGGTCAGGAGGTGGCGACTTCAACCTGCCAACACAAGGGGTTTGAAAGAAAGCTTACAGCTCAACATACGATATTTCCCCTTAGGGTTTTCATCAACCAAGCGACATTATATATGCTAAGAGAGTTCTGGGGACGGTCAAGGGACCAGATCCGCAAAATGTGGAGCAAAGCACGGGCCCCCAACCTAAAACAAATGACCCATGAGGTCAAAACTCCAAGGGTCAACAAATACGGCTCGGCCCAGAAATGAAGGGGTCGACCCTCGTGGGTGGTTTTTCTACCCAGAAGGCATGGGTCGACCCCTGGGGTCGACCCTCTCAGGAACGCTTGCTGTTTAAGAATTTTTACTGAAGGGGTCGACCCTTGGGGTCGACCCACAGCCTGAGGGGTCGACCCTTGGGGTCGACCCTCGCAGTCCAGAACCAACAACCAGCGGGCCAAAAAATAAAGACAACAGGGGGCGACCCCTGGGGTCGACCCTTGGCTAGGGGTCGACCCTTGGGGTCGACCCTTTCAGCCAGAACACGAATTTGCCGAGAACGCGATCCAAACGACCGAGTCAAGTTCCAGAACGTCTAAAATAAACATGCAAACCATGAGAAGTGTTCAAGAACAAGTTTATGAGCTACAAAAATGGTTTTTAAAGCATGTCAATCAATTAAGCTTAAACCATTTCATACTTAGACATAATTCAAATGAGAGACGATCTTAAAGGACTTCAATCATAAAATTGAAAATCAAGGTTGAAGTCGATCTCACCAAACGTCCCAGAGCATTGAAATTCTTGTCCTTGAAGATTGGCCTGTCAAAATATCTCGCAGTTAATTCTTTCATCCAAACTGTCAAATTAACTCACTTAGCCTCAAGAAGATTGCATTGAGCCTTCATAACACGCCAAAACCTCATATGACGGAGTTGGGATTGAAGACGTTAGAAGGACTCATTTTCAGTTCAAAAAGAATTTGGTCAACATCAAAACCATAAGGCATTTTACATGAGGAGGGGGTTCAACAATGATGTTCTCTAATCAATCTTGTATTTGTCAGCTAGCCGATAAACCTTCTGATTTCTGAAGTGGCTGCCGTTGTCGAAGATGATTTTGCTGGGAATCCCGAACCGAAATATTACATTCTGCCGGAAGAATCTCGCAACAAATTCTCCCGTGACTTCTTTTAGTGCTACTTCCTCAGCCCATCTGGAGAAGTAATCTGTAGCTGCTAAGATGTATTTGCACCCTGATGAAGATGCTGGTAGTGGCCCCACCACGTCCGTACCCCACTGGGCAAACGGCCAGCTCAATAAGGTAGGATGTAGAGGCACTGGAGGTTTTCTTGACACATTGGCGTGCTCTTGACATTTCTGACAAGCCTTGGCGAACTTGCAGCAATCATCAAGTATAGTGGGCCAATAATAATTCAATTTCTTTATTTCGATTTTCATTTTCGAACCGGCCTGGTGTGCCCCGGCTGACCCGGCATGGACTTCTTGCATTACCTGCCTGGCTTCCCCTGGAGATAAGCATCGAAGTAATGCCTTCTTTTGGGCATCTTCCATTATTCAGAACAATGTTCCATTCCTCATCTCATAAGAATTTTTGACTCTCAGGAGTCTCATTCTCTGTTCTTTCACCTTCGGAAGTTGTTCATGTTGGAACCAATGCAGGAGGTATTCCCGCCAGTCTAGCTGCTGGACTACTTCAGTAACTGCTACTTCATTGGCTTGGTCATCGGCTAAAGCTTCTGTCATACTGGGGACCTGCCGCCGGTTGATGACTATTATATTCAGGCTCGTATCAGGCGGGACCACCAAGGAACTTGCCAGCTTTGCGAGGGCGTCGGCTTGAGCATTCTGTCCCCGGTTGATGTGCTTGATGCTGACGAAGTAGAATCTTGCCATTAGGCGCAGGGCCAGATGGTAGTAAGGGACGAGCTCCTACATTCGTACCTCAAACTCCCCTTCTAATTATTTTATAACCAGCATGGAGTCCCTGAATGCCTCTAGCATTTGAATCCCATGGACAGAGCAATCTGTAGCCCGATTATGAGGGCTTCATATTCTGCTTCATTATTTGTGCAAGGCTTGTTTATTGAGCAGGATGTGTGTGACTTCCCCTTCAGGACACTTCAAGACTACGCCTACTCGTGCGCGGACTCTGGCCGATCCCGTCGCTGTGGTGTCAATTCTGGAGGCACCATCAAAATACAGCTGCCATAGGGAGGGCCGCACCTGGCCGACCTCTAAAGTTTCATCTTCAGGAAGCTCTGGTTCTAGAGGACAGTCTTCGGGTACTGGATGTTCAGCAAAAAAGTCTGCAATAGCTTGGCCCTTGACGGCCCTCTGCGGTACATAAGAGATGTCATACTCCATAAGAATCACCGCCCATTTGCCCAGGCGGCCTTTGAGGGCAGGTTGGGACATGATGTATCTAAGCGGATCCTCCCTAGAAATCAGCTTAACTTCGTGCGACAGCATGTAGTGCCGCAACTTCTTGACCGCAAAGACCAACGCCAGGCAGATCTTCTCGATGTAGGTGTACCTTTCCTCAATTCTGACCATTCTTCGACTGAGATAGTTGAGGGCTTGTTCTTTTCCTTCTTCATTATTCTGGGATAGCATTGCCCCCAGGGAATTGTGTGTGGCTGCTATGTAGAGGATCAGCGGCTATCCTTTTACTGGCGCACCCAGCACTGGAGGGGTTTTCAGGTAATCTTTAAGTTTATCGAAGGCTATCTAGCATTCCTTGTCCCAGTAGAAGGGAACATCCTTCTTCATAAGCTTGTTAAAGGGGTGGCACCGCCCCGACAAGTTGGATATAAACCGCCGGACGTATGCAAGGCGGCCCTGAAGGGATCTTAGCTCAAAGAGATTCCTTGGCGAGGGTAACTCCTGAATCACCTCGATCTTTGCGGGGTCTATTTCAATTCCCCGATACCTGACAATGAAACCCAAGAACTTTTCGCTCGAGACTCTGAACGCGCACTTCATAGGGTTCATTTTTAATTCATACTGCCTTAGCCTCTGGAAAATGACTCGGAGGTCTTGCAGATGGTCTTCTTTCTTTTTGGTCTTGACTACCAGGTCATCTATGTAGCACTCGACCTTATGGTAAAGCAGCTCATCAAGTATTCTAGTCATCGCCCGCTGATAAGTTGCGCCGACGTTCTTTAATCTGAACGGCATTCTTTTGTAGTGATAAATGCCTTTGGGTGTCCGGAAGGCAGTGTGGATCCGGTCATGTTCCGCGATCCATATCTGGTTGTAGCTAGATGACCCATCCATGAATAATAGGGCCTCATGACCAGTTGTTGCATCTATCATGACCTCCGTTATCGGCATTGGAAAGTCATCTTTAGGGCAGGCCTTATTCAGATCCCGGAAGTCAACACATATCCGGATCTGTCCATTCTTCTTCTTCACGGGCACGATGTTAGCCAATCACGTGGTATATTGATTTTCCTCGACGAAACCCACATCAATGAGCTTGTCGACCTATTTGCATATTTGAGTGATGAGCTCTGGTCTCATACGCCTAGGGGGCTGTTTCACCGGCTCTACCCCAGGGTTTATGGTCAGCTCATGCTGTGAGACTGAGGGGCTTAGTCCTGGCATCTCTCTGTAGGTCCAGGTAAAGCAGTCCCGATATTCTTGTAGCAGCTGGATGTACATCCTCTGTTCTTCGGCAGTCATTTGGGCGCTGAGGAAGGTTGGCCTGGGGTCATCCTCGTCTCCCAAGTTGACTTCTATCAGTTCATTGACTATTGCTTGACCTCCGTCTTCTATCTCAGGGGGTGCAGGTTGGAGGTCGACAAAGTCTGGTATATCATCTTTGAGGTCGAGGACCTCGATCCCTTCATCTTGCTTTATTTGAGTTCTGCCAGAAATCTCTTATTCGGCGAATAATGGCTGCATGCACTGTTCTGCCAACGAGTTTACCTTACTAGCAACTTCAAGGGGCGAGTTGATTGCCTCACTCCCTGCTAAGGGGATTGTAGTCACCAAGGGCTGGCGATTATTTGTCATTAAGTCAGAGTAGCATTGCAGCTCTTTGGCAAAGGGTGAGGAGATCTCGGTCCCTTGAGCCATCATGCCCTCAGTGAAGGCAACCATTTCTCTTCTAGCAACGTCTGTCTCTTGATCAGGCTCGAGGGAAGCTTCTCCGACTGGTCCGAGAAGTGCCGACATCATGAGTAGAGGAGGGCCGCTAGAGGGAGGCAGCTCTGCTTCTTCAACATCTTCAGCTTCACTTGTACGTCCCGAGCGCGGAAGATACTCGGATGCGTGACGCGTTTATAGAGATCGTGCCATTAGAGCGATATAATTTTTGATATACAAAGTTTTCGGAGTGCGCAATTAACTATAATCTAATACATTCCAATAGTCCAAGTGACGTTTATTTGATTAATCAAATGAAATAAAGATAGTCTATGACAATTCTAGGCTAAGTGCCTCAATACGGTTTAGACAATTAAATGACATACTAAGTTACAATTTAAGACTCAATTAGATTCAAAAGACGCGACTAGCTAATGACGGCGACTGGCGTTCTAGCACTCTTCACTCGGTGTCCACTCCATTCTGGTCTCTATCCGGATCACTTGAAAATTTCTGGAAGTAACTTGATGAGCGAATCGTTCAGTAGGAATTACATCTCAAATACTAGCAAGCTCTACGTTAATTACAATTTTCAAGTAAATTCAGTATGGCTATGCATGAGATACGTATAGCAAAATCAGGTATACAGGTAAATCTAGACATGATAAATAAGATCTGTATAAAGAGAGTATAACAAGAATATCAAGTATTTCCAAACAGTATTCCAAGAATTTACTGATGTAAATGCCACTTCGGGCAAGTAGAGCAAGAGAGGATTCGTGTACAAGTATATCAAGTATGGATTCAATTCAAACAAGTCTTGTCAAGTATGTATCAGTAGAGTTGGCTATTATCATGTAAATATTTTACCCTTTTCTCGGGCCACAAGTCAAGTATTGCCCATTCCGGGCCACGCAAGTCAAGTATTGCCCATTTCGGGCCAAGCAAGTCAAGCAAGTAGTGGTGGAATGTCTCAAGTCGAGAAAGTACTTCGGTGCAATGCTTAAACACCGTGGTCAATAAACTCCCATGGGCACAAGTACCTTCAAGTGCTCCCCCCAAGACCAGACCGGGCCCTATATGCACAGCATTCATGTATTTTCCTTTGACATCCACTCTCATTTATAGCCAATATAGAATTTTAAGAATCTAGAAACATAATATGACACATGAGATTAACTAGTCATTTGGTTGCGGAGGGTTCTAGAGGTGGCCCCTATGGTTCAAGAGGTGACTCCCGTCGTGTGGCACTATGCGCCGTACGGTCTAAGGGGTGGCTCCCACGACGTAGCACTTTGTCCCGCATGGCACTTAGTCCTACACTCCCAAATGGTAGTTTAAGAGATTCAAGGATTGACCAAGTAAGAGTAGAATTTTCATGGAACGAAATGCACTAATTTGTCAAACGAAGGAGTTGGGATTAAGATTTATGATTTTTCATAATTTACAAGACAGATCTGGGTCATAAGTCGTAATTACTGAATTAGGATATTATGGTTTACAAATCTTTCAAAAATTTGATTTTTTTCTATAATTTATACAACCCTATTTGAAATTGGCGCCCCCAATCATGTCGTTTTTTGATTAACGACGTTTCTACCGCCGTCAATTCATTAAATCGCGCCCTGTCTCGGGGTGCTATTCACAGGGACTATTTATATAAAATTTGATAACAAGAATTGACGTCACGCAGGAAGTCTTCAATTCTGAAAATGGCGCCCTGCTCAGAGGCGATGTTTTTAATTACAAGACTGTTCGGGATTGACAATTATCAAAAATTTCCAGAATTCAATTGACGACTGTGAGCACAGTCTTTAGTTCTGTAATTGACGCCCTAGTCAGGGACGCTAATTATAGTTAGTCGAAGTTTGTCTACGAGCAGGAAATTCCAGGAACAGAATTGACGAATATGGAATTACCCTTTAATTTGTAAATTAACACCCTGGTATAGGGCGCTAATTTCAATCTCAATTTGACGACTGGGAAAATAGTCTTCAATTGTTGAATTAACGCCCTTGTCTGGGGCGCTACGATCAATCAGAATTTTAGGTGAAATCTTTCAAATTGACGATTGTCGAAACAGCCTTAAATATTTGAATTAATGCCACTGTCTGGGACGTAAATTTTCAGATTGATTTTTTTCTTAGTGGAACTAATTTCTGTTATAATCAAGTAATTGATGACTGTGAAATCAACCTTCAATTTTATAATTGATGCCCCATCCTGGGATGTTAATTACAGGTAATTTTGGTTTTAGAATTGACGCCCCTGTCCGGGACGTTAATTTCAGAGTGATTTTTTATTTAATTAATATTTACTGTCGTATTTCATTTCATGTACTGTCGACTATTAAAACAGCCTTAATTTGTTTAATTGACGCCCTTGTCTGGGGCGCTAATTCAAGCCAGATCTTTTGACGACTGTGTGAACGATCGTCCATTGTTGAATTGACGCCCTGGTGTGGGGCGCTACGTTCAATCAGATATTTGATTTTTATGTAAATTCCTTTAAATTGATGACTGTGTGACAACCTTCAATTTTATAATTGACGCCCTTGGCTGGGGCGTTAATTTCATAATGATTTTAATTAAAATTATAACTACTGTTATATTTCATTCGTGTAATTGACGACTGTTAAACAGTCTTAATTTGTCAAAATGACGCCCTGGTGTACAGTCGTCAGAAGTTAAATTGACGCCCATGTAAGGGGCGCTACTTATAATTGATGCCCTGTTAAGGGTCATCCATTTTAATGATTATGACAGGAATTAAATGAGATAACTACGATGGAATAACTAATATAGATTCATAAAAACATGATATTTATGATAACTAGATATTTAAGGATGTAAAACATGGTATTAGTATACATCATGGTGTTTGTGAGTTTATCTAACATGATATTTACAGATGTAAGACAAGGTATACGTATATATATTGCATGGTTCAGTAATCTGTCTAACTCTAAACATGCTCCAATTAACCTGTTAGCTACTGGTTAGGCAAATATTTGAGAAAACCTACCTTTGACGTGTGGTATCGATCAGACCTGCAGCAGGATCCCAGCAGCAGCAGGGGAGGCAGAGCTTCTGCAGCACAGTAGTAGCCTTCTAACTGTGCTACGGATGCCAATAGATATAGGAAAGCATAAGACATTAGATAATGTCTTAGGGGTCATGCTGAGTGGGCTTTGTCCCTGCTAGCTCGAAAGAGTTGTTCGTGTCGGGATCTTCTAGAAGCTTGAGTGAAAATGACGCCCGGGAGAAGGGGCGTCCATTTTATAAATGGCGCCTTGCATGAGGGCGTTACTTAGTTGGGTTGCATTATTAATGATAATGACGACCTTAAAGAGGGCGTCATTTGTTAGACATTGATGTCCCACCCTGTGATTTTATTCTATTCAAATTGACGCCTTCCTCTATGTCTTCCATATCCTCTCAAAGTCTATACATTGGCTTCACAAGTCTGTACTCTCCCTCTCAAAGTCTGTACTCTCCCTCTCAAAGTCTATACATTGGCTTCCATCACAAAGTCTGTACATCCTCTCAAAGTCTATACATTGCAGCTCAAGTCTATACATTGGCCATTTGTGCAAGTCTATACATTGCAGCTCAAGTCTATACATTGCTGCAGCTCAAGTCTATACATTGCTACGGTTACTGCGGTGGCTCAAAGTCTATACGTTTCTGCAGCCCGCAACAAAGTCTATACATTGCTATTACTAACCTATTTACCCAGTCTGTACGTTGCTAGCCTATAATGTATAATTAATTGGCACAAAAGGTAAATGGTGGATGCTAGGATTTGAACCCTGGTTATTCTGTTAAAAGGCAAGTTACTTAACCAACTACACTAGGAAGCCAATTGTTAAGTGAATAATCTTTACATATGATAACTTCATGTTCCGACTTCTTACTTAAGCTTCCTCTAAAGTTTATCTAATATACTTTTTTATATTTGGGAAATATTATTAATAAATATATATATATTTTTTAATACGGGGTGCTACACCCTCCCCCACTTAAAAGAATTTGGTCCCCAAATTCTATTACATTATACAGAAATAGGGAAAGTGTAAAGTTCTTACAATTAGAATAACTCGAGAAACCTTCTTTTCATAAATTCTTCAGTTTCCCAGGTAGCTTCTTGTTCTGAACATTGATTCCATTGGATTTTCACCATAGGGATCGTCTTGTTTCTTGGAACTCGGACTTCTCGGTCAAGGATCTTCAGTGGCTTCTGCTCGTAGGTAAGGTCCTTCTGTACCGCTATAACACTATGGTTAATGACATGGGAGGGATCGTGCACGTATTTCTTCAGCATAGAAGCATGAAATACGTTGTGCACTCCAGACAATTGTGGAGGTAGGGCAATGTGATAAGCAACTTCGCCTACCCTTTCCAGTACTTCGAATGGACCGATAAACCTTGGTGTTAGTTTGCCTTTAACACCGAATCTTCTAATGCCTTGGCCGGGAGATACCTTGAGGAAAACATGATCTCCGACTTGAAATTCTAGGTCTCGCCTTTTGTTATCGGCATAAGATTTCTGCCTTGACTGTGCTATCATTAACCTTTCTCTAATGAGTTGTATCTTCTCAGTAGAATCTCGTACCATGTCTGTGCCTAGAATTTATTTTTCACCGACTTCATCCCAGCATATGGGAGATCGGCAACTCCTGCCATATAATGCCTCGAAAGGTGCCATTCGTATACTGGCTTGATAGTTGTTGTTATATGCAAATTCGGCTAGTGGTAAGTGGTCATGCCAGCTTCCGCCGAAATCTACAATACATGCTCTTAACATATCTTCAACAACCTGATTTGTCCTTTCAATCTGACCATCTATCTGGGGATGGAAAGCAGTGTTGAAATTAAGTTTTGTCCCCAAAGAGTGTTGTAGACCCTCCCAAAAATGGGAGGTGAAGCGTGGGTCTCGGTCAGATACGATCAAGACGGGAACTCCATGCAATCTAACCATCTCCTTAATATACAGGGCAGCAAGTACGCCGACTGACCATCGACTTTTGATGAGTAAGAAATGGGCCGATTTAGTTAACCGGTCGATAATTACCCAAATTCCATCATATCCGCCCCTAGACTTGGGCAAACCCGTGATAAAGTCCATGCCAATGTCTTCCCACTTCCACTTGGGAATATCCAGCGGATGTAGCTTTTCGGCGGATTTTTGATGTTTCGCCTTCACTTGTTGGCATGTGAGGCAACGAGACACAAAGTCTGCTACCTCCCTTTTCATGTTAGGCCACCAGAAAGTTCTTTTCAAGTCTTGGTACATCTTAGTGGCCCCAGGGTGGATTGTGTACCTCGATCTATGAGCTTCTTCAAGAATCTTCTTCTTCAATTCGGGACAGTCGGGCACACATGTCCGTTCATGAAATAGCAATATGCCATAAGGTGCCAGCTTGAAATCCAGTCTCTCGTCCAGCTTGCTCTTTATCTCCACTAGCAAGGGATCCTCTTCTTGTAACTTCTTGATTTCAGGTAGCAAATCTGGATGTAAGCTCATATGAGATAGAATAATACACATGTTCTTCTCATCTGTGCTGATATCAAGTTAAGAGAATTTCTCCAGCAGTTTCCATTCTTGTATCATGCAGTTGGCCAATATTGTTCTCGGCTTTCGACTAAGGGCATCAGTTACGGAATTACCCTTACCAGGATGGTACTGTATAGTGAAGTCCAAATCCTTGAGATACTCGAGCCAACGCCTTTGCCGCATGTTCAGCTCCTTTTGGGAGAATAAGTACTTGAGACTTTTATGATCGGAGTACACAGTGAATTATTCTCCGTAGAGATAGTGCCTCCAGATCTTTAAAGTGAATACTACTGCGGCCAGTTCTAAGTCATGAACTGGGTAGTTCTCTTCATGTTTCTTCAATTGTCTGGAAGAGTATGCAATGACTCTCCCATTCTGCATCAATACACATCCAAGGCCCATACCAGAAGCATCGGTATATACCTCATATTTTTCTCCTTCCATTGGTAATGATAAGACTGGAGCAGTGGTCAAGAGATCCTTCAAAGTTTGGAAACTCTTTTCACAGTCTTCCTTCCACTCATAAGGCACTTCCTTGTGGGTTAACCTGGTCAGAGGAACGGCAATCTTGGAGAAGTCCTTGATAAAACGCCGGTAGTAACCAGCTAGACCCAAGAAGCTCCGAATCTCAGGTGCATTTGTGGGTCGTTCCCAGTTCTTCACGGCTTCGACCTTTGACTGGTCAACAACAATTCCGTTCTTCGAAATGATATGGCCTAAGAAGGATACTTCCTCGAGCCAAAACTCGCATTTACTGAATTTGGCATATAACTTGTTTCCCCTTAATATCTGCAATGCCTTCTTGAGGTGTTCTTCATGATCCTCTTCAGTCTTTGAATAGATCAGAATATCATCAATAAAGACCACAATAAATTGGTCTAAATAGGGCCTGAATATGCTGTTCATTAACTGCATAAAAGCTGCGGGGGCATTTGTTAGTCCGAAAGGCATAACAGTAAATTCGTAATGCCCATACCTGCTTCGGAATGCAGTTTTATGAATATCTTCTTCTTTGATCTTAAATTGGTGGTAACCAGAACGAAGATCAATCTTGGAGAAATATAAAGCTCCAGATAGTTGATCGAACAGCTCATCAATCCTTGGCAGTGGATACTTGTTCTTGATTGTAAGGTGATTTAGCTGCTGATAATCTATGCATAATCTCAGCGATCCGTCCTTCTTTTTGACGAATAGCACGGGTGCTCCCCATGGGGAAGTACTCGGCCTGATGAAACCCTTGTTCAATAACTCCATTAGTTACTCTTTTAGTTCCTTCAGCTCAGCAGGGGACATTCTATATGGTGCCCTGGAAACAGGACCAGCACCGGGGACAAGGTCGATTGTAAACGACACTTCCCTTTCCGGGGGTAAGCCGGTTAAATCTTCTAGAAAAACATCAGGAAAATCTCGAATTACCTGGATATCTTCAAGTTTAACCTTCTCGACTTCTGTGGCAATCACGAATGCTATGAAAGCCATGCATCCCTTATTCATAAGTTTACTAGCTCGGAGTGCTGATATAAGAAGTGATTTACTCCGAGGGCTATTGTAAACTAGCTCTGAGAAATCCACAAAAGTTACCTTACCATGTCGGCAATCTACAGTTGCTTAGTATGTGGGTAGCCAGTCGGCACCTAGTATGACGTCACAACCCTTCATATCTAGGCATATCAGGTCAGTAGGTAAATTACTTTCCTTAATCATCACTTCACAATTTGGATAGTGATAAGTGATATCAGACTCATTCCCAAGAGGTGTAGATATGACCAAATCTAACAGTTCATGTTTCTTAGAAAATGAAGCAGCAAAGTTCTTGGAAACGAATGAATGAGTTGCTCCAGTATCGAATAAAACTTGAGCAGTTTTTGAACAAATAGTGAGAGTACCTTCCACATTTCCACCTTCAGTGGGTTCCGTCTCTCGGAGAGCTTGCAGACAGGCTTGTTTCTTTACTGGACGCTTCTCATCTTTGATGTCCTGCTCCTTCATCAGTGGGCAGTCTGGAATCCGATGCTCTCAACTCCCGCATCGAAGACAAGCTCCTAACTTCCTCTAGCATTCCTCGGTCTTATGTCCAGCTTTATCACAATACTTGCATATTTCCTTTGATGGTGTGGTGGTGTAGAATGGCCTATCATTCTTCTGAAATTTCTTATCCTTGGAGGGCTCCCCTCCCATGAAGAACCACATCTTGTTGAAGGATTGTTTGAATTTTTCCGGGCTTGTGATGGGTTCCTTCTTGTCTCTTCCTTGAATTCTCTCGGATAATTCGGTGGCGTCTTCTAGCAGTTGAGCACGTCGAACCATCTCCGAATAGACTTGGATGTCCATCGGGGCAAGTTGTGTGATATAATGGGGCCGAAGCCCGTTGAGGAATCTTCTTGCCTTCATCTTTTCCATACACACCAAGTGGGGTGCATACCTAGATAATCTGGAAAACTGGGCCTCATACTCGGCCACTTTCAAGCCCCGTTGTTTTAGAACGGCGAATTTCGTGGCCTTCGTTTCCTGGATATGATCAGAGAAGTACTTGTTGTTGAAATGCTCCGTGAATTCATCCCATGTGACATGGTATTCTGGCAGTGTTGCTTCTATGGATTCCCACCAGCATCGAGCGTCCCGCTCAAGTTGGAATACGCCTAGTAAAACCTTCTCCTCGTCCGCGCATTGCATTACACGGAAGATTCGTTCCATCTCCTTTAGCCAATTCTCGGCATCCTCGAGGTCGGACGAACCCGTGAACCTCGGTGGGTTCATGTTACGGAAACTTTAGTGGAGATCTCCCGCTCCACGATTTACTCCGCCTTGGGCCACTTGCTGTAGTGCCTGTGTGAGGCCTTGCACGGTACGCTGCATCTCGCCCCATTGTGCTCTTTCCGCAGCCATGATCCTACAAAAGAGTTAAGTATGATAAAGATCGGGTTTACCTGTAAGGTCAAAAGTCATTAGAGAACTTAACCCATGGCTCTATCCATCTCACCGGGTAAGGTATATCTATCCTTGGACTCGGATTTTTCCTATCCTTGGACTCACGTTTTTACTTAGATTTCAATTTCTAACCTTTTATTTCTTCTAGTTCCCCGGGTTTAAAAACTTGGCTCTGATACCACAAAGACTGTCACGTCCCGAGCGCGGAAGATACTCAGATGCGTGACGCGTCTATAGAGATCGTGTCATTAGAGCGATATAATTTTTGATATACAAAGTTTTCGGAGTGCGTAATTAACAAAAATATAATACATTCCAATAGTCCAAGTGACGTTTATTTGATTAATCAAATGAAATAAAGATAGTCCATGACAATTCTAGGCTAAGTGCCTCAATACGGTTTAGACAATTAAATGACATACTAAGTTACAATTTAAGACTCAATTAAATTCAAAAGACACGACTAGCTAATGACGGTGACTGGCATTCTAGCACTCTTCACTCGGTGTCCACCCCATTCTGGTCGCTATCCGGATCACCTGAAAATTTCAGGAAGTAACTTGATGAGTGAATCGCTCAGTAGGAATTACATCTCAAATACTAGCAAGCTTTACGTTAATTACAATTTGCAAGTAACTTCAGTATGGCTATGCATGAGATATGTATAGCAAAATCAGGTATATAGGTAAATCTAGTCATGATGAATAAGATCTATATAAAGAGAGTATAACAAGAATATCAAGTATTTCCAAACGGTATTCCAAGAATTTACTGATGTAAATGCCACTTCGGGCAAGTAGAGCAAGAGAGGATTCGTGTACAAGTATATCAAGTATGGATTCAATTCAAACAAGTCTTGTCAAGTATGTATCAGTAGAATTGGCTATTATCATGTAAATATTTTGCCTTTTTCTCGGGCCACAAGTCAAGTATTGCCCATTCCGGGCCACGCAAGTCAAGTATTGCCCATTCCGGGCCAAGCAAGTCAAGCAAGTAGTGGTGGAATGTCTCAAGTCGAGAAAGTACTTCGGTGCAATGCTTAAACACCGTGGTCAATAAACTCCCATGGGCACAAGTACCGTCGGGTGCTCCCCCCAGGACCAGACCGGGCCCTATATGCACAACATTCATGTATTTTCCTTTGACATCCACTCTCATTTATAGCCAATATAGAATTTCAAGAATCTAGAAACGTAATATGACACATGAGATTAACTAGTCATTTGGTTACGGAGGGTTCTAGAGATGGCCCCTACGGTTCAAGAGGTGACTCCCGTCGTGTGGCACTATGCACCGTACGGTCTAAGGGGTGGCTCCCATGACGTAGCACTTTGCCCCACATGGCACTTAGTCCTACACTCCCAAATGGTAGTTTAAGAGATTCAAGGATTGACCAAGTAAGAGTAGATTTTTCATGGAACGAAATGCACTAATTTGTCAAACGAAGGAGTCAGGATTAAGATTTATGATTTTTCATAATTTACAAGCATGATCTTGGTCATAAGTCGTAATTACTGAATTAGGATCTTATGGTTTACAAATCTTTCAAAAATTTGATTTTTTTTCTGTAATTTATACAAGCCTATTTGAAATTGGCGCCCCCAATCATGTCATTTTTTGATTAACGACGTTTCTGTCACCGTCAATTCATTAAATCGCACCCTATCTCGGGGTGCTATTCACAGGGACTATTTATATAAAATTTGATAACGAGAATTGACATCACGCAGGAAGTCTTCAATTCTGAAAATGACGCCCTGCTCAGAGGTGCTGTTTTTAATTACAAGACTGTTCGGGATTGACAGTTATCAAAAATTTCCAGAATTCAATTGACGATTGTGAGCACAGTCTTTAGTTCTATAATTGACGCCTTGGCCAGGGACGCTAATTACAGTTAGTCAAAGTTTGTCTACGAGCGGGAAATTCCAGGAACAGAATTGACGACTATGGAATTACCCTTTAATTTGTAAATTAACACCCTGGTATAGGGCGCTAATTTCAATCTCAATTTGACAACCGGGAAAACAGTCTTCAATTGTTGAATTAACGCCCTTGTTTGGGGCGCTACGATCAATCAGAATTTTAGGTGAAATCTTTCAAATTGACGACTGTCGAAATAGCCTTTAATATTTGAACTAATGCCCCTGTCTGGGACGTAAATTTTCAGACTGATTTTTTTAGTGGAACTAATTTATGTTATAATCAAGTAATTGACGACTGTGAAATCAGCCTTCAATTTTATAATTGACGCCTCGTCCTGGGACGTTAATTACAGGTAATTTCAGTTTTAGAATTGACGCCCCTGTCCGGGACGTTAATTTCAGAGTGATTTTTTTATTTAATTAATATTTACTGTCGTATTTCATTTCATTTACTAACGACTGTTAAAACAGTCTTAATTTGTTTAATTGACGCCCTTATCTGGGGCGCTAATTCAAGTCAGATCTTTTGACGACTGTGTGAACGGACGTCCATTGTTGAATTGACGCCCTGGTGTGGGGCGCTACGTTCAATCAGATATTTGATTTTTATGTAAATTCCTTTAAATTGACGACTGTGTGACAGCCTTCAATTTTATAATTGACGCCCTTGGTTGGGGCATTAATTTCATAATGATTTTAATTAAAATTATAACTACTGTTATATTTCATTCGTGTAATTGACGACTATTAAACAGTCTTAATTTGTCAAAATGACGCCCTGGTGTACAGTCGTCAGAAGTTAAATTGACGCCCATGTAAGGGGCGCTACTTATAATTGACGCCCTGTTAAGGGTCGTCCATTTTAATGATTATGAGATGAATTAAATGAGATAAGTATGATGGAATAACTAATATAGATTCATAAAAAACATGATATTTATGATAACTAGATATTTAAGGATGTAAAACATGGTATTAGTATACATCATGGTATTAGTACGAATATGTGCCCCCGGTGCCGGGCGAGGTAGGCCCTTTTTCTTGGCTCTTGTAGGGACTTGCTGCCACCCCTCCTGTTCTTTTATTGGGGTCAGAAAGCATGCTTCATACATATGCTGAGTACTGGCTTCTGCGGTCTTTTCAGGTAAGGCTTGATACAGAGAGACCATGTTGACGGCAGTTCTTCTTACGGGCGCCGCATGTGGTTGTGGAGGGTCAACCTTGTACTCCCCCAATTCTATCTCTTCCTTTTTTACCATGCCTTCGATAATATCCTTGAAAACATAACAATCTTCAATTGGATGCCCCAGCATTTGGTGGTAAGGGCAAAATCTTGGGCTATCTCTTCTCTTTAGGTCCTCTGGCCTCCTTGGCTCAGGTAGGGTGACCTTATCATACTGGGTAACCCAGTCAAACAAGATCCTGGTCTTCTCCTTTGGGAAATAGTAGGGCTTCTTCATTTTATCCCGGAGGGATGGGCCTTCTTCACCATCTCCGGTCTTGGCAGGCTGAGGAGCAACTGTCTTCTTGCCTTTATCTTCTTGCTGTTCAAATGCCTTGATATCAAGGGCGTTTGCTTCTTTTGGTGCCTGGCACCGTTCTGCTGCCTTGCCCTTTTGTGCAGTAGGAATATTTGATGTGGGAGCTGGTTTTGCTAAGAAAGCCTCCACTTCGGCCATAATATTGTTCAGACGGTCGAACGACCGGATTTCCATGCCAATCATCTTCTCTAGCACCTCTCTCCTGAGGTTCTGTTTGCAGATCTGTACAGCGTCCTCCTGGTGCGGGGGCCGCTTGCATCTCATCCCGAGGTTCCTCCACCTCTTGATGTAGTCGAGAGCCGTCTCATCTGCCCTCTATCTTGTTGAGTAGAGTTCAACCACTGTGACCTCCCTCTCCGTGACGTGGAATCTTTCTCTGAACTTCCTCTGCATGTCCGACCAGTCGCTGATCGATCCGGTCGGGAGGCAGGAGTACCATTCAAATGCGAGCCCTATTGAGTGAGGACCCGAAGAACTTCAATAAATATGACTCGTCAGTGGCCAAGTCACCCATGACGGTCATGTAGTAGGCAACATGTTCCTTCGGGGATCCCTTCCCGTTGAACTTGTCGAACTTTGGCGGCTTGCTGATCCCGAGAGGGAGCCGCTTAGTAGCATGATGCGGTGGATATGGTACCCTATATGCATCGAATATAACATAGTCACCTTCAGCTCTTTCAGAGAGCTTCATCTCGATCATCCTTTCTACCATCATCTTGCTCATGGTGGTTGGGTCGACCGATTCCGGGTAGAAATGCGCCGGCTGCAAGTAGGGGGTGACCAGGGTGGTCGCCTGTGGAGGAGGACGCATCAGTGGAGGTGTCTGGTGCACCTGTGGCAGCACTGGGGGAGCCAGTGGCTGTGATGGACGCTGCTGAGTTGTCACCAAGTTTGGTTCCGCCTGCAGAGGCGGGGTATAGAGTGGTGGGAAGTCGTTCTTGCTGACGGCTCCCCTTGATGACTCGGCCTGCACATCAGGCCACTTGGAGGTAGAGGACTGCTCTGTTATTTTCGTTAGTTGCTTCTTCAGCTGTTCTATCTTCTGGCGGTACCTCTGGAGCATCATCAGTACGGCCGGGTCCATAGCTGCTGTGCTGGGGATGGCCTCTGTCGTCACGCCAGATGCACCCTCAGGTAGTATGTCAAGCAAGACATCTTCTTCTTCATCTGCCGTTATCACATTTGCTGTGAGAATAACGGCTTTGTCATGCTGTTGGAGGCGAGGTAGGGCTTGCTTTCCTTCGGTCGCCGCCAGCTTCTCTTTTGCGGCCTCCACTCTTCGAGTGCTTAGCCCCGGTCTTCCGGATAGCTAGCCCAACTCTTGAGGCTCCTTGGGCAATTTTCCATAACGGCCGTCTATTCCAGCCATATTGCACGTGAAGATCTGCATCCTGCGTTTCTGTCTGCGAACCCTCCTCTTGACATTCCCCGGGAAGGTAAGCCTTTCGAACGCAGAGATCCTTTTCTTTTCCCCTTGACGGGGGATAGTTTCATCAGCTTGAACATTAGAGTCGTCTTCATATCCATTGTCATCAACTGATGACGTTATCCTCCTATCTTCTTCTTCTCCCACTGCCATTAACGGACAGTGGTCTTCTTCAGCTGCGGCTGCCTGCAACAGCTGTTGTTGGCCCAAAGAGGGGTTGCCCAACCCCCTAAAATAGCTTCTGACCATATTGGTCATTTCTTCTTGCCCTCGGCCCGGGTGCAGGGTCGGAGATAGTTGTTGACCTCTCATCGGAGGAATATAAGCAAACCGAGCCCTCTCGGTAGTCTGCTGTAATCTTCTTCCCACAACGGGGATGTTGGCTTGTCGGACGCAGGCCCTAAAGCTTTCTCGGCGTGGCGGATCCATGATTATCCTTTCCTTCCTTGGGATAGGGTCCCTCTTGTTGCTCTCTTCTGCTCTGGTGAACCTGGGGTGGTACTGCACCCGAACTTCTTACTAGATAGGTTGGACCCTTTTGGGGACCCAAACCTGTTTGAATCTTCTTGGCTTGGGAGCCAACATTCCCTGGCCGTGGTGGCCAGCTTCTTCTTCTTCGGCTCTTCTTCCAGCAAGAGCCTGGTAGGAGTTGCAGACTGCCACTGTAGGGATCACCCGGTCCGGGCTCACTCGAGCCTTACGCCCATCCAGAAAGACACGGAGGCCACCGACCAGCATAGACTTTCCGGATGCGGAGAGACGTCCAGTCACAGCAGCATCAACCTTCCTTCGGGGTTCCAGTGTCGGCGCCTCCCGAAGTTCTTGGCAGGGACGGGGCAGGCCCCGTGAGCAATATGATGCACCATGCAGCTGGCAACTTGGAATGGACTCGCGGATGAGTTATCACAGTGTCGAGCCTCTGGGGCCTCGACCTTTTCAGCAACCTTCTCTTCGACAGTCTTCAGGGACTCTGTCTGTAACATGTCGACGAAGGCCAACCCCAAGAAGTTGGGGAAGCCTACAGCTGGTGAGAAGTATTTGAAAATCGTGGGCACTGTCAGGTACCCGTGTTCCGCATGGTCGGCAACGATTACGGGGCCAAAGCCAACACCAGTGAGTCCGAATGACGTCATTGTTCGCCTGAGACAAACAGACAAACAATCAGTATTCTTGGGGGAAGCCCCCGAATGTATCCTCTCTTGGCAAAGAGATGAAGGGAGACTCAAGTCCCACCGGGCGTGCCAGACTTGTGGGGATGTTTTTTTCTTTATATCCTTTATTTTATTGGGTTTATTAGGTGTGCCAGTCACAGGAGTGATAATTTATTGTGTGCTCGATCTGACTCAGTCAGTCGATTGTGATATTCATGTCAGGACCCGGAGTCCGTCATACCATAAAGGCTATGACGTTAATTACGTCCTTCCATAGAAGGACAACCCTTGATTAGTTTCTAAGAAAGGATGCCTCGGGGGCAAAACAAGATCAGACTATTATACCGACTCGCTAACGGGATGCGAAGGATGCATAAGAAGACATGCTACACAAGACATGATAACGGTATTATGGCATGAATCTGGTGGCATACCCCCTTGTTTTGGACTAAGCCGAAGGGGAATATAGGTCATCCACCCACAGAATGCCGGGATGGAAGCCAAAAGAGAGGCGAGCGTAGCCCTGGATCTAAAAAGGATTTGAGTGTGACGGGACAGTGTCCATTGCCACGGTGTTTGTAGATGTACCCTTAAGGGACCATCGGAGGACATGCAGAGGGTCAATAGGGTGACAAAAAAAACATCATACTCAGTATAATGTAGGGGTAAATGTATCTCCCATGGACCTGGATGAAGAACCATGATTCCCTCATAATGCGATGGAGGTTAGCATGGAAGTTAACAGGAGTGGGACATTGGGTTTAGACTGGATCTAGGCTCAATGAAGTTGCTGAGACATCGGATGTCTGAGGGGTATCTATTGTTAAGATGAAATAGCATGGATGGGAGCCGGCGCGGCTGGGTTTCGGCACAAAGGTAAACGGCGCGGTAGGGGTTCCGGCACGAAGGCCAAACCGCGCGACTAGGAATGAAGGGAAATCGGCATGGCAAGCTCCCGGCGCTCCCATCATGCCGGCGCGCTCTTTACCCAGCGCGAAAGTGGTGCCGGGAAGAGGCTACGCCGAGGACTGTGGCGCCGACATCTATTTTTCTGTTGGTTTTTCAAGTATTGTGAGGGCTTTTATGGATTCAAAGGGGTCCTTTGTGTTCAATAGGGGTTTCATGAGTTTGTCCATGGTAGTATTTGGGTGAGGTAGAAAGTGAGGGTGGACCCATCCAGGGAAGGTCTAGGGAGACCATGTAACCATCGGTGGAAAATCTCATAATGGCTATGTTCCCCTTTACAGTGGGCAGAGAGCCATGAGATAGTCTGTCTCAGGCCTCTGCCACATAGCAGGGGGTTAGATTCATAATTCCTGTGAAAAACATCACACTATACGATGGAGTAAAGCTTGGGGATGAATTTTGACAGCACCTCCCCTTATTTTGGGAGTATACCAAAAGGGTATTATAGGTCATCCACTCACGAAATGTCAGAGTGGAAACCAAAAGAGAGGTAGGCGTAGCCCTGGATTCCAAAAGGGTCCCCATCTTATGTAACCTTATCTGAATTGTAAGGTTCATTAATATCCCCTTATGTAGGTAACGGAGGACATGCAGTGGCAGAACTCCGTGACTTGTTGGGTTGGCAACATGTGGGGAATTGACCCCTTTGATATGGCTTCCATGAGGGTCAAGGGAAGGATAACATCTCTCTTTAGAGGGACATGGCATCATGAGCAAGGCTGGCATGGCCCGACGGCATCGGCACGAGCATATCAAAGTGGCCGTCTTCAGCATGAAAGGTGTGAAGGTCTCGGCGCAGTAAAAGTAGGTCTCAGCGCGACGAGAGGAGTCCAACCGGCGCGGGCAGCCCTCGGCGCGAGACTCGCGCCGAGAGGGATTCACGCCGGGAGGACTTCTGAAATGAGGGTTTTAGGGGTTTTTGAGGTAAAGGCTTCAGAGGGCTTTGGGCGTTTTGAAAGGGGGGTTTGTTCAACGATTCAATGACCAGTCCAGACGATCATAGAGAGGGTGATCCAGGGAGGAGACGACCTTCCTTATGGGGCCTCGCTGGGAGCAGAATCACGCACGGAAACTCACGGTTCTGGTTCGGATTCATCCCTCTTCATTTTACAAACAAGAAGCCATGAGATAGACTGTCTCAGGCTCTCGATGTGGGAACGAGGTTGAAAGGAAACACAGTAGAAAAACCTTCAACAGATCTAGAAGACCAAACGGTAAAACATGCCTAGCTCTTAGTATCCATAGCATATAGTGAACCTCGGATGTAGAGACAGAAAGAAAAGGGGAAAGGGCGAGCTTCAACCCTCTTTTATTAACTATTCATCTAAGCAGCATACATGCATTTAGTCCAGAAGAAAATCCAAATGAGAAATCATACATAGACTCTATCCCTGATAGCGGGGCTACATTAGCATTTGATGCTACTGGAGCAAGGATGCTCGAAAATGAACACAAAAGGAGAAGTGGATATCCAAATAAGAGACAGAGGGAAAGGGAAACGGTAGCCCCTTAGGGCATCTTGAAGTCTCTCCCACCTTGACTCTTCCTTCGAATCGCTGCGACTCTCTCTTCTCCTCAGCTTCCTTAGAGGGCTCTCGAGCTCCCTTTTCTCTGAGTGGCTACTACTCTCCTTTTTTTCTCTTTTTTTTTGTCTGTATCTGTACGTGTGTATCTATATGTTTTGTTTCGAAGGGCAGCCTTCTTATAGAGGGATGGCCCTCATCCTATCGGCGTGAGCTCCCCAGCGCGCCAGCATCTAGCTTCCCGGCGTGGGCAGCCCTCGGCGCGTCTTAGTTCACATTGGGCTTGGCCCATTTTCTGTCATCCGGCGCCGAATCCATCTAATGGGCTCCTTCAGATGGCGTGGTGGGCTTCTTGGTATATATATTTATTCTTCCTGGGACTTGTTTAACACCTTGCGTTCACGAACATGTGTGAGGCACTGTGAATCCCATTTCCGGAGAATCAGAATTGTCTGAGCATCCTTTTCAGCAGGCAGATGATTGCCTGAATGTTGGTATAGTTTTATCAGCCTGACTATCTGAATGATAGCAGTACTGGACAGCGGCCTAGCCAGAGATGGCTTTATCCGAGCAAAGTGTTAGGAGTAGTGGGTCTCTTCTATTCTGATTCTCAGAACTTCCAGGGACAGTGCGGGAGCCACATCATTGGTTGGCCTTCAGAGCCTTGAGTCTGATTCAGTTTAGGTGCCAACAACTCCCAACAGGTTATCTAGATTTTGTTTGCCCTTTACAAACCTTGACAAGGTGGACTGAAGTTCATCCACTACTTTATCCAAACTCACAGTTTGCTTTACAAGTTCTGAATTTGTGGATTTCAGAATTTTTTCTTCAGTTTTCATTTTTTCACACACTTTCTCCATTTCGGACATTTTGAAAGATAACTCTTCTTTGACTTTTACACAATCTAAAATTGTTTGTAACAGACTTTCTTTTTCTTCTATTAGTTCGAACCATTCTTGTTCCAGTTTCTCAAATTTAACAAAGATATCTTCATGTGACATGTCATCAATTTTCTTTTTGAGAGTTTTATTTTCAGATCTAATTTTCTTGTATTTAGTATACAATTTTTCATATTCTGACTCCTATTGTTCATTGGAAATAAAATCAGGGTCAGAATTTACCTCCGTTGAGTGATCCTCGTGTGCCATGAGACACAGGCTCTCCACGAGCTCTTGTATCTCCTCATCAGACGGTTCATCCTCTTCATCGCTCCATGTGGCGACTATGGCTTTGGACTTTCTGAAATTATCTTTCTTGAATTTCTTCTTCAGATCTGGGCACTCTCCCCTCATGTGCATGGGCTTCTTGCATTTGTAGCATATGATGCCACTTGGTTTGCTTGGCTCGCCCTTGGTTTGAGTGGGCTTCCTTTGCACCTTTCTAAAATCATCTTAGAAGTTTCTCTTCTTCCTCAAAAATCTTTTCACTTGGTGAGTTATCATGGCCAAGTCTTCTTCTTCATTGCTTCCCTCGCTAGATTCTTCTTCTTGAAGGTCTTCATCAGATTGATGAGCTTTCAATCCAATTACCTTCTTCTTCTTCGTATCTTCCTTGGCTGATCTCTTCATGTTTATTTCATAGGTCATGAGTGACCCTATGAGCTCGTCCAAAGTGAGTATGGACAGATTTTTTGAATCCTCAATTACTGTGGCTTTTGTATGCCACACCGATGGAAGTGATCTCAACACTTTCCTTACGAGCTCGGAATTGGTGTATTCTTTTCCGAGACTCTTGAGACCATTGGTAATCTCAGTTAACCTTGTAAATATTTCAGAGATAGATTCTTCAGATTTCATCTTGAATAGCTCGTAACCTCTGACTAGAAGGTTCGCCTTGGTTTCCTTGACTTCGGAAGTTCCTTCATATATGAGCCGCTGCTTGTCCCACATCTCGTTGGCTGAGCTACACATGGATACACGAGAAAATTCATTAGGATGGATAGCACATTACATAATATTCATAGCATTAAAATTGATAGTGCATTTATTAATTTCCTCGGGTGTCCATTTCTCTTCATCCTCAGAGAGTTTGTAAGGACCCTTATCCACAACTCTCCAGATCTCATACTCCCGGGCTCTCAAGAAAACATGCATTCTGTTTTTCCAATAGGAGTAATTTGAGCCATCGAAGTATGGAGGACGATGAATAGAGTGACCCTCAGGCATCATACCATTGTTTGCCATTGATTTGGATCTTACTCTAGATCGTTAGATCTGAAAGAAATAGAGCCTTAGCTCTGATACCAATTGAAGTCCTGTGATCAATGACACCCAAGAGGGGGGGTGAATTGGGTGATTACAGATTGTAATAACTTTTACCTGATTTAAAACACAAATTAAGAGCAAGCAACAAACAAGTAGAGATCTGATGGATTACAAAAACAATCTGGCTAAGTCAGCCCTACAACAATTTTTTGGTACCAGGCGGAGTCCAGAATCTGAAGATTCTCTCACGCAAAGTATTTTCCTCCCGACAAGACTAACCTTGTCGATCAAAAACTACCTTTTGATATACTAGAGATCTCTCGTAAAAAGGTTAATAAAGCTAGATCTTAAACATGGAAACTAGATGATGATACAATATGCAAAAGATCTAGAGCAGAATGGAGGTAGAAGATAAGGAGCAAACCACAAGAACACCACAATTTTTAGGTGGTTCGGATGCAACAACTGCAACCTACGTCCACCCCTCACCGACAGTGAGGATTCACACACTATCTTGTAGAAGGTTACAAGATCAACACACACACACACACACACACACACACACACTCGTGTGAGTTCAGAACTCCCACGAAGGTGCACAAGCACCGAAACACAAAGAAGAGTGAAAGACAAAGAGATCACTCTCACACACACACGGATCTCCGTAGATCCACACACACACAGGTGTTTGAATATTACAAGAACACAAAATTAAAGCCCAGCAAGATTGGAATGAGAAAATAGAAAATGAAGACACAAATTCAAGCTCCCCCTTAGTGGATGAAGATGGTATTTGATGAAGTTGGATCCCCACTCGATCTACACTTTAATGGCCTTCAAATCAACTTGGGAAGCTTGCACTTGGGTGAAGAACTTCTTGCTCGAAGCACTGTTCACGGAGCTACAGTGCACCCGTTCTTCTCCTTTGATGGCCTTCCTTGATCTTGCTTTAATCAATTAGGTTTTTGACCCCAATGAGATTATTTATAGATTTTGGGTGGTCAAGGGACATGCCATAGACCAGATCCACAAATCATGGTGAAATTGGTGGCTTTGGGATTAAACAACTCCAAGGGAATAGGCTTCCCACGTTGAGAATACAAAGTCAACAATAGGGGCTTTTCAAAGCTGGCGGTCAACCAGTAGACTGGGGCGGTCGACCGGAATTTTATAGGAAATGTCCATTCGTTGCTGGGAAAATCGGTCGACCGCTAGAAGCTGGCGGTCGACCGCTGGCTGGGGTTCCTGCAAAAAATAAAAGGTTAGCCAATGCAGTATAATACATGAATGAATCAGTTTATGGCTACCTTGTTCCAATCAAGGTGAGTGGGTTTAAGCTTACCCTGGGTGGTTTAGAAACCAAAACAAGGATTTATGCATTTGGGAGGGTTTAAACAATTAAGCATAATACATGGTGAATGCGCGTTAAATTTGAACTTGATTATTGAAACATAGCACGTGAGAAAACACATAACCTGTGTTTTGTTATCATCAAAATCACCTGGATATACTCAACAATAAACGCTCTTCCTCATGGCTGCCTTGACCTCATCATCAGGAGTGTCAACCTCACAAGCTTCAACCGCTGGCAGATAGGTCAATAGTGCAGGCAGTGTCGACCTCACTATCTCAAGAGGTCGACCTCAGGACTCTTCCAGAAGCTGTTAAAGATAGGATTTTTCAAAGCAGTGTCGACCTCACTATCTTAGCAGGCCAACCTCATGGTACTTCTAGAAGCCTTTCAACCTCTTCTGCCCAAACACATCAGCTCTTCCAAAGATTAAATATTCAGGCGTAAACCTCCAAATACACACCTTTTGAGGTCTGAAGGAAAGTTCTCAGGTCATAGGTCCTGCCATCTCTTTATAACATCTCAGAAAATCATTTTGAAGAAGACCATGTTAGGGACCAAATCTGCAAAGGTCTTCTCTGCCAAAAAATCTCTCTTCTGTCCTGAGAAAGGACTGGTCAGGTGGTCAGCCCTCTAATGCATACTGGACAAAACCACTTCCCTCTGCCACATCTCTGCCACCATCCTATCCTAGGATTGATATGAAAAGCCATGCAAGCTTAAGATAATATGCTACACAATACTTTCTACAAAGCCAAGAAAAGATGTTGGAGGGAAATTTGACTTTCCAGCTGCTTCCTTATTCCCGATGGATCAAGACAAGCTCTGCTGAAAGAAGGTTTGTGGTCAAAGGAAATTGTTTGATTTTGAACCAAACTTCTTGGAGGGAAAATCCTCCACCAGGTTCCTCTATATATATGTGTGAAGCTTCTACAAGAGAAGCTACTACTACTGCCTTGAAGAGAAAAAGCCCATGTCTCCTTTAATCCTTCAACAGAAAACCTATAAGAAAGAAAGGAAGGGAGTGAGAGCAGCCCAGCATCTGGCCATCCTAGTCCAATGTTTTAAGAGAAAGGGAGAGAAGAAGAAAGGAGAGAAGAAGAAGAAAAGAAGTGAGCAGCCCTAAGCCTTACACCTTGAGCTTCTGAGAGAAAGAAAAAGGAAGAGAGCTTGAGAGAAAAGAAGGGAGCCTCCTCAGCAGAAAATCTGAGAGGAAAAGAAGAAGAAAGGAGTCCAGTCCTCCTTCAGCCATGCCAAGTTTGCTAGTGCTTCATGACATTAATCTGAAGCCACTGTTGCCTTCTCCCTGCCTTGCTTCGTGCTTTCATTTTCATTTAGCAATTGGTTTAACAGTGTGTGTCTGATGCTTTGCTTGAGAGACCGGAAGTGTTTTTTGCTACACTTGTAGCTTGTCTTCTTTGTGTGTGTGTGTGTGTGTGTGTGTGTATGTGTGTGTGTGTGTGTGTGTGTGTGTTGAGGACCTTGTCCTCGTGTGGAAAAGCCTCACTAGATTTTGGTGAGGGGTCGATATAGGTTGCGGGTTTACAACCGAACCACCTTAAAAATATCTGGTGTAGTTGATGTGCTCTTGTGGGTTTGATCCATCTCTTCTATCCCCATTTACAGGAACACAGGGATTTCTATTCTGCACTCACTATGCTCCGCCTCCACACTATACATTTGTGTGTTTGTTCCTACACTTGCATATCCAGTTCTTGCTTGCTGCATATCTGCATTCAGTTCTACATAACCCAATAGGAACACTTGTGTTCCACCTGTTTGCATGTTTATCAGGGACTCCTCAAAGGTGCGTCGACCTCAGCTACTCTGTTAAGCTAAAGGTGCATCGACCTCTCTGAACTGGTGCATCGACCTCATCAGTTTATATATGTTGTTTTTGATCTAGCCCTAGAACTACTCTTGATGTATCCATTGTGCTCTGAGCTCAAGTCTTTTATTTATTCTACTGCAGTGGTTTTTGTTTTAATCAACTAAGTTTTTAATTGGGCATAGTTTATACAAGACCTATTCAACGCCCCCCTTCTAGATCCAGTTGCACCCAAGGGACCTAACAATTGGTATCAGAGCCTAGCTCTGTGTTACCCAGATCCAACAATCTGCACAGAAGGATCCCAGTGCCTTTTAATATCATGAGTTCCTTTGTCGACCAGATTTTCATGTTTTCCCCTCTGATCTTTACTGGTTCTGATTTCAATGAATGGTTGGGAAGAGTATATAAGTGTGTTAATTCACATGATCCTAAGCTCTAGAGGATTATTACAAATGGTCCCTCCAGTCTGCCTAAGGACAAAGCCAGCTGGACTGATCATCACAAGTCCATACATTTTAGTAATCTCACGGTCTTAAATCTGATGAGAGCTGCAGTTGATCCCTGGATGTTTCCCTTTGTATCTACATGCAGCATAGCTAAGCAGATTCTGGATGGTTTGATAGACACTTATGAAGAATAAGAGCGAAGACACAAATGCTTCATGGCCGATCATCCGGAACAGTCTAGTGACCCATCCTCATCTTAGGTAAGCTCTGACTCCGAGGACTTTACTTTTGAAGAGCTAATGGATGCATGTCATAAGCTGGCCAAACAATACAAAAGATTGAGATCTGAAAATAGAAAATTGAAAAGGAAAATTGAAAGCAACTTCCATAATGACTCTACGTGTGGGAAATGTTCTGAGCTTGAAGATCTAAATGAATCTTTGTTGATTGATTCTAATGTCCATAAGAATTTGATTGCTAGCTTGAGAACTGAAAATGAGACTCTTCTAATTAGTCTATCAGAGTTAAAAGATGAATTGAATTTAGCATCTAATGACCAATTCTTGGTTGATGAGCTGATTGGCAACAAAGCTCTCGCGGATGAGAATAAAAGGCTGAAAGAAGAGAATAATGTGTTGTGTGAAAAGCTGGCTGGTTTTAAAAAGAGGAAGGAAGTTGTTGATGATTATTCTGGTAAGACGAATGCCTTAGAATAGGAAACCGAGAACTACATAAGTGTGAATATCATGCTCAATGAGCAATTGGCTACTTGCGATGTCACGCCCTGACGCGGAATATCGGACGTACAGTCAGGAACAAGCTGGCAAGAGAGAAAACTAAACTAAACATGTACAAGTGCTAAGAAATGAAATAACTTATTGACCATTAAACAAAACATAACTGCTACAACAATCCTCAAATCAACTCAATACAACTGGGATAACAACTCTAAACCACAATAACATAGCTGAAGCACAACACACTCTAAACACAACTAACTGCTACACTCAAAACATCACTCCTGCCCTTCCCCATCGGTAAGTGCGTCACTTGAAAAGCCTGGAAAGGGGGGAAACAACAACTATGAGCTAACGCTCAGTAGGAAATAACAGATAGGTATAAGTGATTAGCAGTTTAATTACATTTTCAAAATATCATGCTACAAAGGATAATGCAATAAAAGAGTAATGATGATATAATGAAACAAAATTTAAAGATCTTGCAAGGTCACGAAATATAAAGGAACAGAATGGTAATACTTAAGAGGAATAACAAAGACAAGAATTTACTACAAGAAATAATTAAAGAGTTGGCCATATCAAGATAATTCAAGTCATGTCAAGCACGTGTGTAGTTTCATTTCCACGTCCAAGTAACAGCAAGTACGTAACAACAAGTAGAGTATAGAACAGTGAAGAGTGGAAAGTGAAAAGTAGTAGAGAGTAGTAGAGAGTAGTGGAGAGTAGTAGAGAGTAGTGGCCAGTCCTAGATTTAACCCATGTCATGGTACTGGTGCCAAATGCCACACCTAGTCATTCACCTCCCCGGGGTACACGTAGTGTTCGGGCGCTCCTCCCAGGACTAGACCGAGCCCTTAATTGTTTGCCAGGCATTGATTTCTTTGGATCAAAGATCCCACGAATCTAGACTTCCACAATTTATGGCCAGAATTCCAAGGTTTGAACCATGTAGCAATAACAATTTCAAGTAGGAAGGAGATTCATTTCAGAATTTCAAGGTAAGCACAATCATCAAGAAGATTGAAAACCAAGTCACAATAAGAGTTAATCATGCTGCGCTACTATAGTACAGCAGCTATCCAACAAGCTAATCAACATATTAATCCTAATTATCAAGTTAATATGTCAAAGATTATCCATTATCATTTGCATTAAGACAATTGCCAAAAGCTGATTCAAGATGATAAGGTAAAGGAACAAGCTTGTACAGGAAGGAAAAAGAATGCATTAACAGAGATTTAATTATACCATTAACCACTAATTATGTGGGTTTCTATTTAACCAATGTATGAGTCGAAATGAAGATGGTAAACGGCATGTTTTTACACTATATTTGTAAGTAGGAACCAATGTAAATTGAAATCATAAGGTTTCCAGAACAGGTCACTAGTTCTTCAAAAGTATAGTTTTCAATTGGTCTAAGTTCAATGGGTCGATCCCTAATGATCCGGATCGATCCACGGGTCGCAAAACGATGAAAACTGGGTTTCTGGTACATGGGTCGACCCCTGGGGTCGACCCCTGTAAAAATGGGGTCTGGCAGCTGAATGGGTCGACCCTTGGAGTCGTCCCCCTCAAATTCTATAGGATGGGTCGACCCCTGGGGTCGACCCCTACATTCCAGCGCATGGGTCGACCCCTGGGGTCGACCCTCGGGCCTACAGGGCTGCCCAGAAAATGGGTCGACCCCAGGGGTCGACCCCTGCAAGAACAGCAACGGCAGAACTTTCGGAAAGCACAAAAACTCACCCAATTGTGGTCCAATTAAGTTGGAAACATAACCACATGCTATAGGAATCTTACTAGACATATGAGGGTCATAATACATGAGTTTTAAAGCACGAATTTCATCAGAAACCCACTTAATCACAACCGATTTTATGAAGAACACAAGAAGACCTAATTCTTGACATGCTTCCACTAAATCTAAAAATTCTCCCAACATACACAACGGAATTTGGGGATTTTGGTGTCAAAAGAAAGCTAACAAGCTACTGATTACATTCATGTATATTAATTAGAAGTTGGGCTATTATAACCTACCTCAAATCGGAGAAAGACTTCGAAACCCTAGAATGAAGAACAAGCTTGACAGCAGCTCACAAAATGCTTGATATCTCCACGGATACCTAATGAAATTTAGGGCTTTCAGTCCCATTGGATAGATCTCATCGAGCTGATCAAGATACTATATTTACAAGTCTCATTTGGTTAAGGGTACCTACCTTAATCGACGGATTAAAGGGCTGGAGATGAAGAACGACGAACTACCAACACCCTCCACCAAAACGACGAATGCTCCCAGATCTGGACTCCTCATCGGCTGACCCAGTTACCAAATGAAACTAGAGTCGAAGAGCTACATTTCTATAGGTCATGGGGCTTCTGGAGCCTTCGGAGTGTGGAGTATTTGGCGCTGCAAGTTTCGTGTTAGAAACGGCGCCGAATCCTTGACTCGACCAAAGCTATGTCGGCAGCACGTTTTAGGGCTAGGTTTACCTCAAATTGATTGAGGGTAAATGTTCCTTACCTCGTGGCCTTCCATTTGCCCTTGATTTCAGATCATTTGGTTGAGTAATAAGGTCGAATTTTACGTTTTAAGTTACGATTAGGTAAAGGTTAGGTAAAAGTCAAATTCGAGATTAATCCTCTAATTAGACAAGGTTACGTAATTAATTTGGGTCAAGTCCAGAAGACAAAATTGCTATAAAAATGATCTTTTACCCAATTACTATTTTTACAGATGTTTCTAAGGTAGTCGAATTTATAGGTTCTATTTTCTAATGAATTAAATATTAATATTTCGAAATTCAAACATTAATTCCTTTTAATTCAATTTTTAATTAAGAAAAGCTCAATAAAACTTAATAAATAGTCGGGGTATTACACCCTCCCCTACTTAAAGAATTTGGTCCTCCAAATTCACTGCACTATATACGGAAAGTAGGGAAAAGATAGATCACCTAGAATAGGTCGGGATACCGCTTCCGCATAGTATCTTCCGATTCCCAAGTAGCTTCTTCGGTTCCACGCCGACTCCACTGAATCTTGACCATCGGTATAGACCGATTCCGGAGTTGCTGCTGTTTCCGGTCTAGAATCTTGATAGGTCTTTCTTCATAAGTCAAATCTTCCTTTAACTCAAAATCCACATGTTGAATGATGTGAGTGGGATCGTACACATATTTCCGTAACATAGACACATGGAAAATATTGTGTACGCCAGATAACTGAGGCGGTAATGCCAGTCTGTAAGCAACTTCTCCCACTCTATCTAGGATCTCGAATGGACCAATATATCTCGGACTCAGCTTGCCATGAATGCCAAATCTTCGAATCCCTCTCGAAGGAGAGACTTTCAGAAACACATGCTCGCCAACTTGAAATTCTAATGCTCTTCTCCTTGTGTCGACATAACTCTTCTGTCTTGACTGAGCCACTTGTAACTAGTCTCGGATAACACGGATGTTCTGTGATGATTCTGAAACAAGATCCGGTCCAAGCCATTGCTTCTCGCCCACCTCGTCCCAACACAACGGGGAACGACAACTTCTTCCATACAAAGCTTCAAATGGAGCCATTTGTATGCTGGATTGGTAACTGTTGTTGTAGGCGAATTCAATCAATGCCAAGTGATTACTCCAACTGCCTCCGAAATCAATCATGCAAGCTCGCAGCATATCTTCCACTATCTGGTTGGTTCTTTCAGTCTGTCCATCTGTCTGTGGATGAAAAGCAGTACTGAAATTCAGACGAGTACCAAGAGACTCTTGTAGTCCCTTCCAGAAATGTGAAGTAAATCTCGGGTCTCTATCAGACACAATACTGACAGGTATACCATGGAGCCTTACCACTTCCTTCAAATATAAAGCAGCCAATACATCAACTGTCCACTTGGACTTAATGGGTAAGAAATGAGCCGATTTTGTCAAGCGATCGACGATCACCCATATCGCATCAAATCCACCACGAGTCGTAGGTAGTCCCATAATGAAATCCATGCCAATGCTTTCCCACTTCCATTGGGGTATGTCGAGTGGTTTCAATTTTCCTGCCGGTCTGAAATGTTCAGCCTTAACTTGTTGACAAACCAGACATCTACTCACGAAATCTGTAATTTCCCTTTTCATATTTGGACACCAAAAGGACCTTTTCAAATCCTTGAACATTTTAGTGCCTCCAGGATGAATAGTGTATTTGGATCTATGTGCTTCCTCCAGAATCTTGTTCTTTAACTCAGCTTCATCAGGTACACAAGTTCTACCCTGGAATAATAATCTTCCATCATCAGCCACCATGAAGTCGGGTCTGCTACTCAAACTTCCCTTGATCTCAACCAGCTCGGGATCATTATCTTGCAAGGATTTGATCTCCATCAATAATTCGGGCTTAAGTCGAATCTGTGTAATTATAACCCGATCATTATCAACATTTAGATCCAGGCTAGCTAACTGTTCCAATAGCCTCCACTCTTGTAACATGAGACTTGATAATTTAGCCACAGGCTTCCGACTTAATGCATCTGCCACCACATTGCCTTTACCGGGATGATATTCAATCGAGAAGTCGAAGTCCTTCAAGTACTCCAACCATCTTCTCTACCTCATGTTAAGTTCTTTCTGAGAAAATAAATACTTCAGACTCTTATGATCTGAAAATACTGTGAATGTTTCTCCATACAAGTAATGCCTCCAAATTTTTAAGGCGAATACAACTGCTGCAAGTTCCAAGTCATGAACGGGGTAATTCTCTTCATGCTTCTTCAGCTGCCTAGAAGAATAGGCAATCACCTTACCATGCTGCATGAGTACACAGCCTAAGCCAATACCAGAAGCATCGGTATAGACCATGAAACCACCGTCGCCAGAAGGTAAAGCCAATATGGGTGCAGTAGTGAGGCAATCCTTCAATGTTTGAAAGCTCTACTGACATTCCTCGGACCATTCAAACTTGTTGTCTTTGCGGGTCAATCGAGTGAGAGGTACTGCAATCTTGGAGAAGTCTTGAATAAATCTCCAATAATAACCTGCCAGGCCTAGGAAGCTTCTCACTTCGGTCACTGTAGTAGGTTGATCCCAGTTCCTTACTGTCTCCACTTTCGAAGGATCAACTGAAATACCTTCTTTGGTGATGATATGTCCTAAGAAGGACACTTCTTGCAGCCAGAAATCACATTTACTGAATTTGGCATATAGTTGATGATCTTTCAATATCTGCAATGCCATCCTCAAATGTTCGGCATGCTCTTCTTCAGTCTTGGAATAAATTAGTATGTCGTCAATGAATACCACGACCCATTGATCAAGATAAGGCCGGAATGCATTATTCATTAACTGCATGAAAGCTGCTGGTGCATTCGTTAGACCAAAAGGCATAACGACAAACTCAAAATGACCATACCTGCTGCAGAAAGCCATTTTATAAATATCATCTTCCTTAATCCTCAGCTGATGATATCCAGATCGAAGATCGATCTTAGAGAAATAATGTGCTCCCGCTATCTGGTCGAATAATTCGTCGATCCTCGGTAATGGGTATTTATTCTTGATAGTTAGCTGGTTCAGTTGCCGATAATCGATGCATAATCTCATCGAACCATCCTTTTTCCTGACGAATAATACAGGAGCTCCCCAAGGTGAAGTACTCGGACGAATAAAGCCCTTCTCGAGCAATTCCATCAGCTGTTGCTTTAATTCCCTTAGCTCCGCAGGGGACATACGGTAAGGAGCTCTAGAAATAGGAGACGCGCCAGGAACAATATCAATGGAGAAGATAACTTCCCACTCAGGCGAAAGTCCTGGTAGTTCCTCCGGAAAGACTTCGGAGAATTCTCAGACAATAGGAGTGTCCTTTATCTCAACTCGCTGTTCCGGTGTAGCATGGACAAAGGCTAGAAAAGCCTCGCAACCTCGCCTCATCAGCTTGTCGGCTCGAAGAGAAGAGATGAGCGATACGGGGTTATGGCACTTGATCCCCGTAAAAGATAAACCAGAATGTCCAGTAAAAGTCACTGAGCTAGAACTGCAGTGAACACTGGCCTCGTACTTGGCCAACTAATCTGCTCCAAGGATTACATCATAATCCTTCATATCCATGCAAACTAAGTCGGCTGGAAAGTTTCGTTTATCGATAATAACCTTACTAGAAGGATAGTAATATTGAATAGCCGCTCTAGAACCAATAGGAGTTGATATAACTAATGGAGAATTCATCATAATAGGTTCGACAGATAACAACTTCACAAATTTCTGAGAAATAAAAGAATGTGTTGCACCAGTATCAAAGAGAACAAATGCGGGCTTGTCGATTATAGTAAGGGTACCTTCGACGAGTCCGCCCTCATCAGAAATCCCAGTTTCATCCGCATGTAAAGCTTGGAGCCTTCCTTGCGGCTTCTTGATAACTTGAGGTTTTGCCGGTGTAGCTTGTTCCGATAGAAGAGGGCAATCAGGGATACGGTGTTCCCTACTCCCACATCGTAAACACGCACCTAGCTTGCGCCAGCATTCCTCCATCTTGTGACCTGGACGATCACAATACTTGCACTTGCCCTTGAATGGAACAATAGGGCTAGGTTTCTTCTCTTCATTTCTTGGCATCTTGCCTTTCCACGTTCCTGATCCGATCCACGACTAGACCCACTCATGGGCCTCTTTTTGCTAGTGCCAAATCCGGGTCTAGGAGTTGTTTGTTCCTTCTTCATGCCTTGCCCACGGATCCTCTCCATCATCTCTAAGGTATCTTCTAGAACTTGTGCCTTCTCACCATCTCAGAATAAGTAGAGATCTCCATAGGCGCCAGTTGATTGATGTAGTGAAGCTTCAACCCGTTGAGAAATCGCTTAGCTTTCATCTTTTCTGTGGAGATAAGGTGAGTAGCATAGCGCGAGAGCTGAGAGAACTGTGCTTCATATTCGGTCACCGATAAACTTCGCTACTTTAGAGTCGCGAACTCCGCCGCCTTCTTCTCTTGTACACGATCGGAAAAATATTTGTCGTTGAAGAATTCCTCGAACTCTTCCCATGTGACTTGTTGATCGCCTAGAGTTGCCTTGACGGAATCCCACCAAGTACGTGCGTCCTGCTCCAATTGGAAGGTAGAAAGAAGGACACGCTCTTGGTCGGTGCATTGCATGACTTCAAAAATTCTCCCCATTTCGTTGAGCCAATGCTCGGCCTCGTCGGGGTTAGTCGAACTAGCAAATCTTGGCGGGTTCATTCCTCGAAAGTTCCAGTATAAGTCACCGGTGCCATGACCTGCTGCTCCAGCTTGAGCTACCTGATGTAACGCCTGAGTCAGGCCTTGAACCGTGCGCTGCAGGTTCCTCCATTCAGCACGATCGGCTGCCATCTACAGGAGAAATAGATTACTTAGGTCCAATAAAATAGATAATAACACGATTAAGGAACGAACTTAACCCAAGTTTCTACCCAATCTCACCAGGTCAGGTTCTAGACTTTAACAAGGTTAGAGGTCTAATGCACCTAAACACGACCAAAACTCGGTACCTGGCGGAGCTAATCAGTCCGAAGACCACTCGCGTAAGTATGCGACCTTCCCGATAGGCGTAGCCTAACGTTCGGACAACACATTTTGATATACCGATTATTGGGATGCAATGCAAGAAAACCTAAACTTAGGGAATCTAGGAATATGAAACCTAGGGCTCTGATACCAACTAAACTGTCACGCCCCGACGCGGAATATCGGGACGTACAGTTAGGAACAAGCTGGCAAGAGAGAAAACTAAACTAAATATGTACAAGTGCTAAGAAATGGAAATAACTTATTGACCATTAAACAAAACATAACTGGTACAACAATCCTCAAATCAACTCAATACAACTGGGATAACAACTCTAAACCACAATAACATAGCTGAAGCACAACACACTCTAAACACAACTAACTGCTACACTCAAAACATCACTCCTGCCCTTCCCCATCGGTAAGTGCGTCACTTGAAAAGCCTGGAAAGGGGGGAAACAACAACTATGAGCTAACGCTCAGTAGGAAATAACAGATAGGTATAAGTGATTAGCAGTTTAATTACATTTTCAAAATATCATGCTACAAAGGATAATGCAATAAAAGAGTAATGATGATATAATGAAACAAAATTTAAAGATCTTGCAAGGGCATGAAATATAAAGGAACAGAATGGTAATACTTAAGAGGAATAACAAAGACAAGAATTTACTACAAGAAATAACGATAAAGAGTTGGCCATATCAAGATAATTCAAGTCATGTCAAGCACGTGTGTAGTTTCATTTCCACGTCCAAGTAACAGCAAGTACGTAACAACAAGTAGAGTATAGAACAGTGAAGAGTGGAAAGTGAAAAGTAGTAGAGAGTAGTAGAGAGTAGTGGAGAGTAGTAGAGAGTAGTGGCCAGTCCTAGATTTATCTCATGTCATGGTACTGGTGCCAAATGCCACACCTAGTCATTCACCTCACCGGGGGTACACGTAGTGTTCGGGCACTCCTCCCAGGACTAGACCGAGCCCTTAATTGTTTGCCAGACATTGATTTCTTTGGATCAAAGATCCCACGAATCTAGACTTCCACAATTTATGGCCAGAATTCCAAGGTTTGAACCATGTAGCAATAACAATTTCAAGTAGGAAGGAGATTCATTTCAGAATTTCAAGGTAAGCACAATCATCAAGAAGATTGAAAACCAAGTCACAATAAGAGTTAATCATGCTGCGCTACTATAGTACAGCAGCTATCCAACAAGCTAATCAACATATTAATCCTAATTATCAAGTTAATATGTCAAAGATTATCCATTATCATTTGCATTAAGACAATTGCCAAAAGCTGATTCAAGATGATAAGGTAAAGGAACAAGCTTGTACAGGAAGGAAAAAGAATGCATTAACAGAGATTTAATTACACCATTAACCACTAATTATGTGGGTTTCTATTTAACCAATGTATGAGTCGAAATGAAGATGGTAAACGGCATGTTTTTACACTATATTTGCAAGTAGGAACCAATGTAAATTGAAATCATAAGGTTTCCAGAACAGGTCACTGGTTCTTCAAAAGTATAGTTTTCAATTGGTCTAAGTTCAATGGGTCGATCCCCTAATGATCCGGATCGGTCCACGGGTCGCAAAACGATGAAAATCAGGTTTCTGGTACATGGGTCGACCCTTGGGGTCGACCCCTGTAAAAATGGGGTTTGGCAGCTGAATGGGTCGACCCCTGGGGTCGTGCCCCTCAAATTCTGTAGGATGGGTCGACCCCTGGGGTCGACCCCTACATTCCAGCGCATGGGTCGACCCTAGGGGTCGACCCTCGGGCCTGCAGGGCTGCCCAGAAAATGTGTCGACCCCAGGGGTCGACCCCTGCAAGAACAACAACCGCAGAACTTTCGGAAAGCACAAAAACTCACCCAATTGTGGTCCAATTGAGTTGGAAACATAACCACATGCTATAGGAATCTTATTAGACATATGAGGGTTATAATACATGAGTTTTAAAGCATGAATTTCATCAGAAACCCACTTAATCACAACTGATTCTATGAAGAACACAAGAAGACCTAATTCTTGACATGCTTCCACTAAATCTAAAAATTCTCCCAACATACACAACGGAATTTGGGGATTTTGGTGTCAAAAGAAAGCTAACAAGCTACTGATTACATTCATGTATATTAATTAGAAGTTGGGCTATTATAACCTACCTCAAATCGGAGAAAGACTTCGAAACCCTAGAATGAAGAATAAGCTTGACAGTAGCTCACAAAAAGCTTGATATCTCCATGGATACCTAATGAAATTTGGCGCTTTCAGTCCCATTGGATAGATCTCGTCGAGCTGATCAAGATACTATATTTACAAGTCTCATTTGGTTAAGGGTACCTACCTTAATCGACAGATTAAAGGGCTGGAGATGAAGAACGACGAACTACCAACACCCTCCACCAAAACGACGAATGCTCTCAGATCTGGACTCCTCGTCGGCTGACCCAGCTACCAAATGAAACTAGAGTCGAAGAGCTACATTTCTATAGGTCATGGGACTTCTGGAGCCTTCGGAGTTGGGAGTATTTGGCGCTGCAAGTTTCGTGTTAGAAATGGCGCCGGAATCCTTGACTCGACCAAAGCTATGTCGGCAGCACGTTTTAGGGCTAGGTTTACCTCAAATTGATTGAGGGTAAATGTTCCTTACCTCGTGGCCTTCCATTTGCCCTTGATTTCAGATCATTTGGTTGAGTAATAAGGTCGAATTTCACGTTTTAAGTTACGATTAGGTAAAGGTTAGGTAAAAGTCAAATTCGGGATTAATCCTCTAATTAGACAAGGTTACGTAATTAATTTGGGTCAAGTCCAGAAGACAAAATTGCTATAAAAATGATCTTTTACCCAATTACTATTTTTACAGATTTTTCTAAGGTAGTCGAATTTATAGGTTCTATTTTCTAATGAATTAAATATTAATATTTCAAAATTCAAACATTAATTCCTTTTAATTCAATTTTTAATTAATAAAGTTCAATAAAACTTAATAAATAGTCGGGGTATTACATGCGAAGAGGACCTCGCTAGTTCTGAACTGCACATCTTCTCGCTGGAAGATGAAGTCAAAGACTTAAAAGACTATGCCAAAATTTGTGTAGGGCAAAAAAAACTTGGACAAGATTATTGGTACTAGGGTTAACTTCCAAAAAGAGGGTTTGGGGTATAAACCTTTAAACCAAAAGTCTTTTTGTAACAAGCTACATACCTCTTTTGTCTCTGGCTGAAATGAAGCCAGTACCTCTAGTGTTCCTTCAAAATCGCCTGATGCTCAGAAAATATAGAAACAAAATAAAAATCAGAAAAAGGCAACTTTTAAGCAAAATAAAAGATCAGTTTGTCCATTCTGATTTGCATAATAGGAAATCCCATGCTAAATCCCATGCATCTCATAAAATAAATGCTCATTGTTTTTATTGTGGTAGACATGGTCATATTACGCATGATTATTTCATCTTGAAGAATGATGAGCTAAGAGCAGGCCAAACTAAAAGGAACAATGTAAAAGGCAATGGCAAGGGAAATGTCAACACTGGGATAAAGTGCGCTCATCATGTTCATGTTCAAAAGCCCAGGTATGACCCAGTGCGTCGACGCACCCTTCAGGACACGTCGACGTGCCCTAGGGCCAGCAGAAGAGATCTCCACCATTGCTACTTTCATTGTGAAGGAATTGGCCCTACAGTCAAGGACTGTTGGCATCTAAAATGTAGGACTCACTCTCCTGGTCAACATGGTGGCATCCATGCTCACCCACAAAGGTTTAATACATATGCACATAGAATGAATGCCAAGTCAAATGTGTGCTATTTTTATTGTAGTGAATATGAACACATGTTTGATGATTGCCATTGGATGAAAGAGGATGTTTGAATGCAGCACAAAAAAGAAAGTCTCACCCCAGAAGTGATGCTAACCATCAAGGACCAAAGAAGACTTGGGTACCTAAAAATTCTAAATGAGAATTTTGGATGCAAGGTGCCGTAGAGCTGAGCAAAGGGTGATCAAGAAGTTGAATGCTCAAGGAATAGGTCTATAAATGAATTTTCAATTCATGTTTAAATCTGCATGTTAGGTTTATCTTCAGTTAGTTCAATTAAAGTCTTTCCTGCACTCAATAAATCTTGCAAACCTGAAACCTCCTTTCTGAACGGCTGAAAATTCCCCATGGTTAAAATTGAAAATCTTGTTGTTTAGAATGACTGGAATTCTAATTGAATTGATATCATGATAAACTTACTGCTCAGAATTTGATGATGTTTGTTGTATTGAGGGGGAGTTCTTGAAAGTCTACATATGTTATGAACATTGAGCCTCATCTCGTGACCTTATGCTTTTTCATGCATATCATGCAAGGGAAACTTAAAAAATCTCTTATGAATGATAGATTGTGCTGCACTCTCATTATTGTGACCCTTTGGTATATAGAATGGTGACTTGTGAAAGGTTGGATTAAGTCCGACTAAAAACTATCACTATGCATGAGAGGCTCCTTGGATCAAGTTCTACGCCAAATATCATAGGTCAATTGCTCATATAAGTCATAGGCTGCATACCCCCTTGGTTAGTCCTTCAAATGCATTTTGAGGTTCATGCACAAGTTGAGGGTGAGTCATCATGAAATATCAATTGGCATGCTTGCATACTGTCCAGTCTAAAATTCATCATGTTGACATATGAAATGATTGCATATTCTTAGGGGGAGCTTGATTCATTTTTGACAAATTGTTCATACTAGCTGTGGTGTGCCTCATGACTAATGAATTTTTGATAAAAAGGAAAAAGTTTGAGTTTCAAGCAAATGGAAAACTATGTTTGAATGCATATGCTTAACATGTGATTTTCAACTATCTTGCACGAAGAATTAAAGTTTTAAAACAAAAAATGTGTATATTATGATTCTTGTTTTAACTCTCAAAATCAAAAAAATGTTTGCTGCATGCTCTTGAAATTCGGCAAGACCGTATGCCATCTGAACCTCAAACTATGGCTGCTTGATCAGGTCGACCCAAGAAACTCTCAGGTCGACCTAGCCTTGTTAGAATTTGCTTTGTTTGAAAACTCTGTGTGCTGTCAGCCAGACTACATCGACGCACATGACCTGCAACGTCGACCCATTAGTTGATTCTTCCAGAAACTAGCCTTCTGTCTGTATATTCTGTGTCGACCCGCTGATGAACCTGCGTCGATGCATCTGCTTTCCTAATGATCATGTTCACCTCCTTCAATTCCCACCTTCAGATTGAACAATGATCACTCTTGGCTTATGAGCATCACTTCCTCTGCTCCATCTAACAACCCTCTTGTAAGCCACTCTTTAAGGGGGAGCATTCTTGCTGAAACCTAGATCTATCAATCTGCCATATGTCTTCAATTGCTTGAACCTGCTTGGAACATCTTCTGCTTGCTCAGATGTCGGCTGCCTGATTCCTATCTCCTAGAAAGCCTTGAACTTTTAAGAGTATTTTTAACTATCACTGCGTTCATTTATCAGAGTAAGTCTTAAAGGGGAATCTTCTTTTATGGAGTACCATGATTGCCCAAGATATACAACTATTGGTTTAAGATTTTTAGGTTCATGAGTTTTCAACTGAACTTTCTTGAAAAAGGATGTATTCAGACTTAATGGACTTCAACTATTGTTTCATGTTCTGTCTTGTTATGCCTTCTGAAATCTGAAAGTTTATCCTAAGTAGAAAGGCATCTTTGATTGAGGAACTTAATTGTAGTATTATTTTTAAACATCAAACAATCTTGATTTCAAAAAGGGCTACACTTAATGAAAGTAATGAACTTCAGTCATGTTGAGTAACTGGGGATATTGGCGTCTGATAAACGTATATCCTCACACAAAAAGATGTGTGCTGAGTTCAAGTGTTGTAAGGCAGAGCAATGGCAATTGTTTCACTGAGAAACCGAGTCCATTCATCAATGAAGTGGAGTGGGCAAAGTCATGAAGTGTTTTTCTACCTCTGTTCTAAATGAAGCAGAATGGTGAGCTACACTGAGTAACTGGGGGTGCTAGCATCTGATCAACGTGCACTCTCAAGTCAAAAGGTGCATGCCACACCTGAATGCTCTTGAAAAATGAAAGGCAATAATAGTTGGTATCAAACAATGGTTTCAAAAGAAAAATCTGAACTTGTAGTGCCCATGGATAAAATCAGAAATGTCTAGGTGTTTAACCTCAATACTAAATGTAGCTTTCCTTCAAAGGGGCTAATGGAATTGAATGAGTAAGCTTAAAGGAGGTTAACCTGGATTTTATTTGTAATTCTAGTACATTTCTATTAATATTGAATGCAGATCTTTTGTAAATGCTTATTATTGAGAAACTCAGAATTCATCAGTTTTAAACCAATCTGATTATAAGGGCTTTGTCATTGAAATTCTATAACTGAAGATTCTGAAAAATCTCTAACTCTACTTTTGTGAACTTGGCTTCAGGCTAAAGAACTCCCATCCTAACATTTCTTGGATCTGTTTCTTCTATGAATAATTCCAAGTGTCGACCCCAAGGGTCGAGCCCTTGTCTCCAGACTTCTGTCTGGTTGTCATGGCATTTGACATCAAATTAAATTAACCCCCTTGCTGTTGCATGTCTCCATATTGCTTGTTACTTTTGTATCATCTGTAATGATCTCTCCCGACTGCCTTGAAAGCATCAACTCTCTAAGAAATTGGCATCAACTCTTTACATTTAATTGGTTAGATTGTATTTCCCTCTCTATGCATTGTAAATAAAACATTAAAAAATCTAAGGACCAGAAAACTTCAAATTTTGAAAACCCTGAAAACAAAATCAACTCTATGACTGTAGAACTGCTCTCTGATTGCATCATCTTGATATGTTCAAACATCTTGCATATATTTGTCTTTCATGATTCAGTATGTGTTGCTTTGATGTGACTTCGTGGCCTCCAACGTCAACTTGTATGGTCTGCTTATGCCAAGCTGAAGGGACCCAATAGTCATTTGCTTAAATAATTGGCTATATGCTCGCTTTCTTGTGCCTTGCATTTACATCCTTATCACTCCAAGTGCTCATATTCTGACCTTCAAATTGGCTTTTGTCTATGTCCTCTTTGCTGATGGCGAAGGGGGAGAAGTTTTGATGAGTCATAAGTGCATATTTCTTGAGTGTATTTCCTTTAGAGATGACTCATAATGAACTCATAATGACTCATAGTTGTCATCATCAAAAAGGGGGAGAATGTTTGGCATGTTTGGAACATGCTTGATTCTATTATTTTAATGATGTCTGACCATGAATCATTGATGACTCTTATATGGATTTAATGATGTCAACATGTATAAGTTTCAGGTCAAAGTCAACACTGGCATGTGAATGGCCTCATGAAGATGAGCAGTGTGAAGTGATATGATGCATTGAAGCAGTAGGGCGAGGTTGATCCCAAGCCACATAAATGTAAATGAATCAATGACAACCAAGGCTAAGAGTTAGCAATCAAGGCAGGTGATGAAAAGCTAAGAAATTATTGGTGGCATAGAAAACGAGGCAACTGGATGCACAAAAATCAAGGTAGGAGATGCCAAAAGAAAGAAATTAAAAAGAGAAAGCCAAGTGGAGCTCACCCTCTTGCTCAAACAAATGAAAAATCAAGGCAAACACCATAATTGATCAAGGGTGACAAATAGGTCTTAAGGGTGACAAATAGACCTATAGAGGTGACAAATAGCTTGGACGGGAGAAAAAAAGCTAGGAAGAAGAAAAGCTTTAAGGGTGGTGTCGACCACACCATGAGCAGTGTCGACGTCACTAGCTTCAATAATGGCCCATCTAATGAAATATCAAAGGGTGGTGTCGACCTCAGGTTCTCAGGAGGTCGACCTCAGACCCTCATAGAAAGCGTTATAAACGCTCTTCCTCATGGATGCCTCGACCTCATCATCAGGAGTGTCAACCTCACAAGTTCAACTATTAGCAGATAGGTTAACAACGCAGGCAATGCCAACCTCACTATCTCAGCAGGTCGACCTCAGGACTCTTCCAGAAGCCGTTGAAGATAAGATTTTACAAAGCAGTGTCAACCTCACTATCTCAGCAGGTCGACCTCAGGATTCTTCCAGAAGCCATTAGAGACAGGATTTTGTAAAGCAGTGTCGACCTCACTATCTCAGTAAGTCAACCTCATGGTACTTCCAGAAGCCTTTCAACCTCTTCTATCCAAACACGTCAGCTCTTCCAGAGATTAAAATATTCAGGTGTAAACCTCTAAATACACACCTTTTGAGGTCTGGAGGAAAGTTCCCAGGTCAGAGGCCCTGCCATCCCTTTATATGTCACGCCCCGAGACTTTATTACAGCGGAAGACTAGCTCGAGGAACATGAACAGCCGGCATGGTAAGTCTCTTACAAACAAGAATGATCAGAGCGCAAGTCAATCACACATAAGAATAATGCATTTACACAATAATTAATTCAAATTCCAATTTTTATTTCACTATTAATCAATATTCAAATACAACCACCAACTTAACTTTCTTTCTCGTACTAGACTCAAGAATAAGAAAAATTACATAGACTCAATCTAAACAATATAGACTTCCTAAGTCTTCGCTCATTCTTCATTCACTCTCGGATCTGCTACTTGAATATTCCGAATCTGAACCCGACTCACTTCCATCTCCTGAAAAGATTAGAAATAGGTAATGAGCACACTTGCCCAGTAGGTATCTTCGTATCAACATGATTAGTAATATTTAAGTAATTAACATTTTCACTCTAAAGTAAATAAGGTAAAATCATGCGAATGCGATCAAGCACGCGATTAAACCAAAGTAACAAGATGATCATGTAAGATAGAATGAACAAGTATGAACTAGCAATAATGTAACAAGAGTGTAGCATGACCTTTCATGAACAAGAATGTATCGAGAATGTACTAGCAAGTTCACATACTCCTCACCCAAGACCTTTTACTTATGAGCATGTATTTGGTGAATTTCTGTGGAATATCATGTAACAATCAAGAAAGTAATGTAATGTGTACGTGTATCGTGGATTTCACTTATTTATAGAGAAAGTACTCCCAGCGTAATGCGACGCTAGTAGTATTATACCCCATGATTTATAATAGTCTGTTTCCGACAATCAGCCGAGGGGACTAGCATAGAGCCCTTGAACACAATTAGTGTTCGATCGCATCTTCAAGTATAAATCAAGTTATTTCCACGTTTCAAGCAATAAAATTATGGCTAAGAATGTAAATAAGTTCAATAAACTCATGACAATAGTAATCAATGAATGAATGCTTCAAATAATGAACATAAGAGATCGAGAATGATTTAAGACGATGTTATGCTCATGGAAATAATTTGGCAGCATAACGGTACATTTATTATCATTCATAATTTAAGTTAAGTATCTTTAGACAATATGACAAGTCCTAGACCATCAATAATCCATCTAGGAACTTTAGAATATCAACCCTTTGGTCAAACCTTGGGTTATGTATGCAAGAACTGTGACGGTCTAATACTGGGCCGTTACATGAACATAACACTCTAGTATTGGGCCGTTACAATGGGCTGAATCCAGAATAAAATAGATATGGACTCAAACAATGTGACGGTCATATATTGGACCGTTATATGAGCCTGATGGTCGAACACCGGGCCGTTAGGTGTGCCTGACGGGCTAGTGCAGGTCCGTTATGTGAACAAGACTTAAAACTTCGATTTGTACTTTTCTAGATAATTGGGTTTTGATGGTACAACCAACTCGGCGTCCTAGTGGGAATCCCAGGCTCGCGTAGAATTACGGAGGCCTTGAAACAAGATTTCTTAGTCCAATGGAAGGAATATCCAAATAGAGAGGTCCTCATGTTCAAGAATATGTTCCTATAGTGCAAAGTGTGAACTAATGGTCACATACCGGGATATATGCCATGTACTTAAAGAATTGACTCTATAGATAGAAGGAATGCGTAACGATGTAAAATAATGATAAAACTCGTCAATATCTTTTCTAAATCAAAGTTTAAATACAAAACTATAGTGCTTTGGGCTTGAAATTATCATCTACTTGAAAATAACCCTAAAGTACCATAAATCATGCAATTTCTAACATGAATCAACATCTGAACTTAAAAATCATGAAAACAGGTTAAGATCTATTTAACTAGGCATATATATAAGCTATTTGAGCCAATCTTAATTATGCCTTTGATGGGGACATCAAAGGGGGCACTTAGTGGACCAAACCCATTGGTGGAGAGGTCGCACCCCATCCCATGGCCCATTAGGCTGGGCCCATCCAATTTTTGGGCTTTTCTCTTTTATTATGATGCAATTTTCCTTTTATTAGCATTTAGTTCTTAATGGGTCTGTTAATTGGGCCCAAAAGGCCAAGTAGCTAGTGGGTCTAGTTAAAGGTCATAGGTAGCTTATTGTTACCCCCAGGATAGTGGGGTCTTTTCTTATTTGTTAGGGACAAGTTTGGTCATTTGTAAACCCTGACCTCTCCTATAAATAGGGGACCAAGGGCTCTCATTTGGAGTTAGTGAAGAGAATTATTGAATGAAAAAATTGTGTTTGAGAGAAAATCTCTTGGATCCTCCTCCCCCTCTCCCCCTTGCACACATCTCCCTCCTTCTCTCTCTATTTTCTCTCTCCACCCAACCCTAGGTCGACCCTCCCCTCTCTCCTCTCTCTCCAGGTCGCAGCCCTCTCTCTCCTTCCCCAACTCCACTTGCCACATCAGCCTATCCCAAGATTCCCTCTCAATCTTTCCTAAAATCTCTCCCCAATTCCCTCCCCTCCACTAATATCTTTCCTAATCTAGTTTCCCCCCTCATTCAAATTTCAAAACCTATCCTAATCTATTTTCCTCCCTCCACAATAATTCAAATCCTTTCCTAATCCATTGCCACCTCAGCCTCCATTCTAGGGAGAGAATCCTAGAATCTCTCCAGCCTCCCTCTTGGCAGCCTGCGCCCCCACCCCAAACCCTAACCCTAGTTCGCCCCACTCCAGCCACCCATGCCCCAGCCACCTCCAGCCACCCCTCCTCTCTGCAACCCACGCCCCATCCCCTTCCAGGTTCATCCACGGCGGCCCCGGCATCCTCCACGTCATCGGCATTGAAGATCTCCTTGTTCTGCTGCTCACAAACTTGTAGCAGAACCTTGGTCGAAGTTGCAACATCAACACCGTCTCCTACAGCGTGAATCAGTCCAAGATATCTTCAGAGAAGTCGTGCGTTTCCAAGTCTTCTTCGCGTTCGAGGTGGAATCATCTTGTTCCGACTTCACCACTGTTCGCGTCGCTTGTTCTCGTGCGGTCGCGCCAGATCAGAGCCAGAACCTTAGAGCCACTTTACAGTGCCTGTACCTATTTCTCAGGCGTGATTCAGCCCTAGATCTCTTCTGAGCGTTTGTGATACTCCAAGCCCTCGTGAGTCCAGAGGTAGAATCACCCCATTCCGACATCGGCACCGTTCGTAGCATTCATTCTCCCACAACTGCGCAGACCAGGGGCAACCCAGTCTGCCCAGACTGTGCGCCTGCCTTGAAGAACGTGCCACGCCCGACCTGTTCGTCATCGGCCCATGGTGTCCTCACCAATGTTGCGCCCCTAGACGACACGAAACCAACCAAGGTGGTTTCGTCCCATTCCAACCTCGGCACAGAAAGTTCCACCACGGCCATTGCACCTCTGTCCGGATGCTCAACCAGAAATCAGAGGCTCACGTCAACTGCGACCACGCCCAGTCCAACGATCTGATTGCCACCATCTTTTGAGGGTACGTAGATCTCCTTGTCTGATATCCTCCCGAGTTGATCCCGCCTCATTCTGAGTTCCATAGCGAGCGTACTGGCCGTTGCAATCAGACTGTGCAGGACTGTCCTGCGAGATAGAATCGCGCAGGTTGTCGTTCGCGACCTGTCCCGGCCACCAGCAACCTTGGATCTTCACCGAACTTTCCAGAGCCTTGCAGCAATTCTCCAGCAACGTTTTGGTGCCAACGGTGTCACGTTCAGAGTCCCGTGCGTGGCGTACCTTTCTGATCTTTGCAGTTCTATCCAGCAGGGCAGCGTGTGGCCATTGCTTGAGTACTCCCTCCCCCGTTCTCCCCCCTCCTGCATGAGGGTAGTTGTGTAATAATTATTCCCATCCCCTTGATCCCCTCCCTGTGTGGAGTGTAGTTCCATAAGGCTGTACTTACAGGTACGCATCGGAAGCCGCCATCGACGTTCTCATGCGCGCGCTCGTCCCGCATCAGCCTTTAGTTGACAGAACACAGTGCTATGTAACGGACTTGTCTGGGCGTGTCACAATATGGTATCGGTCCACTGTAGGTCCGTCAGAGTTGTCAGAACCCTTCAGTCGTTTACAGAGGGTGTGACGGATCAAGGTAGGTCCGTTACACGTCCCTGGCGGTCTTACGATAGACCGTTAGGTCCTCTGTTGACAGAAAATAGAAACTATAGAAACCTATGATTAAATCATGGCATACTAACTACTCTAATCATGCCAAAATGAGGAAAAATGCTATCTAGATGCATAGGCAGTAATGAAATAACAAGATAGTACCTTTTTATCTTCCATTAAGGCTAGATATGTATGTATGCATGTCCTTACTTAAGCATGAAATTCATGATCTATAGTGCAAATAATCAAGCAAAATCAGAGGGCTTTTATCCCTTACATATTATTTTTACCATTCATGAGATGACCTATCTTTTAACTAGGTTTTAAACTCCTAATTTGAGTCTTCAAGGGTCGCCCTAGTTCTTCTCTTCCTGTGATTTTTCAGCAACTTCACGTCGCTCTAACTCCTCAGTCTCTTGACCTAAAGACGTGAAATTTGGAGGTTAGGAAGATGATACTATTGAGAATAAAAAGTTCTAAAGCATCTAACTCTAATTACCTCGTTTAGTTTCTCTAATTTCTTGATCTTCAGCACCTTGTCGCACAGTTTCCTGGGTCGGCGTGATGAAACCAGCAACTTTAGAAGATCCTAACTCCTTGGATACTCGACCTCCTAACATGAAATTTTGAGGGTAGTTAGTCTAAAGTATTAAAAATAAAAGACTCTAAAGAACTTACCCGAGATTCTATCTCCTTACCTTGTTTCTTCATGAGCCAAAAGTAAGGGTCACTCAGTTCAGAATTGGGTCCTATTTATAGGTTTTTGGCTAGGGTTTGAGGATTAGATCAATTATAGAGTCCTTAGATGGCCAGAACTTGATCCCTAAGAGTCCCTAGTAACCTTACATGTTCTCCTAATTAGGTCTCTTGCAGATAGGATCCCAAAGATCCAATCTTTTTGCTCTTTCTTCCATTCACGGAACCATAAGAGCATGACTGTCGTGGACTAGTGCGTTACACCACTATAGTGGTCGCCCGATAGACCGCTACATCCAACGTGTGCAGAGTTTCAATTTACTAAAACTCTTTTATTCATTTTATCTATTTAATTATCTATAAAAATAGTATTTATCCTTAAAATTCGTAAATAGGCTAAATAACCTTCTAAAATATGGGTCAAACTTAATGGGCTTGATCCATAAACCTATTGGGTTTTAATTATCAAGCCTAGATTACTTAATTAGCATAATTGGGCCTTATAACCCATTTATTAATTCAATAATCCATTATCAATTTATTTAGCCCTTATTCCATAAATAATCAAAAAAATATTATATATAAATTTTGGGGCACTACACCCTCCCCCACTTAGAAGAATTTGGTCCCCAAATTCAATACATGGATGGAGCGTGTACTTACAATTGAATAATTCTGAGAATATTCTACGCATAGATTCTTCCGTTTCCCATGTTGCTTCGTGTGGCCATTGCTTCGTCCATTGGACTTGGACCATAGGAATAGTTTTATTCCTTACTTGACGCACTTCTCGTTCTCGAATCCTGACTAGTTTCTGCTTGTATGTCAGGTCTTTTTGGATCTCCAAATTATCGTAAGTGATAACATGGTCAGGATCATATACATACTTCTTTAGCTTAGAGACGTGAAATACGTCATGAATTCCTGCTAATTGTGGAGGTAAAGTCAGTCTATAAGCCACTTCACCGACCCTTTCAAGAATTTCAAATGGACCAATAAACCTTGGTGTTAGCTTTCCTTTAATGCCAAATCTCCGAATACCACGGCTTGGAGAAGCTTTCAGATATACATGATCTCCCATATGAAACTCCAAGTCGCAGCTTCGATTGTCAGCATAAGATTTCTGCCTATCTTGCGCCATCTTCATTCTTTCTTGAATGAGCTTGATCTTCTCTGTAGAATCCCTGATAAGGTCGGGGCCTAGAAATTGCTTTTCCCCTATTTCGTTCCAACATATTGGTGATCTACAGCTTTTTCCATATAAAGGTTCAAAGGGCGCCATCTGTATACTGGCCTGGTAACTGTTGTTGTATGCAAATTCAACTAGAAGCAAGTGATCATGTCAACTTCCTCCAAAGTCAATAGCACAAGCCCTGAGCATATCTTCTACTACCTTATTTGTCCTTTCAGTTTGGCCATCAGTTTGAGGGTGAAATGATGTGCTAAAGTTCAATCTAGTCCCTAGTGAATGTTGTAGGCCTTTCCAGAATTATGATGTGAATCGAGGATCTCTATCAGATATAATAGTGATAGGGACACCATGTAATTTAACAATTTCCCTTACGTATAATGCTACTAGAATATCCACAGACCATCGACTTTTTATTGGTAGGAAATGTGCAGATTTAGTCAATCGGTCTATGATCAGCCATATACCATCGTGTCCTCCTCTGGTCTTAGGTAAACCCATGATGAAATCCATCCCTATACTCTCCCATTTCCATTCGGGAATATTCAAGGGGTGTAATTTACCTACGGGTCTAAAGTGTTCTACCTTGACTTGTTGACAAGTGAGACAGCGGGACACGAATTTGACTATTTCCCTCTTCATATTGGGCCACCAGAAGTTTCTTTTGAGATCTTGATACAATTTTGTACCTCCTGGATGAATGGTGTACTTGGAATTATGTGCTTCTTCTAGGATCAGTTTCTTCGTATCCTCATGATCTGGTACACACACTCGGCCCTCGAATAGCAATCTTCCGTCATTGGAAACAGAGAAATCCAGCCTTTGTTCAATATTGGCTTTAATTTCTCGTAACATGAGATCATCATTTTACAGCTTGACCAGATCCTCTATTAATGTAGGTTGAGCTCGGATATTGGCTATAAAACAATCCTCTTCCTTTATGTCAATATCTAAGTTCATCTAAGCAAATTGAAGAATAAGATTAGTCATACTAATCATAAGACTTGATAGCATACCCATTGATTTTCTGCTGAGTGCATCTGTTATAGCATTAGCCTTGCCAGGATGATATTGAATAGCAAAATCAAGAATATTTCGGGTAAGAGAGAGAGGGAGGTCCTCCTCCGTCCCGTTCCCCTCCTCCGTTTCCTGTTTTGGAGCGTTCTCCCGTGGGGCCTCCGGCCATGGCCGGTGGCGGGAGGGGTTTAGCTCCCTCCCGCCGGCCAGGTGCTGCCCTCCCAGCTGCTCCGCTGGCTTCTTCGGTTGGTGCTCCACCTTCCCCTATCCTCCTCAACAACCAGGTCGCGATCGTTTCGTGTCCTACGGGTGTTGGCCTCTCCAGCCCGTCCACGTCTTTGGCTGGCTTCCTGGTGTCGGACGCTTCCTTCCCCTCTCTCCCTGGTGCGGCCCACCCGTCTTCCTCCTCTCCGGCAGCTGTTGGGCCATGCACTTCTGCCCCCCTCCCCCCCAGCTTCTGCATCGGTTCCAACCGCCTCTGGCTCTCCAGCCCCGGTTGGTGGCCCTCCTGTTCTTGAAGGGCTGGTCCCTTCTTCTGTTGTTTATGCTGTGGTGGAGCCCCTCCTCCCTGCCGGCTATGGCCTTTCTGCCTCTGCATCTGCTCTAGGCCCCCCTCTCCTCCAGCCAGTCTCCTCACGCTCCGAAGGCGTTGTTGCGCCGCCGGGAGCTCCTCCGCTTCTGTCCGGCGTCGCCCCTGGAGGTGTGCCTGCCAATCCTCCTCCCAGTGGCAGCCACGTTTATTCCCCCTCTCTCACGCAATCATCCCAACCATCCATGCTCCTGCACCCTTCCTTGCCAGCCATCGCTTCATGCCACGTTACCCCACCAACCTCTTCCCTCCCGCGGTTGACTGGTCAACCTAGCGATGGGACACCTACCATTTTCGATACTCTGTTTTTGGCTGTTGATGGCGGGTTGGGCTCCTCTGCTCCCAGCTCGTGCCCCGTCGGTGCCTGCGACGCCACGGCGAAGCCGCCCGCTGCTATTGATTCTGGTGTTATCTATGGCGCCTTGCGTTCTCACCTGGGCCCCTTGGACCCCGCTCGCCCAGGCCTGCTCCCAACTCCCCCGTCCGGCACTGCATGTCCTAGTGCGGTTCTTGGGGTGCTTGGCAAGGAAGCTGCAGGAGCTCCGTTGGTCGCTGCCCCGGCTAGCCTTCCTCCTCCTGCCGTGGCTCATGCCCCATCTCCCTGGGCCCGCGTTCCGGGAGCTCTCATCGCGGGTGGTTCCACCGCCGCTTCGGTTCCTTCCTTCCCGCAAGTGGTCAGCCAGCCGGTAGGCCTCCCCAAGCTGAACATGGCCGTTCATGCGCCGGCCTACTCTGACTCTGGAGAACCGGCTGCTTTCTTCTCCTCAGAAGAGGTCCTGCTGTCTTGCCAAGCCTTGCAGTTCTCCATTATTGCACGCACTACTCGGGGACGGCTGCCCTTTGATGCCATTCGGTATCATCTCGCACAGAGGTTCACGTTCATCAAGGACTTCGTCATTAGCTCGTTGGACTCAAGACACCTTCTTCTGTGCTTCCAAACACAGCAAGACTACCTGTAGGTGCTGCTTAAGGAAACTTTGTTTATACAAGGCAAGCCATTCTATTTTTTCAAGTGGACGCTAGACTTCTCCAGGACGGCTGATTCACCTTTGGTTCCAGTCTGGCTGGAGTTGCCAGATCTACCGGTGAACTTTTACCATGAAGAATTGCTGTTGTCCATTGCGGGCAGCATCGGTCCCCCTCTGCAAATCGACAGGAACACTAAGTGTCTCACCCGTTCATTAGCTGCTTGTGTGTGTGTGCAATTAGATGTTTCCAAGCCCCTGCCTTCGTGGGTCCTCATCCATTATGGCTCCAACAGCTACTGGCAACCCATCACATATAAGGATCCTCCCCACTACTGCTCCTCTTGCAAGCGCCTCGGGCACCTTGCAGTCAAGTGTATTAAGCCTCCTGAAGGCTCTCATGCAGTCCCAGCCCCACGGCTGGCCCGAGCACGTCGCCCCCCCACGTCGGCCTTTGGCGCTCAGCCCCCGTCTCCTGCAGACTCTCAAACTCTTCCTGCGGTGGGAGTCCAATGCCTCTCTGCTGGTGCCAACCCCGTGGCGTTTGGAGCTCCTCATGCGGCGTCCATCGCCCGTTCTGCTGCTCCAATTCGTGTAGAGGCCCCTCTGCCTTTGTGTGCTCCCGCTGTAGGCCTTCCGGCTGGCCAGGAGGACACCTCAGCTGAACAGGCTACCCCCGCCGTGGCGTTGCCTTGCGCCGGCTGTCCCTCTCTCGGCTGTGCTTCGGAGGTGCTCACGGCCACTGCATCGTCGCGCTTTGCTGTTGCCCCCCCCAGCCGGCCTTATGCTCCTTGCCCTCTTCCTCCCTCCTGTTGGAGTCCAACCCGCAGCCGGCCACGGTTCGCTGTGAGGGCCTGCGGGCCGTTGGTGCTCAGTCGCCGTCTCCCTCCTCTCGGCTCTTGGTCAACACGGCAGCTCACTCCCACTCCCTGGGAGTTGACTTAGCAGCTGGCTACGTGGGTGTTGACACCCACTCCATGGGTGTCGACACCCCCCCTGATGGCCTCCCTCCGCAGCCAGCCACTGGCACCGTGGGCGCCGACACCCACTTCATGGGCGTCGACACCCCCCCTGACGGCCTCCCTCCTTGGCCAGTCGTTGCCTCTCCCATGCAGGCCCCTGGCCTTCGGGCCTCCTCTCCCGTGGGACCCAGCCCTTCGGACGCAGCCCCTCCTGCACCTCCCTCGGTGCCTGTTCCTGCTGCTCTCCACCCTCCTGCCCGTGGAGCTGAGGGGTCTCCTGCCCCTGCCGTGGAGCTCCCCCTTTCTGTGCGCCCTACTATCCAAGTGCTCTCGGTGCCAGGTTTAGAGCCCGTTTCTTTCTTTCCGGACCTGCCCTCAGCACATGCTAGGTTTGTTGGCCTCGCCCCTCCTCCGGACCCAGGGGCTCGTGGTGTTCTCCTCCCGCCGTCTGTGGGCCTTGTGTCTCCGTGCTCAGGTGTGCCTGCGGCTGTTTCTCCTGCTGCCCGGGCGACCTCCTCTTTGGTCCTCGGCCTCCCGCCGCCGGATGCCCACCCCCTTGGCGGCCTTTCTTCGGGGCTCAATGCCGGTGCGGTTGCTTGGTCCCCTGGGGCGCAGCCCACTGCCCAGGTGACCAATGTTGTAGGGCCCTTGGCCTCCTCCTCCTCTCCGATGGCCGCTCCTCGCCTCTCCTTCGCTCAAGCTTTGAAGAAGAAGATCAATCGGGCCCCTCCCGGGCCAATCGACTTCATCGCCTCCCCTTCTGCTCCGGTGCACTCCGTGGGTGTTGTGCCCCCCCTGACTCTTGGCACACCTCTCCGGTTCCCTCAGCTCGCCCAGGCTCTCCACGTCCCCGGGCTTGAGCCTATTTCGGGGTTCCGTGACCTTACGGCGGCCCATACGACCTTCGTGGGTACCTCTGGTTTGGACCGCTCTCGGCCGCCCTCGCGAATGGAAGGCGGGGCTCCTCGGCGTTCCTTTCGGCGTTCCAACTCCACCTCTTCCTCGCGTGATCGGTAGTGCATGTTTGAGGACGCTGGTCTCCCTCTGCGTCATTCTCTCCGACTCCAGTCTTCTTCGATGGCGCCTCCGCCGCCGGTCGACCCTTCCTACTCGGAGGTGCTCGATCCCGACGGTTCGGAGGTTGATCCACTTGACTGGCCTTGCTCTCCGGGTCATCACCGTGGTGTCCGTTCTGTGTTCTCGTCTGATTCTGAAGGGGTCTTCGATGAAGACTCCTATGTGTAGGGGCTTGGTTTCCGCTGTGGGTTCTCGGCCTTTTGTTGCTGCCCTCGCTTGGGTTGTTTGGCCTTGTTGTTGCTTCCTTGGGCCTTGGGCCTTGTACGCTTCTTGGCCCTCTTTGGCCGTTTCCCCTCCCCCCCTCTGTACCCCTTTCTCTTTTATGCTTTCTTATATGAAAATCGCTTGCCTGGTGGCCGGGATAGTGGTTTCATCTTCTTCCGCAATGAAGAGATGAACCCCCTCTCCCGTCTCCCCCCTTGCAAGTATCAACTTTAGTTAAAAAAATAGCAAAATCAAAGTCTTTGAGATATTCTAACCATCTCCTCTGCCTCATATTAAGCTCTTTTTGAGAGAATATGTATTTCAAGTTTTTGTGGTCTGAGTAGACCGTGAACTTTTCTCCATAAAAATAATGCTACCAAATTTTTAAGGCAAAAATAATTACTGCCAATTCTAAATCATGCACGGGATAATTTTCCTCGTGACGTTTCAATTGTCTTGAGGAATAACAGATTACCTTTCCATCTTGCATGAGAACGCATCCCAAGCCAATGCCAGATGTATCCGTATATACTTCGAATCTACCACCTTCCACTGGTAGTGCTAAAATAGGAGATGTAGTAAGGTGATTCTTAAGAATTTGAAAATTCTTCTCACATTCCTCTGACCAGACAAAATGATTTTCTTTTCTTGTGAGTCTAGTTAAAGGAACCGTAATTTTTGAGAAGTCTTTAATGAATCTCCTATAATAACCAGCTAGACCCAGAAAGCTTCTTACTTCTGATATAGTCGTTGGCCGGCTCCAATTTCGGACAGCTTCGACTTTCGAAGGATCCACATCGATACCTTCCTTTGAAATAATGTGGCCGAGGAATGAAACTTCCTTGAGCCAGAACTCACACTTGTTAAGCTTGGCATAAAGTTTATGTTCTCTAAGTGTTTGCAAAGCTATCCTCAAATATTCTTCATGTTCTTCTTTTGTCTTGGAATATATCAAGATGTCATCGATGAAAACGACGATGAATTGGTCCAGATATGGTTGAAAAACTGTGTTCATGAGTTGCATAAATACTGCTGATTTGTTAACCCAAACGGCATTACCATGAATTCATAGTGGCCATAACGACTTCGAAAAGCCGATTTATAAATGTCTTCTTCTTTAATTCTAAGCTAATGATAACCTGATCTGAGGTCTATTTTATAAAAATACTATGCTCCTGAAAGTTGATCGAAGAGCTCATCAATACGCGGCAACGGATACTTATTTTTGATTGTAAGTTGATTCAGTCGCCGGTAGTCAATACATAGCCTGAGAGAACCATCCTTCTTCTTGACAAAAAGAACTGGTGCATCCCAGGGGGACGTGCTAGGTCTGATGAAGCCCTTATCTAGCAATTCTTGCAATTGCCTCTTTAGTTCCTTAAGTTCCATGGGGGACATCCTATAAGGGGCTATAGAAATAGGTGCTGCTCCTGGAATGAGTTTAATAGTGAAGTTTACTTCCCTTTCGGGCGATAAACTGGGTAATTCAGGTGGAAACACATATGGGAACTCATTTACAATAGGAATGTCTGCTACAATGATTTCCTTGGACTCGGTAACAATGACAGAAGCAAGAAAAGCTCCACATCCTTGCGAGATGAGTTTGCAAGCGTGAAGAGAGGATATTATAGTGGGATGTTTATTGTATTTGATGCCAAGGAAAGAAAATCTTGGAAGACCTGATTTCCAGAAGGATATAATCCTATTTTGGAAGTTAATATCGGCATCATGGTCTACAAGTCAATCTACCCCTAAAATGGCATCATAACCTTTCATATCAAGGCATACTAAGTTTGCAGGGAGATTGTGACCTTCCACTATCACCTCGCTATCAAGGTAATACTCGGTAAGCTTTGTTCTAGAACCTAAGGGTGTGGTTATAGCAAGATCTGAAGGTAGGGGAACTGATGCAATTAGTAATGTTTTGGCAAATGTAGTGGAGATAAAAGAATGAGAGGCACAAGTATCAAATAGCACAAATGCAGGATGAGAACAAATTTGAAGAGTACCTTCCATAAGCCCACCATCCCTTGGCGCTTCCTCTTCTTCTAGAACGGCATTGAGGCGAGCCTACCTCCTGCGTCCACTACCAGATGACTGGTCCTTCATAAGGGGGCAATCTGGCATGTGATGCTCCCTACTTCCACAGCATAAACAAGCGCCAAGGCGCTTCCAACACTCTTCAGCCGAGTGTCCAAACTTTTCACAAAAAGTGCAAGCCGTGGCGACTTGTTCCTCCTCCTTAATCTTCTTATTCTTCTGGGAACTTCCACCCTTCCCGCTCCTGGATCGCTTCTTACTATCACGGCTTTTGTGAGGCTCCGTGATACTGAACTTTTCTTTCTTATAATGCCGATCAAACTGTCGGCTAGACTCTTCTCCTTTTCCTTTCAATTTCTCAACCTTTTATAAGGTTCTTTCACATAAGTATGCCCGCTGAACCATCTCCGCATAAGTACGGATGTTTTGGGTCCCGAGCTGCTGAATGAAACCAGGATGTAACCCGTCCATAAACCGATTGGCTTTCAATAGATCGGTGCTGATTAAATGCGGTGCATAAGGTGCTAGCCTTGAGAATTGTAGTTCATATTCTGCCACTGTCATCATTCCTTGTCGAAGAGAGGCGACCTCCATAGCCTTTCTTTTCTTTACATGCTCAGAAAAGTACTTTGCACGGAACAAGGTGAGAAAACCATCCCATGTATGAGGTGCTTCGGCCGGAGGTGCCGCCGACTTCCACCATGTACGGGCATCCTTGTTGAGTTGAAAAGTTGCAAGGCGCACCTTCTCTTGATCAGTGCATTGGATGACATCAAATATACGGTTCATCTCGTTAATCCAGTTCTCTGCTTCATCCAGATTAGAAGAGCCATAGAAACGCGGAGGGTTTAAACTCTAAAAATTGCGATGTAAGTCGCCAGCCCTTGCCCCTGCGCCTGCCCGGGCCATAGTTTGCAATGCCTGTGTAAGGCCGGCAATAGTTTGTTGCATGCCATTCCAATCTACACGATGAGCCATTTGTAAAATAAGGTACCGGAGAGAAATATAACAACTTGTTATTTCTCGTGGAATTGGAAGGAAATCAATCTTAAAGCTAATTAATTATCTCATCGCGGCCTCAACTCAATTCTCACCTGGGTATGGAAATTTCTTCCTTAGTTCATAGGTAGGGGTCCTTAACCTTGGACTTATCCTATGACTTGATTCTTCTCCCTAAGTCTAGAGACTTAGGCTCTGATACCAACTTAACTATCATGCCCTGAGCCATTATTACAGCGGAAGACTAGCTTGAGGAACGTAAACAGCCGGTATGGTAAGCCTCTTACAAGCAAGAACGATCAGAGCGCAAGTCAATCACACATAAGAATAATGCATTTGCACAATAATTAACTCAAACTCCAACTTTTATTTCATTATTAATCAATATTCAAATACAACCACCAATTCAACTTTCTTTATCATACTAGACTCAAGAATAAGAAAAATTACATAGACTCAATCTAAACAATATAGACTTCCTATGTTTCCGCTCATTCTTCATTCACTCTCGGATCCGCTACTTGAATATTCCGAATCCGAACCCGACTCACTTCCATCTCCTGAAAAGATTGGAAATAGGTAATGAGCACACTTGCCCAGTAGGTATCTTCGCATCAACATGATTAGCAATATTTAAGTAATTAACATTTTTGCTCTAAAGCAAATAAGGTAAAATCATGCGAATGCGATCAAGCACGCGATTAAACAAAAGTAACAAGATGATCATGTAAGATAGAATGAACAAGTATGAACTAGCAAGAATGTAACAAGAGTGTAGCATGACCTTTCATGAACAAGAATATATCGAAAATGTACTAGCAAGTTCACATACTTATGAGCATGTATTTGGTGAATTTCTGTGGAATATCATGTAACAATCAAGAAAGTCATGTAATGTGTACGTGTATCGTGGATTTCACTTATTTATAGAGAAAGTACTCCAAGCGCAATGCGACGCCAGTAGCATCATACCCCTTGGTTTATAATAGTATGTTTCTGGTAATCAGCTGAGGGGACTAGCATAGAGCCCTTGAACACAATCAGTGCTCGATCGCATCTTCAAGTATAAATCAAGTTATTTCAACGTTTCAAGAAATAAAATTATGGCCAAGAATGTAAATAAGTTCAATAAACTCATGACAATAGTAATCAATGAATGAATGCTTCATTTAATGAACATAATAGATCGAGAATGATTTAAGACGATGTTATGCTCATGAAAATAATTTGGCAGCATAACGGTACATTTATTATCATTCATAATTTAAGTTAAGTATCTTTAGACAATATAACAAGTCCTAGACCATCAATAATCCATCTAGGAACTTTAGAATATCAACCCTTTGGTCAAACCTTGGGTTAATGTATGCAAGAACTATGACGGTCTAATACTGGGCCGTTACATGAACATAACGCTCTAGTATTGGGCCGTTACAATGGGCTGAATCCAGAATAAAATAGATATGGACTCAAACAATGTGACGGTCATATATTGGACTGTTATATGAGCCTGACGGTCGAACACCGATCCGTTAGGTGTGCCTGACGGGCTAGTGCAGGTCCGTTATGTGAACAAGACTTAAAACTTCGATTTCTGCTTTTCTAGATAATTGGGCTTTGATGGTACAACCAACTCGGCATCCTAGTGGGAATCCCAGGCTTGCGGAGAATTACGGAGGCCTTGAAATAAGATTTCCTAGTCCATTGGAAAGAATATCCAAATAGAGAGGTCCTCATGTTCAAGAATATGTTCCTATAGTGCAAAGTGTGAACTAATGGTCACATACTGGGATATATGCCATGTACTTAAAGAATTGACTCTATAGATAGAAGGAATGCGTAACGATATAAAATCTTGATAAAACTCGTCAATATCTTTTCTAAATCAAAGTTTAAATACAAAACTATAGTGCTTTGGGCTTGAAATTATCATCTACTTGAAAATAACCCTAAAGTACCATAAATCATGCAATTTCTAACATGAATCAACATCTGAACTTAAAAATCATGAAAACATGTTAAGATCTATTTAACTAGACATATATATAAGCTATTTGAGCCAATCTTAATTCTGCCTTAAGTTGACAGAACACAGTGCTGTGTAACAGACTTGTCTGGGCGCGTCATAATATGGTAACGGTCCACTGTAGGTCCGTCAGAGTTGTCAGAACCCTTCAGTCGTCTACAGAGGGTGTGACGGATCAAGGTAGGTCCGTTACACGTCCCTGGCGGTCTTACGATAGACCGTTAGGTCCTCTACTGACAAAAAATAGAAACTATAGAAACCTATGATTAAATCATGACATACTAACTACTCTAATCATGTCAAAATGAGGAAAAAGGCTATCTAGATGCATAGGCAGTAATGAAATAACAAGATAGTACCTTTTTATCTTCCATTAATGCTAGATATGTATGTATGCATGTCCTTACTTAAGCATGAAATTCATGATCTACAGTGCAAATAATCAAGCAAAATCAGAGGACTTTTATCCCTAACATGTTATTTTTGCCGTTCATGAGATGACCTACCTTTTAACTAGGCTTTAAACTCCTAATTTGAGTCTTCAAGGGGCGCCCTAGTTCTTCTCTTCCTCTGATTTTTCAGCAACTTCATGTCGCTCTAACTCCTCAGTCTCTTGACCTAAAGACGTGAAATTTGGAGGTTAGGAAGATGATTCTATTGAGAACAAAAAGTTCTAAAGTATCTAACTCTAATTACCTCATTTAGTTTATCTAATTTCCTTATCTTTAGCACCCTGTAGCATAGTTTCCTAGGTCAGCGTGATGAAACTAGCAACTTTAGAAGATCCTAACTCCTTGGATACTCGACCTCCTAACATGAAAATTTGAGGGTAGTTAGTCTAAAGTATTAGGAACAAAAGACTTTAAAGAACGTACCCGAGATTCTATCTCCTTACCTTGTTTCTTCACGAGCCAAAAGTAAGGGTCGCTCAGTTCAGAATTGGGTCCTATTTATAGGTTTTTGGCTAGGGTTTGAGGATTAGATCGATTCTAGAGTCCTTAGATGGCCAGAACCTGATCTCTAAGAGTCCCTAGTAACCTTACATGTTCTCCTAATTAGGACTCTTGCAGATAAGATCCCAAAGATCCAATCTTTTTGCTCTTTCTTCCATTCACAGAACTATCAGAGCGTGACGGTCGTGAACTTGTGCGTTACACCACTGTAGCGGTCGCCCGATAGACCGTTACATCCAACGTGTGTAGAGTTTCAATTTACTAAAACTCTTTTATTCATGTTATCTATTTAATTATCTATAAAAATAGTATTTATCCTTAAAATTCGTAAATAGGCTAAATAACCTTCTAGAATATGGGTCAAACTTAATGGGCTTGATCCATAAACCTATTGGGTTTTAATTATCAAGGCTAGATTGCTTAATTAGCATAATTAGGCCTTATAACCCATTTATTAATTCAATAATCCATTTATTAATTTATTTAGCCCTTATTCCATAAATAATTAAAAAATTATTATATATAAATTTTGGGGCACTACATTATAAGATCTCAGAAAATCCTTTTGAAGAAGACCATGTTAGGGACCAAATCTACAAAGGTCTTCTCTGCCAAGAAATATATTTCTTCTATCCTGAGAAAGGACTGGTCAGGTGGTCAGCCCTCTAATGCATACTGGACAAAGCCACTTCCCTCTGCCACATCTCTGCCACCGTCCTATCCTACGACTGATCTGAAAAGCCCTGCAAGCTCAAGATAATATCCAACAAAATACTTTCTACAAAGCCAAGAAAAGATGTTCGAGGGAAATTTGACTTTCCAACTGCTTCCTTATTCCCGATGCATCAAGATAAGCTCTGCTGAAAGAAGGTTTGTGGTCAAAGGAAATTGTTTGAATTTGAACCAAACTTCTTAGAGGGAAAATCCTCCACAAGGTTCCTCTATATATATGTGTGAAGCTTCTACAAGAGAAGCTGATGCTGCTACCTTGAAGAGAAAAAGCCCACGTCTCCCTTAAGCCTCCAACAGAAAACCTGTAAGAAAGAAAGAAAGGGAATGAGAGCAACCCAACATCTGGCCATCCCAGTCCAATGCTGTAAGAGAAAAGAAGAGAAGAAGAAAGTAGAGAAGAAGAAGAAAAGAAGTAAGCAGTCCTAAGCCTTCCACCGTGAGCATCTGAGAGAAAGAAAAGGAAGAGAGCTTGAGAGAAAAGAAGGGAGCCTCCTCAGTAGAAAATCTGAGAGGAAAAGAAGAAGAAAGGAGTCCAGCCCTCCTTCGGTCATGCCGAGTTTGCTAGTGCTTCATGACATTGATCTGAAGCCACTGTTACCTTCTCCCTGCCTTGCTTTGTGTCACGCCCGGAGCCATGTGTATAGCAGAAGCAACTCGGGGAACGTGAACAGTCGGCAATACGCCTCAAGCTAGCAATATAATCAGAGCACAATAAACATCCATATAAGAGGAATGCACAATAATTGACAAAAACTCATATTTTATTGTTAATAATGATCAAAAGTTACATAATGTTGACTCTTGACTCGAATGACTAACTAGACTCAATAAAGAGAAAAATTACACAATGGACTCATCACACTTGAACTAGCTAAAGCTACCCTCGCTCTTCACTCGCTCTTGAACCCATAACTTGAATAGTCCGAATCTGACATACTATCTTTTCCTCAAAAGATTGGAAAAGTTGGGAAATGTGTACACTTGCCCATTAGGTATCTTTGTTTCAACATGAAGGCAAGTTTAAGTAATTAACAATTTAGCTCTAGAACACAAGGTAAAAGAAATGCGATAAATCATACGATATAAACTAAGTAACACAAGTATCATGATATGATCAAGATAAGAGCTAGGAGAGCATGATCGAGAAAGAATATAATGTGGCCTATCATTAACAAGAATGTACTAGCATGAACGAGAATGTACTAGCAAGCAAGTAGTTTCACAAGATTACCTTGTGGTTTTCATCCGTTTATAAAAAAAGTACTCCATGCGTAACGCGACGCCAATGTCATCATACCCTATGGTTTATAGTATGTTTCCGACAATCTATCGAGAGGGCTAGTGTCGAGCCCTTGGATACTGCCTGTGCCCGCTCTTGCATCTTCAAGTTATAAATCAAGCTACTTCTACGAGAAATATAAATATGGACAATAATGTAACAAGTTCAAACAATAGTTTCATGATAACAACAACCAAGGTGAGAACGTACCAAATTGAAACATGAGATCCAGGATGATTTAGTGACAATTGTATGCCACAGAAGGAATCCGACAACATAACAGTACATTCATTAATTTTCATAATTCATTAGATAGCTTTTTGAACAAGGTGTTAGGTTCTAGATAATCAAGAGTCCATCTAGAAACAAAGGAAAATCAACCCTTGGGTCAAATCCCGGGTTAAACATTTTGAAATAGAAACGGTCTAGCCATGGCCATTTCTTGAAATAGCGGTCCCCGCCTGGCCGCAACTAGAAGGTTGCAGTCTTGGGATGGCCGCAACTAGACAGAGTCGACACCAGAAAGAAGAAAGAGTCGACACACTGGAATTCTGGCATAAAATGGTCTCTGGAGGGCCACTAGTTGATAGTGGCGGTCTCCTGATGGCCGTTATCTATCCAGAGCACAGAAAAACTTCAGTCAAGTGAGTGCCTTCTAGACAATTGGGCTTTGAGAGTACAACCAGCTCGGCGTCCTAGTGGGAATCTCAGGCTCGCGGAGGCTTACGGAGGCCATGAAACATGATCCCCTAGTCCAACAGAAGGAATATCCGACGGAGAGGTTCACAAGTCCAAGAAAGTGTGCCTATCATGTGCAAAGTGTAACTAATGACATCGTATCGGAATACGTGTCATGTACTTAGGAGAGATTGAGATAAGAAGGAATCGTGTAAAAACAACGATCAAACCTGATGTGGACATCACCTTCCATGCCCACATTCATAGCTCGTCTCCTCGCCCCGGTTGCATCCGGCATGGTTTAGTCATTTAATTTTGAGTCTTATGTAATTTTACTTGAGTCATTTGATGTAATTTGCATTTTATTTGAGTCATGTCCCTAGGTCTTACATTTATTTTCCTATGTTTGAGTGTCATTAGAATGTGTAATGTGCTAATTGGGCCCATTTCTTCGGGCTTGGCCCAATGAGCTCCCCTACCCCTTCGGTTATTTGTCAATGAGTCTTTTGTCAGGGTCTTATTGTAAAATGTAGGTTTCCTATATATAGGGCCCCATTTCCTTCATTTGGAGGTAATGAATCAATCAATGAAAAAAAATGCCATTTGAGAGTCTAAAGCTTAGTTTAGTGGAGTGATTCCAACATTCTTTGGGTGAGAAACCCTAGGGGAGAGATTCCCCACCCTTCCCTCTCTTAATCCCTCTTTTTTTACTCCACTTTCTCTCTCCTCAACACCCAATTTTAAATTTTCTTCTCTCTCCTCCCTTCCCAACCACCTCAACCCCCACCTACCATCATTAAAGCCCTCCACTTCCCCATGGCCTCCATTACTCCACCCCCTAGTCCCAAGAAGATCCCTCACCATTCCAACACCACTTTCCCCATTCCAACACAATCAACCCCTTCCCCACACAACCCCACAACTTCCAAGGCCATTTCAAATTTGAAATCCACCCTTCCCTCCACTCACTTGTGCCCCCCCCCCTCACTTTCTCCTCTCACCCACCTTCCCAAATTCGTAGCTCCTTCTCCCACCACCTGTTAGACCCCCTTCCAGACCCCATTCTTCCCTTCCCCCACCTTAGAACACCCCCTCCTAGACCCCCTCACAGCCCGGGCTTTCCCCAAACTCATCCACCCCCATTTCCCCGCCCATATACCCCATTTCCCCCCATCATCATCAACCTACAACTCTCAACTGAAGATCTACAGCAGACCAGTAACTTGCAGCGGCCACCGCGACCTCCTCCGGATGAGTTTGAAGACCCAAAAGCCATCGTCGGAAGCGTCTGCCAGTCGCCTTCGCAACCGAAGTGGTTTCGTCTTCTTCCGATCTCCGAGTCGTCCAGGAGGTCCATTCTCCCACAGCTGCGCGGTTCTGCCTTGGCTAAGGACCTGAGCCAGATTAGAAACTCTGCCACGACGAACCCCGAAGGAATTCGTTCTCAAGTTCTTCTTAAAAGTTCTTCATCGGCCTGTCTACTTTCAGCATCAAGAAACGGAAGCCCATTCAGCATCTGGGAACAGAAGTTACCAATTTTCTTCCACGGTCGCGCGGCTCTGCCTTCCCCAGTCTGTATCAACACCTCCTCACTCTTCTGGCTCCACAGATCGTTTCCATTCTTTTCTGGCATCCCCGTTTCTTTTGCTGCAAAGAGGACTCACCCACGGTTCTAACGGCACTGACAGAATCAAATTTGGAGTTCGGGAGCGGCCAGGACAGCCTCTGCATCCTACTGTTGGTGACCTGCCCCTGCTAGCCCGAGAAACATAGGCCCTGTTCAAGCTCCTGCCCCGACCTGCAGCGACTCCAGAAGAATTTACAAAAATTCTGAGGCATTCCCCTTCCTGTTACGAAGATTTTTCCGCCGGTCTCGCCATCAGATAAATTCCTGAGCAATATATAAAATAGAAACACCGACCCTCTGTCCTAGTTCGCAGACAGCAGGCAGATTCGGCATCCACCCTTGTTCCTCGTTCTTTGCTTTGGTTTCCCCACCCCGCTTGGCCGGCTGAAGGCCCCTCCCTGCGTGGAGGTAGTATTGATGTAATATCATTAACCCTCACCCCAAGTTCCCCCTCCTGCGAGAGGTGTAGTGGTGTAATTTGTTTGGGCAGGTCAAGCGACACCGCCGCGGCGTGTGGGGATCCACTCGCCTCCCCGCTCGCCCTCGTCTCCGACCGGGACCGGTTTCTTCAAACCGGTCGAGTAAGTGCTCAAACCTTCACTCCACTTAGTACTTGTCTTTCAATATTAGTTCTAATTCCGCTGGTTATGCGAGTGAGAGCCCGATCCTCAAGCCCCATTGCCTTGAGTGATCACCGTGGGAAGAGTGCAACCGGTGCCTTCGGCACTTCGTCGGCCCCGTTGAATTGGGCTTCCAAATCCATTGAGAATCAAATCTTGGCCTTGCTGGCCCTCTACCAGCAAGGGCCCAACCCCTCAACCTCACCTTGACATTGCCAAGTTACACCGGGCTTGGGTGAGCGACGAGAGAGCGGCGGCCCAAATTGGCCCATTTAGATTGTGATTGTGCTTATTTGCATTAAGTCCGAGGTCATTTCACATCAAGTGGTATCAGAGCAAGTTCACAACTTGTCTCTACACAAGTTGGTCCTAGGGCATGTTTATGCATTTAGAGTGCTCGGTTGCATCTCCCATGTCCATTAGAATGGCCACTTCATACCCGTCATATCCATCCCCATCAACTTTCCCAAGAAGCCCAAATCCTCATGGAAGCTCCATTGCCAACAAAGTGGGTAGCAACACCTCTATCATAGAAGCCCTACCTAATGTCCTTAATCGGCTTGAAGATATCATGTCTCAACTCGACCGACTTGAAGGAAATAGCCGTACACCAAGAGTGAATGAGAGTGACCTTTGGGGAGATCTAGAAACCATATTTTTAGAACACTTGAAAATCAAAACCCCCGCCTTTGATGGATCCAACAGCCCAAGCCTTTACCTAGATTGGGAGATTTCCCTAGACCAATTCTTTAAAAGTTGTCCCTTGAACGAAGAAAGGAGAATGAGGCTAGCCAAGGCACACCTCTCCAAACAAGCTAAAACTCATTGGTTAGTTGTGGAAGGTTTAAGAAGGATCCGCAGGGAGGCCCTCATTAGCACTTGGGATGAGATGAAGGTCGAGCTTAGGAAAACCTACACTCTCCAACCCTCTCCCTCCTACTCAAATCACAAAAGCCCAATGAGCACTTCAACTCCTTCATCCCCACCCGGTCAATCCAAGACCCCAATCACCCATTCCCTACCACTTCCCATCTCTCCCACCCCAACCACTACATTTACACCCCACCTCCAAGTCCACACCACAACCATAGGTCCCCATACCCAATTGGGCCCCATGGCCAACTCTCCACCTAGGCCCATGGTAACCCTCACCACTACCTCTCCATCACCCCCAAAAGGGGACACTCCTCCCAAAACCAATCAACCCAAACCCCTTCAACCCACCCATCTTCCTCTCCCTACCCCAATCCAACTCCCACCAAAGCCTCCACTACTACCCTTACCTATCCTAACCCAAGTTTTCCACTACCTACCACCCCGGATACACCATGCCCCAATCATCACCACACCCTCAAAAGCCCCTCTCACCTCCTTGGAAGAAGAACCCATACCCGATCTAATAGTGGTGAACACCCCAAACCCACTCCCTACCTTGGAGGAAACCCATGACCAAGAAGAAGAAGAAGCATCACATGGTGACCTTCACGTTACACCACCCTCTCTAGTTAGGGCCAAACTCATCTTAGAGGAACCCCTTATTAGTTGGCTAAAGAAGAGCCCAATAAGAGAGATCACGGCCCACGATTGCCTTCCCATAAAGGAAAACCTTCCCATAGTGCACATCTCCTCCTATCACACCATAATCCAAACATCCTACCAAGTGGAAACCTTAGAGGACCTTCTCAAGGGCTTAGCTTGGCAATTAGAGATGACTAGCATGTTGACCCCTATGGTAGAACAACCTAGGAGCCTTAGCCTCCTACACCTATGCATAGGGTCTATCACCTCGGTTTGCACCATTGGTTGCCACACTAGCGACCTCCTTCTATTCCTACCTACACCCGATGAGCCCAACCTTCTCCTCGATTTAGAGCTTCTTATCTCGGGTAGAAAGTCAAGCCCTCCACTCATGGCTGACCCACTTGCCAAGAACATTGGCCCAACTATCATGGAGAAGGATGACTTAGCACCTTTTGAGGATCTTGAGGACATGGAGTTCCTCCCCCTAGGTAACCCATTTTATGATCAATATGATCCATTCCAATGGGAGTCAAGAGACTCGTGTGACCCAAACACTTTATCCACCACCCACCTTTCCCTAAACCAACTCACAATGTTTGACCCAATTCACTCCATCTTAGACCCGGGTTACTCCTTGGGAGCCATGACCTTGGGCCACATATCCCTAGGTAATAAAGTTTTGCCCCACCCCATGATGACCACCTTCTTAGATCCATTTGATCCTTTCCAATGGGAGTTCAAGGGTTGTCCCACACCTATACACATGGAAGTCACCTTTGGGAAAAGTATGCATGTGTCTAGGCTTACCATACCCCTTGGCATGAACACTATATTGAGTCCATTCATTCATATCACTCACATGTCAAGTAAAAAGTATGAGTGGTCCATATTTGGATGTCATGGTCCACCTTCATGCATCATGGGTCTTAAGCATGTCAAAAGCATCTACGGATGTCCAGGTCCCCCTACATTCATCACCACTTTGCATGATAGGTTCACCTACGGGTGCCCCGGCCCAACTAGGCCCACCAAAGTCTACGTGACAACATTGCATGATAAGTCCACATATGGTTGCCCCGGCCCTCCAAAATCCATCAAAGTCTTCTTGGCATCAAAGCATGATTGGTCTACTTTTGGTTGCCCAGGTCCACCCATCACCCCTAGAATGTCAACATTCACAAAATTACATGAAAGCCTTTGCAAGCACATAAGCAAAAAGAATGAGGCTTATAAGAGGCGGGCCGACTCTCATTGGCGTCACCAAGAATTCCATGAGGGTGACTTTGTGATGGTAAGGACGGAGAGGCTCTCCCCGGGAGCCAACTCTAAACTGAGGCCACGTGGGGCTGGTCCCTTCCAGGTCTTGAGGCGCATAGGTGCAATTGCCTACGAGTTAGATCTCCCTGAGGAGTATGGAATAAGTCCCACATTCATTGTTGCCGACCTAGTGCCATATAAGGGATCCACGGTGGTACCTAGTGAGGAGATTGAGCCTACTTCTTCCCTTGAGAGAGCACCCACCCATGATGATAAACCACCAGCCAAGAGAGTCCAGCGTGAACAAATTGAACAAATATTGGATGAACAAGTCACTACCACTCGGAGCAAGGTATATGAGCGCTATCTCGGCAGGTGGATGGATCGGTCTCATTCGGAAGACTTGAAGGCAGTACCACTTCTACACCTTCCAAGGAGGGAAGGATACTTACTCGACGGAGTCGAGTTCTCCGCACCCCGGGAGTATGATGTGGACATCACCTTCCATGCCCACATTCATAGCTCGTCTCCTCGCCCCGGTTGCATCCGGCATGGTTTAGTCATTTAATTTTGAGTCCTATGTAATTTTACTTGAGTCATTTGATGTAATTTGCATTTTATTTGAGTCATGTCCCTAGGTCTTGTATTTATTTTCCTATGTTTGAGTGTCATTAGAATGTGTAATGTGCTAATTGGGCCCATTTCTTCGGGCTTGGCCCAATGAGCTCCCCTACCCCTTCGGTTATTTGTCAATGAGTCTTTTGTCAGGGTCTTATTGTAAAATATAGGTTTCCTATATATAGGGCCCCATTTCCTTCATTTGGAGGTAATGAATCAATCAATGAAAAAAATGCCATTTGAGAGTTCAAAGCTTAGTTTAGTGGAGTGATTCCAACATTCTTTGGGTGAGAAACCCTAGGGGAGAGATTCCCCACCCTTCCCTCTCTTAATCTCTCTTTTTTTACTCCACTTTCTCTCTCCTCAACACCCAATTTCAAATTTTCTTCTCTCTCCTCCCTTCCCAGCCACCTCAACCCCCACCTACCATCATTAAAGCCCTCCACTTCCCCATGGCCTCCATTACTCCACCCCCCTAGTCCCAAGAAGATCCCTCACCATTCCAACACCATCTTCCACATTCCAACACCACTTTCCCCATTCCAACACAATCAACCCCTTCCCCACACAACCCCACAACTTCCAAGGCCATTTCAAATTTGAAATCCACCCTTCCCTCCACTCACTTGTGCCCCCCCCTCTCACTTTCTCCTCTCACCCACCTTCCCAAATTCGTAGCTCCTCCTCCCACCACCTGTTAGACCCCCTTCTAGACCCCATTCTTCCCTTCCCCCACCTTAGAACACCCCCTCCTAGACCCCCTCACAGCCCGGGCTTTCCCCACACTCATCCACCCCCATTTCCCCTCCCATATACCCCATTTCCCCCCATCATCATCAACCTACAGCTCTCAACTGAAGATCTATAGCAGACCAGTAACTTGCAGCGGCCACCACGACCTCCTCCGGATGAGTTTGAAGACCCAAAAGCCATCGTCGGAAGCGTCTGCCAGTCGCCTTCACAACCGAAGTGGTTTCGTCTTCTTCCGATCTCCGAGTCGTCCAGGAGGTCCATTCTCCCACAGCTGCGCGGTTCTACCTTGGCTGAGGACCTGAGCTAGATTAGAAACTCTGCCACGACGAACCCCGAAGGAATCCGTCCTCAAGTTCTTCTTAAAAGTTCTTTATCGGCCTGTCTACTTTCAGCATCAAGAAGCGGAAGCCCATTCAGCATCCGGGAACAGAAGTTACCAATTTTCTTCCACAGTCGCGCGGCTCTGCCTTCCCCAGTCTACATCGACACCTCCTCACTCTTCTGGCTCCACAGATCGTTTCCGTTCTTTTCTGGCATCTCCGTTTCCTTTGCTGCAAAGAGGACTCACCCACGGTTCTAACGGCACTGACGGCATCAAACTTGGAGTTCGGGAGCGGCCAGGACAGCCTCTGCATCCTACTGTTGGTGACCTGCCCCTGCTAGCCCAAGAAACAGAGGCTCTGTTCAAGCTCCTGCCCCGACCTGCAGCGACTCCAGAAGAATTTACGAAAATTCTGAAGTATTCCCCTTCCTGTTACGAAGATTTCGCCGCTAGTCTCGCCATCAGATAAATTCCTGAGCAAGATCTACAACAGAAACACCGACCCTCTGTCCTAGTTCGTAGATAGCAGGCAGATTCGGCATCCACCCTTGTTCCTCGTTCTTTGCTTTGGTTTCCCCACCCCGCTTGGCCGGCTGAAGGCCCCTCCCTGCGTGGAGGTAGTATTGATGTAATATCATTAACCCCCACCCCAAGTTCCCCCTCCTGCGAGAGGTGTAGTGGTGTAATTTGTTTGGGCAGGTCAAGCGACACCGCCGCGGCGTGTGGGGATCCACTCGCCTCCCCGCTCGCCCTTGTCTCCGACCGGGACCGGTTTCTTCAAACTGGTCGAGTAAGTGCTCAAACCTTCACTCCACTTAGTGCTTGTCTTTCAATATTAGTGCTAATTCTGCTGGTTATGCGAGTGAGAGCCCGATCCTCAAGCCCCATTGCCTTGAGTGATCACCGTGGGAAGAGTGCAACCGGTGCCTTCGGCACTTCGTCGGCCCCGTTGAATTGGGCTTCCAAATCCATTGGGAATCAAATCTTGGCCTTGCTGGCCCTCTACCAGTAAGGGCCCAACCCCTCAACCTCACCTTGGCATTGCCAAGTTACCCCGGGCTTGGGTGAGCGACGAGAGAGCGGCGGCCCAAATTGGCCCATTTAGATTGTGATTGTGCTTGTTTGCATTAAGTCCGAGGTCGTTTCACATCAAAACCATCAATAAAACAAGTCCAAAAAGCATGTGAAATATAGTTTTAATATAAATTATATGGTTTTGGCATGAAATTAGCATAAGATTAAAGTAAGTTCTTAAAGCATGTAAGTCATAAAACCTTGCATGATGGATGCACAATATAACCATTAACATAGATCCAAGGTCATAACCAGGGATAATACCTAATTACCTGGGCTTAACATATAAGTAATAGGGATACTCTTTAATCTGTTTGGAGTTAACAAAGTGCAGAAACCAGAAAGTAAATAGCGGTCAGATGAGGACCGCATACTGATGGTAGCGGTCAATCGCAAGGCCGCTATCTGATTATAGTGGTCTTAGGGAGACCGTTTCTTTTCTGCTGTGAGTAGGGACAGAAACCAAGGTATAGGCCTAATCTAGGGTAATATGTGTATGGAAAACATGCTTGATAGAAGAATAGAACATGCCATAACGAAATTAAATCATGGAGATGCATGAGTTGCATGCATTAAGCCATAATTATGATCTCTTTGGTTATGGGTATATGGATATGATGCTATGAAAAACTATGCATGCGTGATCATAGGAAAGCATGAAATTCTCCTAGTAGAAAGAATGAAATCTAGAAAGACAAGAGGGCCTTTAATCTTAACTTGATGTTTAAGCCATTCATGAGATAGCCTACCTTTGAACTGAGCTCTAGATTTCGAATTTGTTGCTGGAAAGATAACCTAGTCCCTATGCGTTCTATGCCAAACCAACAACTTCCCGTCTCTCTATCTCCTTTGACACTTTACCTAAACTCACAAAATTGGGAGGGGAGTAAGAAGACATGAAGGGGAACAACTAACCTTAAAGGATCAACATGAAAATACCTCGTTTAGGATTGCTAAACTCCTGACCTTCCTTGGTCTGACACACTGTTTCTTGCGTGCTCTGTAGAGGAATAGCAACTTCGGGGGCTTCGAGCTCTCCAACGGCTTGATCTCCTAGAACGAGATTTGGAGAGATGTTAGACAACACTAAGGGGAATAAATTATTCTAAAGAACTTACATGAAATTCTTTCATCTTACTGTCGAACCAGGCGAGCCAAAAGTAAGGTTTGCACAGGTTGAACCTGGGACCTATTTATAGGGTTTGCTAGGGATTGAAGGATTAGCTCAAACTTCGAGTCCTAATTTGGGGTAGGATCGATCCCTAAGAGTCCTAGATAGGTTTTCATGTCTACACACTTCAATTCATGGGGATTTGGATGCCAAAGATCCAAGCTGTCCATGCTTCTACAACTCACAAATTTGGAAGGAAATAGCGGTCATGGCGGGACCGCCTTCAGAAAGTGGCAGTCTCGCGATAGACTGCCACATTGCATTTAATCCAAAAAATTTAAAATTTTCTATTTATCTCTTATCATCCCCTTAATTGGCCTAATTGTCCAATTTTAAATCCGTAACTAGCCCAATTTACGTTTCTAGAGTGTGGGCTTGGGCCTAAAGTCACATAATTGGGTTCATGGGCCTAATTTAAGTGGGCTCAACCCTATGGTTAAACTATGGCCTTTAAATTAATTCTAGTTAACCCATAACTTATTTAATAGCCCATTAATCCTTTTTAAATGCTAATAAATAGTTTTTAATTCCCAAAAATTCCTATAAAATTCTTAGAAAACTGTAAGGTATTACACCCTCCCCACTTAAAAAGAATTTGGTCCCCAAATTCATTACATGGGTTTTATGGAGAGTATACATACAATCGAATAATTCCAGGAATCTCTTACGCATAGCTTCTTTCGTCTCCCATGTCGCGTCTTGGTTCGATCCTTTATTCCACCAGATTTTTACCACGGGAATAGTTTTGTTTCGTAGCTGAAACACTTCTCAATTAATGATTTTGATTGGCTTTTGTTCATATGTCATATCCTTTTGGATCACCAAATCGTCATGACTTATAACATGGAAAGAGTCATAGACGTACCTTTTGAGTATGGAAACATGAAACACATCATGGACTCCAGCTAATTGAAGGGGCAAAGCTATCCGATATGTAATTTTGCTAACCCTTTCAAGAATTTCAAAAGGGAAAATGAATCTCGGAGTGAGCTTGCCTTTGATGCCGAATCTTCAAATTCCTCGACCTGGAGAAACTTTAAGGAATACGAGGTCTCCCACTTGAAATTCCATATCTTACCTTCTATTGTCAGCATATGACTTCTATCTATTTTGAGCTATTTGCAGTCTTTCTCCAACTTCATTCCAGCATATAGGTGATTGACAACTTCTTCCATATAGAGCCTCGAATGGTGCCATTTGTATACTAACTTGATAGCTATTGTTGTAGACAAATTCTACTAGAGACAAGTGGTCGTGCCAACTTCCACCGAAATTAATAACACATGTCCTAAGCATATCTTCTACCACCTGATTTGTTCTCTCAGTTTGTCTATCGGTTTGAGTATGGAAAGCAGTGCTAAAATTGAGTCAGGTCCCTAATGAATGTTATAGACCCTTCCAGAATTGAGATGTGAATTGAGGGTCTCGATCAGAAATAATAGTGACAGGGACACCATGTAGCTTGATGATTTCCTTTATGTATAAAGCTGCTAATATATCCACAGACCATCGACTTTTGATTGGTAGAAAATGTGTAGATTTAGTCAATCGGTCTATGATCACCCATATACCATCATGTCCACCTCTTATCTTAGGTAAACCCGTGATGAAATCCATCCCTATACTCTCCCACTTCCACTCAAAAATTTCTAAGGAATGTAGCTTACCGGCGGGCTTTAGATGTTCTGCCTTAACTTGCTGACAAGTGAGGCAGCGAGATACAATGTCCTCTATCTCTCTCTTCATATTGGGCAATCAGAAATTCCTTTTCAAATCTTGGTACATTTTGGTAACACCAGGGTGAATAGCATATCTTAATTTACGAGCTTCCTCCATGATCAATTTCTTAGTGTCGGCATGATCCAGCACACGGATTCGATCTTCAAACAATAGCTGTCACGCCCCAACGCGGAATATCGGGACGTACAGTTAGAAACTAGCTAGAGATAATATTAATATGCTAAACTAAACAATCGTACAGGTGCTATGGAAAGAAGTACTTCTATTGATCAAGAAAGACTCCAAGTTTTATTACAATAACCATCAATGCTTAAACACGATCAACCATAACTTTCAAACTGATTCTAATACAATAACTGACCCCAAAAAGGTAAATAAAGTGCTAACACAACACTAAGGAGTAACTAATGTAAACAACTATGCCAACTCGGCATCCACTAATAGGTACACTCAAAGGTATCACTCCTGTCCCTCCCCTTCAATATGCGCATTGCCAGTTGAAATGCCTGGAAAGGGGGAAAACAACTATATGAGCTAACACTCAGTAGATAGTAATAGGCAAGTTTACATGATTAACCGATTAGTTACATTTTCATATGCAGTGACAAGAAAAGAAATATCTGACGAGATGATAAAATAGCGTAATATAAAATCTTGCAAGGTCAAGAAATATATGATGACAAGAGTTAACAAGGATATCAAGTACAAGAATGTTCAATAGGAAATTGAAATATAGAATTGGCCAACCAAGCAAGTATTTGAAACATCAAGTCAAGCACGATAATGTAACAAGTATAACAAGAGATTTTCTGTCGTAGACGTCACGCTGGTCATGCACTCGGTGCAATGCCTCACCATGTCATTATAAACTCCCATGGGCACAAGTACTTTTCGGGCGCTATCCCCAGGACCAGACCAGGCCCTTATGATGCGTTGGCATTGATTTGTTGGATCCAAGATCCCAAGTTTTGTCTGGACATTTAATCAAGTTTAATGGCCAATTAATCAGAGGAATTTCTGTCAAAAGTACGAGATTTAAGGACTAACATGTCCTAGGATTCATTAACTTAAAAACTCGGTATACGGTCACTTCTGGGCCGTTTGATAGGACATACGGCTACTACTGGCCGCATTACAAGAACTGGACCAAATCTCAGTCCACGAGGTCAAGAATGAACGGTTGACAGTGTGCCGTTCAGGTAAGTAAGCAGTACGTGACCTTAAGACACAATTACGATACTTATACGGACCACACTGGACCGTTCATGGAGACAAGCAGTCAACTATGGGCTGCTCATGTGCTAATTAGCCCAAGTCGATCCGTGACTTATAACTCAGCGATTTGGTCACGAATTTCCAAGTTGTAGCCGGGTCATACGGGTCTCAAAATGGCGGATTCTAACTCACCGGATAGAGTGTCCGGGTAGAATCGTACTAAGGGACAACAATTTAGGCTTAATGGCCGTAATGCCATATAGATTGTTAGTGTGCTATTAGTCTCTTCCACCGGGGTATAAGGGCTTTTAGTTGATTTCCTAACAGCCATTTCAAAATACCTTGATTCGTGAATTAATGTAATCTCAATTCCAAGAGATAAGTTAATTACAAGATGGTAACTCAAGATACTAGAACAAGCCAATAATGACAATAGACAGTAATACATGACAGTAATTTACTTTCAAACTTACCATTGTATTATATGGGTTTCTAATTAACCATTTGTGTGCGTTGAAGTGGAGATAGTAATCGGAATTGTTTATACACTTGGACCATTTCTTCAATTTTGGATTGAGGAACACCGGCTTAATTTGAGATCATAGGGTTGCATGTATGGGTCATTGGTTCCTCAAAATATGGTTTTCAATTGGACTAGACTTGAATGGGTCGATCCCCTCACGGTCCGGATCGATCCTCGGGCCAAAAACAAGCCTATCAGGTCTGGCAGCATATGGGTCGACCCATTGGGTCGACCCCTGGAAAACCAGGGGTCTGTCTGTGTATGGGTCGACCCATTGGGTCGACCCCTGCACAAACAGACTTCTCTCTGTGTATGGGTCGACCCAATGGGTCGACCCTCGGGTTTGCACATGCGAACGAGACTTCCGAAAATCGGAAAATCTCACCCAATTGGGGTCTAATTGGACTGAGATCTTAACCCCATGCCTCTAGGTTCTTGATGGACATATTAGGGTCATATTACAAGTGTTTGGAACACTAAATTCACCGGAAAACTAATCGAAATCACACCATATCTAGGAGGAACACTTAAAAACCTAGTCTTAGCATGCTTATAATCAAACATGAAATTCTCTAAGCATGGTCTATAAAAATTGGGGCTTTCTACGCTAAAAGATAGATAACATGCTGATGATTACAACCATATACATTAATTAGAGTTGGGTCTGTTATCATCTAGCTGAATCGAAGAGAGATTTAGAAGTTAGAACGAAGAGCCCTTCACTATTTCCACGAGATCTCCCTCCACACCTAATAGAATTTGGGACTTTTACTACCAATGAAAAGCTAACAGAGAGAGGAACAAAATGGTATATTTACTTGCATGTTTTGGCCAAGATTACCTACCTCAATCGAAGGAAGGAAGAGGGCCTAAGAGAAACCCGTGAACTCGGATATTCCTCCAATAAACGCGAGAGATCTCACTAGATCGGAATCCTCTGCGACCACCAATGCTCCCAAAGGAAAATAGACACATAGGGCTTACTTTTAATAGGTCATACTCGTTCTGGATCCTTCCAAGAAGGGAGAAATCGACCCATCAAGTGGCGTGTTCAAAACGTCGCCGAAATTATTGACCTAGCCCATGTGCGACCAAAAGCGTCCCATACGATAAAAATTTCATGGCATTGTGAGAGGGGAAATGATCCTCTCTTTAATTCCTTTCATTTGCCCCTGGAATCACCTGATTTGGTTAAGAAATGAGCTCAAATTGAGGATTTTAATGTGAGGTTAGCATTGAGCACGAATTTGACTAGGTAGGTGTGAAAATTTGACTAATCCCACTAATTCGGCCTAGTTAAAGATTTTATTGGGGTTGGCCACAGAAGAAAAAATTGTTAAACGTAATTGATTCTACAATAATATGATTTTTATGGATTTTTATAAAATTATCGAAATGTGACTTATTCTATTTATTAAAGAATTAATCTAATTAATTTCGAATTAATTCCCATTAATTCAAATAAATTCAAATAATTTCTAATTAAATTCAAAAATATTTCTAATTAATTTTTAAAAGAATTTGGGGTATTACACCCTCCCCTACTAAAAGAATTTGGTCCTCCAAATTCACTGCACTTTAATACAGAGATAGGGAAAGACTAGCTCACCTAGAATAAGTCAGGATATCACTTCCGCATAGTATCTTTAGACTCCCAAGTAGCATCCTCAGCTCCACGCCGACTCCAGTGAATTTTGACCATAGGTATGGAACGATTCCGGAGTTGCTGTTGCTTCCGATCCAGAATCTTGATAGGTCTTTCTTCATAGGTCAAATCTTCCTTCAATTCGAAATTCACATGCTGAATGATATGAGTGGGGTCGTACACATATTTCCGTAACATAGACACGTGGAAAATATTATGTACGCCTAACAATTGAGGCGGTAATGCCAATCTGTAAGCAACATCTCCCACTCTATCCAGAATCTCGAACGGACCAATATATCTCGGACTCAGCTTGCCATGAATGCCAAATCTTCGAATCCCTCTTGTAGGAGAGACTTTCAGAAATACATGCTCGCCAACTTGAAATTCTAATGCCCTTCTTCTATTGTCGGCATAACTCTTCTGTCTTGATTGAGCCACTTGTAACCGGTCTTGGATAATACGGATGTTCTGTGATGATTCTGAAATAAGATCCGGTCCAAGCCATTGCTTCTCACCTACCTCGTCCCAACACAATGGGGATCGACAGCTTCTTCCATACAATGCTTCAAAAGGAGCCATTTGAATGCTGGATTGATAACTGTTGTTGTAGGCGAATTCAATCAAAGCCAAATGGTCACTCCAACTACCTCCAAAATCGATCATGTAGGCTCTAAGCATATCTTCCACTATCTGGTTGGTTCTTTCAGTCTGTCCATCTATCTGTGGATGAAAGGCAGTACTGAAATTTAGACGAGTATCCAAAGACGCTTGTAGTCCCTTCCAGAAATGTGAAGTAAACTTGGGATCTCTATCAGATACAATGCTGACTGGTATACCATGGAGCCTTATCACTTCCTTCAAATACAAAGCAGCCAATACATCAACTGTCCATTTGGACTTAATGGGTAAGAAATGAGCTGACTTTGTCAATCGATCGACAATCACCCACATTGCATCCAATCCACCACGAGTCCTAGGTAGACCCATAATGAAGTCCATGCCAATGCTTTCCCACTTCCATTGGGGTATGTCGAGTGGTTTCAATTTTCCTGCCGGTCTGAAATTTTCAGCCTTGACTTGCTGACAAACCAAGCATCTACTCATGAAGTCTGCAACTTTCCTTTTCATATTCGGCCACCAAAAGGATCTCTTCAAATCCTTGAACATTTTAGTGCCTCCAGGATGAATGGTGTATTTGGATCTATGTGCTTCCTCAAGAATCTTGTTCTTTAACTCAGCTTCATCAGGTACACAAGTTCTACCCTAGAATAACAATCTTCCATCGTCAGCCATCGTGAAGTGAGGTCTGCTACTCAAGCTTCCCTTGATCTCTACTAGCTTGGGGTCATTATCTTGCAAAGATTTGATTTCCATCAACAATTCGGGCTTAAGTTGAATCTGTGCAATCATAACCCGATCATTGTCAATATTCAGATCCAGACTAGCTAATTGTTCCAGTAGCTTCCACTCTTGTAACATGAGACTTGACAATCTAGCTACAGGCTTCCAGCTTAATGCATCTGCCACAACATTGCCTTTTCCAGGATGATACTCAATCGAGAAGTCGAAGTCCTTCAAGTACTCCAACCATCTTCTTTGCCACATATTGAGTTACTTCTGAGAAAATAAATATTTTAGACTCTTATGATATGAAAACACTGTGAATGTTTCTCCATACAAGTAATGTCTCCATATCTTCAAAGCAAACACGACTGCTGAAGAGGCGAAATCTCGCGCTGGTTCCTGAGCGTTGTGGTAATCACCAAGTTAGTGAACTGCAAGACAGGGAAACGGGTCAGAGGGCCCAGGGGGATTCCCTGGGGTGAAACCCTCCGACGCTCAAGTCAGTAGAGCAATGGTGGGAGCAGCGATAGGGAGGAGAAGGTGAAGGCGCGAGATCCCTCTCCACCAATGGGGTGAAGTGATCCGTGCTCTGGAACTGGGGGTGGATATGGACTTACCTTTCGCCGGAGGGTATCCTAGGTTTAAATAGTGCGCCGCCCTCTGGAGTCCTGCAAGCCAAGGGGTCTCCGGTGGAGGTTACGTCCTCGTCGTGGGTGTTTATGGCCTCATCGTGGGGGCGTTATCCTCGCGGGGAAGCCGGAGCTCCTAGACTTCTTAGCGCCCGGCCCGCTGTGGACTCTAACGGTTGCAATGATAAACATTTTATCGGTCGCACCGAGCTTAGAGGGGCCGGCCCTACTTGGGCAATAGGCCTAGCTCGGTGAGGAGATGGGTCGGACAGACCGGCTAGCGCTTCCCTCATTTGTGCGGAGGGATAGCTCGTGCGCGGGTCTTCCTGTGACCTGACCGATGCTCGGGCTCTCCGAGCCTTGGGGCCGCCTAAGAGAGTTATTTCCTCAAGCATTGTTTTATTGGGCTTTTCCAAGTGGGCCCTGTGGGCTGTCACTTGGACGAGCTTACCTCGTCGGGCCCTGTTGGGTCTAGTTGGGTCAGCTCTTTGAGTGGGCTGTAGGAATCCGCCTCTCCACTTGTCCCCCTGCTACTCCCGAGCCAAGGGGGCTCGGTTGAGTAGTTTTTCGAGGCTTTGGACCGGCGTGGCTCGGGTGGGTGGAATCTTGTCGGCGTTATGAACCCACGTGTTGTGGTCGCCTAGGCCCGTAGTAATAATGATTCTGACGGATTTGAAATGAAGGGGCCCCCTTTTTCTCGGAGGTTGGAATGGCGCTCCGCCTCCCGTGAGGGTTTATAGGCGTAGGGCGCTGCTCGTCCTCCCAGCCTTTCTAGGGTTTTTGGCCTTCCCTCCACTTCTTTGCTTCTGGGGCTCCCTTGATGAGCCGTGAAGATACAGCGGGGGAGCGAGTTCTTGTGGTGGCATTTGATGAGCTGGCGCGTATAACCGCGGAGGCGATCCGGTAGCTTCTTTCTCCCCCGGAGTCTTCGGGCTCTCGTGAAGGTTCTTCTTCTAGCTTTATGGTGGATCTGCGCTCGAAAATCGAGCAGGTGAGGCGGGAGCCCGTCCCTAATCGCAGCGAGTTGGGGGAGGCTGATGTGAAGAAACTGGAGCATCGGTTTCGCCTGCCTCTCCGATATAGCTTTGCAGCCGCTGCCCCATACGAGATGAGCTTGGATAGCCACACGGGCCATATCTGTACTTTTCTCCTGGCGTGGAAAAGAGGATTCTGCCTCCACTTCGAGCCCTTCGTTCTGAAGCTTCTCAATTTTTTCGTGTTGGCGCCTGTTCAGCTGGTGTCCAACTCGTATCTTCTGCTATCTGTCTTTTGGATCCTCTGCCGCCTGCAGGGGGTTCCCCCGTCCCTATATCTTTTTCATTATTTCTTCGAGCTGAAGGCACATCCGTCGGCGGGGAAAGGCTTCTACTTTATTCAGGCGCGCAGGAATCGGAGTTGTATTCTGCTGGCGGCGAAGGATTCTTCGCACAAAGGGTGGAAGAGACAGTTTTTCTGGGTGAAGGCGGAAGCAGTGGATGAATCCTAGAGGTGCCAGGTTATGCCCAACCTCCATCCGAATATTCCCCCGCGACAGGAGGGGTTCCCCTCCGATGTGGAGGAATACGCCGTTCGCTTGTTGACAAATCGCTGGTCGACTGAGGAGCTGGTGACGCTGGAGAACGTAGAGCAGCATCTGCTTACGCAGCTCAAGCCATCAGGTATCACCCTTCGGATCCTTCTACGGGGTCGGAGGGTCACCTTTTCGCTTCTTAACCGAATCTTCTTCTTCATTACAGACATCCGGCGGGAACCTTTGGAAGAGGTCACCGAGGTCATCGATCTTGGGATGACTCGGCGGCTGATGAGCCTGTCGTTCCCGCAGGTCGTTCCCAAGCCCGGGATAAGGGAAAGGGGGTGGCCTCTGAGGGATCTTCGCAGCCAAGTGGGGCGAAGCGTAAGGATCCCATGGAGGGAAAATTGCCGGAAGCCGCGAAGGCCAAGAAACGGGCCAAGAAGGCTGGCCTTCCTACCACTACCGGGGGCGACTCTGGCTCGGCGGCGCTCCCCTCTCGGGGGCAAGATGGGGCCGACCCTTCCCGGCCAGCTCCCCTACCTACTAGGCGAGAGGGGGCCGAGGAGACCAGGGGCCCCTCAGAGAGCAGAGATGGGTCGGTTCTCCCCTCCCCGGGGATGGAGGGGGCCGGTGCTGAAGTAGCCGACGTCGAAACCGGGAGACCGGTCGAGGTCGGCGATGTCTCGGGTGGTGAGGCACGGGCCGAGACAGATAGGGTTGGGGGTTCACCTGCGAGGGCATCGCAGCCCCAAGTGCTTGAAGTTCCCGGTGCGGCCGATCCCATGGCGTAGGTCGAGGTTGGGGGTTCGCCTGGGGAGGCGTCGCAACCCCAACCGATCGGGGCGCGCAGGGCGGTCGGCCTCGTTACTCAAGAGGAAGGGTAAACTATTGGAAGAGGAGCGTTTGCGTCACCTCGAGCTGGACGGTCACTGGGAGCTCGAACGTGCCGAGCTACTGGACCGGGCGGAGGTGGCGGAGCGCCTTCGTTCCGTGGCCGAGGCGGACCGAGCCCAGGCGGAGAGGCGGTCGAGCGAAGCCGAGCGAGGGAGGGTCGAGGCAGAGGAACGCTTAGCGGGGGCAGAGGAGCGTGCGGCCGAGGCAGAGCGGGCTTGGGTCGAGCTCGTTAGAAGGACGGAGCAGATCGAGGCAGAGGCGATCGAGCGGTATAGGAGCTCGGACGCCTACTCAGCCGACCTGGAGAGAGCCGCCCTACCATATTACGAGGTAGCGCTTCATCGGGGCGCTCGAAAGGGGTTTAATCAGGGTTATCGTCGGGCGGTGGACTACGCCGACGAGCAAGACTCCGGGATCGAGTTCCCTTTGGGCTAGAGCTATGACTCAGATGAGTCGGCTTCTAGCTCCTCTACGTCGGGCGGGGAAGATCCAGAGGGGTCTCCTCCGGCGGGGTCACCAACTCCGGACGTCTCGGGAGGGCTCGCGACCGAGACTGTTCTCGCACAGGCGAGATCAGTGCCCGGGTCGACCGTCACCGAGGGTGCTGGGGGTGACGCGCCCACTTCCGTCGCTCCCGAGCTTCAAAGTGGGCCAGAGGCCTGATGTATTTTGCCTTATTTTGCCTCTGTCTCTTGTTTGTCTCTCTTTCCTCCTTTAGAGAGTTTCCTCTTTATGAGATAATGAATGACTTACTTGTTTGATCGCCATCCTTGCCGTGATTTGGTTGGCGTATCTGAAGTAGTTGGAGAGTGCCGATATGTCCTGCGTGATTTTCGCATGCTGATTTGGTAGGCTTCTAACGGGGCGTCTTTCCATTCCCTCACACTTTGAATGCCAGGCCGCTTCGTGAATCCTTCTGGGGCGGGAAACGAGGAGTTGGAGGTGACCGTTCAGGGGAGAAATCCTTTGGCGTGTTTTCGAGGGGGGAGTCATTTAAGGCGTGTAGCCTCCTTTGGCCTATAAGAAGGACCGAAGGGTGCCCTTTCCTCTTTACCGCTTGGGATTTTCTCTAACGGTCTTTCCTCACTCCTTCTTCTTCACTTTGCATTGTGCCGTTGCATTCGGAGCATGGAGGATCCTTCGAAGGGTGACGCCGCTGACGACGGGGAGCAAAGAGCTCTTGCTGTCCTGGCTTGTTGGACGGGTCCCACGGTCGCCGCGCGGGTTTGAGACGGGTCCGACGGTCACCACGCAGATTTGGAGAGGGCTCCGACGTGTGAGGGCACGACTCTTGCCCTTTCTCAGTTCTAGCGTGGCTTTCGGGCGGGCGTCAAGGCGGAGGACGGATGGGGGTATTAGGGATGCCTGTCGCCACTCCCCCTCTGCATGGGGGGGGGAGGCGCACCAAGCTCCCTCCTCATCGGAGCCTTCCTCCATCTGCAGCCTCTTTTTCCCTCTTCTGTTCTTCATTTCTTTTACTCTTTGGAGGCTGCTTGCTCTCTGTTCCCTTCCAAGGAGTTGGTAGGTTGGGAAAGAGGAGGTCTTCACAGTGCTCCTTCTCCCTGGCCTCTATCAACTTGGAAGGTAGCCTTCCCCAACCTTAAAAGGTGGTTACATTCTCTGCAGTCCCTCTGTCACTTTTGTCAGGGGTCATCTGAGCCAACTGGATCGGCCCCTTCTTGTCCGAGCCAGTTTCTACGCGAGGCAGAGTCAGTGGCTGGACGCGAGGAGATCGAGATCGAGTCAACCAAGCGATGACCCCTTGCAGCGGTGTCAGATGGATTTTCTTGCTTTTTGTCATGCAATGTACTAGCCTTTGCCTTTCTGATGTATCAATAGTTTGAATGAAAAGAAAAGGAATTTATTTTGTCCATCTTGCTGTACAATTTCAAAAATGGAATTTACGTAGTGCGGCTGCGTTCCATGTCCAAGGAATGGGTTTCCCTTCCATTGTTGCTAGCCTGTACGCACCTTTTCCGAGCATCTCGACCACTCGGTAGGGGCCTTCCCAGTTAGGGGATAGCTTGCCCGCCGCCTCTAGTGGTCGAGACGCTTCGGCTTTTCTAAGGACGAAGTCTCCGGGTTGGAAGTGTCTGCTTTGGACTCTAGCGTTGTAGTATCGAGTGAGGCGTCGATGGTATTCCGCCGCTCGGATGCTGGCAATATCCCAGAGTTCATCGGCTAGGTCGAGGTTCTCGAGTGACTTTTGGCTGTTTTCCTCGAGCGAGTAGCGGATGACTCAGAGAGACGGGTTGGCGATCTCTAATGGAATGACGGCCTCAGTACCGTACACCAACTGAAAAGGACTTTCACCGTTTACCGTCCTGGGAGTCGTTCGGTGCGACCACAGTACGCTAGGCAATTCCTCGAGCCAACTACCCTTGGCTTTGCCAAGTCTGGTCTTTATGCCTTTCAAGATAGTCTTATTAGCATTTTTGACCAGCCCATTGGCCCGAGGGTGGGCAACCGAAGTGAAGTGGTTGCGGATGTTTAGGTCGGCGCATCTGTCTCGAAAATATCGAGAATTGAATTGCTGACCGTTATCGCTCACTATCACTCGGGGGATGCCGAAGCGACAAATGATCGATTTCCAGACGAAACTCCAGACGACTGTCTCGGTGATCCTTACAGTGGCTTCGGCCTCGATCCATTTAGTGAAGTAGTCGATGGCGATGATAATGGACTTTTTATGGGACTGAGCCGTAGGGAATGGCCAGAGAATGTCAATCCCCCACCGAGCGAAGGGATAAGGCTCAGTGAGGGTGACGAGTTCTGTAGCCGGCTAATGGACCAAGTGGTCGAACCGCTGGCATTGGTCGCACTGTTGAGCATAGGCCGAGTAGTCACGCTACAAGGTGGGCCACCAGTACCCCTGTTGTAACAGGATCCTAGCTAGTGACCTTGCCCCTGAGTGTGCTCCGCACAGGCCTTCATGAACCTCTTGGATGGCTCGGCTGGCTTCGTCGGGGCCGAGGCACTTCAGGAGAGGGCCGGCGAAAGACCTTCGGTAGAGTGTGTCATCCAGGACAACAAAGCGCCAGGCTTAGTACTTCATTCGGCGTGCTTCTCGAGGGTCGGAGGGCTCTTGGGAGTCTCAGAGCCAAGATAGGTAGGGGGTGCGCCAGTCGCTCGGGACGGCCGAGTCAACAACGAGGAGCTCCGAGTCAATGCTCGGGCGTTCTATCTCTTCGAGGAGGACCGATCGGGTACCTTCTGGGTCTAGGGAGGAGGCCAACCGAGAGAGGGCATCCGCTCGAGAGTTTTCTTCTTGGGATATTCGGACTACCTCGAACCCCACAAATTGTTGGGCCAGGCTCCTGACCAGCTGGAGGTATTTGATCATGGGTGCCTCTTGAGCTTCGTACTCATCGTTGACCTGGCTTGCAACCAGCTGAGAGTCGGTGTGGATCCTGACTCACTCAGCCCCCAACCGTCTGGCCATGCGCGCTCCCGATATAAGGTCCTCGTACTCGGAAGCGTTGTTGGACACCTGAAAGTTGAATTTCAAGGCGTACTGCAGCTCCACTCATTCGGGGGATCTTAGGAGGATCCCAGCAACACTACCGACCGAGTTGGAAGATCCGTTGATGTACAGTTCCTAGGTTGGCCCGGGCATGGTCAGTAGTCTACCTTCGGTCGGGATGGTGCTTTTGGCGATGAAGTCGGAGAGCGCTTGACCTTTTATAGCTGAGCGCAGGCGATACGAGATGTCGTAGGCCCCAAGCATAATGGCCCATTTGACAAGTCACCCCGAGGCCTCGGGGTGGGCTGAAATCTTCTTCAACGGCTCACCGGTTAGCACGGTGATGGGGTGCCCCTGGAAGTAGGGTCGGAGGCATTTCGTGGAGGTACCCAGCGCTAGCACGAGCTTCTTGGTTGCGGGGTACCTCCTCTCGGCCTCGTTGAGCACCTTGCTGGTGTAGTAGACTGGTCATTCGATTCCCGAGTCATTTCTGACTAGGACCGAGCTGACCGTTGATGACGTCGCCGAGAGATAGAGCAGCAAGACTTCGCCTGACACGGGCTTGGAAAGCACCGGGGGTGAAGCCAGGAACTCCTTGAGCTCGGCGAACGCTTTCTGGCATTCCTCATCCCATGCGAACATAGCAGATGCTAATTTGGGCCCCCTCAACAGTTTAAAAAAGGGCAGGCATCGTTCGGCCACACGGGACAAGAAACGGCTGAGAGCGGCGACACACCCCATCAGACGTTGGACGTCCTTAATGCAGGTGGGCGGGCGCATGTCCAGGATGGCCTGGACTTTGTCAGGGTTGGCTTCGATCCCACGCTAAGTGACCAGGAAACCCAGGAACTTCCCTGATCTTACTCCGAAGGCGCACTTGGCAGGATTGAGCTTCATGTTGTACTTTAGGAGGACGCCGAAGGTTTCAGCGAGGTCGGTGAAGTGGTCCTGGGCCTTAGGGGTCTTGACGAGCATGTCATCAATGTAGGCTTCGACGTTCCGACCTAGCTGCTCCTCGGACATGTGATTGACCAGTCTTTGATATGTGGCTCCGGCGTTCTTCAACCCGAAAGGCATTCGGGTATAGTAGTACACGCCGTAGTCAGTGATGAAGGCGGTCTTTTCGACGTCTTCAGAATTCATAGATCGGTGCGGTTAACGGGGTGTACCGCTCGTACTTCCGCTTGCGTTCACCATCTCGGTCTCGCTTCTTTCCCGAGCTCGGATTTGGCTTGGGGCCCCGCTTCTTGTCCCCCTCCCGACCCGAGCTGGTTGCGTCTCGGCAAGCGCTGAGTACTTCTTCGCACTCGGCGTGGCACAGAGCCAGAGTCGCTAGCTTGGCAAGGGTCGAGGGAGGGTGGAGGACAAGTTCACGGTGGAGGTTCTCATCCCGGGTACCCCCGGTCAGTGCGGTTGTGGCCGAGGCCACGTCCAGGTGGGGGATTCGGAGGGCTTCCGATTTAAATCGGTGGACATAAGCCCGGAGCCTTTCCTCTTGCGCCTGTTTAAGGGCCAAGAGCCCCGCTACCGACCTTGGGGGGGCACTTCCGGCGAAGCTCTCCTTGAAGACTCGCCCGAATTGCTTGAAGTCTCAGATGGATCCGGGGGCGAGGGCCCAGAACCATGCTTGAGTGCCCTGGGCCAGAGTGGTCACGAAGGCTCGGCACTTGATGGGGTCCGACGCTCCGTGTAGAGTCATCAGGGCGTCGAAGCTATCATAACGGTCAGCCGGGTCGCCCTGGCCATCGTAAAGCTTGAAGGTTGGTATGGGGGCTCTGGGAGATACCTCTGCCTTCAAGATATACTCAGAGAACGGGGATTTATCCTCATCTTCCAGGGAAGAGGCCTTCTGTAGGGCGCGAAGGGCGCGCTCCTGCTCAGCGAAGCGCCTTTCAAAATCTCATAGCCGGAGGGATAACTCCGGTTGTTGTCATGCCGCGGGGCTGGGGGAGCATCTTGGCGGTCTCCGGGAACATCGGCTTCCGAATCTGGCCGTTGCGTCCCCCACCTTCCTTTCCTCGGTGTGGAGGAGGCCTCTTGCTCCAGAGGCGGAGCTTGCGAGGGTCCTCCGACCCTGTTACGAATGAGCTGCTGGCCGCGGAGGGTGAAGCGGCCCCCAGCTGTGTGCTGGGACGTACTCCTGCGGGGGGGGGCTCCCTGACGGGGCACGGGACCTTGCATCCCTGGCCGCCTGGGTCTTCATGAGTTCCACGAGGACATCCAGTTTGGCATTGAGGGCCTGGAAGGCTTCGACGCCACCGTAGGGGGGTAGCCCCACCGCCGCAGGGGGTGTGGTGGTCCGTCGGCGGGGATGCTAGCATTGGAGGGAGGGTTCTTTAAGGCCCTGGAAGGGCCATCCCCTGCTGCTACCATGGCCTTACCCCTTTCGCCGGTGGACCTCCTCAATGAGCACCTTCTCACCATGTTGGCTCTTCGTGCGTTTCCCACAGACGGCGCCAGATGAAGAGGTGAAATCTCGCGCTGGTTCCTGAGTGTCGTGGTAATCACCAAGTTAGTGAACTGCAAGACAGGGAAACGGGTCAGAGGGCCCGGGGGGATTCCCTGGGGCGAAACCCTCCGACGCTCAAGTCAGTAGAGCAATGGTGGGAGCAACGATAGGGAGGAGAAGGTGAAGGGGAGAGATCCCTCTCCACCAATGGGGTAAAGTGATCCGTGCTCAGGAATTGGGGGTGGATCTGGACTTACCTTTCGCCGGAGGGTATCCCAGGTTTAAATAGTGCGCCGCCCTCTGGAGTCCTACAAGCCGAGGGGTCTCTGGTGGAGGTTACGTCCTCGTCGTGGGTGTTTACGGCCTCATCATGGGGGCGTTATCCTGGCGGGGAAGCCGGAGCTCCTGGACTTCTTGGCGCCCGGCCCGCTGTGGACTCTAACGGCTGTAATGATAAACATTTTATCGGTCGCATCGAGCTTAGAGGGGCCGGCCCTACTTGGGCAATAGGCCTAGCTCGGTGAGGAGATGGGTCAGACAGACCGGCTAGCGCTTCCCTCCTTCGTGCGGAGGGATAGCTCGTGCGCGGGTCTTCCTGTGACCTGACCGATGCTCGGGCTCTCCGAGCCTTGGTGCCGCCTAGGAGAGTTGTTTCCTCGAGCATTGTTTTATTGGCCTTTTCCAAGTGAGCCCTGTGGGCTGTCACTTGGACGAGCTTGCCTCGTCGGGCCCTGTTGGGTCTTGTTGGGTCAGCTCTTTGAGTGGGCTGCAGGAATACCCCTCTCCAACTGCTGCAAGTTCCAAATCATGAACAGGATAATTCTCTTCATGCTTCCTTAACTGCCTACAAGAATAGGCAATCACTTTCCCATGCTGCATGAGTACATAGCCTAAACCAATACCTGAAGCATCAGTGTATACGACAAAACCTCATTCACCAGAAGGTAAAGCCAATACAGGTGCAGTAGTTAAACATTCCTTCAAAGTTTGAAAGCTTTGCTGGAAATCTTCTGACCAATCAAATTTGTTCTCTTTGCGGGTTAATCTTGTCATAGGTACCGTAATATTAAAGAAATCTTGGATAAATCTCCGGTAGTAGCCTGCCAGGCCTAGGAAACTTCTAACTTCAGTCACACTGGTCGGTTGATCCAAATTCTTCACTGCCTCTACCTTAGAAGGATCAACAGAAATTCCTTCCTTTGTGATGATATGTCCGAGAAAGGACACCTCTTGCAGCCAGAACTCACACTTACTAAACTTGGCATATAGCTGATGATCTCTCAATAGTTGTAATGCCATCCTCAGATGTTCAGCATGCTCCTCTTCATTCTTGGAATAAATCAGGATATCATCAATGAATACCACGACCCATTGATCAAGATAGGGCCAAAATACATTGTTCATCAACTGCATGAAAGCTGCTGGTGCATTCGTTAGACCAAAAGGCATAATGACAAATTCAAAATGACCATACCTACTGCAGAAAGCTGTTTTATAGATATCCTCTTCCTTAATCCGCAACTGATGATATCCAGATCGAAGATTGATCTTAGAAAAATACTGAGCTCCCGCTATCTGGTCAAATAATTCATCAATCCTCGGCAATGGATATTTGTTCTTGACAGTCTGCTGGTTCAATTGCCGATAATCGATGCACAATCTCATCGAACCATCTTTCTTCCGGATGAATAATACAGGGGCTCCCCAAGGGGAAGTACTTGGATGAATGAAACCCTTCTCGAGCAATTCCATCAACTGTTGCTTTAATTCTCTCAGTTCTGTTGTGCATCCCTTGGTTTTGATGATGACAATAGGATATATTTGACTGATCAAAGTTCTATCTTGGTTCATAATGCAAATGGTTTGATTGTGCTTCTTAAAGATAATACACTGAATTAATGCCCATTTGATGATGACAAATATGCTTTTATATACATTTGGAACTTCAAGTCAAATCTTATAAGTTAAGCAAATTTCAGGTTCACTGAAATCCAAGTGGAATCAACAAATCAGTATAAGCATGAAAGACTGTTTGTCGACCACTGAAGAAGCTATGGTCAACCAACGAACTCAACCAGAAAAGCATCAGATCATCTGTCTTCTGGAAGCACCTTGGCTGTCGACCAAAGCCCCGCCTCTGGTCGACCACAGAACAGCCAGAACATCAGACAGAACTGACGGCCATCTGTGATTCGTCCCTTGTCGACCAGCGACCAGGCTGTGGTCGACCAACGGGCGACGTGAGTTTCAGCCAGAAGAACCGGCCGTCTGGGGACTGCCCATTGTCGACCAGCGACAGGGTCATGGTCGACCGCGGGCTTTATAACGTCCAGAATCGAACTCTAACCGAATTCTGTTGAGGTTCCTTAAAACCTGCAGATAGTTGTGGCAGGTTGTTGGGCTGCTCAGGAGATAAGATTCCGCACGGGAATCAAGGAAACAATCTTGCTTAGAAGTGGTCAAACTCGTTCTAACGATTGGATTTAAACCGATCCCTGTTTTCTAGCAGATTGGCGCTCGATCTGAAAATTGCGCGGGAAGAACTTCAAGGGCTGTATGAAGAATATAATGCAACTAATCACGAACAAGGAAGTACAGTGAGAGAGCACGGAATAGAAGCCAAGGAAGATACACACAGAAGTGGAAGAAGGAGCTCTCCATCAATCACAAATCTGCAGAAAGGTTAAAGGCAAACTCGTGGCTGCAGAAGGAAGACTTAGCTCAAGACTGTGCGATCTCCAGCAGCAGAACAATCGAAGGCAACTGACTAGAAGATCAACAGGGAGTCTAGGCTTCTTCATAAGCGTGATCAAGTTCCAGGCTGAACACCTATTCTTCTACACACGCCAATATTCAGTCCTGTCTTTCATCACCTGTTCTTATCATCTTTTCAGTTCTATTACAATTATTGTCAAGCTGTGAGGCAGCAGAGTCAAGCTGTGTGTCAGCAGGTACAAGCTGTGTGTCAGCTGTGTTTTGGGTGAGATCAGAGATTCTCATAGTGAAGCCTTGCTTGAGTTAAGCAAGGGGTGGATGTAAGTCTCATGAAGAGACTGAACCACCTTAAAAATCCTCTTTTGTGGTGTGCTTGTGTGTGTTTGATTTCCTATACGTATGCTTGCATCTTTACTATCCGCATTAGTTCTATAATTCATTAATTACCAGTAGCTCATCTGGTCGATAGTTAGTAAATTATTAAAAAGGGGGAAAGATCTATTCACCCCCCCCTCTAGATCTATTCAGTCCGTATCCAACACGTGGTATCAGAGCAGGTTCTCCAAAAATGTGGTCTAACAACCAGGAGAAACCTAGCGGACTGAACTCTAGAAGTCTAATGGCTGAGGGACACTCAGTAACTAGACCACCATATTTTGATGGAAATGATTTCTCTTACTGGAAAAATCGTATGCAGGTATTCTTGAGAGCACAAGATCATGAGATGTGGAGAGTAGTAAGCCGAGGACCCTACGAGCTGCCCGACGACGAGGACACCTGGACCAGAGAACAGGTCAGAAAGTCAACCATTAACTGGGGAGCCATGAACGTAATGCAGTGCGCACTTCATCCCACGGAATTCTCAAGAGTTTCACAATGTGCAACGGCCAAGGAAATGTGGGATCGCCTTGTAGTCATTTATGAAGGCACTTCGGAGGTAAGAGAGTCAAAAGCAAACATGCTAGTTTCAGAATATGAAATGTTTAGAATGAAAACTGACGAAAACATCTCTGAAATGTATGCTAAACTAGTGCAGTTAACTAATAGTTTAAAGAGTCTAGGGAAAACCTACACGCAACAGGAATTAGTGAGGAAGATCCTAAGATCCCTCACTCCCATGTGGCATACCAAGGCCACAGTAATTGAGGACTCAAAGAACCTCACCACCATGACTGTAGATGAATTAATAGGTTCCCTAATGGCCTATGAAGTTAATCTGAAAAGAACGGAAGATGAGGGCAAGAAGAAGAAGCAACTCGCCCTGAAAACTAAAGTAAGCACCTCTCAATTATCTGACACTGATAACTCATCTAGCACAGGTGAGGACACTGGAGAGTTAGCCATGCTAACAAGAAAATTCAAAAGGTTTCTACGGAAGGAAGGTAAGGGATTCAGGAATCCTACGGGCATGGTAAGAAAATCAAATCAGTTTAAGTTTGACAAAAATAAAACTTCTTCTAACAAACTTGTTTGTTACAACTGCAGGAAACCTGGACATATGAAGGCTGAATGTCCAGAAGCTCCTAAGAAATCAAGCTTCAAGTGGAAAGGCAAGAAACCCAAGGCGATGATTAGCACTTGGAGTGAGGAGGAAGAGAGCAGTGAAGAGGAAACAACTTCCGAGGAAGAAGAAGGAAAGCTCTGTCTGATGGCCAAGGGAGACAACAGTGATCTTGAGGTAAGTTCCCCATTTCAAGACTTCTCTAGTTCGGATTGGGAAGCAGTATATTCAGAATTGCTTGATACTTATGAAAGAATAAGAAAGGAAAATAAACATTTGAAGAAGAAGATCAGTCAACTGAATAGAGACAGCAATTCAATGGAAAACAAAACTGAACTAGAAATGGAAATCAAGTCACTGAAAAACAAGCTGAATCAAATGGACTTAGATGAAGAAAACCACAAGAGAATGTCCGAAGAGAATGAAATGCTAAAAAACGACATTGATGAGCTAAAACTAAAAACTCAAGAATATGAACAGGAAACTAAGTTAAGTCAAGAAAGAAACAATTCACTCAAGGAAGAAAACAACCAACTCCTAAGAGAAATAGAAAGAATTAAGAGTGACCTGAAAAACAAACAGGAGACCTTGGAAAAAATGACTCAAGGTCAAGAAAACTTAAATGCTGTCTTGGGAATAAAAGTAAACTTTCAAAAAGAAGGGTTAGGATACAATCCTACGGCTAAAAAGGAATTCCAAATAAAAACCGTAAATGGGATTGCTGACTCAAAAGGAAAAAGGCCCCTGATTAATCTATACCAAGAAAAACAAGAGGATGTAGCTGAATGCTCCTCCAAAAGGAACAATGTCACCAAGGAAGAGAGAAATTTTAAAGAGAAAACAGTCAATCAATATAAGATTCAAAATAATAAACAAGAAACCCAAATTCACAGAAATCACCAAATAAACCAAGTTAAAGGACATAAATCTGGAAAACAAGATGTCTGGAGACAGGCTGGTCGACAACAGACCCTTCATCTGTCGACCAGAGGATCTGCCAGAACAGGCGCTGGTTACTGGAGAAGCAGTGGTCGACCACAGGTACACCAGATGTCGACCAGAGGTGCTGCCAGAACAGACGCTGAGTTCTGGAGACGCGATGGTCGACCACAGACATACCAAAAGTCGACCATGGCCAGACAAGCAAACAGAAATCACAGGTTTTCTCGGGTAAAACAAAATGAAAACTTGAATACACAAAGGTGGACTCAGATTAAAGAAGCCTTAGAACAAAAGCAACCCAATCTGAACAAGTTCAGAAATAAAAATTTACACTGCTCTAACAGAATCTGGGTTCCCAAAGGATTACTGCAGCAATTTCATAACTTTACAAGTCATCTTGGACCCGGGTACCATTGGGGTCCAAAAGTTTCTGTGTAACTTGTGATGCAGGTGTGTCTGGCAGCTATACACAACAAGTGGTACTTAGATAGTGGCTGCTCAAGACATATGACAGGGGACAAGGCAAAATTCTCCGAGCTAAACTCAAAAGATGGAGGACATGTGACATTTGGAGGAAATAACAAAGGCAAGATCATTGGGAAAGGTAAGGTAGGTAAGACATCTACCAATTGCATTGAAGATGTACTGCTAGTAGATGGCCTGGAATATAATCTTCTAAGCATCAGTCAGCTATGCGACAAAGGCCATCAAGTAGTCTTTGATTCTAAGAACTGTAAAATTCTTGAACCAAATTCGGTTAAAGTTAAGTTTATGGGCAAGAGAGTAAATAATGTCTACATGATAGACTTGGATGATCCAGCCCACTCCAACTTGTGCCTCACCGCCAAGAAGGAGGACCTGACTTGGTTGTGGCACCGAAGGCTAGGGCATGTTAGCTACAGGGTGCTGCACAAATTGGTTAAGAATAAAATGGTTTCTGGTTTACCTGAAATTTCGTTTGCTCAAAATGTCAAAGTATGTGAATCATGTACCCAAGGTAAGCAAACAAGAAAATCATTCAAGGGTAGAACTGAAAGTCAATCTTCTAGACCACTAGAACTTGTGCACATGGACCTTTTTGGCCCAACGAGAACTGCTAGTCTAAGTGGTAAGAGATACGGTTATGTACTTGTTGATGATTTCTCTAGATTTACATGGGTCATGTTCTTATCTCATAAAAGTGATGCCTTTTCTGAGTTTCAGGAATTTTACAAAAGGATGAAGCAGGATGGAAAGTCCAAAGTGTGCACAATAATATCTGATCATGGGGGAGAGTTTGAAAACTCTGAATTTGACTTATTTTGCAGAAACAAAGGCATAACCCACAGATTTTCCTCACCAAGGACTCCAGAACAAAATGGAGTTGTGGAGAGAAGGAACCGCACTCTTGTAGAAATGGCTAGAACCATGTTGATTGAAGCCAATCTTTCAAGGAAATTTTAGGCAGAGGCAGTCAACACAGCATGCTACATAGTAAACCGAGCAATGGTAAGACCATCTAGTGAAAATACACCATATGAGGTGTTCAAAGGTAAGAAACCATCCCTAGCTCATTTTAGAATTTTTGGGTCAAAATGCTTTATTCATAACAATGATAAAAAGATCTTGGACAAATTTGAACCAAAGAGTGACCCAGGAATATTCATGGGCTATTCTGACCGATCAAGAGCTTATAGAGTTTTTAACACCAAAGATCAAATTGTTGAAGAATCCCCACATATCACATTTGATGAAAACAATGACTTTGACAAAACTGGACAGGTAGGCAAAGATGAAGATGGGGAATTTCTGGAAGGCAAAGAGGAAACAATGGAGACTGAAGCAGAACCAAAGCAAGGTGACTCCAATGATCAACCCGAAGGAGAGATCATCCCAGGTAACAATTCTGAAAATCTGAGATTTCTCAGAAATCATCCTCTAGATAACATCATTGGAGGAATTAATGAACCGAGGAAAACTAGATCTCAGCTTAAAACAGTTGATGAATTAGATCAGCTAGCCCTTGTATCTCAAGTTGAGCCTAAAAATGTAGAGGAAGCTTTAAGAGATGAATCTTGGATAAATGCCATGCATGAAGAATTAAATCAATTTGAAAGAAATCAGGTTTGGAAACTTGTTCCCAGACCCTCATCTCATCCTGTTATTGGAACCAAATGGGTTTATAAAAATAAGCTTAATGAAGAAGGAGTTGTTATGAGGAACAAGGCTCGGTTGGTGGCTAAGGGGTATAACCAAGAATTTGGAGTTGATTTTGAAGAATCATATGCTCCAGTTGCAAGGTTAGAAGCCATTAGGATATTGTTAGCATTTGCGGCGTCCCATGGAATTAAATTGCAGCAAATGGATGTAAAAAGTGCCTTTCTAAATGGCATTATAAAGGAAGAAGTATTTGTGGAACAACCCCCTGGTTTTGAAAATGATGATTTTCCTAATCATGTCTTTAAACTACATAAGGCTTTGTATGGTTTAAAGCAGGCTCCTAGGGCATGGTACGACAGACTGAGTTCATTCCTCACCAAAAAGGGCTACACAAGAGGTAAAATTGATCAAACATTATTCTCCAAGACCCAAGGTAAGAATATACTAATTGTGCAAATCTATGTGGATGATATTGTGTTTGGATCCACTGAAGCTTCATTATGTACTGAATTTGCAAATCTAATGACCAATGAGTTTGAAATGAGTTTAATGGGTGATTTACAGTTCTTTCTTGGATTGCAGATTCTACAATGTAGAGAAGGCTACTTCATAAATCAATCCAAGTACATAAAGGAGATGCTGAAAAAGTTTGGCATGGAGAGCTGCAAACCAATAGAGTCACCCATGGGGACAAATGCAACATTGGAGGCTGATGTAAAAGGTAACATGGTAGATGCCAAGAAGTACAGAGGTATGATCGGATCCCTACTATATTTAACTGCCTCTAGGCCAGACATTCAGTTCAGTGTATGCATGTGTGCTAGATATCAATCTAGCCCTAGAGATTCACATTTAGGGGCTGTCAAGCGTATCTTTCGTTACCTTGCCGGTACCCAAGAATTGGGTTTATGGTATCCTACGTATTGCAAACTAGATTTGATTTCATATTCAGATGCTGATTATGCTGGTTGCAAAATTGATAGGAAGAGTACTAGTGGCTACTGTCAAATATTAGGTGGGTGTTTAATTTCATGGGCGTCTAAAAAGCAACATTCTGTGGCCCTCTCCACTGCTGAGGCTGAGTATGTCGCAGTAGGGAGCTGTGGTACACAGGTTATGTGGATAAAACATCAACTCCAAGACTACAATGTAGATCTTGGATGTGCACCCATTTTCTGTGACAACACTAGTGCTATTAATCTGTCTAAAAACCCCATTCAACACTCTAGGACAAAACACATTGAGATACGTCATCACTTTCTAAGAGATGAGGTCTCCAAAGGAAATTTCATGCTTCACTTTGTAGAAACTGAAAAACAACTGGCAGATATTTTCACAAAACCCCTTAACAATGACAGATTTTCAACTCTAAGAAGGGAGTTAGGAATTTGTAGAATTTCCTCTGAAAATTCTTGAAATAAAAATATTCTTGGGTTCACTGTACAGTCTTTATCTCTTCTGTCTAAGTTATGTCAGCTAGGTCTCTAGTACTGGTCAAGTTTTTGAGTTTGGAAAGTCTTGTGTCGGGTGCTACTTCAGCAAGTTCTACAGAATACTGGTTCTCTACGGCTCATCTCTTGTGGTCGACCACAGACAAGGCGCTGGTCGACCAAGGCATCAGGACAGGAAATAGTTAGCTCTGGGAAGTCGCAGCTGTCGACCACAGGCGATCCAATGGTCGATAACAGGTTTGTCAGAACGCAGTCTTCTCAACAGGCAGGTTCTGTGTCAGCACAGAGGTCGACCACAGGCCACTCCATGGTCGACAAAGGACCTGAAAAAGGGAAATTAGATCTAGTCAGGCTGCTGGCTTTGGTGGGAAATCTTCTGAACTTTTTGGACTCTGAGCTCAGTTTTGCTTCACTCACTCATCCTCATTCACTTCCCATTCCTTGTGTCTCAATATCTCTTTGTGGTCAACTTATTGTTCTCTATCTTCAGCAAGGACTCACAAATTGAGGGGGAGTAAAAAGTGTAAACTCATTCCTTAATAAAACATTGAACAACCTAACCACCTCTTACAAGAAAATCACCAAAGTCATCAATGAGAGTAAAGGTTAAGTGTAGTAATGAGAATTTGACCTGTACTACAGCAATAAATTCAAACCATAACTATGACTCTGACTCAAGACTATTGAGAACTTATGCTTTTAGTAATGAGACTGTTTCTCTACCTGTGTCTGTGTTGGACAGTGAAAATAAACGCTGCTATAGCATGAATGTATATGGAATACGCCATAATTCTGCCTTCTTGGTAGAGCAATGGACTGAGTTCTGAGAAACTACTGTTCTCCATCACAAAGCAAAATTGGCTGAAAAATTTAAGTGGGAGACATGTATGTCATGAAGACTCAATCTACCTCTGCCACTGTCAAAATTATTAATTGGGCATCCTGAGTAACTGGGGATATTGGCGTCTGATAAACGTATATCCTCACGGATAAAAAGTGTGTCCCAGTTCAAAGTGGAATGGTTAGGCATGCTAAGTAGCCGGGGTTTCTGGCGTGTAAAAAGCGTGTCTCCTCGTGTGGAAAAGCATGTGATAAACCTGACCACAGCTCTTAAATATTTCAATACGAAAAGGCAACAAAAATGGCTGACCTAATGCACTATATGCAAATAAAAGCATAAAACACTGTTCAGCTTGTTCAGCTAGTAAAATTATCTCATGAACCATATTATAAGTTTAAGGAGCCGTGAGTAAGAAAGTGGATATGGGGAGTCAATTTATTGGGGCAATACTTTCAAATTCATTGAACCACAAGACCCACTCGATTTGGTCACAAGGTGGTCTTTAAGAAAGGGAGGAACGGTTACTTAAATGTCTTATTAAAGAAAGGGGGTACACTTCAACAATTTCCCAAAATATGAGTTATGCTGATTAAATCCTGACCGCTCGTTCTTTGCATCGCGATGGTTCACTGCCCTAAAAATTAAGGGCCAGCCCTAATGCCCTACCCTATAAATTGTCTCGGCTGGGTCCCTGAAATTCTCCCATCCGCAGCTCTAGTCCTCTCCCACCTTCATCTTCTCCAGATTTCTTTTCTCGCCTCTCTCTCTCGCCTCTATCTCGCTTCCCTTCACAATGTCTCCCAAGCGCGCTCTACTTTCCTCTAAGCGTGGAAGAGATCAGGCCCCTGCCGCAGCTTCGATGCCGTCCAAGCGATCCAAGTCGCGGGCCGCGCAGGGTTCGCCATCGGCCCCTCACAGGTCGACCACGGCTGATGCACCTGGTCCAGGCAGACAATCAGCAGCTTCAGAGGAACCCGCAGTGCATCCCGTTTCTGGAGCTCTCAAGCCACGGACAGTTCTGCAACCAAGGATCGTCGATTTCTCCGATGACAAGCTGATGGAGATGTTCCCAGATCTACTGCCAATTTTTGAAGCTCAAGAGTGGACTACGTTCGTGTCAGTGCACAATTCATACTCGCCCCAGCTTGTGCAAGAATTCTACCACAACCTGCAAGTAGTGGACAGTCAGCTCTACACCGTAGTTCAAGGGAAAGTCATCAGACTCGACGTCAAGCTTCTCCACATAATGCTGAAGACTCCCAGAATTGGAGCTGTTTTCAACCATGAGGACTTCGACCTCCGAGAAGCACATGCAGTGGTCACTGGCAAGCCAGCCCCTGAGGTCCTTCCCAAGTACCTCAATGCTAATACCTTCCCTCCTCTTCATCGTTTGCTTCACCACATCATTACCACCATCATACAACCTCGAGGAGGCGCCAGAGATCAAGTGAGTCGCCTCCATCTGTTTATACTCCATGGCCTCATCACTCGCCAGCCTATTCGCCTAACCACACTCCTTTTGAATTCCCTCCGAAGCATCCTACATTATCCCCTGAATTCTCTTCCTTTTGCTGCCCATATCACTACCATTCTGAAAGCAGCCAACATACCTTCTCCTCACAGCCCAAGCATTGTCATTCCCAAATGGCACGTCTACAATTTTCACTTCGTGACCACATTCTTGGGATTTAAGAAGGTTGGAGACCACGTTCAGCACACTCTCCCTTCCAAGGGCAAAGCAAAGGATCCAGTGCCACCCTCTTCTCCCCCTCATTCACCTATACAGGGTAGCCCTGCTGTCTCACCGTCCCCAGTGGTGCCTCAAGCTACACCTACTACCACCACTGCTGCCCATCCACCATCTTCCCTTTCACTAGTGCTCTGGCAGCCAGGAACTGCTGCCCCTACAGCTCAATCCCCATCTGCTCCAACTACCCAAGCTCCATCACATTCTGCTCAACCCACACAAGTACCACCTACCTCCGTTCCCTCTACTTCTGCTCCACCACCAGCATTTACCTCCCATCCTGAATCTCATGGAGTGCTCCTCCAGATGGCATCTCAGTTATCTTCTCTCACCACCCAACTCCAATCATTTCAAGAGAATGTCAATGCTGCCACTGGACGCTTGGAGCAGAAAGTCCAACGGCTGGAACAACAGATGGAGGCCAGGTTCATCAAGCAGAAGGAACACTCTGACCAGGCTAGTTCTCGGTTCAACAGACTAGTAAGGACCCTCAAGTGTCAGAAGAAATGGGAAACCGCATAGAGTTCACAACCAAGCAGAATGAAAAGTATCACAATGCTACTATCTCCGAGATCCAGAAGCTCAGGCTCTCTTATGCCCACATTGTTGACAAGCTGGATCGCATGACAGAGAACGTGAAGCCAGAGACTTCCTCATCCTCCTCAGAGGGATTGTTTAAATGATCTTCTTTTTGCTGTTGACAAAGGGGGAGATAGGACTTTATGTGTCATTGTGTGTCTAGTTGTGTGTCTAGATGTGTGTCTAGATGTCAAGTTTACTTTGTCTACGTGTCCTCAGTGTCTTTATCCTTTTTTGAGTCTCTCATGTAATTAGTGCTATTGTTTTTGAAAGACACATCAAACGAATTGTCTGAATGAAATCTGTGCTATGATAGCCTTGCATGCAATATCAAATGAATTTTATAATCTGTTGTTTGTCACAATGACTCATGGTTGTCATCATCAAAAAGGGGGAGAATGTTGTGCATCCCTTGGTTTTGATGATGACAATAGGATATATTTGACTGATCAAAGTTCTATCTTGGTTTATAATGCAAATGGTTTGATTGTGCTTCTTAAAGATAATACACTGAATTAATGCCCATTTGATGATGACAAATATGCTTTTATATACATTTGGAACTTCAAGTCAAATCTTATAAGTTAAGCAAATTTCAGGTTCACTGAAATCCAAGTGGAATCAACAAATCAGTATAAGCATGAAAGACTGTTTGTCGACCACTGAAGAAGCTATGGTCGACCAACGAACTCAACCAGAAAAGCATCAGATCATCTGTCTTCTGGAAGCACCTTGGCTGTCGACCAAAGCCCCGCCTCTGGTCGACCACAGAACAGCCAGAACATCAGACAGAACTGACGGCCATCTGTGATTCGTCCCTTGTCGACCAGCGACCAGGCTGTGGTCGACCAACGGGCGAAGTGAGTTTCAGCCAGAAGAACCGGCCGTCTGGGGACTGCCCATTGTCGACCAGCGACAGGGTCATGGTCGACCGCGGGCTTTATAACATCCAGAACCGAACTCTAACCGAATTCTGTTGAGGTTCCTTAAAACCTGCAGATAGTTGTGGCAGGTTGTTGGGCTGCTCAGGAGATAAGATTCTGCACGGGAATCAAGGAAACAATCTTGCTTAGAAGTGGTCAAACTCGTTCTAACGATTGGATTTAAACCGATCCCTGTTTTCTAGCAGATTGGCGCTCGATCTGAAAATTGCGCGGGAAGAACTTCAAGGGCTGTATGAAGAATATAATGCAACTAATCACGAACAAGGAAGTACAGTGAGAGAGCACGGAATAGAAGCCAAGGAAGATACACACAGAAGTGGAAGAAGGAGCTCTCCATCAATCACAAATCTGCAGAAAGGTTAAAGGCAAACTCGTGGCTGCAGAAGGAAGACTTAGCTCAAGACTGTGCGATCTCCAGCAGCAGAACAATCGAAGGCAACTGACTGGAAGATCAACAGGGAGTCTAGGCTTCTTCATAAGCGTGATCAAGTTCCAGGCTGAACACCTATTCTTCTACACACGCCAATATTCAGTCCTGTCTTTCATCACCTGTTCTTATCATCTTTTCAGTTCTATTACAATTATTGTCAAGCTGTGAGGCAGCAGAGTCAAGCTGTGTGTCAGCAGGTACAAGCTGTGTGTCAGCTGTGTTTTGGGTGAGATCAGAGATTCTCATAGTGAAGCCTTGCTTGAGTTAAGCAAGGGGTGGATGTAAGTCTCAGGAAGAGACTGAACCACCTTAAAAATCCTCTTTTGTGGTGTGCTTGTGTGTGTTTGATTTCCTATACGTATGCTTGCATCTTTACTATCCGCATTAGTTCTATAATTCATTAATTACCAGTAGCTCATCTGGTCGATAGTTAGTAAATTATTAAAAAGGGGGAAAGATCTATTCACCCCCCCCTCTAGATCTATTCAGTCCGTATCCAACAAGTTCCGCAGGAGACATACGATAAGGAGCCTTGGAAATAGGAGATGTGCCAGGAATGAGATCAATAGAGAAGATAACTTCCCGCTCAGGCGGAAGTCCTGGTAGTTCCTCTAGAAAGACATCAGAAAATTCTCAGACAACAGAAATGTCCTTAATCTCAATCTGTTGCTCAGGGGTTGCACAGACAAAGGCTATAAAAGCCTCGTATCCTCGTCTCATCAGCTTATCAGCTCGAAGAGCCGAAATAAGTGATACGGAGTTATGGTGCTTAACTCCCACAAAAGAAAGCCTCGGGTGCCTAGTAAAAGACATAGAGCTAGAACTGCAGTGAACACCTGCCTCATATCTGGCTAACCAATCTGCTCCTAGGATTACATCATAATCCTTCATGTCCATGCAAACTAAATCAACTGGTAAATTCTGTTCATCAATCATAACCTTACTAGAAGGATAGAAATACTGAATTGTCGATCTAGAACCAATAGGTGTTGATATTTCTAATGGAGAATTCATCAAAATAGGTTCCACAGCTAAAGACTTAGCGAATCTCTGAGAAATAAAAGAATGTGTGGCACCCGTATCAAAAAGAACAAATGCTGGCTTGTCGAGTATAATAAGAGTACCTTTGACGAGTCCACCATCCTCGGCGGTTCCTACTTCATCTGCGTGCAAAGCTTGGAGCTTGTCTTGTGGCCTTTTGATGCCTTGTGGTTTTACCGGGGTAGCTTGCTCCGATAAAAGAGGAAAGTTAGGGATACGGTGCTCCTTACTTCCACATCGCAAACAGGCACCCAACTTGCGCCAGCACTCCTCCATCTTGTGACCAGGACGATCACAAAACTTGCACACGCCCTTGAATGGAACAATAGGGCTAGGCTTCTTGTCTTCGTGCTTCGGTATCTTGCCCTTCCATGATTCGGACCCGCTCCACGAACCAGGTCCATTAATAGGCCTCTTCTTGCCATACCCGGGTTTGATGTTCCCGGAACCCGTTGGTTGTTCCTTCTTTGTGCCTTTTCCACGGATTCTCTCCGTCATTTCTAGAGTATCTTCTAGGACTTGAGCTTTCCTCACCATCTCAGAATAGGTTGAGATCTCCATCGGTGCCAATTGATTGATATAATGCAGCCTCAGTCCATTAAGAAAGCGCTTAGCCTTCATTTTCTGGGTGGATATTAAGTGAGTAGCATAACGAGAAAGCCGAGAAAACTGAGCTTCATATTCTACCACGGATAGACTTCGCTGTTTCAAAGCCGTGAACTCCACTGCCTTCTTCTCTTGCACTCGATCAGAAAAATATTTGCCATTGAAGAACTCCTCAAACTCCTCCCATGTGACTTGCTGATCACCGAGAGTCAGCTTTACTGATTCCCACCATGTTCTTGCATCTCGTTCAAGTTGAAATGTTGATAGAAGGACACGTTCTTGATTGCTGCACTGCATTACTTCGAATATCCTTCCCATCTCATCCAGCCAGTGCTCAGCTTCATCAGGATCAGTTGAGCCACCAAATCTCGGCGGATTCATTCCCCGAAAGTTCTTATATAAATCACCAGTGCCATGGTGTGGAGCTCCTGCTTGGGCCGCTTGTTGCAACGCCTGAGTAAGGCCTTGGACCGTACGCTACAAGTTCCTCCATTCCACACGATCAGCTGCCATTGCAATGGCCTACACGTGGAATAGATTACTTAGGTTCATTAAAAATAGATAATAACACGATTAAGATATGAACTTAACCCAAGTTTCTACCCAATCTCACCAGGTCAGGTCCTTAGACTTTAACAAGGTTAGGGGTCCTATGATAACACTTAGAACCCTAGAACTTAGAACACCTAGGAATATTAAACCTAGGGCTCTGATACCAACTAAACTGTCACGCCCCAACGCGGAATATCGGGACGTACAGTTAGAAACTAGCTAGAGATAATATTAATATGCTAAACTAAACAATCGTACAAGTGCTATGGAAAGAAGTACTTCTATTGATCAAGAAAGACTCTAAGTTTTATTACAATAACCATCAATGCTTAAACCCGATCAACCATAACTTCCAAACTGATTCTAATACAATAACTGACCCCAAAAAGGTAAATAAAGTGCTAGCACAACACTAAGGAGTAACTAATGTAAACAACTACGCCAACTCGGCATCCACTAACAGGTACACTCAAAGGTATCACTCCTGTCCCTCCCCTTCAGTATGTGCATCGCCACCTGAAAAGCCTGGAAAGGGGGAAAACAACTATATGAGCTAACGCTCAGTAGATAGTAACAGGCAAGTTTACATGATTAACCGATTAGTTACATTTTCATATGCAGTGACAAGAAAAGAAATATCTGACGAGACGATAAAATAGCGTAATATAAGATCTCGCAAGGTCAAGAAATATATGATGACAAGAGTTAACAAGGATATCAAGTACAATAATGTTCAATAGAAAATTGAAATATAGAATTGGCCAACCAAGCAAGTATTTTAAACATCAAGTCAAGCACGATAATGTAACAAGTATAACAAGAGATTTTCTATCGTAGACGTCACGCTGGTCATGCACTCGGTGCAATGCCTCACCATGTCATTACAAACTCCCATGGGCACAAGTACTTTTCGGGCGCTCTCCCCAAGACCAGACCGGGCCCTTATGATGCGTTGGCATTGATTTGTTGGATCCAAGATCTCAAGTTTTGTCTAGACATTTAATCAAGTTTAATGGCCAATTAATCAGAGGAATTTCTGTCAAAAGTACGAGATTTAAGGACTAACATGTCCTAGGATTCATTAACTTAAAAACTCGGTATACGGTCACTTCTGGGCCGTTTGACAGGACATACGGCTACTACTGGCCGCATTACAAGAACTGGACCAAATCTCAGTCCACGAGGTCAAGAATGAACGGTTGACAGTATGTCGTTCAGGTAAGTAAGCAGTACGTGACCTTAAGACAGAATTACGATACTTATACAGACCACACTAGACCATTCATGGAGACAAGCGGTCAACTATGGGCTGCTCATGTGCTGATTAGACCAAGTCGATCCGTGACTTATAACTCAGCGATTTGGTCACGAATTTCTAAGTTGTAGTCGGGTCATACGGGTCTCAAAATGGCGGATTCTAACTCGCCGGATATAGTGTCCGGGTAGAATCGTACTAAGGGACAGGAATTTAGGCTTAATGGCCGTAATGCCATATAGATTGTTAGTGTGCTATTAGTCTATTCCACCGGGGTATAAGGGCTTTTAATTGATTTCCTAACAACCATTTCAAAATACCTTGATTCGTGAATTAATGTAATCTCAATTCCAAGAGATAAGTTAATTACAAGATGGTAACTCAAGATACTAGAACAAGTCAATAATGACAATAGACAGTAATACATGACATCAATTTACTTTCAAACTTACCATTTTATTATATGGGTTTCTAATTAACCATTTGTGTGCGTTGAAGTGGAGATAGTAATCAGAATGGTTTATACACTTGGACCATTTCTTCAATTTTGGATTGAGGAACAACGGCTTAATTTGAGATCATAGGGTTACGTGTATGGGTCATTGGTTCCTCAAAATATGGTTTTCAATTGGATTAGACTTGAATGGGTCGATCCCCTCACGGTCCGGATCGATCCTCGGGCCAAAAACAAGCCTATCAGGTCTGGCAGCATATGAGTCGACCTATTGGGTTGACCCCTGGAAAACCAGGGGTCTGCCTATGTATGGGTCGACCCCTGCACAAACAGACTTCTGTCTGTGTATGGGTCGAGCCAATGGGTCGACCCTCGAGTTCGCAGATGCGAACGAGACATCCGGAAATCGAAAAATCTCACCCAATTGGGGTCTAATTGGACTGAGATCTTAACCCCATGCCCCTAGGTTCTTGATGGACATATTAGGGTCATATTACAAGGGTTTGGAACACTAAATTCACAGGAAAACCAATCGAAATCACAGCCTATCTAGGAAGAACACTTAAAAATCTAGTCTTAGCATGCTTCTAATCAAACACGAAATTCTCTAAGCATGGTCTATAAAAATTGGGACTTTCTACGCTAAAAGATAGATAACATGCTGATGATTACAACCATATACATTAATTAGAGTTGGGTCTGTTATCATCTACCTGAATCGAAGAGAGATTCAGAAGTTAGAACGAAGAATGCCCGTTTGATAGCCCTTCACTATTTCACGAGATCTCCCTCCACACCTAATAGAATTTGGGGCTTTTACTACCAATGGAAAGCTAACAGAGAGAGGAACAAAATGGTATATTTACTTGCATGTTTTGGCCAAGATTACCTACCTCAATCGAAGGAAGGAAGAGGGCCTAAGAGAAACCCACGAACTCGAATATTCCTCCAATAAACGCGAGAGATCTCACTAGATCGGAATCCTCTGCGATCACCACTGCTCCCAAATGGAAATAGACACATAGGGCTTACTTTTAATAGGTCATACTCATTCTGGATCCTTCCAGGAAGGGAGAAATCGACCTATCAAGTGGCGTGTTCAAAACGCCGCTAAAATTGTTGACCTGGCCCATGCGTGACCAAAAGCTTCCCATACGATAAAAATTTCGTGGCATTGTGAGAGGGGAAATGATCCTCTCTTTAATACCTTTCATTTTCCCCTGGAATCACTTGATTTGGTTAAGAAATGAGCTCGAATTGAGGATTTTAATGTGGGGTTAACATTGAGCACGAATTTGGCTAGGTAGGTGTAAAAATTTGACTAATCCCACTAATTCGGCCTAGTTAAAGATTTCATTAGGGTTGGCCACAGAAGAAAAAATTGTTAAACGTAATTGATTCTACAAGAATATGATTTTTATGGATTTTTATAAACTAGTCAAAATGTGACTTATTCTATTTATTAAAGAATTAATCTAATTAATTTCAAATTAATTCTCATTAATTCAAATAAATTCAAATAATTTCTAATTAAATTCAAATAAATTTCTAATTAATTTCTAAAAGAATTTGGGGTATTATAATAGCGTTCCATTGGTCGAAATGAAAATTTTCGACTGTTGATCAATATTGGTTTTAATCTCCATTAACATTGGATCATTCTCTTGCAATTTGACTAGGTCTTCAATTAATGTGGGTTGCGACCTGATATTAGCAATCATACCCTTTTCTTCGTCTGTATCAACATCTAGGTTCAACTTTGAAAAATCTTCTATGAGATAGGTCGTACCTTTCCTGAGGCTTGCTAGAGTTGCCATCGGTCTCCTACTGAGGGCATCTGCTACAGCATTTGCTTTGCCTAGGTGATATTAGATAGTAAAGTTGAAGTCCTTGAGATACTCCAACCATCTGCGTTGCCTCATGTTCAATTCCTTTTGGGTGATGAGATTTTCAGACTTTTGTGATCTAAACATATAGTGAACTTCTCCCCATAAAGGTAGTGTCGCCAGATTTTCAAGGAGAAGATAACAGCAGCCAGCTCCAGATCATGCACATGATAGTTTACTTCATGACGCTTCAACTGCCTCAAAGAATAGCAAATCACCTTGTCGTTTTGCATAAGAACACATCCGAGGCCAATGCCGGATGCATCAGTATAGACTTCAAAGCCACCACCTTCAACAGGTAGTGCCAATATAGGAGCCGTAGTGAGATGTTCCTTAAGAGTTAGGAAACTTGCTTTACAATCCTTCAACCACATAAAAGGATTCTCCTTTCTTTTAAGTCTAGTCAAAGGGACGGCGATCTTAGAGAAATCCTTAATGAATCGCGTATAATAACCAGCCAGACCCAAAAAGCTTCTAACTTCAAATACGTTCATTGGCCGGCTCCAGTTCTTACTAGCTTCCACTTTAGAAGGATCAACAGCGATACCTTCCTTTGAAATAATATGGTTGAGGAAAGAAACCTCCTTTAGCCAAAATTCACATTTGCTAAGCTTCGCGTAGAGTTGATGCTCTCTTAGTGTTTGCAAAGCTATTCTTAAATGCTCTTCATGTTCCTCCTTAGTCTTGGAGTATATGAGAATGTCATCTATGAAAACGACCACAAATCAGTCGAGATAGGGCCTAAAGACATTATTCATAAGTTGCATAAATGCTGCAGAGGCATTAGTTAACCCGAACGGCATCACAACGAGCTCATAGTGCACATATCTGCTCCGGAAAGCAGTATTGTATATGTTTTCGTTTATAATCTTGAGCTGATGCTACTCCGACCTGAGGTCTATCTTGGAGAAATATTTCGTTCCAGAGATTTGATCAAATAGCTCGTCGATACGTGGCAATAGATATTTATTTTTGATGGTAAGTTGATTTAGGCACCGATAATCGATACATAACCTGAGAGATCCGTCCTTCTTCCTCATGAATAGAACCGGTGCACCCCAAGGAGATATGCTAGATCGAATGAAGCCCTTGTCTAGTAATTCCTAAAGTTGTTTCTTCAATTCTTTGAGCTTTGTGGGGGACATCCTATATGGAGCTATTGAAATAGGTGCTGCTCCAGGAATGAGTTCGATGAAGAAGTTTACTTCCCTTTTGGACGGTAACCATGTAAATCATATGGGAAAACATCAGGGAATTCATTCACAATGAGGATATCATCTAGGATGCTTTCCTTAGACTCGGTGACGATCATGGAAGCAAGGAAAGCTTCACAACCTTGCGAGATGAGTTTGCAAGCGTGGAGAGAAGAAATAATAGCAGGGTGTTTTCTATATTTGATTCCAAGGAAATAAAATCTTGGAAGATCGGGTTTGTGGAAGGAAATTCTCCTATTGCGACAATTAATGTCGGCATAATGATCAACAAGCCAATCTACACCTAGAATGGCATCATAACCTTCCATGTCAAGGCATACTAAGTTTGCGAGAAGATTATGACCCTCTATTGTTATCTCAATATTTGGGTAGTGGGTAGTAAGTTTAGTTCCGGGACCTAAAGGTGTGGTGATAGCTAGGCCCGAAGGTAGAGGAATAGGCGAAACTGGCATGATTTTTGTAAAAGTAGTAGATATAAAGGAATGAGAAGCACCAATACAAAATAGTATAAAAGCAGGATGGGAATATATTTGAATTGTACCTTCCATCAACCCATCATCCTTGGGTGCTTCTTCGTCATCCAGAATGGCATTAAGGTGAGCCTGTCACTTGCGTACACCGCTAGAAGTTTGCTCTTTCATGAGGAGACAATCGGGCATCCGATACTCCCGGCTTCCACAATGTAAGCATGCCCCTAGGCGTTTCTAGTATTCCTCGGCTGAGTGGCTGAACTTTTTGCAGAATGAGCAAGCCGTTGCGACTTGCTTTTCATCTTCCTTCACCTTCTTGTTTTTGTCATTCTCGTTGCCATTCCCGTTACGAGACCTCTTCTCGTTATCACGGGTTGTGTAAGACCCAGTGATGCTAAATTTCTCTTCATTTCGTCCCCGCTTGTCAAACCTCCGGCTTGACACCTCGCTTTTGCCTTTGAATTTTTTGACCTTCTCCAAGGTCCTTTCACATAGGTGCGCCCGTTGGACCATCTCCATAAAGGAACGAATATTTTGGGGTCCAAGTTGAGTAATAAAAATGGGCCTTAAGCCATCCATAAATCGGTTAGCCTTTAATAGATCAGTGCTAACCAGGTGAGGAGCATATGGAGCCAAACATGAGAATTACAATTCGTACTCCGCCACGGACATCATTCCTTGCCTTAAGGAGGCAAATTCCGCAGCATTTCTCTCCTTGACATGCTCGGATAAGTATTTTGCTCGGAAGAGTGTAAAAAATCCATCCCAAGTAAGCTGAGCATTTTGAGGTTGTGCCTTCCACCAAGTACGGGCATCTTTATTCAATTTGAATGTGGCGAGACGGACCTTCTCTTGGTCGGTGCATTGCATGACCTTAAATATCCGACTCATCTCATCGATCCAATTTTCAGCTTCGTCATGGTTGGAAGATCCAGATAATCGAGGATGATTCATACTCCGAAAGTTCCCATGTAAATTACCCGCGCCTACCCGAGTGCCAGCTTGGGCCACAGTTTGTATGGCCTAGGTAAGACCCGCGACGGTTTGTTGCATCTCGTCCCAGTTTACATAGTGAGCCATTGCGAGAATATGGTACCTGAGAAAGAAGCACAATTTGTTAATCGCTACGAAATTAAGGGCAATTATCCTAGAGATAATTTCCAAATAACTATCTTATCCCGGGCTCTACCTGATCTCACATGGGTTTAGAAATTTCTTTTCTAGTTCATAGGTATGTGATGGGGACATCACCTCCCATGCCCACGTTCACAGCTCATCTCCTCGCCCCGGTTGCATCCGGCATGGTCTAGTCATTTAATTTTGAGTCCTATGTAATTTTGATTTGAGTCATTTGATGTATTTTCCCTTTTATTTGAGTCATGTTCCTAGGTCTTGTGTTCATTTCCCTAAGTTTGAGTGTCATTAGGTTGTCTAGTTAGCTATTGGGCCCAATTCATTGGGCTTGGCCCAAGGGCTCTCCCCTACCCCCTCGGTTATTTGTCATTGAGTCAATTGTCAGGGACTTTTGTAGAAATGTGGGTTTCCTATATATAGGACCCCATTCCCCCCCCATTTCAACTTAATGAATCAATGAATGAAAAAACTTGCCATTTTGAGAGTTTACACTTCTTATCTAGTGGAGAGATTCCATTTTTTGGGTGAGAAACCCTAGGGGAGAGATTCCCCACCCTTCCCTCTCTTAATCTCTCTTTTTCACTCCACTTTCTCTCTCTCAACACCCAAATTCACATTTTCTTCTCTCTCCTCCCTTCCCAACCACCTCCACTCCCCACCTACCTCATTTAAGCCTCTTCCCATTCCCCACAACCCTCATCAATACTCCACCCCTTCCCAAGACCCCCTCCACCAATCCTCTCCTCACCATCCAACCCCCAACTACCCTTCCCACTTTCCCAAGCACCCTTCCCACTACCCCAAGCACCCCTTCCCTTCCCCAACATAACCCCCCCATTCCCAAGACAAAAAAATTAACCCCACCCTTAAACCTATTTTCGAATATCCTTTCCCTCTCTCCATTCCAACCAAATTCGCAGCCCCCACTATCACCATCTATTGGACCTTCTTCCAGACCTTATTCTCCACCTCCCACACCTTAGAACACCCCCTCCAAGACCCCCTTACAACCAGGGGTCACTCCCACACTCATCTACCCCCTTCCCCTTCTTCTTTCTTGGTCATTGGAAGCTACTTCGAAGGTGCAGTTTGCTGTCCAGGGGTTACAGATGAACCAACAACTTGCAGCGGCCACCACGGCTTCCTCCGGACAAGTTTGAAGACGCAAGAGCCATCGTCAGAAGCGTCTACCAGTCTCCTTCGCAACAGAAGTGGTTTCATCTTCTTCCGATCTCCGAGCCGTCCAGGAGGTCCATTCTCCCACAACTGCGCAGTTCTACCTCGGCTGAGGACCTGAGCTAGATTAGAAGCTCTGCCACGACAAACCCCGAAGGAATCCATCCACGAGTTCTTCTTCAAAGTTCTTCATCTCCCAGTCTACTTCCAGAATCAAGAAACAGAACTTTATTCGGCGTTTGTGATACAGAGTTATCATTTTTCTCCCTCAGCTATGCAGATCTGCTACTCATATTCTGCACCGACCAGTCACCATTGTTCTGCATCCCCTAGTCTTTTCTGACATCGGTTGACTTCTCTGTCAGTTTTGCTATGAAGAGGATTCGTCCACGATTTTAACGACTCTGACGGTGCTCAATTCCGAGTTCGGGAGCTGCCGGTACATCCTCTGCAACCTGCCATTACTGTGCCGATCTGCCCCCTATAGAGGTTCTGTGCCGGAGAAAAAGCTTCACCACGATGAACCCAGGAGGAACCAGGCCACGAGCTCTTCTACAAAGTTCTTATCCTTCCTGTCTACTTTCAGAATCAAGAAGCGGAATCCCGTTCGGCATCAGTTAGCAGAAGTTATCAATTTTATTCCACGGTAGTGCGACTCTACTTCCCCACAGTCTGCACCGACCTCTCCTCACTCCTCTGGATCCACTGTTCTTCTCCAGCATCGTTGGGCATCCCTGTTTATTCTGCTACAAAGAGGACCCGTCCACGGTTCCAACGGTTCTGGAGGCACCTGATTTGGAGTTTGGGAGCAGCCGGGGCAACCTCTTCTTCTTGCTGTTAGTAACCAGTTGCTGTCAGTCCGGGAATCAGCGACCCTGTTCGAGCTCCTGCCCAGGCCAGCAGTGACCCCAGAAGAATTCGGAAAAATTCAGAGGTACTCCAGTTCTAGTAACGAAGATTTCCTCACTGGTCTCGCCCTCGGAAAAATTCCTGATCAAGTTCTGCAGCTATAGTACCGACTCTCTATCCACAATTGCCGAGAGAAGGCAGATTCGGCATCTTCACTTCATCATCGTTTTAGCCCTAGTTTTCCCCACCCCGCTTGGCCGGCTGAAGGCCCCTCCCTACGTGGAGGTAGTTTGATTGTAATCCATTAACCCCCACCCCAAGATCCCCCTCCTGCGAGAGGTGTAGTGTTGTAATTTGGTTTGATCAGGTCAAGCTACCCCGGCGCGGCGTGTGGGGAACCCACACTTCCCCGCTCGCCCTCATCTCCGAGCGGGACCGGTTTCTTCAAACCAGTCGAGTAAGTGCTCTATAACCTTGCTCTAATTCATGCTTGTTCTTTCAATATTAGTTCATAGTTCCGCTGGCCGTGAGAGTGAGAGCTCGATCCTCAAGCCCCGTTGCTTTGAGTGATCACCGTGGGAGGAGAGAGTAACCCGGTGCCTTTGGCACTTTGTCGGCCCCATTGAATTGGGCATCCACAACCTTTGGGATTCAAATCTTGGCCTTGCTGGCCCTCTACCAGCAAGGGCCCAACCCCTCAACCTCACCTTGGCATTGCCAAGTTACCCCGGGTCTTGGTGAGCAACGGGTGAGCAGTCGTCGACATCGGTCCGTTTGATTGCGATTGTACTTGTTTGTTTAAGTCTTAGGTTGTGTCACATCAATTGGTATCAGAGCAAGTTCTAGACTTGTCTCTACTAAGTCTTGTCCTAGGGCCATTGCATGCATCACCCTTGTCCACTATCATGACTACCTCATACATGGCATATTCGCCACTCTTAGGCCCATTAGAAGCCTTTGTGTTTGATGGATCCCGCCCTAGCATATATCTAGAATGGGAGAAGTCCATATACCAACACTTTGGGAGGTTTACCCTGTCAGGGCTTGTCCAAGTCAACTATGCCAAGAGTTTGCTTTGGCGCCAAACTAGGAAAGAATGGGAGAACATTGTAGGTTTGAGAGAAGCCAAAGGGGAAGCACACATTGAATCTTGGGATGAAATGAGGGCCGATCTTAGAAAGATCTACGCACCCCAACCCAAACCTCTTTAACTAACCGATCTTTCACCCCCGAACCCAACTCCCACCCATGAACTTCCCCGACCAAGCCCAACCCAAGTCCACCCATGTTCACCACCCCGAGAGTACCATGCACTGACCATTATCACTCCACCCACCATAGACTATCCTACCCCATTATCCTTGGAAGTTGTGGCCCACACTCTTACCCAAGTGGAGATGGATGCTAATCCGGATTCACCTCCCACCATAGAGAACATCCTAGACCCCCCACTTCCACCCACCTCTCCTAGTTCGGGTCCTCATGAGCCGCACACCCTAACCATGAATGAGTCCATACTCCAATGGCTTAAGCAAGGCCCCACCATTCCTAGCTCACCACCTTACCTCTCACCCTTGGCATATCAAGTCCAAATTATGCCCACCCGGTCTTCCCATGTCACACTTCAAACCTCCTACTTTGTGGAAGGCTTAGGGGACCTAGTGGACTGTTTACAATGGCAAGTCTACCTGACCAATATGCTAGCCATAGGACCATTGGAGTCTAGCCCCATCTACTCTAGTGGACCCTTCCTAGCTTACCCCGCCACCGGTTCCATCACCTCCATCTACACTAGTGGCCATTATACGAGTGAAATCCTCCTCTTTCTCCCCAAGGATGAGAAACCAATCTTGGCCCACTTCCCACCCATCAAGATTCCAATTGCTTTAATTGGCCAACCCACTAGAGACCTTGGCCCAATTATCTTGGAGGAGGATGACTCACCGTTTGGGTACCTTGAAGACATAGAGTGCCACCCTCTAGGAAGACCTTTCCACTACCCCTTTGATCCCTTCCTATGGGAGCCTAGACCCCTATGTGACCCAACCACCTTATCCACCACCCACCTTTCCCTAACCCAACCCACCATGTTTGACCCAATCCACCCCATCCTAGACCCAGGTTACACCTTGGGAGCCATGACCTTGGGCCACATATCCCTAGGTAATAAGGTTGTGCTCCACCCCATGATGACCACCTTCTTAGATCCATTCGATCCTTTCCAATGGGAGTTCAAAGGTTGTCCCACACCTATACACATGGAAGTCACCCTTGGGAAAAACATACATGTGTCTAGGCTTACCACACCACTTGGCATGAACACTATGTTGGATCCATTCATTCATATCACCCACATGTCAAGTAAAAAGTATGAGTGGTCCATGTTCGGATGTAATGGTCCACCTTCATTCATCATGGGTCTTAAGCATGTCAAATGCATCTACGGATGTCCGGGTCCCCCGATATTTATCACCACTTTGCATGATAGGGCCACCTACGGGTGCCCCGGCCCACCTAGGCTGACCAAAGTCTACACTACATCATTACATGATAGGTCTACTTTTGGTTGCCTAGGTCCACCCATCACCCCTAGAATGTCTGCATTCACAACATTGCATAAAGAGATCCGCAAGCATATTAGCAAGAAGAATGTGACTTATAAAAGGCGAGCCGACTCTCATCGACGTCACCAAGAATTCCATGAGGGTGACTTTGTGATGGTAAGGACGGAGAGGCTCTCCCTGGGAGCCATCTCCAAATTGAGGCCACGTGGGGTTGGTCCCTTCTAGGTCCTGAGGCGCATTGGTGCAAATGCCTATGAGTTAGATCTCCCCGAGGAATTGGGGTAAGTCCCACATTCAGTGTCGCCGACCTAGTGCCATACAAGGGACCCACGGTGGTACCTAGTGAGGATATTGAGCCTATTCCCTCCGTTGAGAGAGCACCCACCCGTGAGGAGAGTCCACCAGCCAAGAGAGCCCAGCGTGAGCGCATTGAACGAATATTGGATGAACAGGTCACTACCACCGAGAGCAAGGTATACTAGCGCTATCTCGGCAGGTGGATGGATCGGTCTCGTTCGGAAGACTTGAGGGCAGTACCACTTCTACACCCTCCAAGGAGGGAAGGACACTTACTCGACAGAGTCGAGTTCTCCACACCCCGGGAGTATGATGGGGACATCACCTCCCATGCCCACGTTCATAGCTCGTCTCCTCGCCCCGGTTGCATCCGACATGGTCTAGTCATTTAATTTTGAGTCCTATGTAATTTTTATTTGAGTCATTTGATGTATTTTCCCTTTTATTTGAGTCATGTTCCTAGGTCTTGTGTTCATTTCCCTAAGTTTGAGTGTCATTAGGTTGTCTAGTTAGCTATTGGGCCCAATTCATTAGACTTGGCCCAAGGGCTCTCCCCTACCCCCTCGGTTATTTGTCATTGAGTCAATTGTCAGGGACTTTTGTAGAAATGTGGGTTTCCTATATATAGGACCCCATTCCCCCCATTTCAACTTAATGAATCAATGAATGAAAAAACTTGCCATTTTGAGAGTTTACACTAATTATCTAGTGGAGAGATTCTATTTTTTGGGTGAGAAATCCTAGGGGAGAGATTCCCCACCCTTCCCTCTCTTAATATCTCTTTTTCACTCCACTTTCTCTCTCCTCAACATCAAAATTCGAATTTTCTTCTCTCTCCTCCCTTCCCAATCACCTCCACTCCCCACCTACCCCATTTTAGCCTCTTCCCATTCCCCACAACCCTCATCAATACTCCACCCCTTCCCAAGACCCCCTCTGATGTGACACAACTAATGCTGCAAGCAAAAGACAATGACGCAAAGGCAGCAAACGACAATGACCCCTTGGACTTAATTCGCAATGACAATCACAAGAGTTGAGAGCAACTTGAGAGTCGCCGTTACATCGCGCACACCCGTTTCCCGTGGTGACTCGGTGATGTCGAGTCGAGGTAGTGGAGAAAGCCCCTGGCTGGCTAGAGGGCCAGCACCACTTAGGTTGACCCTCCCGAAGATATGAAGCCCACAAACGAGGGCAGCCGGGTGCCTTGGGGGCACTAGGACACTCCTCTCACTAAGGCCACGGTGACCACACAAGGGTGGTGGTTCCGGGATCGGGCACTCTCTCACCAACCAGCGAATAAGTTTTGCAGATATTAAATGAACAAGAGTAAAGAGCAAGGGTAGAGCTCACCTGGTTGGTTTGATGAAACCAACCCCGATCGGAGACGAGGGCGAGCGGGGAAGTGTGGTTCCCCGCACACTGCGCCGGTGAAGCTTCAATCCTGTTTTGAATGATTACAATCACTACACCTCACGCAGGAGGGTGAACATAGGGTGGGGTCAATTAAGTACACTCAAACACTACCTCCACGCAGGGAGGGGCGGTAAGCCAGCCAGGCGGGAGAGGGAGATTCGCCGGAGGACGCGCCGGTGTAGCCAAAATGGAAATTCCCTGCTTGCTGTGATGGCTGACTGCCAGTCACTGTAGAGGCCGTAGATCACGTTCTAGAATTTTGCTGAAGACGAGACCAGCTGGGAAATCTTCGTATCTGGAACCAGGAGGCTTCATAATTTTCTCAATTTCTTCGGCTGCAGTGGCTGGTCTGGGTCAAGCTTCGAACAAGGTGGCAGTTTCTGGCTGCAACAGCTACCTGTCACGAATAGTGACTTGCAGAAGTTATCCCGGCCGCTCCCGGGCACCAAATCATGAACCGTCAAAGTTGCTGGAACCGTGGACAGACCCTCTTCGCGGAAAAACTGGTGGGGAAGCCGTCTGAGGTCGGGGTGGACTGGGGGATGCCGATGAGTGGCAGCAGGTCACTGCAGGTTGTGGGAGGCAGACCCGACCTGTCGAGGGAGAAAAACGAAAGCTCTGACCTCCGGAAGCCGAACGCACTTCTGCTTCTTGATCTAGAAAGAGGACAGGTGGAGGAAGATATTTGTAGAAGGACTCGTGACTTGAATCTTCCACCGTCGACCGTGGTGCAGCTTCGAACCGGGTGACAGATTCTAGCCGCAGCAGCTATCTGATTCAGACAGCGACTTGCAGAAGCTACCCCGGCCACTCTTGAACTCTGAATCACGAGCCGTTAGAGTTGCTGGAATCGTGGTCAAGTCTACTTCGCAGCCAAACTAATGGGGAAGCCAGATGAGGTCGGAGGAGACCGAGGGACCCAAGAAGGTGTTGACAGGTCGTAGCAGACTTGGGGAATCAGCTTGGAGCAGTCGGAGGAGAAACTCTATAACTCCGTGCCACAAAACCCGAACGCAGTTCTGCTTCCTGATCTTGGAAGAGGATAGGACATGGAAGAACTTTGATGAAGAGGCCTTGGCTTGATTCTGCTAGGGTTCGCCGTGGCACAGCTTCAAAACTGGTTCAGGTACTCTGCAGAGGGAGCCCAACGCAGTCGGGGGAGAATGGCTCTCCCGGAAAACCCCGAACTCAGAATGGGACGAGATCACCTCGCCTGCAAAGATAACTGGACGACATTTCCAGAATGGTATGGTACGCCTTCAGACGACGCCGTATGAATCCGTGGATTCTTCAGCAAGTTGACCCTTTCTCTGCCACCTGCAGACTTGGGCAAAGGGAAAGAGATAGTGGTGGAACTAGGCTAATGGAAGGAGAATGGGGAAGGGGGTTGGGGGGCTGCGACCTAGGGAGGTGAAGGGGCTGGGAATGAATGGGGTGCAGTCCCCAAAGGGAGGAAAATTCGAATTTTAGCTTGGGAGGGGTGAAGGGTGTGCTTGGGGAAGTGAGGGGGTGTATGGGGAATGCCAAGGGGTGCCTTGGAAGAGGGAGAGGTGCCTAGGAGAAAGGGATTCCACCTAGGGGTTGGAGGGGACTTAAATGGGAGGTATGGGGAAGGGGGAGGGGTCTTAATTAGAGGTGAATAGGGAGGAGAGAGAGTGAATTTCGAATTTGGGGTGGGGAGGAGAGAGAGAGAGAGAGAGAGAGAATGAGAGAGCTAGAGAGAGAGAGGGGTGCACTTATGCTCAAATATTCAAATGTTCATTAACCTTCTAAAGAGGGATTGGGGTCCTATTTATAGGAAACCCACTTTTACATATAAGTCCCTGACTCTTAACACACTAATAGATAACCAAGGGATAGGGGGGGTGCGCCCATGGGCCTAGCCCAAGGAAGTAGGCCCAATAGTAAGCACCATAGCCTAATGAGACTCAACTTAGGGAAATGACTTAATAACCTAGGTACAAGACTCGAATAAAAGGCAAATTACATGAATATGACTCAAAATAAAGATAACAAGTGCACAAAGATGATCCTCAAGGTGCTGTAGTGAACGGTGAAGCGATGGAGCTCAGGCCTGGATCTCGTCGGAGGGGAGGGAGGTCCCGAGCGAGAGGGAATCGTGAGTGATGCCCTCATCAATTCCCCCGGGCCGCGAAGAGCTCGACTCTGTCGAGTAGGGGTCCTCCCTGCTGTGATACTGCTCCAAGAGGTCGGGGTCCAACTGCTGGAGGTCCTCCCGACTCACCCATGCGTCATCCGAAGGGGGCCGTCCCTTCCACCTGACCAGGTATCGCTCATACGCCTTGCTCCGTGTATTGGTGACCTGTTCATCTAATATCCGCTTGATGTGACACCAAATGCAGCGGAGGATAATGACACCAAATTTTGATGTGACGCGACTCCCTTGGACTTAGGATAGCAAGCAACACTATGAGTCGGCAACGTCACACATGCGGTTTCACTCGCGGAAGCACGCTCGGATCCGTAGGAGGACCGGTGATGGTGGTGAGGGTCCGAGTTTGGACGTTGCGGCTCCAAGGGTCGGCCGGATAAGGATAGATCCCAATGGGCCAGGGATGCCCGATTTCACGGGTAGTCGGCACGCCGAGGGCGTGGGATGTAATGGCTCTCTCTCAACTCGCCCCGCGGTGAACACTCGATTGGATTGAATTGCGGATCGGACACTCGCCTCACCTCCGACGGTAACTAAGAGCGATACTAAGCTAAGCAACAGTAAAAACCAGCAAGGGAGAGTGGCCAGGAGCTCACCTGATCGGCGTGAAGACGCCGATCCCGGGCGGAGACGAGGGCGAGCGGGGAAGTGTGGTCCCCGCACACTGCGCCGATGTAGCTTCAAAAACCTGTTTAAGTTTACATTCACTACACCTCGCACAGGAGGGTGGTCTCGGGGGTGGGAATTGAATAATTACAGTAAACACTACCACCACGCAGGGTGGGGCGGTAAGCCGGCCAGGCGGGAAGGGGAGGGTGGGCCAAAACGGGTAGAAAAGAACTAAGGGAGTTGGTGCAGCTGGCTGGAATTCTGGACGGGAAGCCGCTGTTGCCGCCGTCCCGAGCTAGTCCGAACTCCGATTTCGAAGATTCCAACTCCTGGAGTTCCCTGACTTGATGCTGGTGATGTCTGAATTTTTGGGGGGCCTCTGGAGCCAGGGACTGGTAACACCAGCGACTGAACCGAGGCAGCGAGTGTGGTTTCTGGCCGGACCTGTTCTGTAACAGTAGGTTGCAGACACTGTGGTGAACTCTCCCGAACTCCGAATGGCACAAAACTAGCGGCGCTGTCTTCGTGGTTGAAGTAGCTTTCAGAAGGAGGTGGCAGGGCGACGATCCCAGGTCGGTGGTGACTTGGGTCCTGGGAAGAATGAA